>BSBM01000257.1:12453888-13106111 GCA_027924585.1 Larix kaempferi | reverse complement strand
AAACAGTTCTTAATGGTGTCTTCAACCTGCTGGATTTCCATGCGATATGGGCCAGGGGCCCATTCCTTATGTTTCCTGAATCCCTTGGGTCTGATATATGTTTTATCCCTGTCGACTTTAAATTCCAGCTTGGACTGATAAAGATCAACGACCGGTGAGTCAACACGCGGAATCATTGCTACGGACTCAAGCAATAGCATATAATAGTCATGGAATACCATTGCATTATTCTTGTGCTTCTCTGGGTGACTACTCGCCCATAGATTTGAATACCTCATGCCTCTGCACGCCCCTGGTGCCAGTTGTGGAAACTGTGAATTGGGCGGCTCTTTCCATCCAATAAAAGCCATAAGGATCAGCAGCCACGAGAAGTGGAAGCTGTGAAGCGGATCCTGCTGCGCCTGCGCACAGTCTTGAAAGAAACTATTCAGCAAAAATAAACTCCAGTTGTAAGGTTTACCTTTTATGACTTCAATCGCTAGGCGGATAACTGAGCCTGTGACTTCCTTTGGCCTCACCTTGAGGAGGAGCTTTCCTGCCAACAGACTAACAGTAAATCGCAAGGCGTCATCCTGTATTGAGTTGACATCGTAGGCGCGACCTCCTCTTTGCAGCTTATACTCCGCAACCTGCTTGGTTGAGAGCCCGGTATCCTTTGTGGCGCCATCGATATTTATCTGGGGGTCGAAGCCAGTCTTCGACAGACCGGTAATGCGGTGAATAAGGTCAACATTAACATCTATCCGGTTACCCAACCATAAGTAACCACCATGCACACATGAGAGTAGCATCCGCACTACAGCATTTACCTCTGAGCCTCGCCCAAAGTGTGGGATGTCCAGGAGATTGAGCAGTCCTGACGGTGTTAAATGGCTTGCATGGTCCATGGGGACGAACTCATCGCGCTCTGTCCTTGGGTTCCTCTGAATCATCATATAACGATCGCGACGGAAGTGTGGGTAAAGCTTATAATCTCTCATATTATAATCAGTGAACTTAATAGCATGCATGTTCCCCCACAGGTTACCTTCTTCCTTCACTCGCTTATCCAGTGGTGGGAGTACGAGTTCATATCTAAAGTCTTTCGGAAGGACAATTGCTGGTGCATTTTCCATCCTTGGCGGAAAGTATACGGTAGCGACTGTGACTTCTTCCAGAAGTTCCTGCTCCGGTTCTTCTGACTCTGTGCTACTCGGGGTCTCGCTAGGCTCCATATTAGCTAAGGTTCTTGGTGACTGCCATGTGGATGGAGAATCAGCAGTAACTTTCTTTCCTTTCTTAGCCACAGCTGAAGTCATAGCACACTCAATTCCACCCCTTTGGAATCTCTGCAACACGTCTTCGAGAGGCTCGTCTGGTGCGAGGAACCTTCCCCTGTGGTACTCTGGACTTCCTATGATTGCTAATCTGATACAAATCAAAGTCTGCAACTGTTTTTGGCTTCCCTGCTAAGAACTCTGCTGAGAATACGCTTGGCTCGTCTCAAATGCGCTCAACTCTTTCGGTAAAAATGACCAAGTAGCCCCGTTCTTTGAATAAGACATGTATTTATCATAAGGCGGGAACTTCAAATGGAAACGGACCAGTAAACTGGACCCGTTGGCGGCATTTAATGCATAGACAAGACAGCACCCCGCGCCCATTTATTGAAAACGCCGTTTGAAATTTCGCTGGGAAACTGTGCGCTGGAGTGATGTCGCATCAGATTTTCCAAATCTAGAAGAATCGTCGTACTGCTGCCAAATCTTAGTACAACAGATACTTGTCAGTCGTACACTTAATGCTTGTCAGAAGGCGAAGTGACTAGCCCTCTGAGCAATTCAAAAATTGGTATCGCATCGATCTGTTTTCTGTCTTCTGCGATACGATATCGCAGCGCCTGGAAATGCAAAGTGCAAAAAAAACTCGCATCGTATCAAAATTATCGCAACAACCAGAAAAGCTTGCTGCGAATTCTTACCTAAAGTATTTCCTGGTGTAGACTCCTTAGGGTGCGATGCCTCATTTCAACTACACTGGACATCTGCACCATTTGCTTCTTTTCTGGGCTAGGGCTAGGAGGTAGCATGGCCTTCACAATACAGCTTAAGCCTACTGCCATTGATCAAGGTAGGAAGAGACTCCCTACTCATAGTACGAAGCTGGATAGCACCTCCATCTGTTATGTGCTGAATTTGATATGGCCCTAACCAATGAGTCTTGAATTTTCCAGGGAACTTTATAAACTTACTGTCATAAAGGAGTACCAAGTCTCCAAGATGAAAGGTTTTGTTCTTGATATGCCTATCATGCCAAGCTTTTTCTCGTGCTTTCTGCACTTTCTGATGGAATCCTGCGATAAATCTGTCTTCCTCCAGATTGAGCAGCTGAGCCAATCTCTCCTCTAAAGTATCAGAATCAGCCATCTCTGTAAGTTGAGCAATCCTTAGACTGGGTAAGATGTATTCCATAGGCATAACAGCCTCTTGTCCATATACCAGGCTGAAAGGTGTGTGTCCTGTTAATTTCTTGCACGTGGTCCTGTAAGCCCATAATACAGCATTAACTCTAAGGTCCCAATCATCCCTTTGATTGTTACAGATCTTTGTCAGAGCATGTTCGAGTATCCTATTGAAAGCCTCCACCATACCATTAGCTTGAGGGTGGTAAGCTGTACTCTTATGGTGCTGGATTTCAAATTCCTCTGTCAAGGCTTCTATGGTGCAATTCAAAAAATGTGTGCCTTGATCACTCATCAAAGTCACTGGGCATCCAAATCTAGTGATGATGTTTTCAAAAATAAATTGTGCTGCTGTAGCAACATCACAATTCCTGACTAGTTTTGCCTCAGCCCACCTGGTGAGGTATTCTGTTGCTGTAATAATATATCTCGCACCAGTTCGTTTTCCTGGGGGGTTAATAGGACCCACAAAGTCTATAGCCCACTTATCGAATGCGCGTAGCGTTATCTGTGGTCGCAACGGCATTTCATCTCTTCTGGAGGGATTTCCTGTCCTCTGGCAGATGTCGCATGATCTGCAAAACTCTTTACTGTCTTTATGTAATGTAGGCCACCATAATCCGGCTGATAGGATTTTCTGAGCAGTAGGCTTCCCTGCGAAATGACCTCCTGCGATGCCCGAATGTGCTTCCTTAAGAATGGTCTGTTTCTCGTGGGGCATAACGCATCTGCGCAAAATTTCATCTGGGCCCAGCTTATAGAGATGTCCTGCAATCAAGGTGAAGTCTGCTGCTTTCACCACTAATTGTTTCTTTTGTTGCTTAGTAAACTCAGACGGTGCCCACCCTGTAGTGAGAAACTGAAGTATGTCTTCATAATATTCGTCTGCGACCTGAATAGAAAACAATTGCGCATCAGGCAAGTTGTCCTCTAAGTTACTTGGTTCTTCACCTGAGTCTATCCTTGACAGGTGATCAGGTCCTGCATTTAGTCTTCCTGGCTTGACAATGATTTCGAAATCATATTCCTGAAACAACAATAGCCATCTGCATATTCTTCCCCCTAACACCGGCTTATTGACCAAGTACTTTAATGCAGAATGGTCAGTGAACATCTTGAACGGGGCACCCAACAGATAGTGCCGAAATTTCTGTAGAGCATACACCATTGCTAACCCTTCCCTCTCTGTGGTGGTGTAATTCTTCTCAGCTGTCGATAATCTCCTGCTCGAGTATGCGATAGGGTGATCAATACCCCCTTCTCCTGGTTGCGTGAGAATAATGCCTAGTGCGATGCCAGATGCATCCACATGAACATGAAAAGGCTTGTTCCAATCTGGAAATACCAA
Organism: Larix kaempferi; assembly: GCA_027924585.1. Lineage (NCBI taxonomy): Eukaryota > Viridiplantae > Streptophyta > Pinopsida > Pinales > Pinaceae > Larix > Larix kaempferi. The sequence goes on along the minus strand of BSBM01000257.1, from coordinate 13,102,323 downwards.
AATAGGTGCTGTAACCATTTTTTCTTTAAGAGTGTCGAGACTCCTCTGACATTCCTCATTCCATTGAAATCTGATATCCTTCTTCAATAATTTCTCCATTGGTGCGGTAATCTTGGCATAACCTTTAATAAACTTTCTGTAGTACCCGGTATGACCAAGTGTAGTTCTCAGTTGCTTTACTGAGTTAGGTGCTGGTAAATTGACAATGATGGCGATCTTCGCAGGGTCTACCATCAAGCCTTGTCTGCACACAATGTGACCCAACAACGTACCAAAAGGCGCACAAAATATACATTTTTTTAAGTTAAGGGAAATCTGGTGCTGTCTACATTTTTCAAACATTAATCTCAGATTTCCTATGTGCTTCTTTAGTAGTCCAAATACAGTCCAATCATCAAAATAAACTTATAGAAATCGATGGATGTAGTCCTTAAAGACAGCAACAACTACTCTAGAAAAAATTGCTGGGGCATTCTTAAGACCAAAGGGCATTACCGTTTACTGAAAGGAGCCCCATTCTGTCGCAAACGTGGTCTTGTGCCTGTCGTCTGGATGGATTCTTATCTGGTGATAGCCTGAAAAGCCATCAGTGAATGAATATATTTCTTGTCCTCCAACATTGTCTAAGACTTCATCAGTGAAGGGTGTCGGAAATGGGTCATGCAGCGATGCATCATTCAGTTTGCGCAAGTCGACACAGATCCTGATGTCTCCTTTTGTTTTCTTTTCTTGTACTACCATGGGACTAACCCACTCACTTTCTTCAACAGGCTCAATGATGCCTGCTGCTAGCATCTTATCTATTTCATCTTTTACTTTTGCTTTATACCGCGGGTTCAACCTGTATGGACGTTGCTTAACCGGCTTAGCATCCTCCTTAAGCGGTATCCTCATGACTCCTAAGTCACCCACTATTCCCTTCATTTCTGTAAAGTTGGTAGGAAATAGGTCCTGATACTCATGTAGTAGGTCTGTGATTTGGCCAATTGTCTCATCATCCCAATAATCTCTAATAGAGGAAAACTTAGGTTCTGTTTCTGTGCCAATATTGCTCATTTTAATCTTGATTGGTTCTGTTACAGCTGGGATTTCCAGGTGTGGACCTTCAACTTCACGCGTACCTTCGGTTTCTGCGATATTGATACTGCGAGGATCTTCATCCTCATCGCCTGAATCTTGTGCGAAGTTGTAACATTCCAAAGCATGTTCCATCTGAATAGCCCACTCGGGTTGTGAATCCGCTGGTAATGTGCAATCCTCAAATATTTTAGTCTTTATGATCTTCAAGGCCCGATCAATGCTTGGATACTCAGATTCAAAACTGAAAGTAAGCAAAAAGTTTTCAATCATAATAGGCCATGAGATAGTTCATTTTCTTAGCTCTATTTCTGTATACCAGCTCCTTGGAACTGTATCCAGTGTGTGGATAAACAAATGAACCCATTCATCTGCTGGAATTTTTAACCAACTCTGTTCACAGATCATAATGTGTGTTCTGGGATCACTTTCTCCTGTGTATTTCTGCTGTGTACAGTCTCTTTCTTTAGAGAATCTGATACGCATCAGTCTCTTACAATCATACCACGATGTGATATGTTCCTTGTGTGTGTACCACCATCTTGCAGGTGTGGCTCTAACTGCGAGATCAAAAACCTCCATCCTCTGCTCTTGAGGAATCTCTTGTTCAAAATGCTGTAAGAAATCATTGACGTCCGCTAATCCATCAAAAGTTGGAATATACCTGTTTTCTGCCCCAATCCATCGCAGTGATTTAGTCATGAATGCGCATCTGCGAGCAGAAACTTCGTGGAGTCTATTTTGCCAATTCTCTAAGCCGACATCTGAATCTGATGTGCATGAGCTATCGCATCTCCAGCTAATATGTCCATCGGCTGTAGGATCAATGTAATCTGTCTGATTAGAAGTCATCTGGTACAAATTTTCCATGTTATGCACCTCCTCTTCCGCTTTGATCGGCTCAATGTAGCGAGGACCCTGTAGGGGGTCTAGTGGTGCGATAACCCGGACTTGAGCATCTTCAAATGTCATCTGCCTTTTCTTCAAGTTGATAACAGCCTTGTTATCAAAAGCCCAATCAATACCTAATAGAGCTGGATAGGGTTTGGTATCACCAATAATTTCTATGACCTCAAAATCTGCATACGTGTGAACTCCATCGATGTCCACGGGGACATGCGATAGGCGACCCATCGGTGATATTCTTTGCTGATTGGCTAGTCTCAGATGGATAGGGGATCTGCTTAGTTTTGGACTACCCATCTGTTCCCATGTCTGCTTAGTCAAGACATTTACTTATGATCCTAAATCTAGGATAACCTCATCCATTTCAAATAGTCCGATCTACGCTGTGAGCCTCATCTCTCTTCCTGTCCTTGTATGGCCCATTATATGGTGAATAGTTCGCTGTGTGTTGCTCAAGGAAGGGCTCTGTTGACATTGATCAATAACTTTCTGAAGTTCCTCTACAGCTTTCCCATTTCTCAGAAGTTTCAAACAACTTTGCAGGAAGGACTGTACACTTCCTGGCAATACCTCTTCGTCGCATCTTCCAGATATGCTATCCTGCGGTATCTGTACAGTACTAACATCATGTGGTAGCTTCCGCGGTATACCCTGAGATGGTAATAATAGTGATCTGGAATGTGTCTGTTCAGCAAAGGAGGTCTTAGTTTGCTGAAATGCCTCCTTATTCTTCTGTAGATCAAGTGGGATAGGTTTTTCTGGAGCTTTGCGCACCCACTGCGTTCCTGTCGTTTTTTTCTCATCCTGCAATATGTTACTTGTAGAGAGACCACTGCGAGTTACAATATTAACTCGTGGTTCTGTTTCTTTCTGCTCGGCAGCGATAAACTGGATAGTCTGATTGGTTGCTGGCTTGGCGTCCTTGATCTTAGCTATCAATATGGGACACTCCTCTATTGTATGATCATAAGATTTACAATACATGCATGTTGTAGTGGGGTTCTGGCAGTCCCTAGCGTAATGTCCTGTACCTCCACAATTATAACAGGTAATAGGTCCACGGCCACGGCCAGATTCATAGCCTCCCCCACGTCCTCGACCTCTGAAATTTCCTCCACGGCCTCCCTGAGCCGGATCAATTTGTGGACGTACTGATGGTCCAGATGCTTCTTATTGGACTCTGTAAAGGTCATGCTTTCTTTCTATCATTAACTCATAAGCTCTACAGTTGTTTTCGTCATGTCCAACAGATTTACAAAAATTGCAATATAGGTTCTTTGGTGTCTGCACATATTTCTGAAAGAGTGGACATTCCTGAGGTCTGTGTCCTCTAGTTCTACAAATCTCACACCATGGCCCCTGATTCTGCATCAACGGGTTAGGAGCTCCGCTGGCGAGATAGTCAACAAAGACAGGGCAGTTATCCTTACTGTGTCCCTGCGCTTTACACTTAGTACACCAAATTTCATGCGCAACCTCCTTTCCTTTCTTAATTTCATGCATCTGTAAGGTGAGGTTAGCTAGCTGATTTTGCAGATTAGTGATACCTGTGTTAGTCTCTGCTAGGGGTGAAGCCTCTAGTTTCATTGCCATTTCTAATGCTTCATCTTATGTATTTAATTTCTGTTGCATTAGTGGAAGTCTGATGTGTGGTAACATTGCTGCGATAAACCACTCTTTATGCTGTTGAGGCGCAAGCTCAAAGCTTACCTGATTAATGAGGGTTTTGAATCTCTGGTCAAAATCCCAAACAGTCTCCGTAGGCAATTGCTTAATATCTTTAAGTTCTGCTATGCACTGTGACTCGGATTTAGGTTTTTTAAACTCTTTGATCATAGCAGTTCTGACCTGTGCAAGCATTCTGTTATGTCCAGTGGTATACTTCATATACCAAGTTAATGCTCTTTCTCTGAATGTGGTGGCCAGCTGGACAAGCTTGACATTATCATCTTGTATTTGCTTAATGGTCCATATGGCTTTGCATAGGAACCAGTGCTGCTCAGGGTCCTCCGACCCTGTACCTTTGAATGTTGGTAACTTCATATCATCTCCCATTCCGTTTCTAGGTGGTGGGTTCTGGTGTGCTGTATTACTACCACTCGGTGGTGTAGATGTAGAGGGTGTAGCGGTAGTATGCGCTGTATGAGAGCTACTGGACGGGGTTCCTGCGGGATTACTCTGAGTTCCGACTGGTTTTTGAGGAGTCCTAGGGTTCTGAATCTGCTGTCTAGGGTTACCTGAACTGTTTTCTTCAGAAGAAGATGAATCGTTGACTCTATATCTTTTACCACTACGTGTATGTCCAAGATGCTCGTAATCACTCTCAGAGTCTACTGACATTACAATATCATACTACTATTCATCTGAGGTCATATCCAGTACTCCTTTTTCATATAGTAATTGCTTAATGGACAGATTTAGAGAATTTAGGTACTTACCGCGATAACCCTTGAAGAAGTACTGTTCTGCTGCGCTGAAACTCTTTCTCTGATCAACCGCGAACTCTGTGATGAAGCCTTCCAGCAAACTCGCAAGCCAGAAATCTACTGCGCGTGAGATGGGATTATCGACACCTTTCAAGGTCTGAATCAGCCCTGCTGTCCAGACAACTTCTCGATTCTTCTTGAGACCGCTGTTGTCAGCAAGCTTTGATAACCAATCATATAACTCAATAGCATAGGTTACGAAGAATATCTCATGGGGATCTGTAAAAATGTGCTTCTGTAGCCAAGCCTCAGTGCTCAGTCTAGGATTCTGGTTTTCTTTTACAGCAAACTCTCTTTCTTTTGACTCAACCCACTGGTTAAGTTCTTCCTTGGTAGGATGCCAACAAAACATCAGCTTAATGTGTTCAAACCGGCAACGGAACCATTTGTTAGCCAATCCTCCTGCGTAGACCCGGGTTAGCTGTATTTTCTAGACCAACAGAACCCTTAGCTCACTGGCCCTTTCGGCAACAGGTCGCAAAAGCAACCTGAAGTCTCACCCGAAGTGATTCTAATGGGTGGCAGAATACTCAAGTGTCCTCAGCCAGGTTCCGAGGCATCCAGGGTGCTCAAGCCCACCCTTGCTCTCTCCTCAAGGGCTAACTTATCGCATTCTATTACTCCGGCTATACCCCTGTCTTATCGCATCACGCAGGAAGTGCGATAAGTCTTCCCCTCATATGAGCCCGTCTAACGATACCTAAGATATCGCAGGGTGCAATATCTTCCCCCTTTCCGTCCCTGCGGTATGTTATTCTTAGCCGCTTCCTGGATTAATGCGCGGTTTCACCCACCCTTATCTTATTACTGAAGATAGCAATATTATTTAATCTCTAAGAATAACCCTCACTAATGAGCTTGACCCCTGATGTTCTGCAAAGATGTGACTGTATAGAGTATTACTTTGAGCATTGTTCTAATTACACCCTTCATGCATTACATTCATTCCATACCCGAGCATTGTCCTTTATTAAACAAAGATCTAGTTCGCTAGGATTTAGCTATGATTCTCACAATGGTTACACATCAACCAGAACTAAACTGACGACCATATACATTACTTATAAACTGAAGGAAGCATTCATGTATATTAGAGATAAGTAAATAAGAGCAATAGCTATACAACTACAATTGCGCTACTTAGATAAGCACGTAGAGTAAAACACAGTTCTGTCACAACTCTTTGCAACAGAGGTCTTCTGGGAAACTCCACCTCATTGGGAGCCCTTCTCTATAGACCTCCCTTCTTCTCTTGGTTCTTACAATGCATTCTCTTTCTTTTTCAATCCCAGTGGATTGCACAATCTCTTAATGGGTCGGCCCCTGCCTCCGGGGAATGTTCAGACTCTGTATTACAAAGACTCAACTACCCTCTACTTCTGTCACTATGTGGCCAACCCCTTTTCATATAAAACGACTCCTATATATAGATGGCCCGAAGGTCTCATCGCAGTTACAAAACTGTGGGCCTTATCCCAACAGTGACTCAACCCTAACCACTTACAGTCAACTAGCTGTACTTCCATAGCCGCCTCCTGTCTCGTCGCCGCTTCCTACAGTCCTTAGTCTTTAATGCATCGGCCCGTTGCTTCTTCTTGGTTCCAGCGACGCTGACTGTGGTCCTTCTTCTTAATGAGGGTAGCTGAACCCTCTCTTCATCTTCGGCGCCTTTATTATGGTGGTTGAGCTCTCCCTTCGGCCTCTTCCTTGTACCACATGCTTTGACTTTTCTGTACATATCGCCGCAATTCCCGTCGGAATTTGCGCTACGGCGATATCTTTGTCTTGTCGCCAAAATTGGTGCTTTCTCCCCAAAAACGGTTATCTTTCCCAAAATTAGCAGCTTCCTAATTGCTGCGGAAGTTCTCTCCAACAATACATGTGCATAAGAAATACATGTATAATAAATCAATGTCTTAAAACATTTATGCCCACAACCATGTATGGAATGATTATATAAATCTCAACCTTATGCATACCCCATTGCATATAAAGTGTATAACATAGTCATTTTGTTCCACATATACAACCTAACCACTTATGCAATATATATATATATATATATATATATATCATACTCATTTTATACCATATATAAAACATGGCCATTGTATACACTCTATGCAAGATAGGACCATAATATAAGATATCTTAACTATATGTAACGACACTATTGCATAAAGCATGGATGACAAACCCTTTTTATGTAACATGTTAAAACATATTGATTTTATTCCATAGATAAGACATTGTCGTTCTTTTTAAAATCTATACACAATAAAACCAGTGTATACAAATATGCATCTAAAACCAGTGTATACAACCTAAACACTTATGCAATATATATATATATACATATATATTCACATAACAACACCACGGCCCAACATATATATATACAAGTAAGTCACATGCAACAAAATTCCAATAGATTTGACTTCGAGTCGATGGCAGCGATGGCACCAGAAGGGGTAGTTTACAGGCAGTTGTAGCCTTCCCTCAGTCTCGGTGCTGTATCGTGACTCGGTGGCACTCACCATAAGGCAATAAAGACGCTCAGTGTCTGCGCCACTATTTTCTCGGCCACACACCAAAGCAAACAAAATGAAAAAGATGAGCCACAGAGCATAGAGCTCTTACACCCTTCATGACCTCCTCAGCCACAAGGATACCAACAATAGTTTGAAAGGCAGAGCATGGAACTATTCCAGCCTCCACGCCCTCCTCAAGTCATGGGATGCGGTTGACAGACAGAGAAAGCAACCACAATGAAGTGTAGAGCATAAATGCTCTTCGAGGAGCCATGTTTTGTTTTTGTCTCAGCAAACATATATATATAATGTAGTAATAATGTAATTATGTAATAATGTAATTATGTAATAATGTAATAATGTAATTATTTAATTACAAAACATTGGCATTAAAATAATTCCTATATAGCAAACATATATATATAAGATCTATGTAATTATAAAAGCATAATCATAAAATTTACGATATTTACATCTTTACAATTATAAAGGCACACTCATCTAAAATACATGACCATGAAATATAATAGGTGTATTTTTATACAAGCATGAGCACATAAAATAACTTAACTCAAATTCAAGATCTAAACCTGTTAAGTTTAGCCTAATTTCACAAGCAAGATCACTGAAAGAAACACAATCACAAGATAGACAAAGGTTTACCCTGGGAAACCCTCATGGGGTAGAAAATCCAGCAAAGGTTTCCTCAATATAGATAATCAACCAATACAAAGATGTAGTCCAAGACTAGAGCTCCTTCTCCTCCTATGCAGACCTCTTTCTCTCCTATGTGCCAATCACAAGTGAGTGAATGAATGGTATAAATAAGGAACAACCCTTCTCTATTTATACTTGTGTTCTAACTGACTTTTCACCCTAATGGGGCCGACCTCTCCTAGGAGAGTCTAATAACCCCTAAACAGCTAACTCAGGGCCGACCTCACATGGGAGATCTAATGACCCTAGTTACCACACTCTCTCTGAGGAATAAACATCTCCGGATATACAATAGGGTCTCCACGGAGGAATGGAACATCTCCAGAATAATAAATTACAAATATAATATTCTTAGAAGTTACAATATTTCAACACTCCCCCTTAACGAGAAGGATATTATAACAACATCTGCAGGAGCAAGGAGTCATCGACTACATGACACATGATACATCTATAAATCATTGGAAGCTTTATTTATACATCATTATTAGTAACTCAAACAGTTATTGGAACATAATCAATACTAGAACATTAGCATCGTCAGTATTGAGTCTTCATCTTCTGCAGCACTTGATCAGCTACAACATCATCATCATCTGGATTACCCGATCAACAGCCTCATCATCTGGATCTACTAATCAACATCATCGTCATCTAGACCATCACGATCAACATCATCGTCATCTAGACCATCACGATCAACAATATCATCATCTAGACCATCACGATCAACATCATCGTCATCTAGACCATCATGATCAACAACATCGTCATCTAGACCATCACGATCAACATCATCGTCATCTAGACCATCACGATCAATAACATTGTCATCTAGACCATCACGATTAGCAACATCGTCATCTAGATCATCACAATCAGCAGCATCGTCATCTATATCATCACGATCAGTAGCATCTTCGTCTAAATCATCACGATCAGCAGCATCGTCATCTAGATCATCACGATCATCATCTGGATCCTCTTGATCAACAACATCAATATAGCAACATACTCTACAATGCACAAGATCCTATTACGGGATGATCAATCCCTCTCACTTTAGGACATAGGTCCAAGGATGATACAATCCTAATCCGCTTACGGGATTATCGATCCCTCTCAATTTAAGACATCTATCATGTCTATGGACGATGCAATCCAGATCAATTTACAGGATGATCAATCCTTATCACTTTAAGACACCTCACCATGTCTAGGGATGATGCAATCCTGAATCAGCTTCCAGGATGATTAGTCCTTATCACTTTAAGACACATCACCATGTCTAGGGACAATGCAATCCCAAATCAGCTTACAGGATGATTAGTCCTTATCACTTTAAGACAACTCACCATGTCTAGGGATGATGCAATCCTGAATCAACTTACAGGATGATTAGTCCTTATCACTTTAAGACACCTCACCATGACTAGGGATGATGCAATCCCGAATCAACTTACAGGATGATTAGTCCTTATCACTTTAAGACATGAGTCCAAGGATGATGCAATCCTGATCCACTTATAGGATGATCAATCCCTATCACTTTAGGACATGAGTCCAAGGATGATGCAATCCTGATCCACTTACGGGATGATCAATCCCTATCACTTTAGGACATAATTTCAGGGATGATGCAATCCCACTAGTCCTCTTAGACAAAGTTTAAGTACCACTACATCGACCTCATCGTTGGAACAGGTAACCTCATCATCAACCTCATCATTGGAACAGGTAACCTCATCATCAACACATGTATCCTCATTATCGATACAAGTATCCACATCATCAATATAGTATCCTCATCATCGATATAGTATCCACATCAATACAAGTATCCTCATTATTGACCTTTTTGTCAATATAGGCAATATCATCATCGATAGGGGTATCCACATCAATACCAGTATCCAAATATCATCATCGACCATATCACTCCCCCTTTCAAGGAGGGTCCTTCTGAACAACACCAAGCTTGTCTCAGAAATACTCAAACTTTACTCGAGACAGAGGTTTGGTCAATATATCAGCAACTTGTTCGTCAGTGCCCACATACTCAAGCTTGATAGCTCCTTTCTGCACCATATCCCATATATAGAAATACCGAATCTCTATGTGCTTTGACTTATCATGGAATATTGGATTCTCTGTCATCTTGATACAACTCTGGTTGTCACACGGGATCACAGTGGGGTCCATCTCTAAGTCAAATAGTCCTAATAACAACATCCGAAGCCATGCTGCTTCACAACTAGAAGAGCAAGCAGCTATATATTCCGCTTCAGCTGTGCTGAGAGCCACACTTGACTGCTTCCTGCTAAACCACAAGATCATGGCAGATCCTAGACAATAACATCCACCCGATGTACTCTTCCTGTCTGATACACTTCCTGCCCAATTAGCATATGTGTAGCCATACAATATGAAGTCATGATCTCCACGATAACATAGACCAAAATATATCGTACCCTTTAGGTACCTCATCACATGCTTTGTAGCTATCAGGTGAACTCGTTTAGGTTCCACTAGATACTGACGCAAGATGTTCACCACAAATCATATGTCTGGTCTGGTATTCGTCCAATACATTAATGACCCAATAATCTGTCTGTACAGAGTCACATACACTAACTCTGAAGAGTCATCAGCTAACAGCTTCATGTTGGAATCCATGGGAGTGGCCATGGCTTTGCATTCCAACATATCAAATATTTTCAATATTTCCACAGCATACTTACCCTGGTTGAGAAAGATTCCTTCTGGGCCTTGCCATACTTCCAGACCTGGGAAGTAGTGCATCAATCCGAGATCTTTCATCTCAAACTCTGAAGAGAGCTTCTTCTTGCACTCGATAATTTGTTTCTCATTTCTAGTTAGAAATATATCATCCACATATAGCAACAATATGACAGGTTCATCATCCATAACCTTGAGATAAAGATTAGGATCATCTTTACTTTTGGTAAAGCCCAAGCTTGTCAAGAAACTGTCAATTCTTCCATACCAAGCTCTGGGAGCTTGCTTCAACTCATACAAAGCCTTCTTTAGTTTGCACACATGGCTTCTTCCATCTTCCACCTCAAGTCCTTGTGTTTGTTCTATGTACACTTCTTCCTCAATCACACCATTCAGGAAGGTTGTCTTTACATCCATCTGGTGTAATTTCCACTTCATCATGGATGCAAGTGCCATCATCATAGATGCAAGTGCCATGATGGTTCTAATGGAAGTGTACCTTGCAACTGGTGCAAATGTCTCTTCATAGTCAATTCCCTCCTTCTGAGAGAATCCTATGGCTACAAACCTTGCCTTATATTTTTCAATGCTACCACCCACAACATGCTTTATTTTGTATATCCATTTGGAGGACACCACACTTTTGTCTTTAGGTTTGGGAACTATATCCCAAACATCATTCTTCATTATTGACTGGTACTCCTTAGTCATTGCCTCTACCCACTCTTTCTTATGAGATGCCTCTTCATAACTAGTGGGTTCTTGATTTACCAGATCACACATCAAAGCCATATAGTTGGAAAATGACTTTGGTTTCTTTCTCACTCTGGTGGAGCCTTCAGGAGCTCCATACTTTTCTGCTCCTAGTATAATATCTCTTGCCCATGCTGGCCTTCTTTTTCTTGATATGTTTGTGATAGGGGGTTCTTGTGGTTCTAACATGTCATGGTCTTCAGGTGTTACATCTTCAGGGTTGGGTATAGCCTCTCCAGTTCTGGAAGGTGCATCTTCTTCATATACTTCTTCATATTGGCACTTCCTAGATCTCTTGAGAGTTGCTTCTTCATCAAATGTCACATCCCTACTTATTTCTATATAATGGAAACCTGGAATGTAAATTTTGAATGCTTTGGATGCTTCACAATATCAAACAAATATTCCCTTCTTCCCAGAAGGATCCACCTTGGTCCTCTTTTCTTTTGGAATGCGAATGTATATTGGGCATCCAAATATCTTAACATGACTTACCTCGGGTCTCTTTCCTGTGAACACTTCTTCTGGGGTTTTGAAATCAAGAGCACTATGAGATAGTCTATTCTCCACATAGACTGTTGTCCTAGCTGCTTCGGCCCATAGGTACATAGGTAGGTCTTGATCATGTATCATTGTCTTTACTGCTTCCATAATAGTTCTATTATTTCTTTCCGCAACACCATTTTGTTGAGGATTGTAGGGAGTGGTTAGTTCCCTCTTGATTCTAGCTTCTTTACAAAAGTCTTCAAAATCCTTTGAAGTATATTCTCCGCCATTGTCTGTCCTGAGTATTTTGATCTTCTTTTTTGAATGATTTTCTATCAAGGCTTTGAACTCCTTGAACTTTCCAAAGACTTCATTCTTTCCTCTTAGAAAGTATATCCAAGTCTTTCTTGAATAGTCATCAATAAATGTAATATAGTATTCATATCCACTCAAAGATGTGGAGGGCATTTGTCCACATACATCTGAATGAATTAATTCCAAGGTACCCTTAGTCTTTGTTTCACTCTTTGGAAATGGGTTCTTGATATTCTTCCCTTTTGCACATCCTTTGCATGTGCCATCATGATCAATCTTTAAGTATGGAAGTCCTATAACTACCTTGCTCATATGAGGTAGTGCTTTGTAGTTAATGTGAGAAAGCCTCCTATGCCATAGCTCATTTGGGCTAGTGGCTTCATGTACAAGGGAAACTTCTGGATGACCCTTGAGTTTGTATAGACCTCCTTCCTCTTCACCAATAACAATTGCATCCTCAATTGATTTTCCTTTGGGCCACATTAGTACTTACCCATCTATGAATGCAACCCTATAGCCTTTCTTATCCAAAGATGAGATAGAGAGTAAGTTCTTCTTCAAACCTGGTACATATAAGATCTCCTTCATCTTCAATGGGGTTCCAGAATCAAGCTTGTAACTTTCTTCACCAACTCCCTTGATGGGATATTGATAGTCATCTCCAAGGGATACCTTCTGTGGAGAGGTCTTCTCTTCGAGTTTTGAAAAAATCTTCTTTTGACCTGTCATGTGCTTTGAAGCACCACTATCAATGAGCCATGTATCTTCTCTAGGTGTTACCGCCCCAAAGAGTGCAGAAAATAGAACATACTCTTCTGCATCTTCTTCTTCCTCTACTTTAGATCTTTTCTTTTGAGGCCTTTCCTCCTCTTCTTCTTCACTATAATCTTATTCTAGATGAGCTTGATGTCTTTAGAGGACAATCCTTAGCAATGTGTCCTATTTTGTGACAAGTAAAACATTGGAATGAGGAGTAATCTCTTCTTTGATTAGTTCCTCTTTTCTTTTGAAATATTTGTGGAGGATGAGACTCCTTGTGACTATCCTTCTTGAAGTGGGATTGATTCCTTCTTCTCTTGGTGTGGGTGGCCAGGGCTTGGTCATCTTCCTTGAGAAAGGCTTCTCTATTGGAAACCCTAGCTTCTTCTTGAATGCAATCCTCCCATACCACATCAAACTTCATACATTCTTTTCTGGAACACATAGTTTGGATGAATGATTCCCAAGATCTAGTGAGACCATTTAGAGTAGTCATGACTAGTTCATCTTCATCAAGAGTATATCCAATAGCATCTAGTTGTTCCTTGAACTGGGAAACCCTTGAGAAATATTCTTGAATAGATTATCCTTTATTCATCTTGGTGCTCTTCAATTGAGCTCTTAGGTTCATCTTCCTATTGATGTTCTTTCCCTCATACATTCTGGAAAGTGCATCATACATTTCCTTTGGAGTCTTCTTGGATGCCACTTGGGGAATCAAGTGGTCTTTAATATAATCAACAATGATTCTATTTTCCCTAATCAAGTCCTTCCTATACTTCTCTTTGGCTTCATCTTCCTCAGGTTCTGCAACCTTATCCTTGATATATTGGGAAACATCATTCTCTTCAAGAATGAGACCAATCCTATATTTCCATGCCCGAAAATTCTTTATACCTTATAACTTGTCTTCAAGCTTAGTGCTTGGAGCCATCTTATCCAAGAGGTTACAAATATTGAAGTTCCCCAAGAGATAGAATAACACTTACCAGGAGATGTGCTTGATTGAATTGAGAATACTGGTGTGTTCTACTTCTGGAAAATTCAGCTTTTTACCTTCTAGATCTACAACAAAATTTATGGTTTTCTGGTCTTCACTTTTCTGGTTTACTGGTGCACAGGTTCGCAGCTTTTCTGGTTCACTAGTGCACAAGTGCGCACTTTTCTGGTTTACTGGTTTTCTGCAATTCTGGTCCAAAACCCAAACTAGGGTTTGACTTTCCCAGAGTTCTACCCACTCAAAAAGTTCGATCTAGAGCTCAAAACTTCGATTTTGAGGAGGGCTATCCAGCCATGCAATCGTAATCCAAAAATACCAACTTTTGCAGAAACCCTAATTTTCACCGGAGGAGGAGAGAGAGATATTTTTACCTTGTGAAAGGTGTCCTATTCAGGCTAGCTCTGATACCATGTTAATTTTAGCCTAATTTCACAAGCAAGATCACTGAAAGAAACACAATCACAAGATAGACAAAGGTTTACCCTGGGAAACCCTCATGGGGTAGAAAACCTAGCAAAGCTTTCCTCAATATAGATAATCAACCAATACAAAGATGTAGTCCAATACTAGAGCTCCTTCTCCTCCTATGCAGACCTCTTTCTCTCCTATGCGCCAATCACAAGTGAGTGAATGAATGGTATAAATGAGGAACAACCCTCCTCTATTTATACTTGTGTTCTAACTGACTTTTCACCCTAATGGGGCCGACCTCTCCTCAGAGAGTCTAATAACCCCTAAATAGCTAACTCAGGGCTGACCTAACATGGGAGATCTAATAACCCTAGTTGCCACACTCTCTCAGAGGAATAAACATCTTCAGATATACAATAGGGTCTCCACGGAGGAATGGAACATCTCCGAAATAATAAAGTACAAATATAATATCTTAGAAGTTACAATATTTCAACAAAACCAAGCCAAGGCTACGATGCTTGCGACTTTAAGATTTAATTACTCCCACCCTTTTCGTTCACCATGCCCTTTTTCACTCTTGGTTGCATTGCAGGAAATTAGTTTAGGCTCTAGGTATGTTGTCATGCAAGATAAACAAAATTGAGTGATAAAAACTTTTTACCCAAGATGGAAACATGACAAAACTCTCCCTCTTGGAATAACATTGTCCTCGGTGTTGTGTCACTTTTCACACTATTTTACCTATGCGTCTTTCTTTCTTGCATTTCTACCTTATGCAACCACAATCTATTTCCAATATATGTTAATGATACAAAAATCTTATAACAAAAACATCATGAAGATATGGTTTTTTTTATACTTGCAATGTGTATCTCCTGCATCGCGATGCTCCCTATCTTGGGAAATTGCAATTACTTTGCAATGTTGGGACCAGTCCCACCTGGTTCACATGTTAGTCGCATAATATAAAATATAAAACTTTGCAGCCACATGCTCCCATGTATAATCATTTACTATTTTACTGTGCATGTTTATTTAACTTGCACGGTCTTGTTGACATTCTTGCATGTTAGTTTACAATACACACATATTAATTTTTGCAATGTGATATTAAAGTTGCTCAACTTCGGCCTGAAACTGTATCCACCGAAACACAAAGATAATTAGCACCCTAAGTGCTTTCATCTTATCATGCAACAACAACAACTTCCACGCCAAGTGACCATATCACATCTAGTGTGTAAGAAAACGATATACATGCGTAATGCTATCAGTATACCAAGTATAATGTCAAACCAAAACATTACATGTACTTCAATTCTTTTTTTAATTAACATTAACATTTCATTGAGTAACCACTCTATGACACATTCAAGTATCTCAACAATACAAAATAGATCACAATATTTTGATTTCAACTTAGCTATTCATTAATTCATATATACATGAATTTAAATAAACATATTTTTCGTTTGTCACAAAATTTCCATTTGCGTACCTATGGTATAATCATACCAGTCATATCATCGTCAAATGTATCAGCAAGTGATCTCAATATTTTCCATTCAAGTCCTCTTGCTTGAATTCTTGGAAAAAAATCTCTTTCCCCTCAAGCCCTCTCGCTTGAGTCCAAGACAACTCTATTTCCCCTCAAGCCTCCTTGGTTGAGTCCAAGAAAACCTTTTTCCCCTCAAGCCTCCTCACTTGAGTCCAAGAACTCTATTTCCCCTCAAGCCTCCTTGCTTGAGTCTAGGAAAACCTTTTTCCCCTCAATCCTCCTCGCTTGAGTTCAGGAACATTATTTACCCTCAAGCCTCCTTGCTTGAGTCTAGGAAAATCTTTTTCCCCTCAAGCCTCCTCACTTGAGTCCAGGAAAACCTATTTCCCCTCAAGCCTCCTCGCTTGAGTCCAGGAAAAATATCATTCCTTTTCGGCATGTACCAAGCATAAAATGGTACTCAACACCTCCTCAGTGTCATGCCCCTAGGGGCATGCATCATGCACATGAATATGCCCAAAACTCACCCAGTACTTCGAAGTTCCAGAGTGATCCAGGGACTTTGACAATTCCAAACACTCCCTGTAACATCCCGATATTTTCATAAAAATTTAAAATTTAAAAACAACATTAAATGATAATAATCACGACTGCGGAAATAATAAATGTTTGTAAATGTAGTCATTTACAATAAGTCATTAATGTAGAAACAACTTAATTACTGTGGCCTTTTGACTAAAGATGTTTTGTGTTCGTGACACGTCATAATTCCAATTTAATGATTATGACATTAGTTTTCACTTTGTTTGTGATACTAAAATTCCAAAACAATTTATAAGATAGAGTTATCCTTAACAAGGTACTGACAATTTTAAATTTTTGGATGGTGATGAAGGGGTCCCACGAGGTGCCCTGAGGCTTACTTAGCTTTGAGCTAAAGCATTTTTACCCATCCTTCATGCACAGTTTCGCAGGTAAGAGAAAAAGCGTCAAACAAGGGTATTCAAACATTGTCACTAAAATTTAAAATTGCTAGTTTTGCAATGCTCTAGGTATAGTTCTCAATTTCATTTCGACCAGAGATGACTAGATCACACTTTACATGAGTCGTAAATTCTAAGTGTGCAGTCAATTACGACGTATTTTGCATTGGTGTACTTATCTTTCTATTTCTGAATGTTATTAGACCTTCCGGCATTAATTTGTGAACCACTTGCAACTTTTTATAGACTTATATAATGTCAAAATTATGAGATGATGAATGCATAAGAAATATAAATAAATACAAATAGGGATGATATTAGTAGCTGGGTCCTTGATGCCTAAACATGTATAAATAGGTCATGTAACATCTACTATCATTCTATCAATGCATTTTGTGATAGTTCTAAAGTACATTTTATAAAACTATAACAATATAGTGAATAAATCCTCTTTAATCTACAAAATTATAAAGTGAAAATTGTTAGGATTTTGAACTAATGTCATTATTCACAAGAGTTGATGACTTCTATTTATGCTCTAGGTATTAAATGCGACTTATCCCAAGGTTAGAACTATACCATATGGGTATGACCCAAGATATGACTATTAACTTAACAAATAGAACCGATACTATGCATACAACCATTGCTAAATATATGCTTTTGGACTTCGGTATGATAAAGAAAATGAATGTAATACATGTCGTTCCTATGGTTGGCTGGTTGATATGAGATATATTAACATTGACAACCTTGTCATGGCAGGTGTTACGATGGATATGAATGTTGGTATGAAAAGGTCCTACACATCACCAGTCTAGGTCGGTGCATTGAAGTCTCCTAGCAGTCGCAATTAGTGAGGGTATGAGCGTATACCACCGTGGCTATGAACACGAGAAGGTTTTGTTGAAAATTGTAATATGATTCCTAGATATAACTAGTTCTTCCCTTAGGGTTGTTGATTTGGCATCGCCGTGGATGAAATATTAAGGGATAATTAATGCATTAGGTGCTTGTTTTCCAATTTTGCTGATTGACAAAGCTCCATCGTTGATCTCAATAGATCCTGTCCGTCGGATGGTAACCCTAGCTCAACATCATAAATGATGATTGAAGTGTCTTTTGGACTTCATTTCGCCTGTTCGTTTCGAAGCAAGAGACCGACAGGCCATTACAGTGTAGGGTTTAGTGTTTTTATCCTGCCCCAGGCTTGAACCAGAGGCATGTGGGTTATGGGCCTGCAATGAAAGTTAAAGTATGACGAGTTCATCCTTGGGTGGCATTTAGAATAGCTTGACGGTCTGGAGTTAACGCATCATTGTGTAATCCTTTTGAGTGAGTATCTTTCTAGGGTTTTAGAATTGTGTTTGAAAGTTTCACCAGCAGTGTTACATTTCTCCCTCCGAGCTGGGTCTTTCTCCCTCAAGGGTGGATGGATAGCTTTGTCATTCTCATGGCAACGAGGGCTTTCGTAGGTAATGTATCTTCTTATTGAACTTTTAGTTTGTTTTCAAGTATAAATCGATATCTCTCAAATGTGGTTTAACCATGAATCACAATTGCTTGACAGGTTGGCTCGTGACGAAGGATTATTTAACTGGAAACGTGGTTGGAGGGGATTCAGCTTAACCACTGGTAAGCATCGGTGGTACCCTACCTCGTGGTTCTCCTGAAAACGGATTTGGTCGACAGTTGTGAGTGTTGGCAGGGTTTTGGAAATGTGTTTTCTTGGCAATGGCTTTCGCCCAGCCTGCAACTTTTGGAAAACATTAATGGACCCTACAGCTAAGGTTTTAATTAGCGTAGAAGATGTAAAATCTTCCTAAAATTTAAGATTAGTAGTGCCTTGTCTCGGCGAACTCGATAGGGTTGAACCCCCATCATTTTCCAATGAATTTTTACAGTATTTAAACATTTAATGTTTACTGTTTTAAACTTCTAATTCGATGATGAAAGAAACTGTTCAACCGTAATGTATAGTTGGCGATGATTCATCTCTGCATTTAGTTGTACAGTATGAAATTGAGTTTGAATGGGACAACAACAAAACTTAAAAGGTTTTCTGTGTGATGCCTCGGTCGTAGTTTTAAATTATAACTTTCAGTATTGAGTTTTAATTCTTAAGTGTAATGTTTTAAACTTTTGTCACGTCCCCATTTTGACCCCCTTTGCATTAGATCGTAAATGATGTAAATATTGTAACTTAATCATGGTGAGGAGCTCAAGGCCAAGGCCCCGCCATTGATTTGTCGTTTTATGTATCGGCAATTAGAATAGATGCATATGGTTCTTGTGCTAGCTGTGCACAATGTAAAATCAGACATCATGTAAATATGCAATTTTAATGAAAAACCCACAACCAGCTACGCAATGCAACAAAAGAGATGGGGGCATGATCTTTACAAGAAAGAGGGAGGGAAAATAACCGAACCCTTGAGCCAATGGTTTTAATCCGTGTGTCAATGAGAAAGCCCATGAACTCTCAACTACCCATTTGGTCTCATGCACCCAATCATTTAATTCTTCCAAGAATTGGTTGAGACAATAAATGCCTTGGGATGGGAGAGGTATGGCTGTCAATTTTCGTGCATGGGCAAGCCATCAACTTGGGAAATCGTGTTTTTGCTTGTTGGGCAAGAAAACCCCCACGAATTTGGCCCAAAATCCATTCTTCACCCATGGCCATTCTTCCTCTCACGCAGTCTGAGCTCCCTGAATTTTATCCTCACGTTTTTTGGCCATAACCCTGCGTTTTTCCATGCCCAGAAACTCGTTTTGGTATTTTGCAGCAGCTGGGGAAGGAGGGACACGATTTTGGATGGAGGGAGAGGTCGTTTTTGCCCTTGGGGCGTTTTTATGAAATGGGTTGCCCTCCCAGTCGATTTTTCCTAGTTTCCATTTCGTTTTGAGTCTACCCACGTTTTTCTGAAGCTCAGGAAAACCCACTGTTGGGAACTTCACTATATAGACGTTTTTCTCATGCCTAACACTTATGCTTTTGATGTTATATGCACCCATCTCTTAACAGCCTGAAAAACCCAATTGTTGATTGGATTGGTTGATTTTGATATACCTTTGGCTATGTGGGAGCCTGTTTTTCCCTTTTCCTTGTGGAGATCATGCCCAGCTCGGGGGTGGCAGTGGTGCTGAGAGATTGAGGAGCACACTGGCGTACGGTTGGGTGGAACGTTGCAGAAGTGTAGCTGGTTGCTCAGGGATTACTTGGTTCAGATAAGTATTCCCATTTGCCGATTTGATATTGTTAGATTGATGAATGGCGTGAATATACCAAATGAAAAATGGATGTGTAGTGGATTATTTCCGTTGTGTTTTTATAATTATACATCCCCCATCTCTTATAAATTATATGAATGCCTGGTTAAAAGTTTATGGGGCTAGATGCCCGGTTTTAGCCTCACGATCCCCTCCATTGCACTGGTATGATGGGTGGGGACATGACAGAATGGTATCAGAGCTGCGTTGCAGCACTGGGCCGCTATGGGCCAAAACTGATAGTAAAAGAGAAGAGAAGAAGTTAAGTTTTTCTTAAGAGTTGGGAAAAAAAATTTGTTTAAAGTCTGTTTTTGAAAATTTTGTTTAAAGACGGTTTCGGAAAGAATTCCCGAATGTCTTCCGCAACTGCAAAAGCATTCGGCGAATCGTTCCGAGAATTTTTCCGAAAAATTGCGAAGGGAAGTTTTTCGGAAGGAATTCTCTTCCGAAATTTGCGAAAGGAATTCTCTTCCAAAATTTGTGGAAGGAATTCTCTTCCGAAGTTGCGGAAGGATTCCGCGAATCGTTTCGCAACGCGGAAGAGTTCGGCGAGTCATTCCGAAGTTGCGGAAGACTTCGGCGAATCGTTCCGCAATTGCGGAAGACTTCGTCGAATTGTTCCGCAACTGCGGAAGACTTCGCCGAATCGTTCCGCAATTGCGGAAGACTTCGGCGAATCATTCCGCCATTGCGGAAGCACTCCGCAAGTCGTTCCGCAAATCTTTTCCTGAAAAATCGCCCGAAACCGCGGGAGCCTTAAGACGAGTGCCCCGCCATTGCGGAAGGCTTCGGCCAAGCGCCCCGCAATTGTGGAAGGGTTCGGCCAAGCACCCCGCAATTGCGGAAGGCTTCGGCCAAGCGCCTCGCAATTGCGGAAGGCTTCAGCCAACCGCCCCGCAGTTGCAGGAGCATGCTGTGAACCGCCAGTTGCCGAAGCCTCCAACCTATTGCCTCGCCAGTTGCAGAAGCCTCCAGCCTATTGCCCCGCCATTGCGGAAGCTTTCAGCCTATCGCCCCGCCCATTGCGGAAGGCCAACCGCCCCGCAGTTGCGGGAGAATTCTGTGAACCACCCGTCGCGGCCGGATTTCGCGAACTACTGTGAAGCCACAAGGGGGAAAGCCCCCTTGACCCCCTTTCTTTTTTTCCCCCTCATGTGTCTTTGTTTGTGATTTGACGAATTGTCAGTATGGCATTCTTCCCATGTGCATGAAGTAATTTGTGAATTTCTGAGAATATAATGCAACTGTGTAAAATGTGCAGAATGGGAGTGAAAGTTGTCATTTTTGAAAGGATGCAGTTCTCGCACCTGATGTCAGAATGGAGCATGAAGACAGGCATTGGAAAGCTTGTCCAGCAGGGAACAATGATGCATGACCAGATTTTGAAGGAGGTCTATATATATCATAGATATTTAGTCCAGTAGAGTGCCAGCGGCTATTTTGACAAACAAATTTTGTTGTCAATATGGGCAATCTCTACAATTGCAGGATATGGAAGAGGAATTCCATGCCACGATGAGGGATCGAAAAGGGAAGAATTTCTTAAACCTCTATTTGTTATCATGATTATAATTATGAAATTGTCATATGGCATAAAAATGTTAAAAATGTAAAGGATTACATAGATGTATATGCACTAGATAGCATCTTAACAAATTGCATAGTGCATAAATGGGATATTACACATTGGTAGAATAATGAAGTCGGCATATGCAATAAACCACTAATGGAGAATATTGTGGTTGATAATCACCATTGATGTTGGTATTGGTTGTAGGACCAAAGATAACAAAGAACATGGCTAAATGTGCTGAGGATATTGTTGCATGAAGCCAACGACCTTATGCAGAAAGGATGGTGCAACAAATCTATGATCAAAAGTTGGAAAAAGGACTGAACAGCCTGGGTAAGAGGCCAACTAATCAGGTAACATCAGGCGATGTTAATGGTAACCATGCAGGTAATGATTATCAGTGCCCAATTGCATGAATGTTGAAAAGGGATTTGGTAAGATCTCTTCAACTATGTTTGAGCTATGTTGAGGTAGTTTGCATGTGATTGTTAGAACAGTAACCACACTTAGTACCATAATCCATAAATTTTTTTTGATTGCCCATGTGCTTAATTAAACCATGTTTTGGATTAAGTGACTATAGTTGGTCAAAAACCCACTTTGAGAGTGTTCACACCCACTTCCAAGCAAACCAGTTCACCCAGCCTCCAGTTTTGTCCACAAGTGCGCCCTCATTTATTGCTGGTGCACCCTCTCTCCTTGTTTTGGGGAATTTTAGTTGACCAAGGGCGCTAGGGTGGATTTTTGCCCACTTTTGGCTAGATTTGGAGCATTTAATGCTCCCTTGGGCCCCCAAACCTCCTCTACTTGCTCACCCACGCCTGTCTTGAGCTCATTATTGATCCAGCATGATTCAGCCACCTCCACACCAGAATTCGTGGCTGTTTGGGGTGATTGGGATTGAGTTGGACCCACCTAGGGGGGATTGAGGCCAATTTGGCATTGATGACTTGTACACTCAGCTTGAGCCACCTAATGCTCTCGATTTTCTCATGGATGTAATAAAAACCTGTTACTAACATTTTCACATGTTAGACAGTCAGTTAATCAAAGGTTTCAGCATACATTGTGTGTAAAATTATCATCTTTTTCAAGTTTTTCCACAGTTTTTGCAAATTAATTCGATTTTGTGAGGTTCTCCATAGCTCCTCGATCTTATGTGATCAAAATACTCACATGGTATCAGAGCCATCATGGAGTTAGTGAGTTGCAGGTCAATATTGAGCATTGAACTGCATTATAGAGAGGATTTCCAGACAAAAATTGAGTGTTTTTTGCAGGTGTTTCAGTAGTTTTCTCACCATTAACGCAGCAGTCATGGAAGCAAACCAAATGTTGCTCACACCCTTCAATTTTTTCGATTGGAAGGCTGAGATGGTTATCAAGCTGAGATCTAAGGGTCTCTATAGAGTAACCATGGGCACAGAAGTGGAGCCAAATTCTGCTGTGGAGAAAGCAAAGTACTACAATCGACTTGATGAAGCTTATGGATTGCTATGCCTGAGCATTTCAAGGGAACTCTTGTTTCATACAGACAGTTTGACAACCCCCAATGAAGTATGGGTGAAGCTAGAATCACTCTTTGGGAAAACTGATGAACTGAGAGGCCACCAGCTTGAAAATGAGCTCATTAGCTTGAGCCCAGCGCATTTTGAAACCATCCAGGAGTTCTTCACGAAATTCAAGTCACTGGTGCTTCAACTGCAACAATGTGGAATTGTTAAGAAGGAGGAACAACTGATTCTGTCCATCCTTTCGAAGCTAGGCCCAGAGTTTTCAGTATTTGTTAGCACATTTCACTCAGCCAAAATGACCCTTCGAAATTGGCAAATGCCATCACTAGCTACCTTCATGGAGTGTCTCACTCAGGAGCAGGATAAACTAGTTCAGATGGGAACCATAAAATCAAAGGACCAAGCATTGGCAATGGGTGTTTCAAATGCAAGCAAAGGAAAGCAGAAAGCCAAGAATTCGAAGCAGCAAGAGAAGAGGAAGTTTGACAAGACCAAGTCTGCAGATGGGGGTTCGAATCTGTCAAAGGAGAAGGACAAGAAGGGAAAGGAAAATACCAAATGCACCTATTGTCATAGGGGATGGCATCCAGAGAGCTCATGTATGAAGAAAACCATTGACTCAATGGCGCAGCTGTTGGAGAAGAACAACATCCCAGTCCCTGAGGGCGCAAGGAAGAAAGAGAGCACCTCAAACCCTGACAATAAGGAGAAGTGTCATGCTTTGGTAGCAGGTACTTTGAATCCCTCATCCTTTATCATTGATTCAGGAGCTTCTACACATATGGTTTCATCCAGAGAGCTCTTCTCCTCTATGCATTCGAATGGTGGCCCAACAGTTCGAATGGGAGATGATTCAGAAATCCAGACCAAGGGGATTGGTAGGATTGACATGGAGCATGGCTATTTCAGTGATGTGCTCTATGTACCTTCATTGGCTGCAAATTTGCTATCAGTCTATCAAATGACCCATACAGGAGAAGCCAAGAGAGTGACTTTCACTCCAGATTTGGTAGAAATCTCAGAAATCTCTTCAAATCAAGTTGTGGCTGTAGGGTATGCAGATCATGATGAGAGAATGTACAAATTCTCAAATTTCATTCCAAATTCTAGTGACCATGCTCTTGTCTCTCATGCCAACGAGACCTCCAAGTTGTGGCATGAAATATTTGGCCACATGAACTACAAATATCTCCAGCAATTGCACAAGGACGAGATGGTGGAAGGGCTTCCAGAAATCAGATCATCAAATGGTGCATGCATTGGGTGTGTAGTTGGAAAGCATCCTAAGCGCAACTATGAGAAGGGAATGGCAAGGAGAGCCACTCAACCACTTGGATTGGTACATTCAGACCTCATTGGTCCTCTTCCCACTCCATCATATGGTGGATCAAGGTATGTACTTACATTCATAGATGACTACTCTCGATTCTGCTGGGTTTACTTCCTTAAATTGAAGTCAGAAGTGTTTGAGAAATTGAAGATTTGGAAAGCCCTAGTGGAGAACCATAGTGGTCATAAGATAAAGATCCTTAGGACTGATAATGGAAAGGAATATGTGAATAACAACATTCAGCACCTTTGTGAGGAATGTGGCATCCAAATGCAACATTCAATCCCCTACACACCTCAGCAAAATGGTGTGGCAGAGAGGAAAAATAGATCTCTCAAGGAGATGGCTACTTGCATGATTGAAGCTAGGGATCTAAGCCCTAAGCTATGGGCTGAAGCCATCAATTGTGCTGCTCATATTCAGAATAGAGCCTTTCACAAATCAGTCAAAGGAAAAACCCCCTATGAGGCATGGTTTGGCCAAAAACCAAATGTGTCAAATTTCAGGATTTTTGGGTCTAGAGCATGGGATCGAATTCCATCAGAAAAAAGGAAGGCTTTGGAGCCACAGAGCAGGGAATGTATCATGGTTGGATATGGTGAGGAAACAAAGGGCTACAAGCTCTTTGACACATCCACACTTAAAAATTTCATTGAGAGAAGTGTGCAATTCGAAGAAGAACCAATTCCATATTTTGAGCTTGCACCGGGGGAAAGCTCCTCTCCTCCACACCTTAATGAGATTAGTGATGATTCCACCTCTGATTTTTCTGATATTGCTGAAGATGACATGGCTGAAGATGACATTGCTGTACATGAGTCACCATCAAGGCCCAAGTGGGCTGAAAAAATCATAGAAGCTGCAGGTGAATTGGCAGGCAATCCCCAAGAGCCTAGGAAGACTAGATATCAAACAATCAATGCTTCCTTTGCAAATGAGAGTGAACTTGCTGATCACTATTATATGATGATTGGATCTGATCCAACATCATATCAGGAATCTAATCATGATCCAAGGTGGAGGGCAGCAATGCAAGAAGAATTCCAGTCTCTCCAAGAGAACAAAACATGGGATTTGGTGCCTCTGCCTCCCAAGAGGAAACTTGTGCAATGTAAGTGGATTTTTCGAACCAAACCTGTTGCTGATGGTTCTGATATGAAATATAAGGCTAGGTTAGTGGCTAAGGGCTACTCACAAATCCATGGTGTGGATTATACAGAGACCTTTGCACCGGTTGCAAAGATGGACTCAATTAGACTAGCTCTAGCCATGGCAGCTAGTAAAGGTTGGGAAGTTCACCACATCGATGTCAAAAGTGCATTCTTGCATGGTGAGCTACAGGAAGAGATATATATGCAGCAACCTGAAGGATTCCAAGAGGATCCCACACTTGTATGCAGGTTGAAGAAGTCACTCTATGGACTCAAGCAAGCCCCCAGGGCTTGGTATGCCAAAATGGATGCTTTTTTGCTCTCAATTGGTTTCTGTCGATGCAAGTCTGATCCAAATGTTTATTTGCAGAATTGTGATGATAATTTGCAGGTCATTGTACTGTATGTTGATGATCTCTTAATTACAGGGAGCTGCACCAAAAAAATTGGCTCAATTAAAGCTTCTTTGCACAGTGAATTTGCCATGAGCGACCTAGGATTGCTAAGGCAATTTTTGGGTTTGGAAATTGAGCAATATGAGAGAGGTATATTGCTGAGTCAACCTAAGTATGCTTCAGACCTGTTATTCAAGTTTAAAATGGCTGAATGTAAGGCAGCCAAGTGCCCATTCCTTTCAGGCATAAAACTAGGTGAATTTGAAGACTCTCCATTGGTGGATTGCACACTCTACAGGCAGCTAGTCGGAAGTTTGTTGTACCTTACACATACAAGACCTGATTTGTCTTATGCTGTAAGTGCTGTAGCAAGGTATATGCAGCAGCCACATGAGATCCATTGGAAGGCATCCAAAAGGATCCTTCATTATGTCCAAGGAACAAAGAACTTCGGGGTACACTATGCAGCTGGTTCTTCACTTCAACTAGCTGGATTTTCTGATTCCGATTGGGCGGGAGATCCCATCGATAGAAAGTCCACTTCAGGTTTTGTGTTTATGTTTGCTGAAGGTCCCATTTGCTGGTCAAGTAAGAAACAGCATACAATTTCTCTTTCATCAGCAGAGGCCGAGTACAGGGCAGCAGTGAACGCAGCCACACAGTGTGTTTGGTTGCAAGGCATTCTTTGGGAGTTTGGTGTTGCTATTGATTCTCCAACCAATATTTGGGTGGATAACCAAAGTGCCATCAAGATATCTACTGATCCAGTACAGAGGCAAAGAACAAAACACATTGAGATCCACATGCATTACATTCGGGGCTTGGTGCATGACAGGGTGATTTCACTGCAGTATTGCCCATCCACCGAGCAAACTGCAGATATTTTCACCAAGTGCTTTACAGAGAAGACCTTCACTCACTTGAGAGCCTTGCTTGGAGTGAGTGATGGATGGTGATTTCTGCAATTTAATTGCAGGTTCAGCCCCATGTCCATTTTTGAGGGAAGTTTTTATCCCATGAGGTTTTACTTCTTTTCCTCGGTTCATATGGACAAATAAAATTTCTGTTTGTATTGAGGTGACTTGAGCCTTTGTTGCCAAGGCCTCCCACTTATCTTTCATGAGATGTACAAAGTTATGGTTAAGGGGGGGTGTTAGAACAGTAACCACACTTAGTACCATAATCCATAAATTTTTTTTGATTGCCCATGTGCTTAATTAAACCATGTTTTGGATTAAGTGACTATAGTTGGTCAAAAACCCACTTTGAGAGTGTTCACACCCACTTCCAAGCAAACCAGTTCACCCAGCCTCCAGTTTTGTCCACAAGTGCACCCTCATTTATTGCTGGTGCGCCCTCTCTCCTTGTTTTGGGGAATTTTAGTTGACCAAGGGCGCTAGGGTGGATTTTTGCCCACTTTTGGCTAGATTTGGAGCATTTAATGCTCCCTTGGCCCCCCAAACCTCCTCTACTTGCTCACCCACGCCTATCTTGAGCTCATTATTGATCCAGCATGCTTCAGCCACCTCCACACCAGAATTCGTGGCTGTTTGGGGTGATTGGGATTGAGTTGGACCCACCTAGGGGGGATTGAGGCCAATTTGGCATTGATGACTTGTACACTCAGCTTGAGCCACCTAATGCTCTCGATTTTCTCATGGATGTAATAAAAACCTGTTACTAACATTTTCACATGTTAGACAGTCAGTTAATCAAAGGTTTCAGCATACATTGTGTGTAAAATTATCATCTTTTTCAAGTTTTTCCACAGTTTTTGCAAATTAATTCGATTTTGTGAGGTTCTCCATAGCTCCTCGATCTTCTGTGATCAAAATACTCACAGTGATATTGGTTACCGATTGGGACTGTTAACCTACCAAGCTTGGTGAGGTGTGGGTAAGTGAAGGAAATGATCCTTACACCCTATGACTGTTTAGAAATCTCAATGCATTCATATGAATTTATATCATGCCATGTGTATGTTGGTTATGTACTTAATAACCAAAGCAAGTGAGGACTGGTGGTCCTGATTATGATAATGCAAGTTATATGAGATAGTCATGTTTCGATCATAATATGCTTGAATGCATAGTACTCATGAAACAATGCAAGGTAGCATTGAGTAGATGTGCATTAAGAGATTTTATAAATCTTGTGATGCATGGTATGAATGCATAGGGATGATGCATATATAGAAACGTATATATATTTCATTGCATTTCAAATATTCAACAGCTGAAGGTGTTTGAATTATCAAGTATTATAATTCCAAGATCACTTTAGTGACTATTATGGAAATGAATGATTATGTGCGTAGATACTCACAACGTGTCTGGCTGATTGAAGTTTCAGTTTCAGGTAGAAAAGTCTTGCGTATGGCAATGAGGGTAAGCCCATAGTAAAGACCGGGATCTACCATGTACAAAAGCCAAAGGTTATGAGAAGGTTCTCATGGTTGTAAATTTACGCATGAAATGAATCTGAAAACTGTCTGGTTTAAGTTGCGAATCTAATCTCTGTGGGAAAATAGAGTTACAAATTTCAGATTTGAGAATTGCTTATAATTTCTAATGACTGTTTGGCTTATATGAAAATGTGTCAGGAGGACATGCTGTAAGTGGATGCTCCCGTATGGCAGCGGGCATAATACCATAACGGGCAGAGTGGTGTCACTTACAAGAGCCAAACAATATGAGGATAACCTCATGGATAAGAAAACCAATTTCTGTAGTAGACAGAATTGTAAATTCATATTGAATTTAATTATTAATGCTATTGATTGGTTATGGAACAATCATATTTGAAGCTTATTGCTAAATGTTGCTGACTGTTTGGCTATGTGATAAAGTGTGCCAGGATGACACATTGCAGGAAGATCATGTGTGATGGCCTGCAGAAGCCAAACTAGATGGGAAGGATCCCATGCTTTGGAAATGGGTTTCGGGTGAAACGCCATTGTAAATGTTGATAATGTCTCAGACAAACTGCATGTTGGTAAAGCATGTGAGTGAGACAGTAAATTATGCCAAGAAGGCATGTGTGGGTTATGGCACGTGAAAAGATTGGGGTGGCAAACCGAAGGACTGTTGACTCAGAGAAGGGAGCCCCATTCTTCACAAATGCAGAAAATATACATCTGTGAAGCGAATGAGTATTTCGTAACCCTAACTAAGAATATACGTGTCTGGTTATTAGATTTAATATGTAGAGCATGCTCCATCTTATTTATATCATTGCAGACTGCTTGAGTATGATTAGGGCCTACATGGCGCACATCGGAGAGGGGGGTGCACACCTTTTCTGGTGCTGGGTCATGATAGGGTTTTCAATATTGACTACATCCTAAGGGAATGGACGCATTCCTGGTGTTTCAATACTTGATAGTGAATGATATGAAATATGATTACAGTTTTTGGGCAACAATACTGATGAGCCTGCTTATCCTTCTTGTGCTAACAGCTTACAAAAATGCAACTTGGTGTTGCACGAAAGAGGCAAAGTGAAGAAAGGGTGCTCAAGAGGACTGTATGGGCAGTGGTAACCTTTCTACGCTCACACTAAAGGACACTAGAAAGGATGGATAGGCCCGGGGAGCTGTGTTGCAGAAAAGGGGTATCATCCTTGTGTAGTGTGAGTGGGTATTGTGGGGCCATGCTAGCCTGCAGTCAAGTGAGTCACCTATGGAGTTCCTGGAAGGAACCACTGGTTGCACAAGAGGAAGAGCCACGTAATCATATTATGTTGTTCATATTGCCCGATAAACCCAGTCGATGTACTGGCTTGGCAATGGTTGTTGTATGCCTGATAAACCCAGTCGGCGTACTGGCTTGGCATTGGTTATTTGGGAGTTGTGACGAATGGTTGATTGGATGCCTGATAAACCCAGTCGGTGTACTGGCTTGGCATTGGTTATTTGGGAGTTGTGGAGAAAGGTTGTTGGATGCCTGATAAACCCATTCGGTATACTGGCTTGGCATTGGTTACTTTCATGTTGTGGAGGTATTGGTGAAAAGGGTGTTATTTCCTGACAAACCCAGTCGGAGAACTGGCTTGGAAATGGTTATTGAATGCTTGATAAACCCAGTCGGCGTACTGGCTTAGCATACTGATTTTTGAAATGCTTGATAAACCCAGTCGGCGTACTGGCTTAGCATACTGATTTTTGAAATGCTTGATAAACCCAGTCGGCGTACTGGCTTAGCATACTGATTTTTGAAATGCTTGGTAAACCCAATCGGCGTACTGGCTTAGCATACTGATTTTTGAAATGCTTGATAAACCCAGTCGGCGTACTGGCTTAGCATACTGATTTTTGAAATGCTTGATAAACCCAGTCGGCGTACTGGCTTAGCATACTGATTTTTGAAATGCTTGATAAACCCAGTCGACGTACTGGCTTAGCATACTGATTTTTGAAATGCTTGACAAACCCAGTCGGCGTACTGGCTTAGCATACTGATTTTTGGGATGCCTGATAAACCCAGTCAGCGCACTGGCTTGGCATTGCCTATTCGGATGATGTTGTGGAGCAGCATGTGTGCTCGCCAAGCATCCACCCCACAGGTGATCCAAGGCTTGTAAAGCAGAGAAGGAAACCTGTGGAGTAGCGAGGAAACGCACAATACAGATAAGTATTCATTTTCATTTAATTCTTGTTTGGAATCATGAAGATTTCGGGTACGAATCTTATTGTAACCTAGCTAATACATTGTTGTTTCTTTGTTGGGAACCTTGGCCATTACAGGAAACAAGGACCCTGAAAGAGCTATAAATGCTTGGTAAAGCCAGAGAGTAACTGGTTGGAGCCATAAATTCTTGGTAGAGCCAGGGAGTAACTGGTTGGGCGCTATGAAATTCTTGGCAAATTCAGAGAATAGTTGGTGGGAACATTAACCACTCGATGTTGTGGAGCAGCCGGCGTGCTGGCCAAACATTCCCTTAAACAATTGATAAAACCAGTCAGCATACTGGCCTGGCATTGCCTGTTCGAATGGTTGTGGAGTAGCCTGCGTGTTGGCCCAACATTCATTGTGGTATCCACGGGAAATCCAATGCTTGGAAAGCAAAGAAGGATCTTGTGGGATAAAGTGAAGACATCCAACGCAGGTATTGTTGGAAGCAAGAACCTTGAAGCATCTTAAGAATGCAGGTGGACATGTAACCACCTTGAAGAGCTCAGCATGAGCAGTAATGAAAGATGGGGCTAGTAGAACTGTGTGAGTCCTAGTAGCCAAGAGTTAGACCAACCAAGTGGAGGGACTCCATGGTTGAAAGGTCTGGAATAGACCATAGACACTACGTGTCATAACGAAGAAGGGCATGTCGAGCATTCACGTGAAGTGAAAGAGGACAGGAGCATGAAAACCACAGTGGTGTGTGGGATTCCAGAACGGAACAAAACTAAGAGGAGAAACTCTTACGACTCTCTCTCTTTCCTTTTATTGATGCATTTATAGAGTTAGAAAGTTGTTGAATGCATGCATGACTGAAAGTAAAAGTGTGTTATTTGATTAAAGTGAATTGTGAATGCTAATTAATGAATTTCTTGTGAATGGATAAACATGAAGAAATTCATGTGTATGTTAGGCAAGCATGAAAAGTGTGGAAGTCTCATGAGTACGGCATGGACTATCCATGTCAACTGGAGAAAAACCATTGACTGATTTTAATGTTTAGGTTATGCTTGGCCTAACGAGAATTGTAATGATGAATTTCACAGGTGGAAATTGAATCAATTGGTTGCAGCCGGTGCAGGCAAGTGTTGCTAGTAAGCGAAGCGTGGTCAATCGTTCATTGACCATGGCGGCAGACCAAGGGCTATTAGAATTGGCTGGAAGTCTTCTTCAAACAATTTCCAAGACCCAAGAAAATCTTGGAGAGATGCTCAAGATGCAAAAGCAGCAGAACAAGATGAACCACAAGGTCTTGAAGGACTCTATTCGTCTGCAGAAAGAGGTAAAAAGTATTATGAAAGCAATCAGCAAGGGAAAGAAAAATGGATCAGTGAAGAAGCATTCATCCAATCGTCCAATTAAGAAACGCTCCAGGTGGGAAGACTCAAAGGAAATTGAGCAGGTAAAGATGAAGCAACCCGTGAAGTGTTGGAATTGTGAGGGGGATCATTACCTCCGCAACTGCCCAACAAGAGAACCTCAAGAGGGTAGCAGCCATAAAGTTTTCAGACTTATGGGTGAGCTAGAAGATCCGAATCGGCAGGAGCAGCTCGTGAAGATCAAAGAACTTGGTCCTGAAAGTTCAATGTAAAGGACAGAATGCAGGGCAGATCTGTAAAGTTTTTGTGAATTTTGGACATATGTAAGTGGGTATTTATTTTACAAAGTGTTGGAACACCGAGGACGGTGTTATTCCAAGGGGAGGGGTATGTCACGTCCCCATTTTGACCCCCTTTGCATTAGATCGTAAATGATGTAAATATTGTAACTTAATCATGGTGAGGAGCTCAAGGCCAAGGCCCCGCCATTGATTTGTCGTTTTATGTATCGGCAATTAGAATAGATGCATATGGTTCTTGTGCTAGTTGTGCACAATGTAAAATCAGACATCATGTAAATATGCAATTTTAATGAAAAACCCACAACCAGCTACGCAATGCAACAAAAGAGATGGGGGCATGATCTTTACAAGAAAGAGGGAGGGAAAATAACCGAACCCTTGAGCCAATGGTTTTAATCCGTGTGTCAATGAGAAAGCCCATGAACTCTCAACTACCCATTTGGTCTCATGCACCCAATCATTTAATTCTTCCAAGAATTGGTTGAGACAATAAATGCCTTGGGATGGGAGAGGTATGGCTGTCAATTTTCGTGCATGGGCAAGCCATCAACTTAGGAAATCGTGTTTTTGCTTGTTGGGCAAGAAAACCCCCACGAATTTGGCCCAAAAGCCATTCTTCACCCATGGCCATTCTTCCTCTCACGCAGTCTGAGCTCCCTGAAGTTTATCCTCACGTTTTTTGGCCATAACCCTTCGTTTTTCCATGCCCAGAAACTCGTTTTGGTATTTTGTAGCAGCTGGGGAAGGAGGGACACGATTTTGGATGGAGGGAGAGGTCGTTTTTGCCCTTGGGGCATTTTTCTGAAATGGGTTGCCCTCCCAGTCGATTTTTCCTAGTTGCCATTTCGTTTTGAGTCTACCCACGTTTTTCTGAATCTCAGGAAAACCCACTGTTGGGAACTTCACTATATAGACATTTTTCTCATGCCTAACACTTATGCTTTTGATGTTATATGCACCCATCTCTTAACAGCCTGAAAAACCCAATTGTTGATTGGCTTGGTTGATTTTGATATACCTTTGGCTATGTGGGAGCCTGTTTTTCCCTTTTCCTTGTGGAGATCATGCCCAGCTCGGGGGGTGGCAGTGGTGCTGAGAGATTGAGGAGCACACTGGCCTACGGTTGGGTGGAACATTGCAGAAGTGTAGCTGGTTGCTCAGGGATTACTTGGTTCAGATAAGTATTCCCATTTGCCGATTTGATATTGTTAGATTGATGAATGGCGTGAATATACCAAATGAAAAATGGATGTGTAGTGGATTATTTCCGTTGTGTTTTTATAATTATACATCCCCCATCTCTTATAAATTATATGAATGCCTGGTTAAAAGTTTATGGGGCTAGATGCCCGGTTTTAGCCTCACGATCCCCTCCATTGCACTGGTATGATGGGTGGGGACGTGACAACTTTGATTCGACAGTGTTGGATGAACATTGATTTGAATAGCGAGCATGGTTGATTTTTATTTTCCTCAGTGAAGAGTTTTAATGGACTGTGCGAAAACAGTATTATTTTAATGGATTTATGTTTTAGGGTTTCGATAGCTGTCTAGAATTTAAATCTAGGTTTGGAACTAATACAACGACAGTGAATGTATTTCAAGTAGCCCTCAGATGAAATAGGTTGTAAATAATAATGTGCATGGATTCAAAAATAACTTGGTACTGAACATAGTTTGTTTACCGCTACTATAATCTCAAAATATAAATACTTGGAAAGATGAAAATCTATGAGATTGAAAACAAATGTGGTTACTTATCTGAAAAGTATAGGGTTGAAAAGAGAAGTATAAATAGAAACAAATGTGTTTTGCTTTTATTTAAGAATCAGATGATTGCTATGCAGCTGTTCATACTATACTGTAGTATATCCTATTTTAAACACATGACATAATTTATTCATGATCATTACTGTATTCATCAGTCATTCAATTTGGCACACAGCCTATCATTTTATCTAATCTTAATTTGCTTCTCTATACTAGAGTACTATGCAGAGAACAGCATGGGGAAAAATATAGAGATGGTTA
This sequence comes from Larix kaempferi, assembly GCA_027924585.1. Lineage (NCBI taxonomy): Eukaryota > Viridiplantae > Streptophyta > Pinopsida > Pinales > Pinaceae > Larix > Larix kaempferi. The sequence goes on along the minus strand of BSBM01000257.1, from coordinate 13,068,098 downwards.
TTCAATCAAAGATTTTACAAAGCTTTTCATTCAGAATCATACCTAGATCAGAATGTAAAATGATTTCTTTTGCATGACTGAGTTTAATAATTCTATAATGCAAAATCCAACATCTTTTAATGTAAAAACAAGGTTGATAGATATGAAAGATAGAACTTGAACCAGTAGATAAGAGTACAAACACCCAAGAATCCTATTCCATCCAACCTGCTCCTGAAAAACAGTCAATATGCCTATCATAGGACCCCCAATCCTGTTCACTGAACCACCAGGAGGAATAAAATTAGAAGCTTAGGTCCTCGATCTTGCAGCAGCAAGTAGTTTATCCAGTCTTACAGACTCAGTAGTCAAAGAGACCTGCACCAGCACCTCTAGTTTTCCTTCTCATAAATAATTTGCAGACTTACAATTGCACTCTCACATAGCCTCCCTAATTCGAATCTCTCAGTCATCACCTGATGCACCTGAGGAATATTTCTGCAGAAAATATTGTAAGAGCTGCCTACTCAATTCGAATTGCCTTATATATGATGCCTATGCCTTTTTAGTGATTAACTAGTCATTAAATGAGCTACCTTCTCACTCCTCCACCTGGAGAATAATGCCATAATTTTAGGGGTAGTTATCTTATAACCAACAGCTAGTGGTGGAATGCAAATGCTGCCATCTGTCCCATGCCTTCTAGCAGCTTCCATTCCTCCTAGTGGGTCAGTGAACACTCTTGTAACATCTTTCTTGAGTGTTTGTCTCCTATTTTAATTTATTAAATAATAATAATGAGTCATTACAGTCATCTTTGACGAGATTTGGTCATAATTACAAAACTTTGTAATTATAATTTAACATAAAGTATTTTGCAAAATAAAATAATTATTCTCAAAATTTGGGTAGGTGACACTCACCCAATGCTCTTGAGTTATAGAGTGCTCTAGGGACTTGTTCGTCACTAAAATCATGGAACTACCTCTAACAGCTATCCAGGGTAACACAATGCTTCTGCAAACTTGGGGTAGTTCTCCTACCTACCCACAATCAATTGGCCAAGCCATACCCAACTGTAGGTCTTCCTTGTGATCTAGACTAGTTTGGTTCTCCCAAATCTATCCTCATTTGTCTCAGGACCAGTTTGGTTCTCCCAAATCTGTCCCCATTTGTCTCAGGTTATTGTTCATGTGAAGGTGAGGGATTTGTTTTAACTTTAAATTAGTGTTATTTTAAATTTTTAAGTTAGATTTATTTTAAAATGCAGGGTGCCTCCCTACCCCTCCTTCTTGTCTTATGAAGGTGAGGGTTTTGTTTGAATTTTTTGGGTGATCTTTCAAATTTCTCTTGATGCTCTCAAGATTTCCACTTTCCAGTCATAAGGTCTCATGTGCATGCAACAATGTCTCATAACATTGCATTAACGAACCCCTTGGTTCTCATTGTGGCTCTCATGCCACTATCATGGCTAACTCGCTTGACATCACAAGCTGCAAGTTAAGCCTATTGCACATAACCATATATGAAAAGTAACAACCATATAGAGGCATTCACTTACAGTGATTTTTGCGAAGCTCTTTTGATCTAATGATTCTCTCTCCATTGATCCGCTTTGGCTCTTAGCTGCCAAGCCCTTACTTCGTGCGATCAATTCTCCGCATACAAAAACCAATTATGCATATTAGTTAAAGCCTCATGAATGTCAATAGTCAATCACAAAAACATAATCATAAAAACATTTTTCATGATTCATATTTCATTGCAACTCAAAGTCTATGTTGCAGCATCAAACATAAATGAACCTATAGGTCCTAGAGTAGGAACCTTTGCTATGATACCATATCTAACATCCCAAAATCCTATACACTTTTAAGAGGAAATGGGGAGAAATTTTTTTATTTTTTATTTTTAAAATCAACATACCATCAATGGTCGTACAATCCTCAATTCACCTACCCAAGTGAATAACATATGACAATCAGATACATAGCTTTACTGCAATATTGAAAATCTTTTCAAGCATAAAGGCATGCAAACCAAGTTCCTCTTTATAACCTTATAAAGCAGATTCTAAGTAGAATATCACTTGCAAATTTGTGTACAAACTTAGGTAAGAAATACCACACAATTTTCAAACTTGGTGCAACATAGAAGGACACTCCTTCTACACAATAAACTAGCTTCATAACTTGATGTTACCTTTAACACAACACTCTTAACTAGAGTCATTTAATATTAGAAGCATGACCATGTACCATGAGTCTTTCATAGATAAAAACCAAGGTATACACCTATGTTCCCATATAATGACATGCAATACATTATATCAATTAACAAAAGATACATCACGATGTGACTACTTATAGAGTAATAATTCAATTCAATACTCAAGGATACTTGGTAATTCTATCATTAAATACAATGGTGGACGACATTCATGCATGTGTTAGGTTCCATCTCATGCAAAGATACTCATTCAATAATTCACATACTTAATCGACCTTTAGAAAACTTGTCAACACATCATGAATGCATAATGGAAACATTTTCGAGCACATGAGTAGGCCAACTAAATAATATTCAACCTCATGGTGTTGTAATTTCATTAACAAGAAATTCATCTAACCATGAGTTGTAAATGCACCCTAAATCTCATCATAAGTAAATGAAGACAAAGTCATACATCTATATAACAATATGAGAACATGTCAAGTTCTTCTCTTACACCCAAAGAATACTAAGTCAACCATAGACTATGTTGAAAGGTGTAATAATGACCTTAGGAAGATACAACTAGGTTGTGTTGACAATTCTCCTTTACAACATTCACAAAAAACATACAAACATGTTCTTTTCACACATGCCCTTACATAGATCATTATCAAATGGAATCTAATCTAGGGTAATGTTTCATTCATAGTCCACATAATATTTTATACATTTCTTCTAATGCACAAGAAGCTCACTCCTTCTTCTATGCATACACAATCGCATGCTTGCACATTAAATATAACTTCTAATATATGTTCTCACATCACTGACATGGGATTGTAAAACTTAAGCATGGGTATGATACTATTCTTTCCTGTGGTTGCATCATACTGAAAACTCTTTTTCAAACAAATGCAGTCTCTTTCTTTTTTGGCTATCTACCAATCAACTTTTCATGGAGACATGAGTAAGTAAACATAATAAACCATACTCTTCACTTGCATACATCGAATACAATTAAAGAAACAATCAGATGAGTCAATATATATATCAATGAGTATGATAAATTTACAACCATACATTCCTTACCACCTCGGTAGAACTGAAGAAAGGTTGCTCTTCCCGTCTTCTTCTTCTTGTATTCATGATTCATACTTACAACATTTATTAGTACTATAAAACATGCTACAAAAACTCTAGATATCTTTTCATAAATCATGATACATTAAATTGAATTAAAAGCATAAACATTTATTTAGGGGAAATGTTGTGGGTAATGCAACACTCCACCCAACCATAGGCTCTTCGACAACATATACTCAATCCATTCAAAGGCCACCTCCGAGTTGGGCATGGTGATCCACAAATAGGATAGAGAGTGTTAAAGTCTCATTGCACTAGAATCCAATCACACACAACTCTAGAGGTTAATGCAGTACTCTTCAAGTCGAAAGTTAGTACTCCTACCTAGACACTTCTCGTTTCCTAATGTCGTGCATAATTGTGGTGTTGTTCTCGGCGGGCCCAAGTCGGCACTCCCGACTTGGCCGCCTAAACCCCATGTCATATGCATGTGGTAACCGACTTCTGTCCCCGGCATTCGTACCATAAATAAAACAAATGATGCATGCAACAAATACAATCCCCAAATCATTTCGACATGCACTCAAGGTATTCAACATACAAATAGACTATACCACGAGAATACAAGCATCACGACTGTGTAAGTAACACAAGGAACGCATTCGACATGCAATAATGCATTCGACATGCGACCACCAAATTCCAAGCATCATAGATATGTGTATGTAACGTGCCTAATGCATTCAATGTGCATCCGATGCCTTCATCATGCAAATAACATGAATGTGTATATAACACCTGTCTAATGCATTCGACGTGAAAACCAAGCATCCGGCATGAAACTACAAGGTATCATGCGACACAACATCACTAATCATATATAGGTAAATTATAGTCAATGCATAAAATGCATTCGACATGCAACTGATGGACGTAATGTCATGCAAACATTCATTGCATAGAATAGAATACCACCATTAATTATGTGCGTATAAACTTAATGAATGCATACACAATCAAATGCATTTGACCTGCACACCGAAAGATATATTACAACATCACAAATTCGTGTGTAGTAGACAAATCAAAGCGTAAGAAATCAATACCTTTGACATCCAACAAGATTTATAATCCAGCTATCACTATAAGCATACATGTAAGTTTAACCTAAACATACAATAGTTTCACATGCAACATAAAGGTGACATGTGATACTAACATCAATTATAGATGTGCATAAAAAATCAATGTATAATAAATCAAGGTCTTAAAACATTCACCCACAACCATGTATGGAATAATTATATAAATCTCAACCTTGTGCATATCCCATTGCATATAAGGTGTATAACATAGTCATTTTGTTCTACATATACAACCTAACCACATATATATATATATATATACATACACACTCTACGCAAAATAGGACCATAGTATAAGATATCTTAACTCTATGTAACGACACTATTGCATAAAGCATGGACGACAAACCCTTTTTATGTAACATTTGAAAACATAATGATTTTATTCAATAGATAAGACATCACCGTTCTTTTTAAAATCTATACACAATAGAACCAGTGTATACAAATATGCATCTATAACCATTTATACAAATTATAAGGCATAACAGCTTTTATGCAATACCCATATAAAGTTTATTCATTTCATACCATATATATAAAAAATGTGGCCATGGTATAATTGTATGCAGGTTAACCATATGCAATACATTAGTATTAATACACTAGCTATCTCACAACCACGACAATAAATATATATATATATATATATATATATATTCACATAACAACACCACGACCCAATATATATATACAAGTAAGCCACATGCAACAAAATCCCAATAGAGTTGACTTCGAGTCAATGGCAGCGATGGCACCAGTAGGGGTAGTTTACAAGCAATTGTAGCATTCCCTTGGTCTCGGCATTGTATCGTGACTCGGTGGCACTCACCATAAGGCAATAAAGACGTTGAGCGTCTGCGCCACTATTTTCTCGGCCACATACCAAAGCAAACAAAATGAAAAAGATGATCCGCAGAGCATAGAGATCTTACACCCTTCACGACCTCCTCAGCCACAAGGATACCATCAATAGTTTGAAAGGCAGCGCATGGAGCTATTCCAGCCTCCACACCCTTCTCAAGTCGTGGGCAGCGGTTGACAGATAGAGAAAACAACCACAATGAAGTGTAGAGCATAAATACTCTTCCAGGAGCCACGTTTTTTTTGGTCTCAACCATATGAAAGCGCCAACGAATGACCGACTCGAAATTCAAAGCAAAACGCTCTTCCAGGAATCACGCTTTTTGGTCTCGGCCATATGAAATAGCAAACACACTTTAAAAGTCAAAATAGTGTCAATACATTGCAACCTCAGGGTTTATTCCCATCACCGGCAGGAGAGCCTGAGCTTAAAAAGTATGTATGTTCAGGCCATCGGAGGGCAGAGAAGCGGAGTAAACCGTTCACTCCGCTTCTCTGCCCTCCGATAGCCTGAACGTAAGGAGACAGATAATACCAAACGTTTGAACAAAAAACCAGAGCACCCAGCAAATACGCCCAAGGACATGGTTCTCCTCGACGCAGCCATCATTGCTCCCTCTCACGCAGCCATTGTACTGCTCCCTCTCAACGCAGACCACGCTGCTCTCTCGCAACGCAGCAAGCCCGTCTCTGCCCCCGTACACGCAATCATTCCATAACGCTTTTCTAAGAGTAATGCCTTCTACCCCAAAACGACTCCTCCTCCTCCACAGGGTTCAACCCTTCTCCCTGCAGGCTCCTCCTCCAACGAGGGCTAGGTAAAAAAAGAACACCTCCCCCATTAGGTCGAGACTCCAATCAGATAATAATAATTTATATTCATAATTTAACTCCCAAATAATTTCTTTTCCAAAAGCTTCGATAATCTAGTAATTAATTTGCAATATGCAAATATATATATTTTTAGTTTAAACATTGTATTGATATGAAGGCTCATAAAAATAAAACATGTAATAAATATAAAAATACATATATATATATACCAAAATACATATATATTTTTATGTTTCCCTTTTCTCCATACATAAAAACATATTATAATAATATATATTATAATGTACCAAATGTTTTCTCATGTTTTAATAAAACAATAACAAATATAAAAAATGTTGACCTAATATAATATTTTAAAGAAATACCAAACACCTTCATATGAATAAATAATGTTATATAGCGTTTAACATCAACAAGAAGTAATAATGTAATTATTTAATTACAAAACCTTGGCATTAAAATAATTCCCATATATATATATATATATATATATATAATATTTATTAGCCAACATATATATAAGTATATATATATGTATAAATAAGATCTATGTAATTATAAAAGCATAATCATAAAATTTAGGATCTTTGCATCTTTATAATTATAAAGGCACACTCATCTAAAATACATGACCATGAAATATAATAGGTATATTTTTATACAAGTATGAATACATAAAATAACGTAACTCAAATTCAAGAGCTAAATCAAGCCAAGGCTACAACGCTTACGATTTTAAGACTTAATTACTCTCCCCCTTGTGGTTCACCATGCCCTTTTTCACTCTTGGTTGCATTGTAGGAAATTAGTTTAGGCTCTAAGTATGTCGTCATGCAAGATAAATAAAATTGAGTAATAAAAACTTTTTACCTGAGATGCAGACATGACAAAACTCCCCACTTAAAGGATAAGATCTAGTCTCCACCAATCAACAGTGAGAAGAAATGCACAAAACCTGCAGTAATTGTGCCTGGGAATTCTGAATTTGTGACAAAAATGCTAAAAATACTAGAGAAAGCATTTTTTTGAGTGAAAATAATCAAAAATCAAGAAAAGCTATTATCCCACGTTGAAAGTTGAATCCTGAATTTCCATTTCCCAATACTATAAAAAAAAGGCATTTGGGGCATAGTAGGGTACAAAAAGTGAGAGTAAAGGCATGTTGGAAGGATTTCAAGGTTGGAAAGCTCATCTTCAGCAAATCTCTTGAAGGATCAAAGGAAAAGGCAGAGAAGGATGGCTCAAAGCAAAGGAGGATGGATTCACCTCAAGCAAGGTTGTAAGTAAGTATCTTTTATTCTTTGATGTTATGTGAAACAATCCAATTTTCCTTCCATTTATGAATTTAAGTTTTTCCCTCCAAGTTTAGTTTGAATTCAAAATGGTTAATTATCTTAGGAAATTTTAGATGATTATTTCATTTATGTCAATTGAATCTCACAAATTCATAGTAAGATAGATAATTAGAATAGACACATCCCTACAACAATTTTTATTAACAAAATCCATGCGACCAACCTGTGTCCCACCTTGCCGGAGCTAAGAAACGTGCTTAACACTTCAGTTAGCATAAGCCATGATCCACCTACCATACAAGGGGATACATATTCCTCTCCCACACCTGAGTCCAAGACAATGCATACGAACCACGCATGCACCATGTGTTCTTATAGTATGGGAACTACACACACCATTGCCCCGATCTCCCCATATTCCATGATTCTTTGCATACCATTTTCCTCACCTATCCATTAGATTATACCTCCCCCCCTCATCATCATATGGGGATCCTATCAATATGGTTACTACGGTGATCTCGAAAAATACTTCCCCTCAGTGGGAAGATTCCATGCCAGACCAACAATCGTTGTAGTGCCCACAAAGTCCGGACATCATCTTGAATCACACCAATGCAACTCTACCATGTCGCTCACGCAATTTAATGTCTCACTATTCATTCCAATGTCCTCTAGTAGCTTCATTTCTCACTTTGCATGCAACCTAGAGTCAATTAGTCGATAACCTTACCCCTTGTGGGATCACCCTCCCTACGGTAATTGAGGAGGATTATGAACCAGAAGACACCTACACCATGAATCTATTAGAGCCCCTGAGAGATATTGGTCCTCCATCACCTACTTCCCATGAATTCATGGATCCCTTAATATTTGTTAGGAACCTATGTCAACCCTTCTCTTTACTATGTTAGTATATTGTTGTTGGACGCATATGCTTTGTAAGTCGTCCCGTAGTATTTGTTGATCCGTAGTTTATATTAGCCCATAGTATTGACCCATAGTATTGGACGCATATGCTTTGTAAGTCGTCCCGTAGTATTATATGTCCCATGGTTTTGACTCATAGTATTGGGTATAGACTTAGTATATAAGTGTGTGTTGAGGTCATTGAAGACACCGTGAAGTTAATTGTATTGAGCTTGCTCAAAGGAGGTTGCCCCCTCGAAGTGGCCCATGATCAATATAAAAGTGATTTTGTTCTATTATTTCTGATATCTCGTGTATTTGCATTAATTAATTATTGCAGGTTCATCACATCTGGTCTCAGAGCACTTTCTTGGGCTCGCTGGGTGAAATTTCTGCCAAATTTTTTTTTCACATCTATTGCAGGTTCGAATTTGGGAATAATCCCTATCCGCTTAATTGTGGAAAGTACTTGGGCATAAGCCCTAAAACTCATTGTGAGGAGTACCACAGGAACCCCGAAGTAGCTAGCCCATTGAGAGGATCTTCCAGCAAAAAGGGCAACGACCCCTACCTGATTGACTAGTTTCCACCCGTGAGGTAAACCAAGAGCTATCGTTTGTGGCAAAGCGGTTATCAGTTTTACCTGAGCCGTGGAGTGAGGGGTATTGCCCCAATACGCAAGCCGTAAGACAACATTCATGGCCGAGTGAAACCCCTGAACTGTTAGGAAGCCGCACATACCTAGGGTCCATATCTATTTTCAGTTAAACTGTTGCCGATCACTTCCGCTCCAGATCCAGCCGTTTCAAATCTATTCTTAAAGTCGTTCCAGGTCCAATCGTCGTTTCAGATCCAGCTGTTTTCGATCCCTTCCGCGCCGTTGCAGATCCATCTATTGCGGATCCCTTCTGCGCCGCTATTGCGGATCCCTTCCGTGCCGCTGTTGCCAATCCATTTCTATAAAAAAAACAGTGTAGGAACAAACACCATGGAGGAAGCACTTGCAGCCATCCAAACCAAACTCCAAGATCTGGATGAAAACTTTCTCAGCCTCCATTTTCAGCATTCAGCCATGAACAATAATCGACAGCCAGAATCTTTTGCAGCCACCGGGTTCTCTTCTTCCAGCAATTTTCGTGGGTCGAAGCTTGATTTTCCTCGCTTCAATGGTACTGATCCGACTGGATGGATATACCAAGCAGAACAATATTTCAGTCTGCATAATAATTTTGATGTCCAAAAAGTTCCACTTGCATCCTTTCATTTGGAACAGGAAGCCCTTCAATGGTATCATTGGTACATCAAAGCTCATCCCGAGCCAAACTGGACAGATTTTTGCCAACTCATTTTGCCACGATTTGGTCCTAGTGCTTTTGATGATTTCACAGGATAACTCACTAAACTTCACCAAATTGGCATAGTGAGAGAGTATCAGACATAATTTGAGAAATTAGCCAATCACACAGAAGGATTGTCTGATGAATTGTACCGGAGTTGTTTTATCAGTGGTCTCAAGGATGAAATCCACTCAGAGGTCAAAATGTTTTGTCCCAACACAATGATGGAAGTCCTAGGGTTGGCTAAGCTGGCCGAGGACAAGATCGCAGCTCAACACCGCTCCAAACCCACCTTTGTTCCCTTCAGAAATATGGGGTCCCAACGACCTCCCATCACGCCTTCTCCTCAACCAAATCCTATCAAGCATTTGTCTGAAATAGAAATGCAGGCACGCCGAGAAAAAGGGCTTTGCTATAATTGAGATAAGAAATTCACTCGGGGACATAGATGTGTTTAGCAAAAGCTCTATCTCTTGGATGTGGATTCTCTGCCTGCCTTAGAACTTGGTGAAGAAGCTACAGATACATTAGATGATCAAGTCAACATTCAACACCCTCCTGTTGACACCCCATCTCAGGACGACCCACCCGAGATCTCTCTCCATGCCGTAACCAGCGTCACCACCCCACAAACAATGCGGGTCAGGGGATACTTCAAGAAGCTCCCTCTTACCATACTCATTGATTCTGGTAGCACTCATAACTTCATTGACCCTCGAATTTCCAAACAAGCTGATTGTTTTGTCCATCCTTGCTCCAACTTTGAAGTCATGGTTTCCAATGGGGGCACCTTACCTTGCAAGGGGAAGTGTCACAATGTGTGTATCTCTATGGAATATTATAACCTACGCTCTGACATGTTTGCCTTGTCCTTAGGAGGATGTGATGTGGTTTTGGGTGTTCAATGGTTACGCACACTTGGCCCCATCTTATGGGATTTTGCTGAACTTTGGATGCAGTTTAAAGTCAATGGGGCACAACACAAATTTATGGGCCTACAACCAGGGTCTCTCTGCATCATCACTTCACATCGCCTAGAAAAAATCCTTAAGAAGAATTCACATGGTGTCATCGCTCAGCTCAATTCCATTCAGATGCACCCATCAACAGTATCCACTACTTCCTTGGATAGATATGCAGGTATCTTTGTTGAACCAATGCGCTTGCTGCCTTCAAGAGACCTTTCCGGTAAGAATTTAGCCACATCTACCTCTCAGCAGGAAATGATGGCTATTTTGCATGCAGTATAGAAGTGGCAGCCATACCTATTAGGGAATTATTTCTACATCAAGACTGATCTCCCGAGTCTGGAAAATTTTCTGGAACAATGGGTCTCCTCCCTAACACACCTGAAATGGGTTATTTCTATGTGATCACTTACAAGAAGGGTAAGGACAATATGGTGGAAGATGCTCCTTCTTGCACAATTGATGACCTATTTTCTCTTATAGCTCTCTCTCTGCTTGTTCCAAATTGGTTGCAATATGTTCAACAGGGCTCTCTCTTCTATGAACTCCATGCTTCTTCATCAACAGGGCACTCTGGGTTCTGCAAAATGTATGACCGGGAACAATGTAACTTCTTTTGGCATGGACTAAAAATGACAATTCCACAGATGGTGGCTGACGATGATACTTTCCAAGTCAACAAGGGTGAAATGACACTCCTTGCAGGATTGCTCAAACCCTTGCCCATCCCTACACAGCTTTGGCCAACTATTTCTATGGATTTCCTAGCAGCACTTTTGTGGTGCAATACCACATCTCAAAGGACACCATATGAAGCAATCTACGGAAAAACACCGCCATTTCTTCTTCCATACACCCTTAGCAGCTCCCCAGTTCAGGAAATTGACTCGGTTCTTCGAAAACGCGATCAGATTCTTCTCATTCTGCAGGACAATCTTCACATGGCCAGAATTCGCCTAAAACAACAAGCCGATCAACACCATTCTGAGCGCATTTTCCACACAGCTGACAGGGTTCTTCTTCATCTACAGCCTTCCAAGCAATCCTCCTTGACACTCCAAAGGCGTTAGTGGCCTGAAATGCAACCCAAGGATGCTACCGGGGAACCACTCCTTCATATTCTGTAGCAATTTCTTGAACCAAAGCTTTGAGGACAAAGGTTTTTCTAAGGGAGAGGGGATGTTAGGAACTGTGAAGTTAATTGTATTGAGCTTGCTCAAAGGAGGTTGCCCCCTCGAAGTGGTCCGCGATCAATATAAAAGTGATTCTGTTCTATTATTTCTGATATCTCATGTATTTTCATTACTTAATTATTGCAGGTTCATCACAATATTTTCTCAACAAGATTTCCTAGCATTCACCCCAAGAACCTTCGAATATCCCGACATCCTGCATCTCGACTCGGTCCCCCTTCAGACCAATACTAAAGACCTTTTTTCCTCAGATGAAGACATGCTAGAAGAATACATATTTTCCATAGATGAAGAGATAATTGAAGCCATGCAGATTAATGAACCTCCATGGGACACTTTCCATCATAAGTCCTCGGTGGATGGTATACAGGAACCACACACCCTACCCATCGAACAACAATATACAATTGAGTCAAAATATTTTCTACCCCGTATTCATATCGATTGGTTCAAGAAACCTATTCCCACCTTCGATGCTTTCGAAGATGAAAATATTGCTAATATATCCCCCACAATCCAAGTTGATATATCCACCACACCAGGAGTAGTTGAAAACATCTCCATAGGGGCTTCTTACTCACCACAAGAAATTACTGATTTTATCGCTCTCTTCAAAGAGTTCCATGACATTTTTGCATGGTCCTATGAAGAAATTCTAGCACTTGACCTTGAAATTATTGAACATTATTTCGAAACTTGGCCCAGTTACATTCCTATCTGGAAAAAAAAAAAACACCTGGTCCACCCTTCTAAGGATCCTATAATCAAATCCGAGATCAAGAAACTCTTACGGGCCAAGTTTATTTTCCCCATCGCTTACACATCACGGGTTTCTAGCCCCGTCTCGGTTAACAAAACTAGGGCACCATTCGCGTCTATACAAATTTCTGAGATCTCAATTTGGATTTCCTGAAGGACAATTTTCCAACACCCTTCATCGACCAAATCATTGACTCATGTGCTGGTAGTGAAATGTTATCCTTAATGGATGGGTTTTTCGAATATAATCAAATACAATTTCTCCCCGAAGACCAATCCAAAACTGCAATTACTACACCGTGGGGCACCTTCACATACAAGGTCACACCCTTCGGTCTGAAGAACGTGGGTGACACCTTACAATGTGATATGGTATACGTCTTCAATGACTTGGCTCACATCATCCTCTTCTTTCTAGATGACCTTACCGCCAAATCCAAGAAACATTGCGACCACCTTCAAGACTTCCGCACCATATCCACATGATGTCACAAATAAAACATATGCTTGAACCCCCTTAAGTGCGTGTTTTGTGTCACCATTGGCTGCCTATTAGGGTTCATCGTCTCCAAGGATGGAATCAATGTCGACCCTTCTAAATTTCAAGCCATATTGGAGCTCCCACCTCTGAGAACATGATGCCATTTGCAAAGCATCCAAGGCAAGGCTAACTTTCGATGGCATTTTGTCCTTGACTGTGCCACTTAGGCCCATGTATATTTACATATCCTTAGAATGGATAGCCCCTTTAAGTGGTATTATTATGCCCAAAGTGCCTTTGATTCCCTTAAACAAGACTTGTTGTCATCCCCCTTCATATCACTTCCATAATTTGACAAAGATTTTATCCTCTGTATATCCGCGTCATCCTCCACTATGGCCAGCATGCTAGTCAACCATCCAAGGACCACCAAGAGCATGCCATCTATTATGTAATAAAAAATCTCACTAGACCAACACTCAATTACTCTCACGATGAAAATCTTGCACTAGCATTCATCCTGTCCATATAAAATATTCCATTACATTTTTCTCCACAAAAAACCATGGTTGTTGACTCTAACCCTATGCAATACATACTTAGCCTCAATCTTATCAATAGTAAATTTGTGCATTGTATCGTCATCTTACAAGAGTTTTACCTCGAATTCGTTGTCCCTACAAGTAACAAAGCCATGGACCTAGATGAGCTCATTATAGACCTTCTATATACCACCTTAGGTGAACCTGTTCAGGATCAATTACCAGATGAGCATCTCTTCCTCATCGCCAGTAATGACCCCTGGTATGGTGATATCCTTACTTATCTCCGTACTCAAAAATTTTAACCCCTCTTATCTTGTGATGACTGCCATAATATCTGTCACCAGGCACCCATATACCTTCTCATTGGGGATGTCTTATACCATCATGGCATCAACACTATCCTATGACGGTGTCTAATAGATGAGGAGGCTAAACAGGTTCTCAATGACTGCCATAGAGGAGCTTGCGGAGACCACCTCTCAGGTATGGCCACCTCTCAAAAAATATTACGTGTAGGGTATTTTTCGCCCTTTCTATTCAAATATTTCATCTATATTGTCAAACAATGTGCAAATTGTCAGGTATTTTCTTACAAAACACAATCTCCCCCTATGCCCCTACACCCAGTCATTATCGTTGGGCCATTTTGTAAGTGGGAAATCGATTTCATGGAGTGTCTCCCTACCTCAGCGTAAGGCCACCAATATATCGTTGTCTCCATCGATTATTTCACCAAGTGGGACGAAGAAATGTCCACATTTGATTACAAAGGCATTACCTCTATGTGCTTCTTATTTAACCATGTCATCTCATGCTTTAGAGTACCCAAACAACTTGTATCCGATAATGGAAAAGACTTATGCAATGAGACATTCGAATATCTATCGTGGATGTTAGGATTTAAACATGAAATTTTAGCAGCTTACTACCCTCAGGGGAATGGCCAAGTTGAAGCTATTAACAAAGTTCTCAAAACTATGCTCCAACGCACAGTGAATAATAACAAAAATAACTAGAACCACATGCTATTCCCCTCTCTTTGGGATTATCATACTTTGGTAAATACCGCTATGGGTTTTACCCCATTCCACCTTATCCATGGAGTAGAAGTTGTCCTTCCCATAGAGTGCCAAATCCATACCCTCCAATTCATTTTCGAGTTGCTACCAGATACCCCCACCCTTGAGTAACGCCTATTTACCTTGGAACACCTTGACGAAGAACGTCGGGAATCCATTCAACAAAATGAAGCCATTAAAGTTTTTGTTCCAAGGCACATTATGATCGATAGGTGCGACCTCGCACCTTCAATGAAGGTGACTTTGTCCTCATCTTCAATCCCAATAAAGATAACAAACCAACACCTGGTAAATTTGTATCTAAATGGACATCCCCTTATGTCGTTAAGGAATGTATCCCCAAAGGGGAATATATCTTAACAAACTTGAAGGTATCACCCTCGATAACCCCATAAACGGGTTGTACCCTAAACACTTCTAGCCCTGATACATCTGTACCCCTCATGTATAGTTTTTTTTTGTTACATTATTTATGCATTGCCAATAACTTAGTCATGTTCTTTACTACACTTGGGTATGTACATCGTATGTATAGGATCTCGACCAAAATAAGAATGAGACTCTCATTTTTTTCATTATAAGAACAAGACTCCATGCTACGACAATGGTGTCGGGAACCCTACCATAGGTATCATTTCGAAACTGGCATATAGGCGCTATTATTCCTCTATTTATAATGCATTTACTAGTAGTCTTGCTAATATACATAGGACCCTCATCCCCAGTCTTGATGTGCCATCAACGTCATCACTGCGAAGAGCATGTTACCCCATGGATTTTCACACCATTTCCATCCAAATCATCAATTGACACCCATGATGTCACCCCCCAACAATTCCGAGGAATATGATATAGCTTGAAAAGAACATTAACCCTAGCTTATCATTTTATAGTTGAAAATTTACTCCCTCGAGTAGATACCATTCGATTCCTCGACCCATGTTATGAAAAAGATTCACAAATACCACTCATAACGTCATGAGAAATTTATCCCACATAATCTTCCTCATATCATCACCCCATTGAACACACTTATGGGGCCCCCACCCTCCGAAGTAACCAATTCTATTCAATTATCCCATAGGCATACACTTCATGGCATCGATGTTAGGATATTTAGACACTTAGAAGTTAGTGAAGATCAACTTGTGTAATATATCCGTTAGGAAAAGTGTGTTTCTTTAGTATGCATTAGTATGCATTTGTAAATATTTAATCCGATGGTCACGATATGTTCTAGGCATAGAGTGATCCGACAACTCAACTTCTCTTAGATCATACATAACCTTGATCTGTGTCTTAACACCCGATTGGTCCATGATCTCTATTTAAATAGCATGGAGGGTCATTGTCTAGTTGATCGATTATGAGAAGCTCATTTGTAACTATCTTTCTTTGCATAATAAATTGCTCCATAGTAGATATTTGGCCAGAGCCATGGAGTGTTTCCCTCTCAAGGGTTTAAACCACATCAAAACATCGGTGTATCGATCTGTAATCTTTTTGTGTGAAGTGGTTTCTCTAGGTGTTCGGTCTTTTGGGAGTACCCTATGTACCCCAACATGGTATCAAATCTTTTATGAAGAGTCGCTTCTGGTTATGATCTAGATCTTGAACTGTTGTTGCCAAAACTTGAAATTGTTTCTGGTTATGGTATTTCTGTACATTTTTGGGCTGTGGGAGGTGTTCCATTGCGTCCGGAGTGCCGTTTCCATTAGGAGATAGTTTTCGTTTGATTGAAAACGGTTCCTGGTTGCTTCAGAAACGCGTATTTCATCAAATCTGAAGGTATAATATTACAGTGACTTTTTTTTATTTATGTTTTTAAAAAACAAATATATCATATTTTATCAGTTTTTATTATTAAAATTTTTTAGTTTCGGATTGTTGTTTTCCCTGTCTACGTATGCTATTTGTCGTGCACCTTATGCAATCTCAGAGAATCAGAAACAGAAAGGGAAATGGTTTTTCTCGGCTGCATATGCTCTTTGCCATGCACCTTATGCGATCTCGGCAAATCAGAAACAGAGAGAAAACGTAGACTTTCCGGGCAAGCTAACGAGATCTAACCCCACAAGTGTGGAAAAAAAAACCTTCCTCTTTCCCATATTTTACATACATTTTAATCTAACTCACTTGGTTCAAAATTGATTTATTCCTTAACAGGTCTTAAATTCAAGTCTTAGGAAGTTACTTTTAAAAGAAAAAGTGTGCAATTCTATTTTCAAGTTACTTTATTGTAAAAGTGCATCTCATTTAAATAATAAAAAAAATAAAAATAAAAAGTGAGTCATTTAAGTTCATTTTTATTGTTGCACTATTTAAAGTAACATCATTGTAAAAGTGATTCACTTAAATAAACTTTCATTGTAAAAGTGATTCACTTAAATAAACTTTCATTGTAAAAGTGATTGTCAAAGGTTCATCTTGGGAAGAGGGGGGTCCTTTTTTTTTAGCTGGTCATTCTCTATCTGCCACGTCACTATTGGGGACATCTTCAACATTTTCTTTGATCAAGCATAACTTCATCATACGGAGTCAGTTTTCACTATCATTTTTTTTTAAACCGCCTATTTTTTCAAGCTCTTCGCATACAAACTATTGGTTTCTACTTTTAAAGCCATTAATTTACAAATATGGCCACCCCTTGTGATATTCTACCTACCAGTTCCAACTATTTCTCATGGAAATCTCATATGGAGGATGTTCTATGAAGTAGAGGACTTTTCAGAATTACCTCAGGGAAAGAAACAAAACCCACTGATGATGATAAAAAAATCAAATGGGAAAATAGATGTGACAAAGCGCGTGGATTTATTGGGATGTCAATCTCTAATAATTTGCGATTCCACATATCTGGAATTGATGAACCTGATGTTGCTTGGGACAAGTTGGAATCTATGTTTGGTAAACACAATGAAATTTGAGGTCAATAACTCGAAAATGAGTTGATTTCTTTAAATCCAAGTGATTTTTCATGCATACAAGATTATTTATCTAACTACAAAACTCTTAATTTCTTATGTGAAGAATGCAAGATTAAGAGGGAAGACAAACAATGCATTTATCATATTCTTTTCAAATTTGGACCTACATATTCTGTTTTTGTATCTACATTTTACTCCATGAAAGAATCCTTGAATGCAGCTAGCTATCAAGAGCCTAGTCTTGAATCCTTTTGTGATTCCTTGATTAGAGAGAAAGATAATATCATCCATCTTGGAATAATTAACAATGCAGATACATCTGGGAAAGCCTTATTGTCCCAACAGAAAGAAAAGTCCAAGCCTCCCAAGAAACAAAATTTTCGCAATAATAAGTCAAACAAGGGTCCCAAATCTTCTCAGTCAGATCCTTCTTTAAAAAATGACAAAGGATCCAAGCCAAAAGGCAAGAAGACTGAGCGTCATTACAACTATTGTGGGAAAGATAATCATGATGAATCTAAGTGTTTCAAGAAGATGGTAGCCTTGGAAGCAGCAATGAAGAAGCACCACATCAGCCTAGATTTGCCTTCAGAATCTACCTCTCATGGACATGCACTTTGTGTTTCTGGTTATTCTTATAATGCATCTTCTTCTTCTACTTCAAATGAATGGTTCATTGATTCTGGAGCATCTTATCATATGGCTAAGGATCAAGCCATCTTTTCTACTATGCATGGATGTAACACCAAACAAATATTTGTTGGTGATGATAGATCTCTAAGTGTTGTAGGAGCTGGAACAGTTCTAGTAGATAATGGTCATTTCAGTGATGTACTATGTGTTCCAAGAATTTCTTGCCATTTGTTATCAGTCTATCAAATCACTCATTCAAATGAAGGAAAAACTATGACGTTTACACCTCACCAAGTTGTAATCAAGGATTTTACATATCCTCAATAGGTCCTAGCTACTGGAATTGTTGATGATATTACCAGGTTGTACAAATTTAACAAATTTGTGTCATCACCTTTTCCTTCATTTTTTGTTGCTCATAGTGATAACTTGAGCAAACTTTGGCATGAGCGATTTGGTCACTTAAATTATCGCTCATTGCAACAACTATGTAAAGACAATATGGTGATAGATCTTCCGATGGTATCTTGTAAGGATGGTGTTTGTTCCGGTTGTGTACTCAGAAAACATTATCGGGACAGTTTTGAAAAACGTGCCTCTTGGCATGCCTCGGTTCCCTTGGAGCTTGTGCATAGTGACTTGTGTGGTCCTCTTCCATCTGCTTCCTTTTCTGGTTTCAAATATTTCTTAACTGTTGATGTATAAATAACTTCGGAATGTATTTCATATATGTATGTTGTATGTACTCCTATAGAGATGGTATTATTCCTCTATATGGAAGTGTCGTCATTTATATTGTAAATGTCGTAACTTATACTTGATGGGTTATTAGACCACCTTGTTGGGGTCGGCCCTGTATAAGTCATGTGGGTCGAAGGGTTATTAGACCACCCTATTGGGGGTCAGCCATGTGGGTCGAAGGGTTATTAGACCACCCTATTGGGGGTTGGCCCAGTCAGCATTATGTTATGTGGTTAAGTTCGATCCTACATGATTTATGTAAAAGGCAAGTCAAGTCAAGTATAAATAGAGTGCGGGAGGCACTCTTTTTTATCACTCATGCACTCAAGGAGGAGTGGCACACTTGTGGAGGAGGAGGATCTGCTACTAGGATATGTCTATCTCTCCTTTTTGGGTTGTATCATTGCTCTATCTATCTCTGAGGAAGCTATTGGGGTTTTTCACCTTTATGGTTTTCCCCAAGTAAATCTTTGTGTCTCTTGTGTGCTTGCATTACTATCTCCATGATTGATATGCTGTAGATATGTTGTACATGTTGTTCTCTCAATTAAGATCCTAGATTAGATTGAAGTAAATTTTGAAAATTTAACATGGTATCAGAGCTAGCCTGAAAGAAGGCGTGATATGGCATGTATGACACTTGTTGCACTTACGATGTTAGGGCTTGATATAGCAAAAACCAGTCATCGTAGAACTTTCGCTATAAATCCGTTTTGGCGACGTTTTTGGATATGAAATCTTTACAGGTCGAATATTAAATCCCCATGTACCTTTTGTCCAAAGGAAAACCTCTAATTCATTGTACAATATAGGGTTTCTGCCTCTTCCAGATCTGAGTCAAAATCAGGTGACCTTGGGAAAAAGGTCATAACTTGGGATAGGAAGATCCAAATGAAATTTCGTCAAAATTGACAGGTAGTACATAGACTGTACTATCTCATAAAAAAATTTTAGAGGCCGAAGTTGAACCAGTGACACGTGGCACTCCGTACAAGTTCGCTCGTCTGTATTATCCCATAAACAGGTCACGTTGCGACACTTGGAATAATGCTCTCTCAGAGAGTCAAATTGAGGTCAGACCTATCAAGATGGAAAGATAACAGGGCAAGCTATCTCAGAAAAAAATTTCAGAGGCAAAAGTTGAAACAGTGACACGAGGCACTCCGTACAAGTTCTCTCTCCTGTATTATCCCATAAATAGGTCACGTTGCGACACTTGGCATATCTCTCTCTCAGAGAATCCAATTGAGTCCAGACCTATTGGGATGGAAATATAGCAGGTCGGGCTATCTCAGGAAGCATTTTCAGACCCTATGGATCGAAAAGTTCGGAGTTACACCAGAAACAATCAGGTACATATTT
The DNA here is from genome assembly GCA_027924585.1 of Larix kaempferi. Classification (NCBI taxonomy): domain Eukaryota; kingdom Viridiplantae; phylum Streptophyta; class Pinopsida; order Pinales; family Pinaceae; genus Larix; species Larix kaempferi. Next base: position 13,047,750 of record BSBM01000257.1, on the reverse strand, counting down.
CTGTCAAAACATAATTATTTTTGAGTACCTTCATTCATGGCTTTCAGAATTTAGGGCTTCAGAGAAAGTTGGAATTTTTATAATCGGAGACCATGGATGGATGCTACTCATCAAAATTGAAATTTAGAGACCAAGATCAGAATTTTTGGTTGGGCAGAAGGCCGGGCTTGATCAGACCCTAGTTCGGGACTTTGATCAGAAAAGTGGAAAATTAGGGCTTCTGTAAAAATGGGAATTTTTGAAATCTGTGACCACGGTTGGAAGATCCTCAGAAAAATAGAAGCTTAGAGCTTTGGATCAAACCTTTTGATTGGGCAGAAGAGTGGGCTTCATCAAACCCCAGTTCAGGGTCACGTCCAGTGAATCCGAAAATTTCAAAGGAAAAATTGAGGAGTGAAACTTTGCAGTTTTCAAATTCTGAATATACTAGCTTGATCAGCTCATCAAGGCGCATATTTATATCCTTTCGGAAGTTTGAAATTCAAAGTTTGAATTTTTGGGGTTTCTCTGACAAACCCATATCCAGCTCCAGGTCCAGTTCTTGCAAATCAAGTGGATTGGGTTAATCCTAGAAGAAGATGGATTGGTCACCTACATAAGTGAAGAAGTTCCTGTTTCAGAGGAAGATGAGGCTAAGGCCTTACATAACAATATTACAAGCAATCTCGACAGGTATGACTCATTGAGGTATGTTTCAATATTTGTTCATGATTAAGTTTATGGTATGTTTGTCTTCATGTTATCACGGTTAGTACAATCTTGATTTTAGATTTGTCGTATCACCTTAACAAAATTATGAATGCATGATAGATGATATTCATTGGTTAGGGTGTTGACACTTATGATTGTACTAATGCATTATGGTGTTGTATGAGGTTTATGTTGTCTGCTAACACAAAAAGGTACACCAAGAAAGACAAATCATGTTCTACTTCAAGAACATATGATCATGGTGACATGAAGATAAGGATTCATTCATTGTCATGGATCACATAGAAGATCTACTTTCGAGGTAGGTATAACTTGTTTCTACAATGGTTAACTTATGAGACATGCAGGTTACTAGCACAAGTCACTGAAGAGAACCAAAAGACATTATACGAGTATGTTAGACATAACTAGCTAGCATGCTAATCCAGGTATGTTTTTCCTATATCAAGCTAGAATCCTACCTTGGGTTAGGATCTTATACTGTTGTGTTGTTGATAATGATTACTCATGAAGTCATAAGTTTGAATAATCATGGGTATATGCATATTATGTGTCTTACCTTAATTAATGATATGACTAACCCGAAGAGTCATAGGTTTGAGTAATTATAGGTTTAGACATGTTATGTTTCTTATGATTTGACTGACCATAAGAATCCTACATAAACCTTGAATGCTAATGATCATGACTATACATGATTGAGATTATTGTGTTTTAATAGTATACTAATGAATGTATGATTTTATATGAGATCACAAGGATAACACAATCATGATACTAATAAGCATGCATAGGGACCAAGGATGAATATGAGTTCAAGAACAGGTAGTCCAGGAAGCAAAGATCAAGAGGGAGTACACTCTAGTGGTTTATGCAAGGATGCAGATATTCAGAGGGAGTTGACCATCTCTCTACATTCCACAACAGAAAGGTGTAGAAGAAGCTACTTCAGATTAGGACTCCAGCAGCTCCTGCAAGGAAGCGAAGACTCAGAGGGAGTCCACCCAATGAACAAACAAAGATAAGTATTTTAATTATCATTTCTTGCATATTTGTTTGTTTAAATAAAATTGTTCAATGATGTATATGCTCATGTTCCTAGACTTAGGATATGTACTGTGCATATTAGAATAGTTGCATTGATGAACAGTATACTACTAATATACATGGGTAAGTGGCCTATGGCACTGTACACCATTCCATTGCTACTTATCTAGAATGAAACCTCTTTGCTGACATGTTGAGAGTTGTGCACACTCTTAACAATGTTCTGGTAGAGATTGGAAGACATCTAGAAAGTTACGGGATATGGATAAATGTTGTATTGAAGCATTGGCTAAGATAATTGCATGACTGTATGACATATTTCTTTATGTGTAAGAATTTCTTCTGAAAACTATGAGATGTTTTCTAATCATGCAATTTAACTTGTTGTGTAGGAAAGATCGTATGCCATCTCCTACAAAAGAAGAACTACAACATTTGTTCAGCAACAAAATTATCTATTGAAGATATTGAAGTTCCCAGGATATGGGAAGAATGCCATGATCCGTCGATCATGAAGAATGATGTTTGGGATGTAGTCCCAAGAACTGAAGGGAAGTTTGTTATGGCTTCCATATGGATCTATCAAGATCAAGCATGCTACAGACAACAGCATAGAGAAATATAAAAGTGATGAAATAGAAGATACACCAGATGGATTTCAAGACAGCTTTCTTGAATGGTGTAGTTAAAGAAGAAGTGTATGTGGAGAAGCCACTTGATTCTGAGACACATGACAGGAAATCATATGTGTGCAAAACTTGGTATGGTAGGATAGACAGCTTTCTATCCAGTTTGGACTTTACCAAGAATAAAGCGGATTCCAACCTTTTCTACAAGGTTGAGGAAGGAAATCCAGTGATACTACTTTTGTATGCGGATAACCTGTTTGTATCAGGTGAGGATAGATTGATTGCTGACACACAGCGGAAGCTTGCTTCCGAGTTCGAGATGAAGAAATTGGGGATGATGCACTGTTTCCTAGGTATGGAGGTGTGGTAGAGTGCAGGTGGGATCTTCCTTGGTCAAGGGAAGTACATAGTAGATATCCTGAAGAGATTTGGGATGATGGATTGCAAGGCCATGGCCACACCTATGGCATCGAATCTGAAGCTTCTATGTGATGCTTCATCTGAGCCGATTGGTGTCTCTATGTATCGTCAGATGATTGGGTCCTTGATGTTCCTGACGAACATGAGACCAGACATTTGATTTGCTATGAAAACATTGAGTCAGTTCCTCACAGATCCGAGGAGTGTTCACCTGGTTGCTGTAAAGCATGTTCTGAGGTACCTGAAGGGTACAGTGGATTATGGGCTCAAGTATGAAGCGAATCAAATGTTTAACTTGCAGGGTTATGTTGATTCAGATTGGGCTGGCAGTGCTGCAGATAAGAAGAGCACATCTGGGTGCTGCTTCAGTATGGGATCAGGTGTGATCTCTTGGTTTAGCAGGAAGCAGTCCTACGTAGCACTGAGTACAGCTGAGGCAGAGTATGTTGCAGCCTGTTCAGCTAGTTGTGAGGTAGTATGGCTACGGAAGCTACTGTCTGAGTTATTTGATCTCTCGTTGGATGCTACTGGTATCTTATGTGATAACCAGAGTTGTGTGAAGCTATCTGAGAATCCAGTGTTTCATGACAGGTCGAAACACATAGAGATCAAATATCACTATATCAGGGATATGGTGCAGAGAGGAGCTGTGAAGCTCCTGTATGTTGCGACGGACGAGCAGATTGCAGATGTGCTGACGAAGCCACTAGCCAGGGTGAAATTTGAGTACTTCAGAGAGAGGCTTGGCGTTCTTCAGATCGAGGACACTTCGAGGAAGAAGTGATGGACACATTTGCTGAAGCCATTCCAAGCATGTTGGAAGGAGGATCCTTCACATGGCTGTGGATGTAAGAACTGGATGATGAACATCGGGATGATGTTCTGGTTTCTGCTTAGATATGATCAGTTGGATCATTTTTATATGTATGTATGCATCATGTTGGATGCTGGATATGATCAGATGGATCATTTTTATGTATGTATGTATGCATCATGTTGGATGTTGGATATGATCAGTTGGATCATTTATATGTATGTATTTTTGTATATGCATCATGTTGGATGCTTGGACCATGTATCTATATATGTATCAGGTGGATCATGTATGGTGATATGTATCATGTATTTGTATTTGTATCAGGTGGATACATTGTATGATCAGGTGGATCATGTATGATGATATGTATCAGGTAGATACTTGGTATGCATCAGGTAGATGCATTGTATGATCAGGATGATCATGGATGACGAGCTTCAGGATGTTGCTCCAGATGACATGCAGCAGGATGTTGCAGTGATGATGATTAGGATGATCATGTGTACATCAGGATGATGTATGGTGAGTATCAGGTTGATACTCTATGGCCGTGGATTAGGTTGTGCAGATGAGCATATAATTCATTGCCATAGGAGATTTGCAGATAGTCTTTCGAGGTTTTGCCTATGGAATGTAATTCGTTGCCCTGGGATATCTGGAAAATGCTCTTTCGAGGTTTTGCTCTGGGAGGACATATAATTTGGCCCTGGGAGATCTGCAGATAGTCTTTCGAGGTTTTGCCTATGGCATGTAATTCGTTTCCCTGGGATATTTGGCAGATGCTCTTTCGAGGTTTTGTCGTATGGCATATAATTCATGTCCCTGGGAGATCCGATAGGTTGGGCTGTGTGCCCGTAATCAGTCCTGGGATGCTCTTGCGAGGTTTTGCCATGACCACATGTAATTCGTGCCCTGGGAGATCCTATAGGTAGAGCTGTGTGCTCGTAATAGCCTGGGATGCTCTTGCAAGTTTTTGTGGTGACCACATGTAATTCGTGCCCTGGGAGATCCTATAGGTAGAGCTGTGTGCTCGTAACAGCCTGGGATGCTCTTGCGAGGTTTTGTGGTGAGGTCACATATAATATGGCCTTGGGAGATCTACAGATAGTCTTTCGAGGTTTTTCCTATGGCATGTAATTCGTTTCCTTGGGATATCTGGCAGATGCTCTTTCGAGGTTTTGTGACGCACGTAATAAGTCCCGAGGATTCCATAGTATAGCCAGTGATGATGAAGACCTGGAGGTGTTGGTCCTACATCTAGTATGAAAAAGTACTGGCTCTGTAGAACTTCCTATGAAGATTAGATTCAGAGATTGATTGAGATAGCAATAGCAGTGACAATGATGATGTCTCGATGACGATTATCCAATGACGATGATCTAGAGAAGAAGACTTGTGCTTAGAAATACCTTCCTAGTTAAGAGGGAGTGTTGATGTATATGTAACTTCGGAATGTATTTCATATATGTATGTTGTATGTACTCCTATAGAGATGGTATTATTCCTCTATACAGAAGTGTCGTCATTTATATTGTAAATGTCATAACTTATACTTGATGGGTTATTAGACCACCTTGTTGGGGTCGGCCCTGTATAAGTCATGTGGTTCGAAGGTTTATTAGACCACCCTATTGGGGGTCGGCCATGTGGGTCGAAGGGTTATTAGACCACCCTATTGGGGGTCGGCCCAGTCAGCATTATGTTATGTGGTTAAGTTCGAGCCTACATGATTTATGTAAAAGGCAAGTCAAGTCAATTATAAATAGAGTGCGGGAGGCACTCTATTCGATCACTCACTTCTCACTCATGCACTCAAGGAGGAGTGATGCACTTATGGAGGAGGAGAATCTGCTGCTAGGATATATCTATCTCTCATGTTTGGGTTGTATCATTGCTCTATCTATCTCTGAGGAAGTTATTGGGGTTTTCACCTTTATGGTTTTCCCCAAGTAAATCTTTGTGTCTCTTATGTGCTTGCATTATTGTCTCCATGATTGATATGCTGTAGATATGCTGTACATGTTTTTCTCTCAGTTAAGATCCTAGATTAGATTGAAGTAAATTCTAAAAATTTAACATTAACTTTCATTGATGATTACACCAGACGCACTTGGGTTTATTTCCTAAAAATTAAGAGCGAAGTATTTAACATGTTGATGGCCTACAAGGCCCTTGTTGAAAAAAAATCTGGTCATCAAATTATGAAGTTAAGATCTGACAATGGAGGAGAATATGTTAACAAAAAGTTCACTACTTTCTGCACTGAACAAGGAATCCAACAACAACACACTGTTTTATATACACCACAACAAAATGGTGTAGTTGAATGGAAGAACTGCACTTTAAAAGAAATGGCTAATTGTATGATCCAATTTAAGGGACTAAGTCTTCAATTTTGGGCTGAAGCCATAAATTGTGCAAATTACATAGTTAATCGCACCCCCACTAAATCTTTACAAGGTATCACACCGGAAGAAGCATGGAGTAAAATTAAACTAGATGTAAGTCACTTTCGTGTGTTTGGTAGTGAAGCATGGGCTCACATTCCGGATGAAAAATGAAAAGCATTGCAGCCTAAAAGTGAAAAGTGCATATTTGTTGGATATTCTGAAGATGTAAAAGGTTATAAACTTCTTCAACCACATTCTCATGATGTAATCATTAGAAGAGATGTTAAATTTAATGAAAATCTCTTGGCCTGCGAGCCTAACTCGGTGATTGTGCCATCTTTGGCCTGCGAGCCTGAATCGGTGATTGTGCCTTCTTCTTCTTCCAACTTCCTTGACAGGTTTCCAACTCTAGTTTCTGATGATGCCAGTGAGGATGAAAATCCACCTCCGCCTACTCATGTTCCTCCAGTTGCACCAGCACAAGTGCTTCTTCGATGGTTCCGTTCAACATGTGAAGTAGTTGGTGATCTTGTTGGTGATCCTAGAGATCAACGTTGAACACGTTCTCAGTTTTAGCGAGCCTAGATTCTCTTTTGTCTCAAGTTTCCGAGAATCATGATCCAAAAACCTTTGCAAAAGATTTAGAAAATCCAGATTGGGATGCAGCTATGGATGAAGAATATCGTTCATTAATGGCGAACGATACTTGGGATCTTATACCTCTTCTAAAAGGAAGAAAACTTTTCAAATGTAAATGGGTCTACAGAACTAAGTATGCATCAGATGGAAGTATTGAAAGAATTAAGGCAAGGTTACTTACCAAAGGTTTTTCCCAAGTTGAAGGGATTGACTACAATGAAACCTTTGCTCCTGTCGCAAAAATGAACTCCATCCACCTTGTTTTTTCCCTTGTAGCCTTACATAACTGGTACGTCCATCAAATGGATGTCAAGTCTACCTTCTTACATGGTGATTTACAGGAGGAAATTTATATGGAGCAACCTTCTGGATATGTTTAGAATAACTCTAGCCTTGTCTGCCACCTTAAGAAATCCTTATATGGCCTTAAGCAAGCTCCTAGAGCTTGGTATGCTAAAATGGATAGCTTTCTCCTTAACACTATTTTTTCTAGATGCCATTCTAACCCCAATGTATCTACTAAGAAAGTAGGAAACCATCTCATCATACTTGTTCTATATGTTGATGACCTTACTCTTACTGGTAGTGACCCTAATCTTATAACCCATGTGAAATCCAGTCTTAAGCAAAATTTTGAAATGTCAGACTTAGGACATTTGCAATATTTTCTTGGTCTCCAAATCCTGCAAACCAAAAAAGGAATCTTTCTTTCTCAGTCTAAGTATGCTTGTGACCTTCTTTGTCACTTTCACATGGAAGATTATACACCATCCCCTTCTCCCTTCCATTCTAGAGTCAAAATTTTTTCCACTTGTACTTCACCTGAAGTAGATGCCACCTTGTATCATCAGCTTGTTAGTAGTCTCTTATACTTGAATCATTCCCATCCTGACCTTTCCTTTTCCGTTGGTCATGTTGCTCGTTATATGCAAACACCTCATGAAAGTCACTGGAAAGTAGCTAAAAGAATACTTCGATATATTCAAGGTACAATTCAGTTTGGGATTCATTACAGTACAGGGGGGAAACCTTTGTTGGTTGGTTTCACTGACTCAGATTGGGCTGGCGATCCTGATGATTGAAAGTCTATAGTAGGTTATGTTTTCAGTATGGGATCTGGACCTGTCACTTGGGTTTGTAAGAAACAACAAGCTCATGCTCTTTCTTCAACAGAGGCAGAATATCGAGTCGTAGTTAATGCCAGTCAAGATGCTTTATGGCTTCGACAGATCCTTTCAGAGTTTGGATTCAAGCAGCAACAACCTACTTCACTTTGGTGCGACAATCAAAGTTCCATCAAGCTTGCCAAAGATCCAGTCTTACATCAATGCAGCAAACACATTGAGCTACATATGCACTTCATCATAAATCTTGTTCATGATCATGTTCTTGAAGTGCTCTTTTGTCCTACAGGTGATCAAGTTGCAGACATCTTCACCAAGTCTCTTATAGAAGCAAATTTTTCTAAACTTCGATCTATGTTATGAGTTCAGGAATTTTTCATTAAGGGGGGATTGGCTCTAATGCCTCCTTCCTTCTCCTAATAGTGTCACTTTTGCAAATCCTTCAATCCTATCCCAAGTTGTTCTTAAGGGGGGATGTTAGGATATTTAGACACTTAGGAGTTAGTTAAGATCAACTTGTGTAATATATATGTTAGGAAAAGTGTGTTTCTTTAGTATGCATTTGTAAATATTTAATCCGACGGTCATGATATGTTCTAGACATAGAGTGATCTGACGGCTCAACTTCTCTTAGATCATACCTAACCTTGATCTGTAGCTTGACACCCAATTGGTCCATGATCTCTATTTAAAGAGAATGGAGGGTCATTGTCTAGTTGATCGATTATGAGAAGCTCATTTGTAACTTTCTTTCTTTGCATAATAAATTGCTCTGTAGAAGCTATTTGGCTGGGGCCGTGGAGTGTTTCCCTCTCGAGGGTTTAAACCATGTCAAAACATCGGTGTATCGATCTATGATCTATTTGTGTTAAGTGGTTTCTCTAGGTGTTCGGTCTTTTGGGAGTACCCTGTGTACCCAAACAATTGATTTGTGGGGAACCCATATTTGCATCTGCAAAATAGCCCCCACTCAATATTGGAAATCATCCCCCAACCCATTCAAAAATGTGGAGACTTTTACCATCATCAAATTGGTACCCTGACACACCCAAAAATATGGGGATCCCATCATTATTCTTTATGTACAAACATTTCCCTCATCGCCTCACATTATGAGAACAACCTATTCTTTTAGCAACAACCCAAATTCACCTTTCTCGATGTATTTGACTCTCACCTATCCTCAGCAGTATCCATTTTGATTGGTCACCATTACCCTCCGTATTGTATCTCCATCAAAGCCCTTTCATTTATAGTTTGTCTCCCTCCGTCTCAATTTGGACCATTCCGAAAGGAAATCTTCCATACCCACGCCCCATGTTTACATCAATCAAAGGAAGTTATGAGCCCTATTCTTATCAACCAGTCTTGTGTCAAGTCTGTTCATCCACTAGTTGGTTACAATATACTCTTGGTTCTTAGGATAAAACCTTCGTCTTATCATGTACTTAAGCTCTCATCAACGTCAAAGAACTACATTCCAAGAGTTGTAGTAGCTGTAGTTGTACCTTGGTATCCCTTTCAATCACTATAATGGATCACTTCGAAATTGGTAGGGATATTCCTTAGTCCTCCCTAACCTAGTGGTTTCCCCTATTCTCAACGTCAAAACATCTATCGCATCAAGGGGGAACATACTTTTGAAGGTAGCAGAGTTCACATTTGCAAACCATGGTATAATTCCATCTTGAACTATGAAGTTATATTCACATAAATTCACATTCATACTGATCCCCCACCCCTGTGACCTTATCATGATCATCAATAGTACCACTTCTTCACCACTCTATAGTAGTTCTTGGGTTATTGACTCTTACATGGACTAAATCCACCTTCCTTCATGTCCCAACAATATAGTCGAGTGACCACTTGGTCCTCTCTCATTGTAATCACCTTAATAGCTTTTCACAAGCATGGGTATACCCACCTCGTTTGTATAAAAAACTATTCTTTACAACAGATCCAACAATAATCACCAACAATATTTCCCCATGGGAGGCCTCGATTGTCCACATATTCTTTGTCCTATATAATAGGAGATAAACAGAAGAAAACATGATGCATTATCGGCTCTACAGTACTTTCCGAACTTCATACATCAGTGGGAATTTTTTAATGCCTAAATTTTGCACACATGCGACATTTCACTAATTCTTGCAGTAAGGCATGATCAAGATAAAGAATGCAGTTCACCAAAAACACCGTCAAAAAATCCAAAAGACAAAATGAGTCCAAAATTCCCAATATTAGTCGAAACAAGAGGTCACGTGGCTGAACCATTGTTAACCCGCACTATAGTGCATGTTATCATTTCAGTACCCTCACGATACTCGCGCGATTATTCCTTCAATAGTCACTCTATTGTCAAAATGGTGGGACCACGTACTTCCCATGGCACATTGAAGGCTCCGTCACCTCTAAGGATCTGAATTTGTTTCCTCACACACTTGGTGGCATTAAATAGCTCCCTTGGTGTACCTTGGAACTAGTTCATGGAGGATATGAGTTCACATTTGGATCTAGTTGTTTCTTGGACACCTCTTGGCCTATATAAGGAATCCATTGGCATGCATTTTGTAGAGAGAAAATAATAGCAAGGCTATGCTATTGGATTTGTGTTGGAGCTTCCTCATAGCCCACCTCTTCCTACCTTTGTAAGCATTCCCAAGCTCCCTTTCCATCTTCCTTCAAGGGGCAATAGTTTCTCTCCATTGTTCTATCACTCACTTAGCATATATTTTGGATAGAAAAGGCCCCCCTAAGGGATACTTTTGGCTTCCCTTGAATCCCACACCTCCTAGGTGTTGTACAGCTTGACCATTGGGAGTACAAAATGGTTTGGCATACCTTTGATTGTTGTTGGAGTTTTCATTCTTCCCCCATTTCCTTTTTATTTATATTTTGATCGATTTTATTTGTTTTATGTGAATTCCACTAACAATCTTATGCGGGATCACTTGGAGAACAACCAACCAACTACCATAGGGGATCTAAGGACTGAGGACTTGTTGCAGCCTACAAGGCCTAGATACTTACCAAGTCGATGAGTACACACTTGTGCAATTTTTTCCACAACAGTTGTAGATACTTATTATGAAGAGACATTATGGGGTCTTCTTCAATGAGAACCTAATTTGGGACAAGTTATCCCTTATGGGTGTTATGACTTTGTACTAATGCATTATCATTGAGATCTTGATATTGGACAATATCTTTAATGCATAGTAAGGTGTTGTTGATCACCTCTTATTTTGGGCCAGTAGAAGGGTTTTCCTCAATTGAGTGGTGGATCATGGATGTTTATATGTCCTCATAGGCCATATTTTGCAAATATTCTAGGGTGTCTTTCAACTACTAAATGGATGTGAATGTGTACTAATAGGGCATATGTTGCAAGTCTTATGGGGCATCCTTCAACCTTCAATAAGATTGGATCATTGTAAATCTAGTAGACCAATTTTTTAGCACCCTTACAGCTTTGATACCATGTAGAATTTGAGCATATAGATCTAGATACTAAACAAGATAGCAATATCGTGAAAGAGATCAAGAATCTAGCAAATTAATGTAATAAATGTTCTAAACATTAATCATTACACAAAAGAGAGAATTCAATAACATGAGAGAATTTTGTATTACATCAAGCTTCAATGAATGACGTAAAAGGAATAAATAGTCAAGGCAATTGGAATAGGCTATGGATGAAATGAATTGCTCATGCAATGCATGAGATGCTAGTTAGTATTAACTAGAGTTGGATACCCTTAGTTATCCATGCATACACTCCAAGATAATTTTAATTAGCTCATGAATTCCTAAACACTAGTTAACTAAAAGAGGCACATGGAATTGAGTGCATGCACATGCATGAGTTGCACATTTCTGAAAAAAATCAAGAAGGGTGCTACTATCTCATAATAGATAAAAAAGAGTTGCATGCAATCCTTGAACTATGGAGTAAACTCCCTACATTCACTCCACAAATCTAAATTGCAAGGTGGGACCCTAAAATCAAGGAAAATAATCCCCAATTGAATGAATTCGCCCTCATATTCCAAAATAGACTTCGTGAGTTCTAAAAAAGGAAAATACAAATGTTTTAGGACTTTAGAGTTTAGAAGTAAGCTCTAAGGTGACTGATTAGGTGGTCAAATTGAATGAGATTTGGCCCACTAGAATCATGAAATCATATTCTAGGTCACTAGGTAGGAGAATGAAGCTATGAGAGGATTATTATGCTCTAACACTATGACCTTTCCCATTGTTGGGTACCAGATCTGTAAAAGTTGAATATTTTGAGTTATCATTGAAGTACTTATCGATGGTTGTTGAGGGGTTTTATTAACTTTTAGCAAGAATTTTGTGGATGGATGTGATGAGTGCATCCTTGGATTTTTGATGATTTGTCCTATGAACCATATCTACTAGATATGTAACATGTATTTGGACTTCTTTTGATATCCATGTTTCTTTCTAGGTGGTGATAATGTCAAGGATATTTATAAAGGTTTATGTATTGTCTGGAATAGCTATTGTGGGTGCTTATTTAGTGGCTTAGATAGAAGACTCTCCCAATTCTAAATATTTTATCCTCTTCTATATTTGAATATAAGGTAGCAATGGAGGTTATTCTAAGAGAATGTGAACCTTTTAAAATGTTTTATTTCCCTCTTGTTGTTTCTTTTTTTGGAAAAAGAAGCACTTGTATTGATTCAATTATGGAAATGGTGACTGCTAGCCAGTTGCATAATTTTTCTTAGATATCCTTAGCTATGAGAATGTATGTCGGTCATCCAAACCAAGATACTATATTCTAAAAAATGATCTAGGTTATTGTTTATGTGCTACAATATTTGGTTAGTTTGGCCTCTTCCCATTCGGTAAAAAATGAGTAGCCGAAAACCTAAATTTTGCATAAGCTAGTTTATGGACCCTGTGAAATCTGCCACCCATTTCTCAAAGGATTTCAGTGCTACTACATGATAAAGGGGAAATTCATCTCTCCTTGAAGGTATTCTTGTCCTTCGAGAAACATCACAGTATTGGGAATAGGATTTAGCATCCTTAAATATGGTTATCTATCAAATAATTTATTGGATTAATTTATGAGTAGTATTCTTCCCATCAACATGCCCACCTAAAACACCATTATGGAATTCCCATAGGATATTATTTTATTCATGTTGTATTTTGCATCACCTAAGCATATTATTAATTCCTAGCTTTTAAAGTTTCATTGTTGTCAGTTGATAATCCCCTTCTCAGAAAACCAATTATTTCTTTTGTATTGTTGATTAATCATGTGGCACTACATGATTGGTGAGGAAAGTGGTGATGTCACTTAAGTAAAATGGTACAACCTATATCCTAAAGGTATCTGAGTTTGAAAATTGATTTTCTATGACCCTCCTTATTTGTTTTTTTTCAATTCTTGATTGGTGGTTTGGATTAAAATTTGATTTCCTAGGCCCCACTATGAGTTCAAAGTCAAGCTATTGGAAAATACCCCCTTCTAATACCAACTTATTCACCAAATAATTTAAAGATGAGTGGTTTGTAAAGAACTTAAAATTCTCTCCTAGTAGGTAGTGTCTAAGCTTCTATACTGAGTATACCATGGCTATTCCTTCCTTCTCAGTAGTGCTATAGTTGTACTATGATTTTGATAGCTTCCTACCATCAAAATAAACCAGGTGATCTAGATTCCTCTCCCCAATTTGTGTTAGGATGGAACCCAACCCAATGCTAGATGCAAAAACTATTTGGAATGTTATATTCTTTGCATTTGAATCGACTGGAAAATTTGATATTCAATTAGTTTAAGTCGACTGTAGTCGAAGGAAACAGATGGGGAAATTATAGTTGGTCGATAAACCAAAATATTTGTTTGGTATGAAGGAAAATGACTGCTTGAGGGGAATTCGATGGAAAGACCAGAAAGATCAATGGGAAATCGACCAAAGTTGACCTAGTCAATTCGACTGTATTAGAATAATTGAAAGTGGTTAGGAAGTTATGGATTGTCATTAATGAGCAATTGGTTGTATTGAATCTATAAATAAGATGTAATGGCTATACATGATGTACTATAATAGCATGGAATTATGTAATAAAGTGTGTTTTGTGGTCTACCAAGTCACAATTGTAAACACGTGTTTTTTAATTGTTTCATTAGTATGTAAGTGAAATATGATTGCTTTGCTGGTTTTCCTCCAGGAGAGAGGTTTACAGGGTAATTTTGATATAATGTGTTGATGTTATTCTGTGTCATTATCTTATGTGAATGTGTTTAACTAAATGAATCAAATTGCAAGCCTGTTGTAATCAATATTAAGACCCAAACATTAATACCTGAGTTGTATTTGGCATCAGGGTGATTCCTTTGTTGCTAAGGGTTTTAGCTTGGTCTTGGATTTGGGGAATGCCTATTAGAATGGGAATGTCCATAGATATTGATTCATTGTTTGAATGGCTAGCACATCGAGTATAGAAATTGAAAAGTTGAATGGGAAACTTTTTGAGCTTTGGAAGCTTAAAATGGAGGTTCTCCTTGTAGATTGAGAACAAGGGATTATAGTCAAATCAGGAATGACCTTGGTTGATGTCTCAAAGGAATACTGGAAAAATATTGATAGAAAGGAAAGGAGTACAATCCTAATTTTCTTAGAAAATTTTGTATTATTGAATGTCTCAAGAGAAGACACTGCAAATAAGCTATAGGAAAAGTTGGGGAACTTGTACCAAACGAAATATCTAGTTAACAAGTTGTTTCTTTGAAAGAAGTTTTATCTTCCAAGGATGGGTGAAGGTGACTTAGTTATAGAGAACCTAGATGCATTCAATGTTGTGATTAGTCAATTTTTTTCCATGGATATTAAAATCATTGAGGATGAAAAGTGCATCAGTTTGTTGTCTTCTTTGCCAAATTCTTGGGATAGCTTGGTCATGGCTATTAGAAGTAATAGTACCACATTGAAGATTGACGATGTAGTCTTATCTCTTCTATCGAATGAAATGAGACAAATGAACATGGAATGTTTGAACCATGAATTCTTGAAGATAAGAGGTCGATCGATAAACGTAGGAAAAGAAAAAACTCCAGTAGAACATTGAAGTCGAGGGGTAGATCTAAGAATAGATCTCCTAGTTTGGTGACAAAAAAATGTTGGTGATGTGGTAAATTCGGGCATTATCGAAAGAAATATAAGTTGATAGAATTTGAGAAAGGAAAAGAGTCTAAAGAAGGTCAATTAACTGATGGTAAGTCTTCGCAAGAGGAGAAAGGAGATGTGTATTTTACCTCCACAAGTACATGGTCATATTGAGACCCTTGGTTGTTCGACTATGGTGCATCATACCATATGGAATTTCATAGAGATTTGTTCTAAGTATGAGAGGTTCAATGGTGGTTATGTCCTATTGGGAGATGACTCATTGACCAAGATAGTTGAGCGAGGCATAATTTGACTGAAATTGAAAGATGGAAGAATAGGATTGCTTCCAAGAGTACTGCATATCGCAAGTTTGGCTCGAAACCTTATCTCAATTAGCAATATGGGGAATGTAGGTGTGCAATCTATATTTGAGAAATATTTGTGCAAGATGGTGCAAGGAGCGATGGTATTGATGAGAGGTGTTAAAAATAGAAGTTTGTACAAATTATCAGGAAGAATAGACACCGACGAAAGTCAAAATGTGGTCTATTCTGAGTCTGATGGAACATCTTCTTGTCTAGTTGAATCAATCATGTTGTGGAATCAATAGATGGGGCATATAAGTACAAAATTTCTTTGTGCTATGCACAATGAAGGTATGGTCGAAGGTCTTCTTGATTGTGCTAAAGAAGTAGATTTATGTCAACATTGTATTTATGGTAAACAAAGTCATGTAAGGTTTTCATCTTGTGCTACTAGGGCTAAGGAAATAGTAGAGTTAGTACATAATGACATTATTGGACCAATGTTAATCCCTTTACTAGGAGGATCCCAGTATCACGTTTCTTTCGTAGATGATTTCTCAAGAATGACATCATTGTATTTTTTTTGGAAGAAATTAGAGTATTTTGAGAAGTTTCAAGAGTTCAAAGCTCTTGTGGAGAATTAGATTGGAAATAATATGAAAGCACTAAGAATTGATAATGGAGGAGAATTTTGTGGAAAAACGTTCGACTAGTTTTGCAAGGAGCACGATATAGCTCGATAAAAAATTAAATCAAATTGAAAATTTTTGAAAAAAAAATGAAAAAAAACTTGAAAAAAAACAAAAGTTGAAACTTAAAAACAAAATTTATAAAAAAATCAAACATTTAAAAACTAAAAATTTAAAATTTAAAAACTAAAATTTTAAATTTTAAAAAATAATTATAAAAAACATAAAAATTAAAACCCCCTCACACCCCCCTCCCCCTCAGCTCCTCATTCCCTTTCCCCCCTCTTCCCCCTCCCCTCCCCATCCCCCTCCCTCTCCCTACCCCACACCTACTGCCCACCCACCCACCCACCCACCTTCCAGTCACTCCATACATGCCTCAACAGAACAAAGTTGATGAATGAATGAATAGAACGTTGATGGAGAAAACGAGGAGAATGCTTAGTGGTGTAGGAGTTGCACACGGATTCTAGGAAAACGTTGTTGACATAGCATGTTACCTGGTGAATAGGCCGTCGTTGATGGATTTGGTTGACGAGACTTTAAATGAGGCATGGGATTGTAAAAATCCCTCTTTTACACATCTCTGAGTGTTTGCATGTGATGCATTTGTGTATGTACAAAAGGAGAAAAGAACTAAACTCCATAGCAAGTCGAAGAAATGCATCTTCATCGAGTAAAAGGATGGAGTGAAAGGGTATAAGTTGTGGAATATAGTGATGAGGAAGGCAACTTATAGTTGAGATGTGATATTTATAGAATTCAAAGGAACTTTCAAGAATGAAGAGGTGTTGGAACTCCAACAACTCCCCCTTGATTGGAAAATCAAGAGGACCCCCTTGTAATTTTTGTAAATATTTTGCTTTCAGTTTCTTTTATTTTACCTTGGGTAGTTGTAGGTGATTTCATGTTTTTGTTTTTAATGATATTTGGTTGATCCTTGGCTTTATGTGCTACCATTTTAACCTGGTGTTCATGGAATATGATTTGGTAATCATTTGATTTCCCAGGTTTCAGCTTTGAACTTTTCATAAGTTGATTCTTCCATTGGTTTTTTTTATGCGGTAATGACTTGGTGAAGTCGTTGTACCTAAGCAGTTGGTGAAATTTGTTAGCATTTCATTACGTCATCTAACTGACTCTTTTCCCGACAATTCATCATTTTGTCATTTAGCCTTTTGACTTCTTGGTTGTTGAATAGAACCTACATGCTCTCATATAACCTTAGCCAAATTGATTATATGCCTTAATTTGAAAAGATTCATCTACAAGACTTTATTTTGATGGTTTCTCTATCTTGTAAAAACCAAAAAAGATTATTATTGTTAATAGAGAAAATGAATCCTAATATGCTTTGATAAATTTAATAGACTTTTAATTAATTTTAATTCATATTTTAATAACATAATTACAATTAATTATGAATCAAAATCTTATTTAAAAAAAAGGGGAACTTGCACAAGTTCTTTTATTATATTTAAGTCTATTTTATTATACATATTCACTAAAACAAATAACCTTTTTATTATGTATAAAGTGTTCATTATTACTAATCTAAAAAGAAAAAAATGTTAAGCTAAAGGTAATATATGAATTTTGGGATTCCTTTTTTTTCCGCGAAAAAAAAAACATACTATTGTTATTCAATTAATTGAATCAAATAGTACATAATATCTTCCAAGTTATACAAATCAGCCCAAAATACCATTAAGTATGGTTTTTAGCGTCCCCCAAGTACAGTATAGACTTATACCATTATCCATGAAACCAAAAATAGTTCCAAGATTCACTAATCCAAAAATATAAAGAGCCAGAGTCTAATACTTCATTTTCACAGACTTCTTCCCAAAATAAATAGCCCTCCTCGCCCTCCAAAGTCTGCTTTGACAACAAGTCGGCTTGTGTATTGTGTTCACGATAAATATGATCAAGTGAATAAGAACTGAAAGAATTGAACTCCTACTGAATTCTATTGCACCAGTAGACCAAATTCAAAACCTTCAGATCATATTCACCCAATGCTCATTTGATTGTTACCCTCAAGTCGCCAAAGATTTTTACCTTCGCCAGTCGGAAATAGTTTGCCACCCGTATGATACACCACAGCACTAAGAGCTCAGCCTTCATATTGGTCCCTTTACTGCATTTGATGCGAAAAGTAAAAAAGTAATTCAAATTGAGATAGATAACTCCCCCAGTACCACATTCCCCCAGATTTGCAACTCCATCAAAGAACAGGACTGGATCATCAACAATGAGACTAAAATGACCAATATTGCGTATTACTGGTTCAGTTTCACTATTCTGGAATTTTAAGTAGTGACATAGAGCTGAATAATAAACATTATCCAAATTAGGACATGTGTTTTCAAACGTTTCTAGGTTCCTAGCCCTCCAAATCGCCCAATAGATAAAAACTGGAAGTGTAGAGTGAGAATTACCAAGTTGAATCCATAAATGCAAACAGGCTTCCATAGAATTTCCAGCCCAAGTCAAATCTAAACTGAAGTTCTGGGGGAATTTCGCCCACAAGTTCATAGTGAAAGCACAATCAATGAACAAATGTGTAGACGTTTCTGACTCATTCTTACAAAAAACACATTGGCTGGGACCTATCCATCCCAACAATGATAGGTTTTCCCATGTTTTAAGCCTGTTCACTACTACATTTGGACTTAAAAACCGACGGGAAAATCCGACGGCGCGTCGATCTGTCTATTTTTACCTATCACAAATCACAAGTTTGTAAATTTTTTTTTTTAAATGGCCCCGACTGTCGGTTTTGCGATGGCGCGTTTAACAACCATCGGTTTTGCTACAGTTATCTGAGGGGGGGTTGGATGTTCGACGGTAGGGAAAAATTTGACCGTTGGTCAACCCTTAAATTTTGGTCAACTTTTTAATTATATTAATATTTTATTCCATGATTTGAGCCGCCATCAAATATCCGATGCTTAAGTGATATAAATAGAGAAGTAGGCCAATTACATAATCTCACTTGTGATTCCTCTTCTCTTAGGCCATGCACATAAGGTAAAGAGAAGTAGGCCAACCGAAATCTGTCTAGGGCATATTTTATGCTACGTGGGTTTGCTTGTACTTTGTTCCTAGGTTTGAGTAATAAAATGCCACGTAACAATAATGTTACAGGTCATCGAGGCCAAGAACAAAATCGACAATTGCTTGCTAGGTTGTGGGATGGAGTGCAAAGAAGGGGTGATGGAAAATGTTATTGTCCTTGCAGTCGATGTAGGGGCTTTAATCCGAGAAGGTTACTGATCTCAACAGATAAAAGACATTGTAGGGAACATGTACATGTTGAGGGGGGGCATGAATATCATCCATTGGTAAGTCCTAATTCAATATTATATATGAGGTCTTTATATTGAGAGTTTTTGTAATTGTATATTGTATCTTTTTTTTTGTTACTTAATCGACATGACTAATGTTCTTTTTTTGATGTTTTAATTGTAATTATAAAGGAAGGGCCTCCTAGGGCAGTTCTGAACATGGAGAATGTGGTAATTGCAGAACAACTAGCGTCGGAGAAACAATATGCAGGTCCTGCGAATATTGATGATCAAGTTAATGATGATATGGAATTAGACGATGATCATGGTGATAACATATTTGAGGATGATGGTGTAAATACATTAATCAATGATGCATTTAATGTTAGAATGGATGCAGATGATCAACATCATGAAAATCATGACGACTTTAATGATCTTCATGATTTACCTATACTTGAGAAGGCAGACGATCCCCTTTTTGAAGGCTCCCACATAACTCTTCTCTCTACTGTGTTGCTGATAATGAACTTGAAGGTTATGAATGGTTTTTCAAACACATCCATCACGTAGTTGTTAAGGTATGTGATTATATTTTTCATCGATTGCATATATATGATCACGATAAATTACATATATTTATGTTTCTATAATATTTATATTCTAGTTATAAGTTCATCAAAAAAAGTAATAAGGATGAAATTTTTGTCGTTAATTATATATTCTTGAAATATTTATATTAACCATTATTTTTTAAATTTGTTGTAACAGGTTGATAGGTGAATATTTGTTACCACCATCAAATATTTTACCTCACACATACCGAGATTTAGCTGCCATCATGAAATATATTGGAATAGAGTATCAAGCAATTGATGCATGTCCTAATGATCATATTCTATATTATAATCAGTATGAATTTGCAACAGAATGCCCTATATGTCATAGCAGTAGATACCGAACATATCAAGTAACCAAAAAGGTGTCTTGTAAGGTTCTTCGTTATATTCCTATTATTCCACACTTGCAACGACTGTTTAGATGCAAAAACATAGCACAATTTATAGATTACCATGCACGGAATAGAAGTGGAGATGATATTCTTCGAATGCCTGCAGATGGTTCTACATTTACAGACATGGATGAAAAATGGTCACACTTTAAAGAAGAACCTCGTAATGCTAGACTTTCTTTGGCAGCGAATGGTGTCAATCCATTTGCAGAGATGAGATCTACTTACTCAGTCTAGCCTGTTTTTGTTATCAACAATAACATTCCTCCATGGATGTCAATAAAGAGGGAGCATATAATGTTGGCAATGATTGTTCCGGGTATAATTTGTACTTTAGAACAATAATTTTTTAAATATACATGATTAGTATTTAATTTGTGATATTTGTTGCATATTTAATTACATGTATTGTATTTGTTGTTTTCTTTTAGGTAAGTACCAAGTTAAAGATATGAATGTATATATCGAGCCTCTTGTTGATGAACTACTTAAGCTATGGAATGGCGTCACTATGTATGATGTCTCTAGACCAATATGGCAAAGGGGATTTCAATTCCATGTAATGCTTACCTGGAGAATTCACGATGCTCCAGGGCTAACTCATTTTTGTGGTATGTAATTGTAACATACTGCACTAAGATAGTTTTTAATTTTATTTAGTGATATACTAATCAGTTATACGTATGTTTTTTAAATAATTAGCATGATATTATATAAAATATATTTTTCTTACCATAATTTATCCATGTAGGTCTTCAAACAAAGGGAAAATTTGCATGTCTAGTTTGTGGTCCCAAGATGAAATCTCGTTGTTCAAAGAGTTTGTCAAAGGAAGTGTTTGATGAGTATAGGCACTTCCTCTCTAAGAATCATAGGTATCGAACTACTGAAAAACATCTTTTCAATGGGAAAGAGGAGACCACATTAAAACCACAGAGAATGACACCTCATATATGGAAGTTGCAATATAATAGAAATTATCAAGGTACGAATCAATTTGTCTATCTTATATATTCATATTGATCATCTCTGATATGTTTTTAATGTTTTGTTTTGGCCGATTGTATATTTAATTTTATTTATTGTAATAAACGACATTTTAATCTCTACTAGTTTAGCTTATATATTGATTAATATTGATGGTCATGAACATGATGAAGGTGTAAATGGGCTTCCACGAGGAATGAAAAGTTATCCCAAACAATTTAGTAGGTTGCCCTACTATGAGCACTTACTAATTGTTCATTTTTTTGATACAATGCATATTGGAAAGAATGTATCTGAAACACTATGGCGAATATTAGATGGAAGGAGTGACAAAGAAAAAATTGTCAAAATTTGCAGTGACATTCAGGACTCCAATCATGCAATGAAAGATATCATTGAACATTTAAACAATGATAGAGACCAAATCAATATAAGGTCACTTCCATGGTTATTGACTGAGCAACAAAGCAATGCGGTAAAAGAAGTGATAGAAAAAATGAAATTTCCCACAGGATTTTGTTCGAACATAAAGAATATCTTAACAAGGAAAGGTGATTTTGGCGGGGTAAAAATGCATGATTGGCATATCTTCATTAAGATAATTATATATTTATGGTATTATATATTGCTATATTACAATACTGCATGTTTTTGGTTTACTTCTTTGCCTAATTTTGAAAAATATATTGATGAAACGTGTTCATTGTTACAGTATGTTCTACCTGTATCTCTCCCAGACAACTTTGACAATAATGTCAAATAGGTCATATATGATCTTGGAAAATACATGAGGTAATTAGAAATAATTTTTTTCACGCTAAATTTGTAATTTGTTTAATCCATTGTATAACTTATATGAATTATGACATTTGTTTTAGTCAATCATGTAGATTTGTACTACAATGTTTAATTCCTGTCATTAAATGATATCATTATTTTCTTGCATCACATGTAGATAGTTGTCATCTAAAGAAATCCACAAAGAAGATATAAGGTATTGGAAGAGAGAAATTCCTTGTTTAATGTGTCAAATGCAGATATTTCTACCTTCGGCATTTTTCAATGCACAAGAACACTACCTCATACACCAAGTTGAGGAGATTGAATTGTGTGGACCTATACATGCAAGGTCCATGTGGATGGTTGAGAGGCACTTGAAATTTATGAAGGCTTTAGTTAGACAAAGAACACATCTAGAGGGTTCTACGGTGGAGGGATATATGGTATTTCAGGCCATGGTGTATATTGTTGAATATCTTCCAGGGTTGGCATTTATTAAGACGGAATTAGATCGATGCAATGGTGATCCAAACTCGACTAAGAAATTTGAAGGAGAGTACCTGTTGGGGAAAGGTAGATCGAGGAAGGTCAAAGCTAATTATTAAATATTGGTGTAGATTAATAATGTTAATACATTTTAATAATATCATACTTAATTATTTCATTTTTAATTTTCATTAATTATATGCATCACTAATATTATAATGTTATATCGCGTTAATTATTTTTCTGAGTTGATTTTTGTACTTTTTGTTTCATGCAGTTGGCCGCGAGTGGGATGCACTACATTTATACGTCGCAAACAATCTTGATTGGATGAAGGTATGGATTGAACGGTGTAATCAACCTGCTCAAGGACTATCATGGGAAGGTGTGGCTTCATTTGTTAAAGAAGCACATCGCAATGGAGATGGAAATCTAACAGAAAGGGAAATTGATTTAGCATATGGTTTAAAAGATAAACAGGTAATTAGCATGATATTAATATAAATATAAGCCACAATATTTTCAATTATGATATTCATGTTCATCTTGATTTATTTCATTTTCTTTGTGTAGTACTTTAAGAACATAAAATAATTATTAGCTGTTCATTATTAATTGATGATGTACTGATCATTTAATTTACATGTTTTTCAATATATTGCAGGTAAAACACCACAAGGCTATGTGGTGCAACGGTCGTAAATATCGCATTAAAAAGTTGGATGAAGCAAGGAAAACATGTGATTCTGGGATAACTACAGTCTTTGAGGTCACTAATGTTTCCTCTAGAAGCGACAAACATCCAGAATTGTTAGAAAATAGATATTATGGGTATTTGGAAGCTATCATTGATGCGAGGCACCTGCAACAATTAATTAATACGAATATGTGAAATAGTAGAAATGACAGAACTCAGAATCACTTTTATATTGATCACAGGCCACTTCGAGGGGGCAACCTCCTATGAGCAAGCTCAATACAAATAACTTCACGGTGCCTTCATAGGTCTCAACACACACTTATATACTAATTCTAGGCGCCAATACTATGGGTCGAAACCATGGGTCGTTACAAAACTATGGATCAACAATACTATGGGCGACTTACAAATCATATGCGCCAACAACAATAACACAAACTATTGATCAACAAATATTACGGGATGACTTACAAAGCATATGCGTCCAACAACAACATACTAAAAAAGTAAAGACATGGGTTCCTAACATCCCCTCCCCCTTAAAAAAAGCTTTGTCCTCAAAGCTTTAGATGTGGAAATTGTTGTTGAATCTGAAGGAGTGGTTCCCATGTAGCATCCTCTGGTTGCATGCCGTGCCACTGAATTAAGACCTCTGTGATAGAGCGAGAGCGAAGCTGACGTGTGCGCCGATTGAGGATGGCCTCTGGCTCCAAAAGGATGGATCCTTCATTATCCAATTTGGGTAAAATCGTTTGTCCACTAATGTTGGTGCCAAGAACTTTCTTCAGACAAGAGACATGAAAGACTGGATGAATGCGGGAAGAAGGAGGAAGTTCCAATTTATAAGCAACGGACCCAATCTTCTGAAGAATCTGATATGGCCCATAGAACTTTGGAGCGAGCTTATGACGCCCTTTGAGTTTCAAGGAGGATTGTTTGTACGGCTGGAGACGAAGAAAAACCATATCGCCGACTTGAAAAGTGCGCTCCGAACGGTGCTGAACAGCTTGTTGCTTCATGCGATTTCTTGCCATGTGAAGATTGTCCCGCAAAATGCGAAGAATCTGATCGTGGTTGCGAAGGACCGTGTCAACTTCCTGAACTGGTGAACTGGTGGGGGTGTATGGAAGAAGAGCTGGAGGTGCCTGACCATAGACTGCTTCATATGGGGTCATTTTAGAGGCAACATGGTAAGAGGTATTGTACCACCATTCAGCGAGAGGGAGCCACTTTGCCCACTGATGTTGTTGTTTCGAGGTGAAGCAACGAAGATAAGTTTCCAAGCATTTATTGAAAATTTCAGTCTGACCATCTGTTTGTGGGTGATACCCTGAACTCATCTGCAGCTTGGTGCCAGTGTGACGAAATAGTTCTGTCCAAAAATGACTGGTGAAAGTCGCATCACGATCCGAGACAATGGAAGAAGGGATGCCATGAAGATGAAAGATCTGGTCCAGAAAAATTTGAGCGATAGAGGAGGCTGTATAGGGATGGATGAGAGCACAAAAGTGACTATATTTGGAGAGGCGATCAACCACAACGAGAATCACTGTCTTCCTGGCAGATTTAGGGAGCCCTTCAATGAAATCCATAGAAATATCTGTCCAAATCTATGTAGGTATGGGAAAGGATTCAAGCAATCCTGGAAGGAGTGTTTTTTCACCCTTATTGTGCTGGAAGGTATCACATTCGGCCACCATCTGTTGAATTGTCCTTTTCATGCCCTGCCAAAAGAAGCTACGCCGTGCTCGTTCATATGTTTTGAGGAACCCAGAGTGCCCTACCGATGGAGAAGCATGGAGTTCGTAGAAGACATCCTGTTGAAGATCTGTGCTTTGGGGAAGCACCAGACGACCCTTGTATCGCAGAGAAGCACCATCCCAAGAGTAATGTGGTATAGCAGAAGGGTTGTTGGTCAAGCATTGGATGATTTGAGATAAGGAAGAGTCATTGACATAACCCTGTTGAACAGATTGCAACCAATTTGGAACAGGCATAGAAATAGCTGAAAGAGAACCTTGGGCATCAAATGTGCGAGAAAGAGCATCTGCCACAATATTGTCTTTACCCTTCTTGTAAGTGATCTCATAGTCGTAACCCATGAGTTTGCTAACCCATTTTTGTTGTGCCGGGGAGGAGACACGCTGGTCCAAGAAATATTTCAGACTCTGGTGATCAGTCTTGATGCAGAAATGATTCCCTAATAGGTATGGGCGCCACTTATGTACTGCATGCAAAATAGCCATCATTTCCTTCTCATAGGTAGAGGCAGCTAAATTCTTACCCGAAAGGGCTTTGCTGGTGAACGAAATGGGATGTTCATCTTGAAGGAGAACAACACCAAGTCCATTGCCGCAAGCATCACTCTCAATAGTGAAGGGCTTGGAAAAATCGGGCATAGCTAGCACAGGTGTAGTACACATAGTTTGTTTTAGTTTGTCAAATGCACACTGAGCAGCAGGTGTCCATGTAAAAGCATCCTTTTTCAATAGAGCAGTTAATGGAGCTGCAATCTTCCCATAATCCTTGACAACTTGCGGTAGTAGCCAGTCAACCCCAAAAAACCACGAAGGCTCTTTAGTGTCTGAGGATGTGGCCAATTGTTCATGGCATCGATTTTGGCAGGATCCACGCAAACCCCTTGTGCTGAGATAATGTGGCCAAGATACTCAACTTCCTTCTGTCCAAAAACACATTTAGACTACTTGGCATGGAGATGATGGTCAGAGAAAAGTTGCATGACAAGATCCAGATGCTGGAGATGTTCATCCCATGTTTTACTGTAGATGAGGATATCATCAAAGAATACCAGAATGAATTTCCGCAAGTAGGGTCGAAATATTTTATTCATTAAGGCCTGGAATGTGGAAGGAGCATTAGTGAGGCCAAAGGGCATGACCAAAAACTCATAATGGCCATCATGTGTGCGGAAAGCTGTTTTAGGAATATCATCCTCATGAACCCGAATTTGATGGTACCCAGAACGAAGATCCAACTTGGAGAAAAAGTGAGCCCCATGAAGCTCATCAAGAAGCTCATCAACAACAGGACTTGGAAACTTATCCTTGATTGTGAGGTGATTAAGTGCTCGGAAGTCAATGCAGAGGCGCCATGACCCATCTTTTTTGCGAACAAGAATAACTGGAGAAGAAAAGGAACTAGTGCTTGGGCGAATAATACCTTGCTTCAATAAGTCCCGAACGAGCATTTCAATCTCCGTTTTTTGGTGAAATGGGTAGCGATAGGGCCTGATGTTGGGAGGAACGCTGCCAGGAAGGAGCTAAATATGATGGTCTTCTGGCCTGGAAGGTGGTAATCCCATTGGTTCAGCAAAGACAGCTGTATATCGATCCAGAATTTGTTGTAGATCCAAAGGAGTAGTGGAGACCGTTGATGGTTGCATCTGGATGGAATGGATTTGAGCGATGACACCATGTGAATTCTTCTTGAGGAGTTTTTCCATGCGATGTGAACTGATGATGCTAAGAGAACCTGGTTGTAATCCTGTCAATGTGTGTTTTTGTCCATTGAGGGAAAACTGCATCCAAAGTTCAGCAAAATCCCATAAGATAGGGTCAAGTGTGCGTAGCCATTGAGCGCCCAAAACCACATCACATCCGCCTAAGGGCAAGGAAAATATGTCAGAGTGCAAGGTATAATCTCCCATAGAGATATGCACATTTCGACACTTCCCTTTGCAAGGTAAGGTTCCCCCATTGGCAACCATGACTTCAAAGTTGGAGCAAGGATGGATAAAACAATCAGCTTGTTTGGCGATCCGAGGGTCAATGAAATTATGAGTGCTACCAGAATCAATGAGTATTGTAAGAGGAAGCTTCTTGAAGTAACCCCTGACCTGCATTATTTGGGGGGTGGTGATTCCAGCTAAAGCATGGAGAGATATCTCTGGCTGGTCATCCTGAGACGGAGGGTCAATAAGCGGTTCCTGAATGTCGACCGGAGCATCCAGTGTTTCTGGATCTTTGTCACCAATTTCAGAGGCAGGCGGAGACTCCACATCCAAGAGATAGAGCTTTTGCTGAACACATCTATGTCCCCAAGTGAATTTCTCATCACAATTGTAGCAAAGCCCCTTTTCTCTGCGTGCTTGCATCTCTATTTCAGACAAACACTTGATAGGAGTCGGTCGAGGAGCCTGCGGTATAGGTGGTCGCTGAGAACCCATATTTCGAAAGGGAACAAAAGTGGGCTTGGAGCGTTGTTGGGCTGCAATCTTGTCTTCTGCCAACTTAGCCAACCTAGGGCTTCCATCATTGTGTTGGGACAAAACATTTTGACCTCAGAGCGGATGACATCCTTTAGACCACTGATAAAACAACTCCAGTAAAATTCATCAGACAATCCTTCGGTGTGGTTGGCTAGATTCTCAAATTCGGTTTGATACTCTCTCACCGTGCCAATTTGGTGAAGTTTAGTGAGGGCTCCTGTGAAGTCATCAAAAGCACTAGGACCAAATCGTTGCAAAATGAGCTCCTACATGGGTGACAACCACAGGTTGGTGGTGGTTTTTTTTTTTTTTTTTTTTTTTTACTGGGTAGGAAAACAAAAACAGAAACTACTTCAGTAGGGAAAATCTGGACTAGGGAAAAAATCTGAAGGGTAATTGGGGTTTGACTAGGTTTTGGACACTGTCGACTCGACAGGGAAGCAAAAATTAGGATTTCAGAAGCAGGGTGAAAGAATGGGAAAATTTGGCAGAGGGGGACAAAGAAGCAAAATTCAGAAAGGAACTTTGTGGTAAAATTTGAAGGTGATTGGGTGAAATCATAGGAAGTTATGGCAAACCCTAAAAATAGACAAATGTGGCCTTTCGGGCTTTGGGAAGGGGAATTGGGGATAGGGTCCTCAGGAATGAAATATGCAGAATGAGATGACAGGGGTTCCCCAAAAATTTCAAGGGAAATAGAGTAAAAACAAATGAGATATGGACAAAAAACTGAATTATATATATATATATATATATATATATATATATATATATTTATTTTCAGACTGGAGCGGCTACGGCTCGGAAGGGATCTGGAACAACGCCGAATGGACTGAAAGCGGCTGGATCTGAAATGAATTGCAAAATACATCTGAACGGCACAGTAGTGATCGACAATAGTTCAGCTGAAAGTAGATATGGACCCCAGGTATGTGCGGCTTCCTAACAGTTCAGGGGTTTCACTCGGCCACCAATGCTGTCTGACGGCTTGTGTATTGGGGCAGTACCCCTCACTCCACGGCTCAGGTAAAACTGATAACCGATTTGCCACAAACGTCAGCTCTTGGTTTACCTCACGGGTGGGAACTGGTCAATTAGGTAGGGGTCGTTGCCCTTTTCGCTGGCAGGTCCTCTCAATGGGCCAACTACTTCGGGGTTCCTGTGGTACTCCTCACAATGAGTTTTAGGGCTTATGCCCAAGTACTTCCCACAGTTACGCGGATAGGGATTATTCCCAAATCTGAACCTGCAACAGATGCGAAAAAAAAATTTGGCAGAAATTTCACCCAGCGAGCCCAAGAAAGTGCTCTGATACCAAATGTGAGGCACCTGCAACAATTAATTAATATGAATATGCGAAATAGCAGAAATGACAGAACTCAGAATCACTTTTATATTGATCACAGGCCACTTCGAGGGGGCAACCTCCTATGAGCAAGCTCAATACAAATAACTTCACGGTGGCTTCATAGGTCTCAACACACACTTATATACTAATTCTAGGTGCCAATACTATGGGTCGAAACCATGGGCCATTACAAAACTATGGATCAACAATACTACGGGCGACTTACAAAGCATATGCGCCAACAACAATAACACAAACTATTGATCAACAAATATTACGGGACGACTTACAAAGCATATGCGTCCAACAACAACATACTAACAAAGTAAAGACATGGGTTCCTAACAATTGACTGTGACTTTAAATCATTCAAAATAATTCTTTTCATTGTGAAATGGTACAGGCTACGACTGAATCGATCTGATACCGATAGAATTGTTATTGAACATTCTAATGTATTTACCATGGTCAATACAAGTTCGCTTGAGTCACGAACACCAGAGCCCTATGTTCTTCCAAGTCAATGTGAACAAGTATTTTACTCAGAAGTTCCTGGTAGACAGGGTTGGTCATTTGTTATTAGACATGATCAAAGAGGAAGGCTGGTAAAGTATAATATTGTAGAGGAAGATGAAGAGGGTGTTGAAGAAGAAGGTGATCATGTAGAGGATCAACATGAGTTAGATGTTGATGATCATAATGTTCCGGAGGAAGATGTTGAGGAGTTAGTTGAAGCAGATGATGTAAGAGACAATGTTCATGATGAAGATGATATTGACGATGATCACTTTATCGAAACTTACAACAATGACGATGATGATATGGCTTTTAATCCTTATAATGTTGAATTAGGATCAGATGATACAGATGCAGACTTGGATGGAGAAGACGATGATGAATTGCATTGAATAGATGCATTGAATATTTCTAAGTGATGTGCGAGGGGGGGGGGCAGATGAGCTTCCACCTTCACGTGGTTGTCCCTGTTGAGTAGAGACAATTTCTATTTCGAAATACTTATGAAAGTTAGGTAGTGGTAGGACTTGGGATTGACTAATATTTTATTTTAGTTATTTAAAGGATGTTTATCAATTATTACCCTATTAGAAACTCTCAAATTCTCAATACTAGTTGTTATAGAGTGAACTAGTGTTGCCATAGTTGAATATGATTGTGTGAACTTTCTTAAATATTTGGAAACTCCTAGAAAACTCCTAACCTATGTGGCATTAGTACGAGTTCCCCATTGAGGATGGAATTTATCTTTCTACGATCATTCTTCAACTCACCTCCACCAATTAAATTCCCTAAGTACACCAACGAATACTTAGCAAACTCATACTTCTTTATGTTAGACTTTAGATTGATGTTTCCTTAAATATGTCTCTAACACTTGCTTCATATGTAACATGTTCTCCTCCCAACTAGAGATAACTATCAAAACTTCATTCAAATAAACTATGGAAAATGAATTTGGAATGCATAGAACACATCATCCATGAGGTACATCAAATTAGTTGGTGCATTACTCAATTATATGTGGTGAATGTTATCAATTCTTGACAACAATCTTGTTTAGAGCTATGCAGCAAATGCAAGTTCTTTGAGCTTAATCCTTCTTTGGCACCAAAATGATCAAGGAAATGCATGTTGAGGTACCTGGCCTTGGGATTCTTTGCTTCAATAATTCCCGCAACTACTTCTTCACTTCTTGTGAACTCTAATATTCAATCAATAAAGAGTTTATAAGTAAGTGTATCACATGCTCCACTTCCCTTACCTCTTGGGTGGCATTTCTTTTGGATATTAGAACACTTCTCTATCTATTCCTGGGAATGTTAATCCAAATGACACTTATACTCTTTCATACATACTTCAAAGGATCCTTTCACACCCATGGAATAGGTGTATCTCTAGTTATATCTCAGGAAAAGAAGTACACACTAGTTGGTCAAGTTGATTAATCTCTTAGCTTGGGGTGCACTCACCATAGAGATATTAGAATTCCCCATTGTGTGCATTGTTGAGAAAAAGTTTACAATCCTTGATTAGGTGGTAATGGTTGGCCTTCTCATGAATATAACATTCTACACATACATATAGAGGCTACAAAAACTAAAAATTAAAAAATATAGAGGCTACACCATAAAAAGTATATAAAATAAAAATTAAAAAATATAAAATAAAAAATTAATAAAAAAAAATCAAAACAAAAAATTAAAAACAAAAACTAAGCATTTCCATTCCATTTCATGTGCCCCTAACCATTTCCTTGGCACCCGATCAGTTCATCAAGCTGAGGTTTTTCTGCAACTCGTTCGGTGGTTCGGTGTCTGCAACTCGGGGCAAATGAGGGATTGTTTTATTGGTTTCCCATCTCCCTGACGGTGCCCTAACCATTTTGGTGTTTGCAACTCGTTCGGTGGTTCGGTGTCTGCAACTCGGGGCAAAAGAGGGTTTGTTTTATTGGTTTCCCATCTCCTTGACGGTGCCCTAACCATTTCCTTGGCACCCGATCATCGTTCATCAAGCTGAGGTTTTTTGGTTCTACGTCTGCAACTCATTTTTTGGTTCAACGTCTGCGACTCGTGGCTTCGGGAGCATATTCAACAAGCAAGATTATCAGCAAAATCGTCCCACAATGACATCGGTAAGTTCAAACCCTTCATCATTCTGAAAAACCGAGGGTCCATGTTTATCTTGTTAAATTTTTAACATAGATCTGATTTGATAGCAGTAACAGACCACAACAACACTATTCAGCGTTAGCATTGACCTTGTAAGCCCTTACAGAACCCTCAACTTCCATTGGAATCCCTTCCTGAACCCTTAACTGCCCTTGGAAGCCCTTCCTGAACCCTCAACAACCTCAGAAGAGAGAAAAACCAGTCATGTAGAAGACGACAGCCTTGAATGGAATGATGATAACCCCATTGAAGTTAGGGCAGACCTTTGACAGTTATGAAGTGGAGGAAAAACAATCCTGTAGCCGATCCAATAACTAAGAGAAAAATTCTAAGATGATGAAGAATTGAACAACAACTACAAATACCCCAACGAATTTCTTGAACAGAGATGAGGAATGAATTTGTGGTGATCAATTTCAGGTTCTGGAAAACCCATGGATCATAGACCCCAGTTAGTTTAAATTTCCAGAGCAGCAGGTTTGCACATTGATTTATTCATAAATCTATTTCAATGAATTTTCTGGTTAGTCTTTAAATCTTATTTGTTGTCTCCATCTGTACGATTTGTATGTCTAAACAAAAACCTCATCCAGGTATGCAGACCGACACAAAAACCTTCAATTTTGTATTCTTAAACACTTGTATAACATAGAATATTGTTTTACTAAGTTTCCATCAGAATTGCATGCAATATTTAATGTAAGTGTCGAAATTTGTTATGCATGCTCTGGAAATTGTAATAGTGGAATGTATGACTATCAAACTGTAATAGCCTTGCAGATTCCTATCTCAATCTCTTTCAACAGTAGGTTGACACTTTGTCTCTCATGCCAAACTAGGTGTTCTCTTGTTTAAGAGTAATAATCTTCTTGTTTGTATTGAACCCTCTCCTCTGCACTGGTATATAGACCAAGAAGGATTGGACTCCCAATCAACTAGTCTAAAATGCTTCTATCTCAATGTTATGTATGCTTCCAAGCATGGGTGTTGGTAAAGGTCACTCTTGAGGATGGGAAGGGATATATAAGCAAGTTACATAAACAAAGATTTAGCCCTAGCACCTATCCATGAATTCATGTCCTACTTTTCTAAAAATCCAAATCATCATGAGAAAATAGTGAAATGAGCTTCAATACCAGATTGAAAGAAACCTTGTTTATATGGGGAACCAAGAATCGGTTATTAAATTTCACAAAAACTATGGTAAAGGAGAGGTTGGTTTTTCTTATGCTTGTGAACGACCAACATTGTAAAGAAGCTATGTTTTTAATATAGTTTAGTCAACAAAGAAGAAAGGTTTATGGGAGTTGGCATTGGTAACCTCCTTTCGAGCTCTGTGTTGGTTTGTCTTGTCTATACATATGCAAAGTTCAAATTCTAGTGTTGGGTTAAAGTGCTACAACTCTGCCCGGAGTGTTGCAGATAACAATACATAATAGTAGGAATTATAGATTTTGATCTTGTTTATCCACCAGTTGATTAAGGTCCAAAGAAGCCACAACATCAACTCCCATTGGAATTGATCCCATCATCGAAGCTTCACTTGAGCACCTAGCAGCTACTTTGCATCCAAGCATTATCCAAGCAGTAAATTAATAGGCAAGCAGGGATGTATGATAAATTGTTCCTTTCCCATCTTCACTCTTTGTAAGCCAATAAATCTCTAAGGTTATAAGGTAAGATGAGCCCAATAATTACTTGATTGGATTGATGAGTATTGATTTTGAAGTTACCCATGACACAATAATAACATCAATAATATCATGACTTCAATCTTTGAATTGACATATAGAATTTCACAGGCCAACTAACTCAACCCATGGCATTCCCTTGAAACATGTATTTGATGTCCAATGCATCATTGTTCTATTTTCTTGACCATGACATTGATAATGTAGTTGAGTTTCAAATGTGTTCATCTTCTCTATGGAATGAGAGGATTTGGAATCTCAACAACAAGAAAACTTTGAATAGGGGATGCAGAGTTTTCTGAAGGAAATTATTCTAACATTTAAAACATTCAACAAAGACCATTCATGGAAGAAGGTCAAAGAAATCAAGAGGAGGGTACTCAAATCTATGGACACTCTACTAGGTAACATTTACAACCACCAACTTATATGATAATTGAAGAAGAAAACTAAGCATAGTCAAAGAAGTCACTACCAAAGAATCGTCTATGATCCTTTAGAGAATCAACTATTGTTTGCTGGTATGAAATTTTGGATTTCATCTTCTATTGTTTAATTTATACTAAAAAAAATATGTATCTTCCATCTAGATATTATTTTCGTTGTAAGTAACTATACTTAATCTGGACATAACTCTTGGTATTCCACTAGTAGAAAATATTATATGCCTAGAATGTAACAATGATGAAAATGATATGCATGTAATTACGTTCATTAATGCAAACCATAGGAAACACTTCAGTTTTAACGAGAGAAGGTAGTACCAAATCACCTTATACCACCAGTGTTTCGGGAAGATGCATTTCCTTTTGATGATATATTCAGAGCGGGCAGTAATCCTACCCGTAGACACATTACCTGCCCAAAGTACCTCATCCTCCGCCGAACACAGGCGAATGCCAGCACAGTTTATTGCATAAATATGTCTCTCCCATTCGATGGCTGAATGATGGATGAGAGAACATAAAATATGTATATAAGTATAAAGGAAGTACTTTTAAAAGGATAACGGTGAATTTTTATGATTCTTTTTATTATAACTAAAACTCACATTACCCTTTTTAATAGACTTCCTAAAATTATCTTCGTTTATGTTTCTTCTTTTGGAATTACTTGACATGGCATATTACATTGGTAAAATAGATCGTCGAATGGAATTTTGATGAGGTGTATTGTTACAACGGTAATTTGTCTCCGTTGTTTATTTTGACGGTTACTCTTATTTTATGTCTGCCATGCAGCATTACAACACCACCTAAACAAGATGCATCCATATCAAACGATTATGATGACCCGAATACAAAATCTGTTGTCAATGTTCTGTAACTCAACCTCGATAAAGAAGGGAAGGCAAGGCCAGATTTAAACAGCGCTGCCATAATTTCCTGGATCTCGATACCGAGGAAGATCGTTGCAGTTCTTTAAAAGAAGTCGCTGGAATATTGGAAAAATTGCCATGTTTTTAATGAGAGTTAAATGTCAGCACGATGAGTGCCATAATTTTGAGCGTCCAGTGCGGAAGTCAATATAACCAACTCATAAAGAAATTGCGGCGATCTAAAACTGTTTGCATTGATGAAGGAGAACTGGTTGCATTCCTATCAAGCTCATATGTTACTTCTAAGGCAGGAGGGCGCAACCCATTTAATAGAAAAAATAATCATGCTGAAAATTAGTATATGCTGCTACATCATCACGGGAATTTTGCCACGCGAAAAGGGATCAGCGTTTTCTAACGACTAACATTATTTATCTTTTTATTTTTTATATTATTTCTCTTTTATGAAACGGATTTCATTTTTGTATTTTTTTGTTCTTCTCTTATTTAACATGTATTTTTATCTGCAGATATAGCTGGACGTTAAATATACAGCGGCATCGGACTAGTAAAGTTTCACAATGGATAAACGAGATAGCTGATGAAAGATCGGGGTCAACATACCTGCTGACTAGTATGCGGTAAAGAACGAGTTAATGAAAATTATTCAAATCCAAGGAATCGATCGAGTGAAACATTTGATGGAGAACACACAAGTTTTAAGGAAGGATCGCCTCAGTTTTGAAAGGACAAACGTCTCGCTGGAAGAACAATTAGTTGCACCAGCTCACGAGTAATCTCCAAGTTTTAAGCAAGGGTATCGGATAGATTGGTTCACACAACAAACATCAATTAATAAAAGGCCCTCATTTCCTATTTAAGATGGAGTAATTCGACTGCATGGGGGGGAGTCTCAGCAGAATATAGAGGATGTTGTTATTCTCTACTCTGTTCTTATTTGCAATTTTTTTATGTTTGCAAAGAAGAGGAGGCGCTGCCATGAGGTGGAGGCTCTCGACGGGGTTTGAGAATTTTTTCTGAGCTTTGGAGTTTTCTTAATGTCATTTGTATATGAAAGTCAGAATAGGGAGATTCTGCTGCAAGTAATTCCTCGATATGAAGAAACATCTGTGATGTTTATCATTCACAAATATTTGTAACCAGGCATTGCTAATGTTCTAAGACTTCTTCAGCTTCATAGTAAGACTGTACTTTATTACTGATTCTTTCTTCATTCAGCTAGATTTAATTTAAATACAATTTCTTTGTTCATTTTTGCATTTAACCTTTGTGTTTATTTGTCTTAAATGATTAATTTGATTGTGTTTAATTGTCTTAAACAGTCATCAATTTGAATCAGTAGTTAATTAAAAATAAATGTGTTTTAAGAATTATATTTTACTTTAAATTTTTTTAAAGTAAATTGTAATTAAATCATACATCTCATGTATCAGAATTATATTAATCATGCTCAAAAGAGGATAGCATAGGATAGAAATAGACTCTCTATTCTAGAGAGAAAACCTACAAAGGTAGTGGGGCCTTTGTTCCCGCAAGAATTAGCCATACCAAACATACCGGGGGTTGCAATAAGCGCCTTGTATGGGTTAATTCTCCTTAGTTGTCCTTAGTCAGAAAATCTGGCCAACAAGAGGTTAAAAAAGAAAAACCAAAAACACAAAAGTTTGAAATGAAGGATGAAAGTATGGATTTGGAGATTCGACTAAATTGGATGAAGAGATGGAACAACACACTCCAGATGTTGGGAGGTCTAATCTAGAAAGGTATAGTCCATAGACGACGATCCCAGGTTAGTAAAGGAAGCGATCGACTTGACAAAGAGTAAACTCTAGAAAAGGACCATGGAAGAAGAGATAGAGTCCTTGAAGAAGATTGAAACATGGTATCTAGTTGCATTACCAAATGGAAGGAAACCTGTCAGCAGTAAGTGGGTGTTCAGGAAAAAGTTGAATGCAACATGTCAAGTCAAGAATGTCATGTCCCGAGTTTTGACTCAGTCAGTTCCCATGGGTAAAGGGGACAAATTTGTCCGCAGGGATATTAATTGTATTCAATTTTGTAACCATAGAATAAAATTATCCTAAGTCTAGTAGATGAGATAATTTAATTAATTTTAAATTATTTTTATAAATAAATATTCCTAAAAATTGTGCAAGTGGGCCAAGAGGGTGCCCTCATGAGGATAAGATTGCTGAATTGGAACTGAGGACAAGAAATTAGCAAGGTGGCTAAAGATACCTATTGGATTTAGAAACAGATCAAAAGAAAGTAGGTGTAAGAAGTTTCCAAAAGCAGGAAATTAGAAATATACAGGAAAAGCTAAGAAGGGCGCAGTTTCCAAAAGGTAGCTCAGTTTACAAAGAAGGAAACTCTGACAAAGTAGGGAACATCTTGAGACAACGGGGGGGGCGCAGTTTCTAAAGGGGAGCTCAGTTTACAAAGCAGGAAACTCTAACAAAGAAGGAAACATCTTGAGACAAAGGGGGCGCAGTTTCTAAAGGAAAGAAAAGCTTGTAAGGAAAAAGCAAGGCAAGTATATCCACTCATGGGTGGCCCATGTGGAAGGGTTCTCACAGGTCACCAAGCTATTCAACTTGCTCACTAGGTCACCCGAAAATTCTATAAAATAATGATTCCAGCTCGAATCCACATATTTTGACCATTTGGTAATTGAATGTGAGAGCTTTAGCTTCTCTTGTTGAGTGATGTGCCTCAACCTTTCTTTGGGTGATGTTCCCCTTAGCGATTATTGTTCCAGTATCTCTTCCACTCTCTCTTGCAGGTACTGAAGACTATTGTGTAGCCATTGAATATAATATTTCATCCATTAAATTATGATCTCAATTTTGGGTCGAATGAAATTCCTTGAAGACTCCCAAAACATTGAAGGAACCTCTCCTGCAACAACCTTCTATATTCTTCATTCTCTCTAATTCTATGTGGTAATCAACCTATGATGATTCGAATTATGCCATGATGGAGGAGTATTCTAGATATTCTCATTGAATTTACATCAGGTCCACTCATGCTTCTCGGAACCTACCTTCACTATGTATTCCAGACTCCAACCAATGGAGCTTTCTTTGATGTAACTGAGACACGGTTCATGTTGGGGGTTACTAAGACCCTTAGAGTTATTTTGGTGCTGCACAAATATATGTAAGATGATTTTTATTCTCTTATAAACCATCCTTAATATTATTCATAAATATTCCTTTCAAATTCTACAAGTAATTAAGTCATTTTCCTACCTATGCTCATTAGACTAAAAATTTTGACTAGTTTTGTCAAAAAGGTTGTAAAATGAGTTATATAAATCCAAATGTAATTTTGTAAATCTATGCAGGTGATTAAGGTCATAAATAATCCATACCAAGTTTCAGAATTCAATTTAGTTCAGTTAGTATAGTGTTTGGGTACACTAAAAGTTGAACTAGTCTGGAAGTCCAACTAGCTAGTTTTAATGTTTTTCCTATAAAATCTATTATATGAAATTGAATTCAATTATGTAAGTTGATGTGATTTATTTGGATAATAATGAATCATATTATAACTTCAAGACACTAATTAGAGAAGTTCATTTATTTTTTGGGAAGGCAAATAGGAAATCCAACCTATTATTTCAAACTGCAATAAAAACTCCCCAAATCTTAATTCCTTTGTCATATGTTGTTCCTTGTTGTTGCTTGACATCATCTGATCTCCAAAAATGCTCATTTCAACCAATATTATCCACCCTGGCCCGATCTATTTTGTATATGCAGATGCACCCAGAAGTATTGCGGTGGACTATTAAGATCCTAGTGGGTGGCCTTCACTAACATCTCGAGGTTTTGGTGTAACAGTTCATATCATTTGGTATCAGAGCCTTCACCCAGGTTCAAGTCACAAAGCGGGTGGAAACGTCGACATTGCAGTGTTCACCCGGGGCTCGTATGGCTCAAAGGGGACACCACCATACGGGCGCACATCCAACCTAGAGTCTGGACTGCAGAGCATGGTGGGATGTTAAGATCCTAGTGGGAGGCCTTCACTAACATCTCGAGGTTTTGGTGTAACGGTTCATATCAAACACAAGCAATGTACTCTACATCATCAATTACTTATGCAGAATTTGAGTCCATCAACTGATACTCTACCATGTCAGAAAATGAAAAGGAGTTGGTTGGATAATGATACAGGTTCCCAAAATGCCAAGAAGATGATTGGACCAGAGGGACAAGCTAGACAGTTGGGAGTGCACTGGAGGAAAGGAACAATAGATGGAAGAACAATATTCAAAGCGTGCAAGCACAACAAATCCAAAAATTCCTTCAAGTGGTGAGAAGTGCACAATTTACTAAATGGGTATGATTGGTTGAATACCACAATGGAGAAATACCACAGCTGATGAAAAAAAAGTGTGCAAGTCCCACAAGAAGGAATAATGCAGAGGTCAAAGTCCCACAAATGAAATGTAACCATGTGCGCAGTTTTCGTAAAGTTTCAAAACAACAAAAGCGCATCACCCAAATGAAATGATGAATATGGGTCCCAAACCCACTAAGCAGAAGTCGGAGAATGCACAGACTATGCAAATGGGTGATAACATAAGGGCAAATTACCCATAGGGGATGGTACAACAAACATAATTGAAACAAAAAATATCATGGACAAGGTGAAATATTGTGCACATACTAGAATGCAATGGTACATCTAGAGAGAAATGGTACACCACCAAGGTGCAGAGTCCCACTATGCATTAGATCCTAAGGGCGCTCAATACATCAGATATGACACATCCATAGTGTAAATGATGACATGTGGCATATGCACGATCCATGAAGCATGGAAGAAGGGATGCCACGACCGACTTGCAAGCATACAATCCGTGCAGGACATCTATAAAGAGAGATGAAAGTTGGAGATCCAAAAGTGTGTGTGTGGAGTGGAAGTAGAAGCATGAAGAGAGCAAGTCAAGTGTAAGTTTCAGTTTTTTTTTCATGGCATCAAGGGGCTCGTGGAAAGAACATAATGTCTAGTGAAGAGTCGGATGAGCACATGCAGCAGAATGAAGTTTTGATGGTTCACAGAATGATGTCGTAAGTCTGTGACAATTGCGCAAATGTTGAAAGGAAGAAATACTAAAGAATGCGCAAGTGATGGATATCTTGAAGGATTGTATCATAATCAGCATGTCGATAGTCACAGAAGTTGAAAATACAGAAGCGGAAAGACAAAATTTATAGATATCAAATATTGCACGAATGTTTTGTTGATGTAGATGAACTGAAGTGAAAGTGTGCGAAGTTGAAGATTACATCTGATGCGCAACATAAAAAAAATAATAGAGTCATATAAGCGCAACATGATGTAGATGATCTAAGACAAGTGCATTATACTGAATGGACCAATAATTTAATGCACAGGGGGTCGCAGATCGTCTGAAGAACTACAACACTTATTCAGAACATACACATCATAAGGTGCACAGTTACCACTGTTACTGGTGCTTTGTTTCAGTACAACATATCATCAATAGAAATCACAGTATCAGTTGATCTTTGTAGTCACGTAAAGGAGAATGTTGAATGAGAAAGCGCAGATTGCAACATCAGCAAAGGACATGATCCAAGTAGTCATCAGTAGAAGTCTGAAATGAGAATACTAAGAAGTCAAGTGGTGTATGCAGCGCAGTGACAAAAAATAGTCTGCATACGAAATTTGTGCACAACAAAATCATTATCATAAGACCAAAAGAAGTGCGCAGAGTTGAAGGACCACAAGACAGTAAAATATATTAGACATTAGGGAGGTCAAATGGGGGAAGGAGATAGGGAGTTGGAGCTTCCTTCAGGTTCGTTTTTGTAAACAACAAGGGGACAGGGAGTCGCAGTTTCCTTCAGGTTGGTGCCTACAAAACAAAGTGATAGGGGGTCGGTGCCTCCTTCCAGTTGGTGCTAGAGAAAAATCATGGGGTTGCAGCCTCCTTCCAGTTGGTTATAGTAAACACAGGAAGTTGGAGCTTCCTTGAATATATTCTTTCATACTATAAAGAAACATTCTGTGGTTTTCTCCCGTTTTGGTTTCCACATAAAAATTATGTGTTATGTGTTGATGATGTGATGTATGTACATGTGAATGTTTATTTACTTATGCATAATTGATGATGAATGTTAAGTAAATTTTAATCTGTTAAATAAGGTGAAAATATGCTAATAACTGTGCTAATATTGATTCACCCCCCCTCTCAGTATTAAATTTATTCCAACAATTGGTATCAGAGCCGGTTTCTTCAGTAATAGACTAACATCTGGAAGACAGAACTCAACACATAATCAACAGATATGGACTCAAGATATGAGCATATGGATGAAGTATATATTGAAGAAGAATTGGTTAGTGCACTAGATGAACTGAAGAATTCAAGAAGAAATGAAAGTACTTACAGAATCCCTTCTAATATTAGAAGCAGACACCACCAAGATTATAAAGTTGAAAGAAGACATATGTGAAAGTCTAGAAGATGAAGTAGTTTCTCTAAGAAATGAAATGCAAATCCTAAGTCTTAAGCTAGAACAAAGAGGAACAAATTGCACTGATAGACCAACACTCCCAACCACAAGTTATGAAGATGCTCTCAAGGTGCCACATTCACAAATGTATTAGAAATTTCAAAAGGAGAATCTCTTGGAAGGTAAGCCTGTACAACCTCAAAAATTATACCCCACCAGGTACCAAAATATATTCTTTGGAAATTGTTTATATTGTCAGAATTTTGGACATAAAGCAATAAACTGTAGAGCTCGTACATTAGCATTTAGCAGGAATAATAGATTGAGTGATCAGACATGTCCCAAACGGAAAATCCTCATAAAAACACCAGAAGTTGTGCTTGAAAATTCCAAGCCTTTCAACATTCTAAGCTCAAAAGGTGAATACTATGAAACATCAGAGTATGATACTCATAATTGCAAAATTCAACAATAAATTGAGCAAGCCTCTAAGATAGTTGAAGATTCGAAAGACCAAGACCATTAGGAATCTTATGGTCTAGCCTTCCATGCACAAAGTAGTAAATGGGAATGGTATATAGAAAGTGGTTTCTCCAAGAATATGACTGAAGAAAAAAACACTTTTTTGAAATTCAGAGAAGACAAGGAGGCAGTGTGTATTTTGGGGACAATGGCTCATCCAAAATTCCAGGAAAAGGTCTAACATGTCTAGGCAATGAAAGTACTAAGGAAGATAATGGTTTATTAGTCAAAAATATAAAACATGATCTCTTGAGTGAT
Organism: Larix kaempferi; assembly: GCA_027924585.1. Taxonomy (NCBI): domain Eukaryota; kingdom Viridiplantae; phylum Streptophyta; class Pinopsida; order Pinales; family Pinaceae; genus Larix; species Larix kaempferi. Next base: position 13,006,003 of record BSBM01000257.1, on the reverse strand, counting down.
ATCCAGATGTGCGATCAGGGTCACACCCTCACTTTTGACTCAGAAAAATGCAGAATAAAAAAAATATATACTGGAAGAATTGTGGCCACAACATCTAGAACTCCTAACAATGTTTACATTCTTGATGAAGGAAGAAAAGAAAATTTCTACGTGGGACAAATTGATGAAAGATGGCTTTGGCACAGACAACTCAGACACATAAAATTTGATAATCTAGTCATAATCAGTAGAAAACAAGTAGTAAGATAATTCCAAGAATTACAAAGTCGCCAAATTATTTTTGCAAACAATGTCTACACGGGAAACAAACCAGAATCAAGTACCCAACAAAATAATACACTACTTCAAGACCTTTAGAATTAGTTCACTCAGATCTGTGTGGCCCTATGAGAACGAGAGGAATGAATGGCGAGGAATAATTTCTTATGTTCATTAACGATTACACTCGAATGACATGGCTATTCTTTCTTTATGCAAAATAAAAAACATACAAATGTTTCACGTCTTTTAAGGAAGCAGTTGAAAATGAAGTTGATTAAACAATAAAGTGCTTAAGAACTGACAATGGAGGAGAATACACATCAAGCAAGTTTGATAACTATTTTGATAAATATGTAATCAAAATACAGTTCTCAGCAGGCAGAACTCCACAACAAAATGGGGTAGCAGAATCAAAGAACAAGACTATTCAAGAAATGGCTAGGACTATGCTAAATGAGTGAAGACTATCCGATAAGTTTTGGACACACATCATTGATACAGTTGTACACATACTCAATAGATGTCTGATCAGAGCAAATGACTCAACACCTTACGAATTATGGAAAGGAAGACCTTCCACAATCAAGCATTTCAGAATATTTGGAAGTAAATTCTACATAAAAATAAATGACGATACTCTTGGAAAATTTGACTCTAGATTTGACGAAGGAATTTTTCTCGGATACTTCTACAAAATAAAGGCTTACAAGTGCTATAGCTTATGACTAGGGAAAGTAGTTCAAAGTCCTAAAGTAAAATTTGATGAGGTATTAAATCGTAGAAGACTCGAAGATGATGACTTTCCACTACTAGAAAAATCATATGAATAACATCAAGAAACATAAATACCACAAGAAGTATATCAGCGCGAGCTTGAAGAAGGAAGATATGATACAAAATCCCCCTCCAAATACATCTAGAGAAATCATTCAGAGGACTTGATTATTGGAGACAAAAATGTTGGTGTCAAAACCAGAAGAAATCGGAATATACCAGATGAACAAGTACATTTATCTCTACTATCACAAATAGAACTAGAGGGAGTTGCGCAAGCCAAACAAGATGAAGGATGCATGAAGTCTATAATTGAAGAATTAGATCAAATAAGAAAAAATGAAACTTGGGAACTTGTTCCAAGACCCAAGGACAAGAATGTCATAGGAACAAAGTGGGTGTTCAAAAACAAATTAAATGAGGATGGACAAGTTGTTAGAAACAAAGCAAGGTTGGTATGCAATGGGTATGCGCAAATCGAAGGAATATATTTTGAGGAAACTTTTTCCCTAGTGGTGTGAATGGAATCAATCATAATTTTCTTGGCCTATGCCTGCTCAGAAAATGTTAAGCTATATCAGATGGATGTAAAACCAGCTTTTCTGAATAGTGATCTTGAAGAAGAGGTATACATTGAACAACCAGAAAGTTTCTCTTTATCTAACAATAAGGAATACGTTTGCAATATCGAGAAAGCTTTGTATGGAATTAAAAAAAATCCCAGATCCTGGTACTCAAGATTGGATAAATATCTACAAAAACAAGGTTTCAGGAGAGGAAGTGTCGACAACAATATCTACATCAAAATTGAGAACAAGAAAATTATTGTTGTGGAAGTATATGTTGACGACATCATTTTTGGGAGCAACGGTGAAAGAATGAGTCAGTAGTTTGCAAAGGACATGAAAAAGGAATTTGAAATGTCTATGCTAGGAGAGTTGTATTTCTTCCTTGGGCTGCAAATTTCATAAGTAAATGAGGGTATCTTCATATCTCAATCCAAATACGTGAAAGAAATGATGAAAAGATTCAACATGGAAGACTATAAGCCTATTTGCACTCCCATGGTGACAGGATGCAAATTGAGTAAAGATGATGTCACTAAACATGTAGGCCAAAGACTTTATAGATCAATGATTGGAAGTTTACTATATGTAACAGTTGTTGGGTCACGTATTTGTCCATATTTTCATTACTTATCGACACCTATTCCATCCATCTTCTTCTTATTATTACCCATTTATCATTCCATTTTCCATCCATTTGTTGTAACTGCTCGTAAAATACCATATTACTCCCATTGATGCTTTAGTGGTTAATAATTATTATTTTCCTTTATTTTTTATGAATTGAAGACTATTATGCATAATTTTACTGATGATGGTTGTGGAGTGAGTTTTCATATTAGCAGCAGTAGCACTCATGGTTCAAGCCTCCAAATTAGGCATGCTAGCACACGTCCACATGGAGATTCACAACATGGTTTCATTCCTAGGATTGATTATGTGGATTTTTTATTTCAATTCATGCCCAAGTCCAACATGGAAGCCTCCAAATCATGATCAAACGGTCCCAACCAAAAACGTGTGTCTGATAAGAACACATTTATTTGCGTCATGATTTGTGGGCAGATGAAGAAGAATATCGAAAATCTGGGACATGGGTTTTGTGCAAAACGACCTCCATTACTAGTATTTTGAGAAAACTACCCAAAACGTACACGGTTTGAGAGATACGAGTGGTGAAGAACCTGCAATAATTAATTAATACAATTACACAAGATATCAAAAATAACAGAACCCAGAATCACTTTTATATTGGTCACAGGCCACTTCGAGGGGGAAACCTCCTTTGAGCAATCTCAATACAATTAACATCACGGTGCCTTCATAGGCCTCAACACACACATATATACTAAGTCTAGGCACCAATACCATGGGTCAATAATATGTGTCAATACAAACTATGGATCAACAAAACTATGGGCGACTTACAAAGCATATGCGCCAACAACAATAACACAAACTATGGATCAACAAATACTATGAGACGAATTACAAAGCATATGCATCCAACAACAATATACTAACAAAGTAAAGAAATGGGTTCCTAACATCCCCTCTCCCATAGAAAAATATTTGTCCTCAAAGCTTTAGATATGGAAATTGATGCAGAATCTGAAGGAGTGGGTCCCCTGTAGCATCCTTGGGTTGCATTCCGAGCCACTGGTGCCTTTGGAGTTTCAGGGAGGATTGCGTGGAAGGCTGTAGACGAAGAAGAACCATATCAGCGATGTGAAAAATGCACTCAGAACGGTACTAGTCGGCTTTTTGTTTCATTCGAATTCTTGCCATGTGAAAATTGTCCTGCAGAATGAGAAGAAGCTGATCACGGTTTCGAAGAATTGAGTCAATTGCCTAAACTGGGGAGCTGCTGAATGTGTATGGAAGAAGAACTGGTGGTTCCTGTCCAGAGACTTCTTCATATGGTGTCCTTTGAGATGTGGTACTATACCATTGGAGCGCTTCTAGGAAATCCATAGAAATAGTTGTCCAAATCTGTGGAGGGATGGGCAAGGGTTCGAGCAGTCCCAAAAGGAGGGTCGTTTCACCCTTGTTGACCTGGAAAGTATCACAGTCAACCACCATCCGTTGAATTGTCCTTTTGAGTCCCTACCAAAAGAAGTTACATTGTTCCTGGTCATATGTTTTGAGGAACCCAGAGTGCCCTACTGATGAAGAAGCATGGAGTTCATAGAAGAGATAGCCCCGTTGAACAGATTGCAACCAATTTGGAACAAGCAAAGAAATAGATGTAAGAGAAACTGGGTCATCAATTGTGCGAGGAGGAGCATCTTCCACCATATTGTCCTTACCCTTCTGGTAAGTGGTCGCATAGTCATAACCCATGAATTGGATAACCCATTTCAGGTTTGCTGGGGAGGAGACCCGTTGTTCCAGGAAAGTTTCCAGACTTTGGAGACCAGTCTTGATGCAGAAATAATTCCCCAATAAGGATGGCTGCCACTTCTGTACTGTATGCAAAATAGCCATCATGTCCTGCTAAGATGTAGATGTGGCTAAATGCTTACCAGAAAGGTCTCGTGAAGGCGGCAAGCCCACTGGTGCAACAAAGACACCTGCATATCTATCCAAGGAAGTAGTGGAGACCATTGGTGGGTGCATCTAAAGGGAATGGAGATGAGCAATGACACCATGTGAATTCTTCTTAAGGATCTTTTCGAGGCGATGTGAACTGATGATGCGGAGAGACCCTCGTTGTAAGCCCATAATTTTGTGTTGTGTCCCATTGGCTGAAAACTACATCCAAAGTTTAGCAAAATCCCATAAGACGGGGCCAAGTGTGTGTAACCATTGAACACCCAAAACCACATCACATCCACCTAAGGACAAGGAAAACATGTCAGAGCGTAGGTTATAATCTTCCATAGAGATACGCACATTGTGACACTTCCCCTTGCAAGGTAAGGTGCCCCCATTGGCAACCATGACTTCAAAGTTGGAGCAAGGATGGACAAAACAATCAGCCTGTTTGGCAATCCGAGGGTAAATGAAGTTATGAGTGCTACCAGAATCAATGAGTATGGTAAGAGGGAGCTTCTTGAAGTATCCCCTAACTTGCATTGTTTGTGGGGTGGTGACGCCGATTATAGCATGGAGAGAGATCTCGGGTGGGTCGTCTTGAGATGGGGTGTCAACAGGCGGGTGTTGAATGTCGACCTGATCATCTATTATATCTGTAGCTTCTTCACCAAGTTCTGAGGAAGGTGGAGAATCCACATCCAAGATATTGAGCTTTTGTTGAACACATCTATGTCCCCGAGTGAATTTCTCATCACAATTATAACAAAGCCCTTTTTTTCGGCGTGCCCGCATCTCTGTTTCAGACAAATGTTTGATAGGATTTGGTTGAGGAGCAAGCGTGATGGGAGGTCATTGGGAACCCATATTTCTGAAGGGAACAAAGGTGGGTTTGGAGTGTTGTTGAGCTGCGATCTTGTCCCCTGCCAACTTAGCCAACCCTAGGACTTCCATCATTGTGTTGGGACATAACATTTTGACCTTTGAGCGGATTTCATTCTTAAGACCATTGATAAAACAACTCCTGTAGAATTCATCAGACAATCCTTCTATGTGATTGACCAGTTTCTCAAATTCTGTCTGATACTCTCTCACTGTGCCCATTTGGTGAAGTTTAGTGAGTGCTCCTGTGAAGTCATCAAAAGCACTAGGACCAACTCATGGCAAAAGAAGTTGGAAAAAATCTGTCCAGTTTGGCTTGGGATGAGCTTTGATGTACCAATGGTACCATTGAAGGGCTTCTTGTTCCAAATGAAAGGATGCAAGTGGAACTTTTTGGACATCAAAAGTATTATGCAGACTGAAATATTGTTTTGCTCGGTATATCCATCCAGTCGGATCAGTACCATTGAAGCGAGGAAAATCAAGCTTCGGCCCACAAAAATTGCTGGAGGAAGAGAACCCGGTGGCTGCAAAAGATTCTGGCTGTCGGTTATTGTTCATGGCTGAATGCTGAAGATGGAGGCTGAGAAATTTTTCATCCAGATCTTGGAGTTTGGTTTGGATGGTTGCAAGTGCTTCCTCCATGGTGTGTGCTCCTGCATGGGTGACAACCATAACCAGGGTTTTTTTTTTTTTTTGGGGGGGGGGATGGGTAGAAAAACACAAACAGAAGCTAATTTAGTAAAGGGAAATTTGGATTGGGGAAAAAATATGATGGGTAATTGGGGTTGGACTAGATTTTGGACACTGTCGAAAGGATAGGAAAGCAGAAAAGGGGGATTTCAGAAGTAGGGTGAAAGAATGAGAAAATTTGGCAGAGAGGGACAAAGAAGCAGAATTAGAAAAGGAAATCTGTGGGAAAATTTGAAGGTGATTGAGTGAAATGTGAGGACAAGGGAGATATGGAGAAAAAACTGATTTTTTTTTAAATTTTTAAATTTTTAAATTTTATTTTTTTTCAGAATGGAGTGGCTACGGCTCGGAAGGGATCTGAAACAAATAGATCTGCAACAACCTAGAAGTGAGCGGAAACATAGGGATCTGAAACGATGCCAAATGGATTGAAAACGGCTGGATCTGGAATGGCTTTCAGAATGGATCTGAACGGCTGGATCTGAAACGACGCAGCAGTGATCAACAACAATTCAACTGAAAATAGATATGGACCCCAGGTATGTGCGGCTTCCTAACAGTTCAAGGGTTTCACTCGGACACCAATGCTATCTGACGGCTTGCGTATTGGGGCAGTACCCCTCACTCCATGGCTCAGGTAAAACTGATAACCGCTTTTCCACAACGACAGATCTTGGTTTACCTCACGGGTGGGAACTAGTCAATCAGGTAGGGGTCGTTGCCCTTTTCGCTGGTAGGTCCTCTCAATGGGCCAGCTACTTCGGGGTTCCTATGGTACTCCTCACAATGAGTTTTAGGGATTATGCCCAAGTACTTCCCACAGTTAAGCGGATAGGGATTATTCCCAGATCCGAAGTTGCGATAGATGCAAAAAAAAAAATTGACAGAAATTTCACCCAGCGAGCCCAAGAAAGTGCTCTGATACCAGATGTGAAGAACCTGCAATAATTAATTAATGCAATTACATGAGATATCAGAAATAACAGAACCCAGAATCACTTTTATATTGATCACAGGCCACTTCGAGGGGGCAACCTCCTTTGAGCAAGCTCAATACAATTAACTTCACAGTGCCTTCACAGGCCTCAACACACACTTATATACTAAGTCTAGGCGCCAATACCATGGGTCAATACTATGTGTCAATACAAAATATGGATCAACAAAACTATGGGCGACTTACAAAGCATATGTGCCAACAACAATAACACAAACTATGGATCAACAAATACTACAGGACGACTTATAAAGCATATGTGTCCAACAACAATATACTAACAAAGTAAAGATATGGGTTCCTAACATTATTTAAAGGGTATCTTTCCAGATTTACTGTTGTGGTCGTTGTTTCAAATTAGTAATTTGTTAAACAGATTACAAGTTGGGAATTCGGTTTCTCATTCTCATGAGAGAATTTTATGTATAAATATGTAATCATTCTCATGTATGGGGTTGAACAATTAGTATTGAAATTCATTATTCTCTTCAGATCTCAACTCTGCTGTAATGGTTTCATATTGATAATACATGTTGGAGATTACATAATCTAGAGTTGTAGACTTTCATTGTGGAGATCCAACTCTGCTTAGTGGAGGAAGGGCCCTTTTCCCTGAGCATATGCTGGTAGTGTTGATTGTAATTGTGTTATTGTGTGAATTTGTTTATTATTTAGTTCCTGCTTTCATTCATTGTTATATTTATCATTGTTTTTATTATTGTTAATTCGTTTTGATAGATCGTTGGCCAACATAGCACTTCTTTCAGATTTATGTAATTAGATCTTGCTTCATAAGAGTTGATTTTTTTTTTGCAATGTTTGAAGTGTGATTAGATTGATTAGATTTATAGTGTGGTTTTATGAATAGGTTTGGGGTTTGATTTCTTTTCAATAAGGTGTGATCTATTTTACAATGAGTTTCAATTTCATACCAATAGATCAACAATGTCAGGTAGAAATTGTGCTTGCATAGATATTGCACGATAGCTTTGAAATAAAAGACTTCCTCGGGTTGACAATTTATGTTTTGGGAGTTTCAGTTGTTTGTGGGGAAGTTATCAAAGGTCCAAAAGTACATATGTCATTGTTTTGTAGATGCACTGTTAAAGTAGAGCATGGAAGATGTGTTCCTGATTCTAGGGTGTCTGAGCGGTAAGATGTTGTGAAGAGCTACACATCCTTGGACATACTGTAATGGGATTAGCCTCATAAGAGTCAGGGCATGTAGGATTCATGATTGTTTTTCATTTGGTTGAATTTTCTTTTAAGGGTGGTGTGATTTCCATTTTTGCAAATATGTGTTATTTCTTTTCTAGAAGAGTGGTTTTATCTATGTATCTAGTTTAATTCATTTAGCTTTACATTCATATTGTAGTTAAATTTTGGGTGCTGTAAGAACCCCCCTCCTTCTACTAATCCATTTATGAAGAAAGGAGTACTAGCAAGATGGATTCAAGAATGAACATAAGTTTGGAAGAATTCTCTCAAATCCTAGCAACAATTGCTATTTCTTCTTCTCAGGAAGAGCATATCTTGACAGCAGTCAAAAACTTATCCACCTCTCCAGAAGTGAAAGAAGAACCAACATTCCATGAGCCACATATATCTAATGGGGAACAATAATTCGAACCTGAGATCGAGGAGGCCAAAGAGGAGATGCAGTGTGATCTAAACCAAGAAGGGAATCAAGAATATCATAGTTATATTGAAAGATGGTTCGAAGTAGTTACCAGGTCACATCATTCTTCCATTCTTCCTTCCTTATTTGTATCATATTATTTCCCCCAACTGGTCTCTCACACTCTCATATGCTTTAAATTACATTTTTCAAACTTGAGTGTGAATATGTTTATAATCTTGTTACGCATGTGGTTACATTGGAAGTATACATACACTTGAACAATTTTTTTATTTCCAAGTAGAATAGGGTAGGATAGAATAACTGAATAAAACCATGTTTTTGTTTTTTAGTTTTCATTTTCAAATAAGTATGCTCTATTCCGGCGCCTTGTTGGGATCTGGAAGATCATAAAGTAGAAATATAAGGAATGTCTATGAGATGTTTTCAGGAAGGGTTTGGAATTGTTGACTATTTGAAAAAAATGCTTAAATATTATTTTGTCTTCAATTTTCAAAATTTAATTTGTCTCTATTTGTTACAAAATTCCTTCCTGAAAACAAAATTATTGTAATTAGATCTAATGTAGTTTTTGGAATCACTCAAAAGAGACATCAACAAAAGGAGATAGTCTAAGCTGCACCATTGCTGAAAGGTAAAAATGTATTTTATTTTTCCTTGAATTTGTTTCATTAATCACTATTTGTGAATTGCAGATCTCAAGTTTTTATTGCAGATTATTGATAAGTCTTTTTCAGGTTCGAGGACAATAAGAAATACTTCTTTATGCAAAAGTGATTTTCAAAGATCACAATCTTTTCTGAAAAGTGTGTCTCAATGAGAGCTTGAAGGAGCTAATCTCATCACACCTGTCATACCATTTGCTGCCAAAAGAAACCTCTCAAGAAGCCAATTGTGCTATGATATATTCATTCACCTTCCTCCTTTCAAAGCTCTAAAAATCCATTCATGTCGAAGTCCAAATTTCCACTACTTATGTCGTCAACCTTCACCTTTAAATTTTCTATCACTGCTACATTATGACTTCACATATACTTTCCATTTTTGATTTTCGTGTTGGTTCTATTTTTCACTATTATTCTTCACAATCATTTATTTTGTACTCGTATTGGATGATGTGGAATTCATTAAGGTCCACCTTCCAATTTTCTTGTCCCATCGACTCCAACACATCATCTGGGATTGAGATTAGATTTTTATAGTGCCCTTGGATCTGCATGAATCAATGGAAGATTTCTTTGTTGTTAATCATGGGGATTCATCAATGCCTCTTGATTGACAAATCTTGCAGGTGAAATCGAATCCATCACATTCATTCCTACCTGTCAAGATGCACTACGGTACTTTAGAGCTACTATCATCAAAGGTGAGTTGCTTCACATTGGTTAATGACATACATTAATGGACGATAATCCAATGATTTATTTCCATGCTCGAATTCAACACATTCATTTGCATGGTAATAATTGTACCTCATTTTTGTAGCAGATGAAGATTATGTGATCTAATGGTTTCAACAGTGACTTGTAGCATCAGTTGTTTCAATAGTTTTGCAGTTCCTTTCCATTTTCATTTCAGCAATTGATTTTCAAAATAAGAGAATGAGCTCTCTTCTTTTGTGGTAGAATTTCTCCTCATCATTTGTCTCAATAGTTAGTCTTACATGCAACCAACACAACATCATTTCAAATCAGATTCAACCTCATTCAGTTTCAGCTCTCATATACATATGTCTCAGCATCATATCGTCTTACATTGTTCCAACACCATTCCATCCATGCCAACCAAGGCTTCCACGGAGGTAAAAATTGAGGTAAAATAACATGAGTTTTTGATTTATTAAAATTTTAGGAAAATATCATGAAATCCATTAAGCATTATCCCCTTCCATTACCATTTTCACTTCTTTACCATTTTCCATTTTTCAAGGATATAAAAAGCCTCCGGTTTGGGGGGGGAACCATGCCATTACCTCTCTTATCCATCCACTACCATCTCTATCCATTTCTAAACCCTCACCATTCCACTTCATGCACACCCAAGTCAAGTCCTTCCCAACATCCGAGCATAAGTAAATGAGTTGCTGCTGCCACCCAAGAACCAACAGTAAAAAAATAGAGGAAGAAGATCATGTTGTGCACTGTCATATCAGTAAGGTGAAAGTTAGAGGTATGGTTTCTTTGGTTCATATCCATGATGTATTAGTTCATCTCATGGGAAATGATTTGCAATTATCTTTTCTAGCCTCTTGCTTCATGGTTCTCCCACATGCTACACATCTTCAAAAATTTGTGTTGAGGATTCATTGAAAGGTTACAACATGTGTTACACGGATTGCAATAATACATGTCATAAAGCTTTCATGGGCTGTGAAGTTAATGGATGTTTCAGGAATGATTGCAATGCCAAATCTTTCATTAATGCATGACCCTCCCATATGAACATCGTGTTTGTCTGCACATTCTTCTTGCTTGTTGGTACACATCATTTTTTGGAAGTGTTTTATGTGCTCATAAGATTTACCAAGGGAGCATGATAATGGTTCTCTTGGGTAGTAGCATGGTGATTTTGTGGCAGCCTCTGTTGCAATTATGAAAATAATTTTATAGCTGATTACACCAATGCTAATAGAAGGGAGTTATTATTAAAAGGAAATTGAAACAATGTCTCTAACCGAAATTTTAAAAAAAATTGTAGTGACCTGTTTCAGAGGCACTTTTCCTATAGTTATTGCAAGCAACAAAAGAAGCCTATGCTGCCATACAACAGGGACAATTGTTGCCACTATCAAGGTGTTCTCTTCATGACTGATTGGGGTTTGTTATTATTTGGAAATGGTGTTTATGCTCATAATATCTGCAGGCAAAGATAATTTTAGTGGAGAAATTTAGCCCATGGGCTATTTTTCCATGTTTTTTTCCAAAACAATATTTGCCAATTTGCATTTTTTGAAGCCCCATTTCGCCCAATTTTGATGGGGTAAACTATTTTCACTCTAAAATTCGCCAACTTATTATATAAAATATATAAAATCCTTATAAATTGAAATAATTTTAGAAAAATATCACCAAATATTTTATAGTTGATATTTTAAGAATTGGTAAGATTCGCCAAGGTTTATACACTTTTAAATAAGTATGGGTCCTTAAAATTATCCCTGTCTATAGGGTTGTACAATATTGTTTATGTTTGTTGAAAGCATGGTAGTTTGATGGCAATGAGTTGAGATGGATATAGGACAGGAGTGCTAATGAGTGAAGCTTATATTTGCAGTGTTTCTCTTTTTACTATTTTCAACACCCAATCAATAACATTAATGCCTATTTCAAGCTTACGAGTGCAAAAATTTGAGTTAATTTACAGAGTTTTATTGAAGATATAATCATCTGGTTTCTTGAGTCAGAATTAAAGGCATCCACAATAGCATTTTGATGAATACATGACAATTGGGGAGAAAAATTTGAGTAGCATTGAACAATGGTACCACCTGTGTATCTTATTCTTGTGGGTTGTCCTATACTAGTACATTGGAACAAAGCTGGAATGCAACAACCTGTGGCAACTTTGATACATTTAGACCAACAAATTGAAGGCATTGTTAATGACATCCATGGAAAATGTTGATTATGCCATGTTTGGTTGATATTTGAGCTATAATAGTCATTGCAAACTTTCAGTGAGCATAAGTACTAAAACGATGGGATGGGCATAAAATATGTAGAGTTTGCAAGAGATCATAAAGATGATGCTTTGTAAATAAGTTAAAATGCTTACTTATCATATTGACATTGTTTTATTTTTAAAAGAAGTCCACCACAACCTACTACAAACAATGCTAGTGCTCTTTTATGGATGTTAAAGCCTTAGTTTTCAGTTTTTGATGAAAGAATGGATGGGATTAATGATTCAATTCTCTTTACATGAAGAAACCCCTGCAAGGCATGCCTTATCCAACAAACTTGAAGCACATCGAGTAAATCAAAATATGGAAGGTGGAGGTATGTTTATATTCATTATGCTCTTGTCCTTGTAAAAAAAATTGCCACTACAAATATGTCAAGTTTCAACCCTGTTCACAACTCTTGTTTTACCTGAGGGCAGATGAAATCTTCAGTTTGGGGGGGAAGGACTGGTTGCTACATTCCATGGTATGGTAAAAATTAATGCTACAATAGTCACATTTTTAGTCATTGTTGTGTTTTTAGAAGAAAAAGAAGGCATCCTTGTTATGAAGAGGGTTAAATCCATGCTTCACAAGTGAATGATTGTTTCCAACATCAATATTCATTTTTACAAAGCATTATTAGTCTCTTCATTGATAGAATTGGAGCATTTCTATGGCAACTTTGAAAACTAGAAAAGTGCAAAATGTGATTTGAGCATATCTTACAATTGGTAAACTGGATTTTCATGAAACTTGGACAGGGAATGCATAACATCATGAAGAAAAACTCTAGTAAGTTTCAGATCAATTCAATGCACGATTTTCGAGAAAATGGCCATCATCACCTAAAGCCATTTTTCCTATATCTCGAGATCCATGCATCAAATGGATTTTATTTTTGGGGAGCAAAAGAATTATGTTAAGAGGAATATACTCACCAATGTTTAGAAAAAAAAGCTTCACGGATTTCAAAAAAACTACCATCATCATGTACAACCAATTTGTATTTTTCTATAATTTTCGGTGTGGAGATGCATTGAACTATTAAAAAATTTATTGCAAAATTTTAGCCAAACCCAGTTTGTATTTTGTGAGAAATTGGTTTAGGAAATTTGCTAAAACGCCTGCTAAAACACCTGTAGTGGCTTATTTGTTTATATCTTGGGATCGGTGAACTAAATTGTCATGATTTTTGGTGTGAAGAAGCATTGGGTAAGTATGAACATGCTTGCAAAATTTCAACAAAATCCACTTTGTACTTTGGGAGAAAATGGTATAAGAAGTCCACTGTTATATTTGTTGAAACACCACCAACTTCTCCACTAAGTTGTTGAAACACTGCCAACTTCTACACTAAAGTTTTCGCTAAATTTTCCCTAAATTGCTGAAACTCCACCAACTTTCATCATTTGTTGAAACTCCATCAGAATTTCTAGAGATCACTTGAGGGCTACTTTTGAAGATCATTGTTTCATGAGAAATGCAACAACCATTGTTTGAAGGAGTTTCAAGTATTGCTTGAATAGAAGATCATATTCCATTAGCATCAATAGTGGGAAAATAGAGTGGATTTGGTCACTATGCATGGTAAAATGAAAGCAACATTCAAATGATTCCTTCTAGTTTGGATTCTACGCAAGTATTGGGTTGAATGAGGACATGCAACAATTTCAGTTTGGGGGAGATGTTGGGTCATGGATTTGTCCCTATTTTCATTACTTATCGACACCTATTTCACCCATCTTATTCCTATTATTTCCCATGTATCATTCCATTTTCCATCCATTTGCTGTAACTGCTCATAAAATACCATATTAACCCCATTGATTCTTTGGTGGTTAATAATGATTATTTTCCTTTATTTTTTATGAATCGAAGACTATTATGCATAATTTTACTGATAATGGTTTGTGGAGTGATTTTTCATATTAGTAGAAGTAGCACTCATGGTTCAAGCCTCCAAAGTCGGCATGCTAGCACACATCCACATGAGATTCACAACATGGTTACATTCCTAGGATTGATTATGTGGATTTGTGATTTCAATTCGTGCCCAAGTCCAACATGGTAGCCTATAGCTCATGATCAAACAGTCCCAACCAAAAACACATATCAGATAAGAACACATTGATTTGCGTCGCCATTTTCGGGCAGATGAAGAAGAATATCGAACATTTTGGACATGGGTTTTGTGCAGAATGGCCTTAATTACTTGACACGTGAGAAAACCACCCAAACAAACCGCGGTTTGAGAGATACGAATGGTCCTTTAAATGGGATATTGCCATATTTATTGTTGCAGCTGGTGTTTCAATTTAGCAATTTGTTAAAATAGATTACAAGTTGGGAATTCGGTTTCTCATTCTCATGAGAGATTGTTATGTATAAATATGTAATCATTCTCACGTATGGGGGTTGAAAAATTAGTATTGAAATTAATTATTCTCTTCGAATATGAACTCTGTTGTAATGTTTCATATTGATAATACATGTTGTAGATTTCATAATATAGAGTTGTAGACTTTCATTGTGGAGATCTAGCTCTCCTAGTGGAGGAAGGTCTTTCTTACCTAAGCAGATGTTGGTAGTGTTGATTGTAAGTGTATTATTGTGTGAATTTTTTTATTATTTAGTTCCTGCTTTCATTCATTGTTAGATTTATCATTTTTGTTATTCTTGTTAATTCGTTTTGATAGATTGTTGGCCAACATAGCACTTCTTTCATATTTATGTAATTAGATATTGCTTCATAAGAGTTGATTTTTTTTTTCAATGTTTGCAGTGTGATTAGATTTATAGTGTGGTTTTATTAATATGTTTGGGGTTTGATTTCATTTCAAGTAGTTGTGATCTATTTTACAATGAGTTTCAATTTCATACCAATAGGTCAACAGTATCAAGTAGAAATTATTCTTACATAGATATTGCACGATAGCTTTGAAATAAAAGACTTCCTTGGGTTGAAAATTTATGTTTTGGGAGCTTTAGCTGTTTATTTAATTAGAAAATTAATCTTCCCAACAACAACTTCTGGGAAACACCAAAGGAAATGCATGTTCAAGCAGTCAAAAGAATTTTTAGATATTTGAAAGGAACCATGTATCTTGGCTTATGGTATCCACGAAGCAAAAATATCAACTTAATCGCATTCATAGATGCAAACGGGACTGGAAGGATTGATGACATGAGAAGCACTACTGGTGTTTCATTTTTCTTAGGTAATTGTCTTGTGTCTTGGATCAACAAAAAGCAACCATCCGTGGTGCTATCTACAGCCGAAGTTGAATACATTGCTGCAGTTTCCTATTGTTCACAGGTATTATGGATGAAACCGACCTTGAAGGACATTCAAGTAAACATAAATAATCCAATACAAATTTTGTGTGACAACACAAGTGCGGTAAGCATCTCCAAGAATCCTGTTATGCAACTGCAAAACTAAGCACATTCCCATCAAGTATCACTTTTTAAGGGAGCAATTAGTAGACATTGTTATCAAACTATAATATGTTGACACCAAGGAACAAATTGCAGATATATTCACAAAGAATCTTCCTAGAGGTACATTTGAATATCTCAGAGAAAAATTAGGTGTGATTCTCAATCCTCAACACGAGGAGAACCAAAACAACAAAGAATAAATAAATAAATAAACCGGGGAAAACAACATAGTAGGAATGTAAGGATGACAACCAAGATCACTGCGCAAAGTATGATGATGTGTTGTGACAGAAACAAGCAATTAGAATGGAAGGTGTAGTATAACATCCACTTCAGAAAAAGCATAAAGATAGGGGTAGTGATCCCATAGTTAGAACAAATCAAGTGCAAAGACAAAATAAAAATTATCAAAGCACAATGGACCTCTTTTCCATTGATGTCAAAAGGGGGATAAATGAATGAAGTTGAAGCATTTGATGAAGGTGATGAGAAATGCATGAAGAGATTGAAGCTGTATAATAAGTAGAGCATGAAACATGAAGTAGATGTGAAAGAACGTGAAGTCTTGAGGACTGCAACATCTCATACATATGTGATTTGCGTAGATACGACAAGATGCTATAGAATCCGTACAAGAACGCAATAGCCAAAAATACCAAAGAATTCAGGGGGCACATATACATGGGGAGCACTACAACTAGAACATAGATGAAGCATAGAACTCAAAGAAAATCAGGAAGAACTTCATAAGGTGTTGACATCAATGCCAAAGGGGGATATTGTTGATCATTGGTTGTCATTGATTTCAACTAAAGATGATGTCAAGTGTTTGACCATCATCCAATTCCAAAGAGTATTTCAACTGATTCAGTATGAGTCATTGATATCAGCACAATTCAAAGTGGATACAACAATTCAACATAAATATGACGAAGCCACTTTGAGCAAGTCTATTGGAAATCCAACAGAAATATGAAGAGCCACTTTGAGTAAGTCTATTGGCAATCCAACAAAAATATGAAGAATCCACTTTGAGGAAGTCTACTACGCATGATGAATAAAGCTTGAACATCATAAGCAATTGTGAAAGAAGTGAAGGTGACAGATATGCAACTTTGGAGTATATCCAAAAGCATAAACAACTGAAGAAGACAAGAAGCATATATGTGAAAAATGACTGAACATACATGAATGCCATCTGAAAAAGCATATCTAGTTACTGCATCCATTATGTCTGAAGATGTTTACAATGTCTTGAAGCTTATCTATAAGAAAATATGTGAATCAAGGATGCATTGAGCATGTAAATTTGGAGTATATCTAAGAGATGTATTCATGCAGAAGATATCAAGGATATATTGTACATGAGCCAATATGAAGAAGTACATAATATGACACTTCATATAGATCCAAAAGGATACTCCATGATGATACAGTTCAAGAAGGAACACAAGCAATGTACTCTATGTCACGAAGTCCTTACACAGACATTGATTCCACCAAGTCGAACTCTACCATGTCATAAAATGCAAAGGAGTTGGTTGGACAATGATACAAGTGCCCAAACTTCCAAGAAGATGATTGGACTAGAGGGACAATCAAGCTATCAAGTATATGTGTTGCTTGGTTGACAGTTGGGAGTGTGCTGGAGGAAAGGAAAAACATATGGACGAACAATATTGAAAGCACACATGCACAACAAATCAAAAGATGCCTTCAAGTGGTGAAAAGTGCACAAAATCCTAAATGGGTACGATCAGTTGAAGACCACAATGGAAAAATACCACAACCAATGAATAGCAAGTGCGAAAGTCCCACAAGAATGAATAAGGCAGAGGTCAAAGTCCAACAAATGAAATGTAGGCATGTGCGCATTTCCGCAAAGTTTCAATACAACAAAAGCGCATCACCCAAATGCAATGATGAGTATGGATCACAAACCCACTAATCCGAAGTCGAAGAATGCACATACTATGCAAATTGGTGATAACAAAAGGGCACATTACCCACAAGGGATGGTACAACAAAAATCATTGAAATATCAAAGTTCATGGACAAGGTGAAAGATTGTGCACATACCAAACTGCAATGGTACATCTAGAGCGCAATGGTACACCACCAAGGTGGAGAGTCCCACTACGCAGTGGATCCAAAGGGTGCTTGATGTGAAATTATCCAAGATAGATCTCATAGCTAGAGCAAACCTCACTAATTCCACTCAAGAATTGCGGAGAAGAAGAAGAAGAAGAAGAATTGAATCAATATTCACTCATAAACTCAGAAATGGTAAAATCTATAGTATAATCATACATCAGCTATAAGCTGGCACTGTGAAACTGAATGCAAACTCAATATAATCAAATGAATTCAAATACACCTAAGGTCATACGAA
Organism: Larix kaempferi; assembly: GCA_027924585.1. NCBI lineage: Eukaryota > Viridiplantae > Streptophyta > Pinopsida > Pinales > Pinaceae > Larix > Larix kaempferi. The sequence continues at coordinate 12,988,159 of BSBM01000257.1, read as the reverse complement.
TTCTCCTCAATATGTGGCTTGGACAACATTGGAGACATCACCCAATCAGTGGTAGTAGTCACAAATAGTCAAATGTCAGTCAAACGAGTTTAATTGAGTCTAACTGATGCATGTGGCACTAATATAGGGAAGGAGACTCCAAGGTGGGTGCATGAGAGACTGTCAGTAGTCAAGTGGCACTCTGATATAGATAATTGGAAGCTACATGTAGTTAAACTAAGCAATCAATGCATAATGGTGCAATCAATGCAAGAACTGACTGTTGGAATCCAAGAGTGTGTAGTAGGGCACATTTGTCATCCAAGTGAGGAAAAAAAGGTGCACTAGGTAGGTAGCATGGATACTGAGGGATAAAAACAAGCTCCAAGGGGATGAAAATAATCTCTAGGTGTTGGGGAGACTACCATAATGATGACTGGATGCATGCAGAATTCATGCAAAGCATGAAAATATATAAATGATGGTGTGAATATTCCAACACCCCCCCCGCAAGCTGGACTATGAGGAAACACATAACTGAAAACTAGTAGGGCCCTAGTAACTGAGACCAAAGGTCACCCCATACAACAATCTAAATAAATAAAGTGAGGAAAGAGGGAAAAACCAGTGGGAAGAAATCCCCCCCTCAAGATAGACTGTAGAAGGTAATCAATCATGTACATCACTCACCTCAAGAGGTAAGTGGAATTCTACACCAAAGAAGGATCTATCGGAAAGAAATGGATCAATGTGAGAAGGATGAAACCTTCCATTCTGAAAATCAAATCTGGTTTTCCTTTGATCAATTGGATCTCCCACGGGATCACCTACAGATCTAAGAGTAGTGGCTTCCCATATGGGAAGAGGAGGATCTGCAGGTTGTAGATCATCAAGTTCTTGTGGATCTAGATCCTCCATTCGCTCATCTTCATTGTTAGGTGCTAGATATTCAGGTTCTCATGGATTTGGATCTAGCACTCGCTCTTCATCATCTTGACTTTCAGATTCATAATCTGAACTCTCATGAGATGAAGCTTTGCTCTCTTGCTCATCAAGTAGTGGTGGTGTGGTAGGAAATCTCTCTTTCTCAATAGGATGAGCATCATGCAATGGCCATTCCTCAAAATGTACACTCCTATCAAGGAATGTTGTCATGGTAGAAGGATAAAAAAGCTTGTGGGCCTTTTCACTCAATTCATAACCCCCCATAATACACTCTCTTCTCTATGGATCTAGGGCTCTCCTTTTCTTTGCCAAAATCCTTGCCCATGCTCTGGATCCGAACACTATGAGATGAGATACATCAGGTTTGTACCTCATCCATGCTTCAAAAGGATTCATATATTTGAGTCCTTTGTGAGGAAATCTGTTCTGAAGGTAGGTAGCACAGTCGATGGCTTCTTCCCAAAGACTACGGTTCAACCCTTTTGACTTTAGCATGCAGGTTTCCATCTCTTTTAGTGTCATGTTATTTCGTTCTACAACACCATTCTATTGTGGTTTGCAGGGAACAGTATGCTGCATCTCTATGCCTTCATGAGAACAAAAGGATTGGAAATCACCCTGACATACTCTCCTCCATTATCAGTGCAGAGGGCCTTGATATTTATGTCTGAAATTTTGTTTGCAGAAGACTTCAAAAACTTAAAGTATCCAAACACTTCTGATTTTAATCTAAGAAAGTATACCCATGTAAATCTTGAATAATCATCAATAAAAGTAAGAATATAACTTTCCTTGTTCAAAGACAGATCTAGAAATGGCCCTGAAACATCACTATGAATCATATTTAGAGGTTGAGAGGCTCTCCTTGATTTCCCTTTCTCAAACTTCTTTTCTGGATGCTTTCCCATCAAGCAACCCTTACAGTTTCCCTTGGAAAACTTGACTTTGGGTAGTCCTTCAACCATCTCTTGAGTGTGCATATATTGCAGGTACTTGTAGTTGAGATTCCCAAATATTTCATGCCATAGCCTACTCTCTTAATTTTCATGTGTGTGAAGAGAAGACTGTTTGGAGAGAGGTAGAAAGTGAGAGAACTCATAGAGTTTCGACCTGTGGTTTGCAACACCTTTTGCAATGATATTTCCTGATACCATGTCTTGTATTTCGACTTCATTTGGAGAGAAGATCACCCTCTTGGGCTCTCCAGTATGGGTCATCTGCTAGACTGAAAGTATATTGGAAGTGAGTGTAGGAACATAGAGAACATATGAGAAGTACACATGATCAAGGTTGATCCTTCCAATCCCCTCAGAGGAGACCTTAGAATCATTTCCCAAGATGATTGAAGGGCCAACAGTGCATTTGAAACCAAGAAAGAGATCTTTTGAGGAAGACATGTTCCTTGATGCTCTTAAATATATGATGAAGGAGGACTCTCTTGATGCACCTACCATGAGAGAATGGCATCTCTCCTTGTCCTCAGATCTTGAAGATTCAGCTTCTTTCTACCTAGCACATGCAAGTACTGGAAGGTTATTCTTTTCAAGTAGTTGAGCCATCAAATATATTGTCTTCTTCATACAACTTCTCTCAGGATGAAATCCTCTATTGCAATAGGTATATTTGGATTTCTCCTTATGAGATTTCTGTCCCTTCTCGTAATTCGAAACCCCTTCTGACTAATAGGGAGCCTCCTTCTGCTTCTGCTCATTCGAATTTATGTCTTTTTCTTTTTGTTTTCCTTTTCGATTCACTCTCTTCACTTCAATAGCTGCAAGTGTTGAATCTATCTTGGGTTTAATCATTCCCATATGAACTAAATTCTCCTTTTCTTTTGTGAAGGACTAGATGAAGTCTTCCTGAGTGGGAAACTTCCATTTTGGGATGGATAGCTTCACTGACTAGAAGGTAGAGACAAATGCTGAGTAACCAGAGACCAATTTTGATAGAATGGCTAGGATTAGTTGCTTCTCTTCTTTCTCTATTCCATATCTCTTCAATTGTGAAATCTGATTTTTAAACTTGGTAACTCAGTGATTGATTCGAAACTGCAAGGACTCAGTGAGATGACCTCATTTTCCAACTTGTGATCTTTCAAGTCATCTTTCTGTCCAATAAGAGATCCAAGCTTGTCCCAAAATTCTTTAGGAGTTGTAAGATCAATGACATGAAAAAGGAGGTCTTCGGAAATGTTGAGGAGTAGTAGTCCTATTGCTTCATCAAGTTTATCTAGGTCAGGGATGATTTTAAGAACCCCCCCAAAATTTATATGTATAAAAAATGGGTGAATCTCCTCGATATATAGGAAAACTTGAAGGCGATTTTATCAATAATATATATATATATATATATATATATATATATATATATTGGCGAATCTTTCATTTCATTATATAATGTTGTAAAATATTGGCGAATCTGTCACTAAATTATAAGATGTTGTAAAATCTTGGCGAATATTTCACTTAATTATAAAAAATTGTAAAAACTTGGCGAATTTTTCACTGATTTATAAAGTATAGTAAAAATTTGGCGAATCTTTTGCCAATAAGACTTAAGCTTTTGATTATGTAGATTACTAAGGTAGTGCAACAAAATAACATACACTGGAGCTCAACTCTGGACTCTCTTGACTGTTAGACTCTCGAATGAACAAGTGTATGAATGAGGAGAGGATGGATTTATTTATACATTTCATAAACAGTATTTGATCACTCACAACTAGAAGATGTTGACAAAACACGACTACACTAACTAGATTTAGGGAAAGTAGGGACTCTACTTGTTATCTCATCCCTTAATGGTCCAATGGACATGTGGGGTCATGAATCTTGATAGGCCAACAAACTGATATAATTAAGTGAATATCCTCATAGCGGGCCACTTCCTTTGTATAGAGATATAGTTCTTGGACCAATTCCAAGCTTCCAACCAATCTTCTCACCAAACTTTCTTCTATTTGGTGTCGAATGGTAAGAGAGTTGCATATTTGTCATTGAATACTTAAAATGGCTCAATCCAACCAAATTTTCCGAAAGATGATAAAATTTCCCTAAGAACTTCAATATTTTCCCAGGCACTTCTAAATTCTCCCAAGGATGATAAAAAATCCCCATGCACTTCAATATTTTCTCAAAGAACTTCAAAATTCCCCCAGGCACTTCAATACATGCCCCATGCACTTCTAAATTGACCCAATGATGATAGAAACGCCTCATGCACTTCAATACTTGCCTCAACCACTTCAAAATTCTCCCATCGATGATAAAAATGCCCATACACTTCAATATTTTCCCCACACACTTCAAAATTGCACCCAGTCACTTCAATACTTGCCCCGTGCACTTCTAAATTGACCCAATAATGATAGAAATGCCCTGTGAACTTCAATACTTGCATCGACCACTTCAAAATTCTCCCAACAATGATAAAAACGCCCAGACACTTCAATATTTTCCCCGGGCACTTCAAAATTCTCGCAATGAAGATAAAAACGCCCATATCCACTTCCATATTTTCCCAGGCACTTCATTACTTTCCCTAGACACTTCAAAATTCATCTAATGATGATAAATATTCCCTAGGCACTTCAATACTTTCCCTAGGAAAGGGAGAAAACACTTGACAATGATATAATCACCCAGGCAATCACAAAAATGCCCCAATCCACACAAATTTTCCTTGGCATGTGATAAAAATGCCCTAATCACTTCAATATTTTCCGAGGCACTTCTAAATTATCCCAGGGATGATAAAACTCCCCATGCACTTCAATATTTTCCCCAAGCACTTCAAAATTGCCCCTAGGCACTTCAATATTTGCCCCATGCACTTCTAAATTGACCCAATGATGATAGAAACGCCCCATGCACTTCTAAATTGACCCAATGATGATAGAAATGCCCCATGCACTTCAATACTTGCCTCGACCACTTCAAAATTCTCCCATCGATGATAAAAATTCCCATACACTTCAATATTTTCCCCATACACTTCAATACTTTCCCCATACACTTCTAAATTGACCCAATGATGATAGAAACACCCCATGAACTTCAATACTTGCCTCGACCACTTCAAAATTCTCCCAACAATGATAAAAACACCTAGACACTTCAATATTTTCCCCAAGCACTTCAAAATTCTTGCAACGAAGATAAAAATGCCCTCGTCCACTTCCATATTTTCCCAAGCACTTCATTACTTGCCCTAGACACTTCAAAATTCATTGAATGATGATAAAGATGCCCTAAGCACTTCAATACTTGCCCTAGGCAAGGGATAAAAACACCCGACAATGATATAATCACCCAGGCAATCACAAAAATGCCCCAATCCAAACAAATTTTCCTTTGGCATGTGATAAAAATGGTAGGTGATAGGAGCACGAGAGGAGCATGCATATAAAAATCATAATCTAAAGATTTACAAGTTTAAAAAATATGGAAAGGAAGGTGCAACAATGAAGGTAACTCTGCATGTAAGGTGCAACAATGAAGGTGTGCTCAATACATCTCCCCATGAAATATACATATATATATATATATATATATATATAAGTTGAATATAATTGTGAAACAAAAGAGGATTAAATAGAACAGAGAGAGAGAAGGAAAAGGAAGTATATACTACAGCAAATGAGTACCTGGTTTGGGAGTGTACTCCACAAATCCTAGCTATATGGAACCTAGCAGTTGCTCCAAAAAGTGGGATTAAATGAGATGATGCATGGTGTGGACTAGCAAATAGTTAGCCATCTTCTACAATGTTGAAGCCACCTAAGGCCTACTGAATTATATTCATATCAGTAGAATTATTTGTTATGGGGAAGGAGCCAAGGATAAACTCTGTCTGTTGCATCCTCGGTCCTATCTATTTTCAATCTCTAGAAATGGTGATATATATGGTAGTGTCTTGATGGATATATACCTCTTCTCCCGTCGCAAGTTAACTCACTACATTTCCATAGTTCAAATTATCTTAAACTTTCCCATCATTGAAGCATATACTGAATAACTTGTGAGTTTCTATAACCATACATTAAAGGTTAACATGTACTTGCTTCAATGATGGGAGAAAGTTTACTTCTTCAGTATTCCTTTAGCGACTACAACCCAAGACTTCTATTTGGTGAACTCTTCTTGTATTCTCTTTTTGGCAAGGGTTGTGAATTTGATCCTGCAGTTCAGGTTATCCTGTATTGAATGCCAAAAAAATCAGTTTACCTTGAGGCTTGGCATCAGTCTTCTCTATTAATTTTGAGCTAGTCCTGGAGAAGACAGTTTCTTCTTCCTTTGCATAAATCTCTTTTGGAAGACTCTGTGAAAATCATCTCATCACTCATATCATATGGAAGGTCGCAACAGATATAAAAGGATACCATGAGAATCTGGGATATGTCATTGCCAATAAATAAGTAATTAAAACCCAATTGGGAATAAATGGGGTTACCCTATGAAGTACCTTGAGCTCCTTTGTGTAGAAATGTAGATCCCAACCTGAAATTAACTCTAGACTCAAAAAAACAACAAAAGCATGTACTATGAAATTGGTCAGTTGCATGCAGTTCAATGTTAGTTACCTTGGAAAAAAAACTCCATGTAAAATCTAATTACTTTAGATTAGCGGCATAAATTTTCAAATTTCCCAGCTTGTGACATTGTTTCACTGTCAAGTTTTCAAGTAGAGGGAATTTTGATACAAATTGCTCAACCTGTGATTAGTAATAAACACAAAACCAGTAGTTATGCTTGATATATCTATTTCATAGTTATGCTTTAAACTAGTTTATCCAATGTTAGGTTTTGAATTTATCATTTTGAAAAGAAACTTTGAATAAACCTTCTATGTCACAAACTAGTCCAAATGCCCCAAAGAAGTTAACCTAGGACAAGCAATGACAAAACAAATGTGTGAGTGGCTTACTTTTGATTGTTCACTAGATTCACAAGATTTCAACTCAGAAATTTTATTAAGATAGTAAAAAGTAGCTATCCATTTCAATTTATGAACATAAACCCCCAAGTCTAAAAATGGACCCTAAGAGAATTTGCTGGCCTCTAGAAATATTCCCATGTCCAAAAAGAATTCTTGGGCTTCTTCTTCCAAGGTATATGTGCTTGTTTACATGCAAGCATTGTTTTTTGATATTCAAATATGGCTTGTCCTTCGCAATAATCCATGCTCTAGGAGGCTAACCATGCAGAGATCTTCCAATCACCTTAAGATTAAACAGTAATTGATTGCATTCTGCTATTATCTGTAATGAAAATGTTTCCAATTGGTTAGCATCTTTAACACCCTAATTTATAGAGGCTAATTCTCAATTCCAAATATGATTCATTGTCATTATGCCATAATAAGATCAAGAATTATGTTGTATTGCATTGAAAATAGAAGGCATAAGTACCTCTTTGACTATGTTGCCATTTGTTGTTTCTAGAATGGACTTTTAATAGAATGTTGAATAGTAGAAAAGGGACACAGCATCCAAATCTCTCAAACATTTTGGTCATATCGATAACCAGATTTAACAACAATGGTGTTTCTAGTTGTGATGAGTGTCTAAGTGTCTTTTAGCATTTTTCCTTCATACAACAGTTTTTCAAGGTGATCAATTTACGAGACATCATCCAGCACCACCAAAGTTGGGTTCCATTTGACAAATCCTTTGCTGGAGTTGTTGTCATGCATCTTAGATGTTTAAAAATTAAATATGCTCCCACCAATAATCTCATCCCACATGATGTCCCTCTAAAATGATCTATAAACCAAGAATAGAAATATATCAAAGGTTGTATGCATGCATCTTAGATGTTAAAAAATCAAATCTGCTCCCACCAATAATCTCATCCCACATTCTGTCCCTCTAAAATGATCTGTAAACCAAGAATAGAAATATATCAAATTAATCAGTGGAAATGATTTTGTAGCACAATGCAAAGCCTTCCATTGAAACACAGGTGTGATGTACTAGATAAGGGAACATAAGATATTTTAGAGGAATATTCTTTGGCGCAAGAAGAGCGTGCTAAACTAGAAACAAAGTTCAATAAAATCAATAGTATTCACTTTCTGCAGATTTTCCCAGGATAGTCAGATTGAGTTTTTGGATCCTATTTCATCACTTGTCTTGGGTGAGTTCCCCCCCTAACAGAGGTTCAATTCAGAAACTGCTAAAGAGTACCCCTTTATTTGGTCACAGTAGTTGGCAACTTGATTGGTGATGAGATAGCTCTTAATCCTAGAGGGTTCAATAATTTGCTTGAAGACAGGATTTGAAAGATCCTCTTCAGGTAATGGTTCTTCACCAGTAGCTTTACGTGCCATGTTGTCTGCTCTGTTAATCACAAGCAATAGTGAGTCAGAAATCCATGGAAAATATAAAATATTATCAGCATGCTCTAAAAGAGAAAACAGAGAGAGACCATGAATTCATTGAATCTACATAATATAGTTACAAAATCTTGAGTTATGAGATGACAAATGAGTAGCATGCCACTGGTGGGAAATTTACCTTCTTTTTTGCAGCCAAGCATGTTGTTGAGCTTGCTGTCGTGAAAGATTACGATAATAATATTGAAACTAAAAGAGAATAGAGGCTATTAGAGGAGCATCCACATTTATGAAAAGCAAAGGGGTAACATAACAGATAGAAAAAATCCAATAACAAAGTTGAAATACACCATTAAACAATGTACAAATCTTCTGTTGTTCCATAGAAAGATCATCCATGCAATCAATTAAAAACTCAAGATTCTTTTCCATAAAAGGATTTGTGGACAAAACCAGACTGTCATAGTCACCCTACCAAGGAAAAGAAATGAACAATGAAGATCAGTATTTATAATTGAATCCTAGCACTGAATCATTAATTCTAATTCAATGCCATAATGTATGACTCAAGTAAATGAAGAGTCAAATGCAAATGGTGTATGGTGCAAGTTCCGAGTGGGATTGGATTTATCTACAAACAACAAAAAAACTGAACATTGGGTTATTAGCTTTGAAGTTGGGCTTAAGATTGGCAGTTAGCATAGGAATTCGAAAAATACATATCATGGGGGATTCACTACTTTTCATAGATTGGATGAAAGGCTTGAGAGTTCTTGAAAACATCTAGCTCAAGGTTGATCATTAAAAACTCTTTTGTTGATGTCTCCTTTATACATGTATATAGGAAAGAATTGGGATCACCGATGGCCTCTCCATAGAGGGCTTAAATATGCCACCTGGAAGATGGTATATTTGGGAGAGCCTGAATTGAACTCTTGCTAAGCTATAAGAACGATCCATGACCTTTTAAGTAAATCTACAATTTTCTATGAGTCATACATTATTTATTTCCTTTTTGTTGTTAATTTCCTTCTGAACAGAACAGACGGGAACCTATTGTTTTGTGAAGCCTACAGGGATGACTGTGTCAGATGTTGACTATTTATTTGTTGGATCCTTTATGTTTGGGAGGACAGTGCTAGATGGTGACAATTTACTTGTTGGTCCCTTCTATTTTGTTAAGCATATTTTTGTTGAAAAATAGAATGACTGTTATAGATGGCATATCGCACTAGGATGAAAAAACTCTTGTGGAGTATTTTAAGTTTTTTATTTTCCATAAATAGATTTAGATATGTGAATGTGTTTTTCACAAGTATCTGATATATATGATTGGCTGTCAAAGCCCCTCAAAAAGTTGATTTTGTTGAAATCAATAAAATCACAAATGTTTTGGTAGAGGAAAATAAAAAAAATGAACAGAGGTCCATCTTAAACCTAGATTTGTTAAGCACCATTAAAAATCACAAGCACAGAAAGAATAAAACTAGAATAGATCCATTTTAAACCCATATTTATTAAGCACCAAAAAATATTCAGGTAGAAAAATATACCTACTTAAAACATAGGTTAAGATGGATTTATGCTAGTTAAAAATAAATAAAACTTCAACACTTCTTTCATCTATTTGACATAGGCATGGGACACTAGTTTTTTTTTTCCGTTTTAGATTATTAGTGGACTGCACCTAAAGAGAGTTTAAAAGAAATAAAAGGCCAACTCTTTCATCTTATTTGTTTCTTCCTGACATCAGATAAGTCATCACTCTTTTTCAATATAGTTTATTAGCATTACACACATGTCACACTTACTGAACACCCCCTTTGCACACACACCTCTCACACCCTGTGATGTGGAGTGCATGGAATGCACCAGATGCTAGTTTAGAAGAAATAAAAGGTTTGCTCTTTCTTTTTTATCCTTTTTTACATTATACATAGGGATTTAAAACAGACAAGTATTTGATATTTTATTACCCATGTGCTATTAAGCCATGGAATATTGTAAATTGATATAAATATTTGATATTGCAATAAAATACCAAAACTGGCTATGGGAGCAACGAATGAGAAGGGGCCATGTGTATCCACTAGGGAGTGGTGAGGGGGTTGTGGGGATGAACCATATGCTACCAAATGTCATTGTGAGAACCCATTTGATTTTTCCTTGCTGACATTTAATTCTGTTGTAAGGAAGTTGTTGAAGAATTCAGTCCATGGCTTCAATGGAGCATGGGAAGCCCAGAAATTTGTATGGAAGGTATGGGATTTGTTTTTATTGTACCACAAGTCACTCTACCACATGGGGAGAGGTTCTTCCTGATTCCCATTCCATTGTTGAACAACCCAGCATCATTTTTCATCCATTACGAATGCCAAACAGTGAGAAAAACCAGAAATCGCAACTTTGAAAGAACCCACGTTTTGAAGTGCCATAAATGCCCATAATTGGTATTTGATAGTTAAATCCAATGGGGGATCCATAGATATGAAGCTTGGAGTGGAATTGAGAGTATTAGATACCCCGAAATCCATTGGAAAACCCAATTTTTACATCCCAGAAATTAAGTGACGGGATTGAGTTATTGGATAACAGAACTGTGAGAAATCCAAGTGTGAATGACTGAGTAGAGGTTGGGTTTGCTTGATAAACCCAGTGAAGGCTAGAATCTCAAGGAATTAGCAGCTGGACCTTTCTATGCCCACTCTGAAGAGAACTGGAGGGAAGGGACGCCTGAGGGACTGTGCAGTAGAGAAGGGGACCTTCCTTGTGTTGGGTGTGGTAGGTATTGTGGGTGCCATGACTGTTGAGTTCATTTGAGATGCATGTAGCTTTTTGGTTGAGCTCACTGGCTTAGTATCCTCCTCATTTGTCATTTGTATGCTTGATAAACCCAAATTTGTGTTGGCTTAGCATAGCTATTGAGTGAAACCATGACTGTGAGTGAGCCCAGCTAGTTCCTCCTTAGTGGATACACAACCCAGCTCGGGGGTGATCTCTCAGCTGAAAGAATATAGGCTGGAAAAAGATCTATGGTTGGGTGGAACGTTGCTCTCACATAGCCCGTTGTTTGGACAGCTTCATCTTCAAGATAAGTATTCTCTGTGGTTAAATTATATGCATTCTATGTTATGTAATGTGTTAATTGTGAATGATAATTATTCATGTTAATGGAGATGATATGAAGTCTGTACATAGCATGAGAATGGGATGGATTCTATGCATGTTGATTCATCATATGCTTGAGATAAATATGCTGATGCATTACTGTTTGTGTGTGTGCAAATATGTTTATTTTCGCTATGTTTATATTGAGTATGAACTTGCACACATAAGTTTTTGTTTATAATGAATTTGTGAGTAATGTATGGGGCTAAAATTACCAATTAAGCCCTGGTATGTTAATTTATGTTTCCTCCCTTGCATTGGATTGATGGAAGGGGACATGACAGAGTGGTATCAAATCCCATGTTGCAGCACTGGGGTTGCTTGGGCCAAAATCTGAGCTTGCAGGAAGATGTCAGAGTGTTTTTAACACAGTATTGATGAAGTTTGGGTGACATTTTGATTGGGGAAAATGGAAAAATTAGAGTTCTCAGGACTGGAAGAGAATCACACCATTGCATAGATCTCACCAAGAGATTTCCAACGGTACCATACTTTCCTTATTCGGTTAACGGACGAGGGAGATATGAGCCCCGCGAGGTTGCAGGATCGGAAGAGGTGTTTCCACAATTCCGCAGTTTTGAATTGCGGAGTTGCACAGGTTGCGCAGGTGGTGTACAAGATGCGCATAGGTTGCGCACAGGATGTGCACAAGTTTTGCACAAGTTGCGGGCAGGTGGCGCACAAGTTGCGCAGGTGACGCACAAGTTGTGCACGGGTTGCACAGGTGGTGCACAGGTGGTGCACAGGTTACTCACAGGTTGTGCACAGGTTGCACAGGTGGCGCACAGGTTGTGCACAGGTTGCACACAGGCTACATAGGTGGCACACAGGTTGCGCACAGGTTGTGCACAGGTTGCGCAGGTGGCACACAGGTTGTGCACAGGATGCGTACAGGTTGCGCACAGGTTGTGCAGATGGCGCATAGGTTGTGCACAGGTTGCACAGGTGGTGCACAGGTTGTGCACAGGTGGTGCAGGTGGTGCACAAGTTGTGCACGGGATGCGCACAGGTTGTGCACAGGCTGCGCATAGGTTTTGCAGGTGGCACACAGGTTATGCATAGGTTGCGCATAGGTTGTGCACAGGTTGCGCAGGTGGCACACAGGTTGTGCACGGGATGCGCACAGGTTGTGCAGGTGGCGCACAGGTTGTGCACAGGTTGCGCATAGGTTGCACAGGTAGCGCATAGGTTGTGCACAGGCTGCGCACAAGTTGTGCACAGGTTGCGTAGGTGGCGCACAAGTTGTGCACAGGTTGCGCATAGGTGGCACATAGGTTATGCACAGGTTGCACACAGGTGACGCACAAGTTGTGCATGGGTTGCGCATAGGTTGCGCAAGTGGTGCACAGGTTGCGCAAGTGGCACAGGTTGTGCACAGGTTGCGCAAGTGGCACACAGGTTATGCACAGGTTGTGCCAGTGGCACACAGGTCATGCACAGGTTGCGTAGGAGTTGCACAGGTTGTACAGGTTGAAAAGGGAGTTAAAAAGGAAAAGTAGTCAAACCCAAAAATTCATAAAAGATGAATGGTGCATCGGAACAGAGATCCACAAGTTGCTGAGTATTCCTTGTTATATAGAATAACTTCGCCCAGTTGAAATGTGTTGCTGAATCTTTCTAGGTTTGATTCCACAGGTGGCTGAAGTTGGCAGTTCAGAACAACTTGCAACTGTGTGAAAGTGCAGAATTTTTGTTAAAAATTGTCATTTTTTAAGTAATGTAGTTTCCACACCCGAAGTCGGAATGGAGCGCATGGGTAGGCATTGGAAAGATTATCCAATAGAGAATAATGGTGCATGGCCAGGATTTGAATGAGGTTGTCATACCCCATAGATATGCATAGCAGAAAAGTGCCAGTGACTATTATGGCAATTATTGACAATATGGGCAATTTCCAGAATTGCATGAATGGACAAAAGAAATGGATGCATAACAACTATATGAATTATTCCATGAGTTAATTCTATTAAAATATTAATGTTGTATGTTTCTATATGCATTCCTAATATGTCTAATAAATATTTTTATAATGCACAGTGCTTGCAGCTCATAAGATTTAAACAGTTATGGCAGAAACAACATACCGGGAAATGGTGACCATAAATGATACGCAGGATCCTTATGAGCAAGAAGAGGATGTGCTAGGAGAAAATGTGCAAGAAGGGAATGCTGATACTGAATCAAATGGGAGAAAGGAGCAAGTGACTCCTCAGAATTTGGTTGAAATCATGCTGAGCTTCAATGAAAGGTTGATGAAGGCTTAAGAAGAACAAAACCAACTCAATGCTGCTATTTTGCAAAGCCTCATCGATATGCAACAGAAGATAAATCTTGGGTCCAACCCAAGCAATGTAGGTGAAGAAGAAAGAGATGCAGAGAGCTTCTCTAGAGGTCGTTCAAAGAAGAGGACTCCAAGCCCAAGGAGGAGTTCTGTGAGCAAGAAGCATAGAACACCTTCCTCTATATCTTCTTCTAGCAAATCGTGTGACTCCATAGGTTATCAAAGAAGTCCAAGGAATATGACCAGGAGATTTGATGGAAGAAAGAAGTTCAAAGGCATCCCACATGGAGAATTCAGGAAGGCAAGGCCTCCCACATTTGATGGAGAAGGAAAGACTGACCAAGAGGTAGATGCATGGCTTCTTGGAATGAAGAAATATTTTAGAATTCAGGACTACTCAGGGAATGAAAAAGCTATAATTGCCATTTACAATATAAATGGTAGAGCTTCAATTTGGTGGGACAACCTCTTGCAACTGAAAGGAATCAGTGAAAGGAAGATCAGTTGGGAAAGATTTAAGAAGTACTTCAAGGAAAAATACCTTTCTACTAGGTATTATGACAGTAAGAGAAAAGAGTTCAATGAACTTAGGTTGGGACAAAAGTCTATGGAAGAACATGTCCATAAATTTTTAAAATTATTGAGGTATCTAGATTACATTAAAGATGAGAGGATAAAGATCCAATGCTTCCTTGGAATCCTACCTCAAAGTTTCAAAAGATAGAATTGAGTTTGTTAATCCACCAAGTCTTGATGAATCCATTAGGATGGCAATGCATTGTTATGAGCAGAATAGAGGAAAATTAGAGGTTAACCCAGCATGGAAAGGAAAGTCAAGAGGGAGGTTTGATCAAAAGAAAAGTGGCTTCAAACCACCATTCAAAAGTCAGCACAGGACCTTTCCATAGGGGCAGTAAGCAAGGAGTGGATTCAAGCCAGCAGTAGTAGCAGAAAAGACATCTAAGGGACCGCTTCAGTGTTGGGGATGTGGAGAAAATCACATGCTTAAAGATTGTCCACATCGGAAGGGGAATCCCCGAAGCTTGCACAACTTAAAGGGAGAAGCAACAGTGGAGGACATGGCAAGGGAAACACCTCAAATTTATGCAGCGTTGGATAATCATCAGGCAGATCATCAATCATTAGTGATGAAAGTTGAAGGTAAGATTACTAAGCAATCTATTTCTGTTTTGATTGATACATGATCTACTCATAGTTATGTTTCTACAAAAGTGGTAGAAGGTTGTTCTCTTAGAAAAGTGAAGCATAATAAATCTTGGCTAGTTCAATTAGACATAGAGACCAAGAGAAAAGTAAGTGAAGTAGTGGTGGAATGCCCCATAGAATTGAATGGACTCCACACACATGTTGAATTGAATGTACTACCATTAGGATCTTATGATGCCTTGATTGGCATGGATTGGTTGGAAAAGCATAGAGCCAAGTTGGATTGTTATGAGAAAGCACTTGAATGCATGGATGAAGAGGGAAGACCGAGATTGGTAAGAGGAATTTCCAAGCAAGTTTCAGTAAGACAAATTTCAGCCTTACAATTGAAAAATTTTTATAAGAAAGGTTTTCAATTATATGCAGTTCATATGTCAGAGTTGTCAGAGGACAAGGGACCAAGGATAGAATATTTCTCATTGTTGCAAAAGTTCCAAGATGTGTTTCTAGATGAAGTACTAGGACTAGCACCAAAGAGAGATATCGATTTTACCATCGATCTTGTCCCAAGGGCAGCACCAAATTCCAAAGCTCCTTATAGAATGAGTACACTGGAATTGGTAGAGTTGAAGATGCAGCTGCAAGAGTTAATGGACAAGAGGTATATCAGTCCTAGTGTGTCTCCTTGGGGAGCACTGGTGTTATTTGTCAAGAAGAAGGATGGGACTTTAAGGTTGTGTATTGATTACAGGAAGCTCAATAAAGTGACAGTCAAGAACAAGTACGCATTGCCAAGAATTGATGACTTATTTGATCAAGTGAAGGAAGATAAGGTGTTTTCGAAGATTGACTTGAGGTCTAGCTACCATCAAGTGAGGATTAAGGAGGAAGACATTCATAAGATATATTTCAGAACTAGATATGGTCATTATGAGTTCACTATGGTGCCATTTGGTCTTACCAATGCACCTGCCACATTCATGTGTCTCATGAATAGTGTATTCAACAAATATTTGGATAAGTTTGTGATTGTGTTCTTGGATGACATTCTTGTCTATTCAAGGAATGAAGAAGAACATGAGGAACATCTAAGGATGGTGTTGCAAGTCCTTAGAGAACATCAACTGTATGTCAAGTTAAGCAAATGTGTGTTTTACCAAAAGAAGGTGGAATATTTGGGCCATATCATTTTTGAAGAATGAATTGCAGTTGATCCAAAGAAGATTAATGCTTTCATGGATTGGTCTACTCCAAAGAATGTTTCAGATGTTAGATCTTTTATGGGTCTTGTTGGTTACTACAGAAGGTTTATTGAAGGCTTCTCCAAGATAGCTCATCCAATCACTTCATTGCAAAGGAAGAATATCAAGTTTGTATGGTCTGAAAAATGTGAGAAAAGTTTTCAGTAGTTAAAGGAGTTAATTACTAGTGCTCTTGTTTTGAAGATAGCAGATCCAAAGAAGGATTTTGTAGTGTGGACATATGTTTGCATTGAAGGGCTAGGTGGAGTGCTCATGCAAGAGGGATTTGTGATTTTCTATGAGTCAAGAAAATTAAAAGAACATGAAAAGAATTATGCCACACATGATTTAGAATTAGCAGCCATAGTACATGCTCTCAAGATGTGGAGACATTATTTGATGGGAATAATATTCAAGCTTAGAATAGACCACATGAGCTTGAAGTATTTGTTTGATCATCCAAACGTGAATGCTAGGCAAGCTAGATGGATGGAGTTTCTTTGTGAATTTGATTTTGAAATTAAGCATGTAAAAGGGAAAGAGAATAAGGTTGCAGATGCTCTTAGCAGAAAAATTCATGTTGCAGCATTAAGTGTGTGTAAATCAGATTTGAAGACAAGAGTTCTTGAAGCCCAAACTAGTGATGAAAGTTTCCTTCAAATTAAAGAGAAGTTGCAGCAGGGTAATGTGGATGAAAAGTGTGGGATATCAGCTTTGTGAAGATGATATCCTCATCTACAAAGATAGAATGTACATTCCAAATAGTGCAGATTTGAAGAAGCTAGTGATGGATGAAATACATCAAATGTCATACTCTGGACACCCAAGATATCAAAAGACTATAACAACAGCAAGAAAGCAATACTTTTGGCATGGCATGAAGAAGGACATAACTGAGTACATTGCTAGGTGTCAAAAGTGCCAACAAGTCAAGGTAGAGCACCAACGTCCAACAGGATTGTTGCAGCTCTTACCCATTCTGGAATGGAAGTGGGAAGTGATCTCTATGGATTTTATAACAGGTCTTCCCATGACAGTGAAGAAGCATGATTCAATCATGGTTGTAGTGGATAAGCTATCAAAGGTAGCTCACTTTATTCCAGTCAAGTCCACTCACAAGGCTAATGACATTGCAAATATCTTCATGAGATAGATATTCAGATTGCATGGATTGCCTAAGGAAATAATTTCTGATCATGATACAAAGTTCACTTCCAATTTCTGGAAAGGATTATTCCAGGAATTGGGAACTAAATTGAATTTCAGTATAGCATATCATCCTCAAACAAATGGTCAAACTGAGAGGGTGAATCAGGTTCTTGAAGACATGCTGAGAATATATGTGATGGATAAACCATCCAAGTGGGAAGATTACCTACACTTGGTAGAATTTGCATGCAATAATGGACATCATTCATCATTGGGGATGAGTCCATTTGAGGCATTGTATGGCAAAGGATGTGGGACTCCAGTGAATTGGGACAACCCGTTGAACAGGGTAGTACTTGGACCAAATATTATCAAGGAAATGGAATAGGAAGTTGCTAAGATCAGGCAGAATTTAAAGGCAGCTCAGGACAGGCAAAAGAGTTATGCAAATTTGAAAAGAGTGCATAAGGAATTTCAGATTGGGGATCATGTGTATTTGAGAGTGAAACCAAGGAACAGTTCTCTCAAGTTGGGGAGTTGTGCCAATTTGACACCAAGATATTGTGGGCCATTTGAAGTCCTAGATAGGATAGGGCCAATTACATATAGAGTTGCATTGCCTACTAACATAAGAGCTCATAATGTTTTCCATGTATCTTTGCTTAAGAAGTATGTACATGATCCTAATCATATGATTGATTGGAATGTGATACAGGTGGAACCTGAGGGAGAGTTCCAAGTAGAGCCTATGCACATCCTTGACAAGAAGGAAACTTTGCTCCGGAACAGAGCCATCAGGCAGGTAAAGGTCCAATGGGAGCACCTTAGTCCTGATGAGGCTGCATGGGAGCTGGAGGATGCCATGAGAGAGGCATTCCCATTTTTGTTCAGTTTTGAGAACATCGAGGACGATGTTATTCTAAGGGGGAGGGGAATGTAACACCTCAATTTTGACCCTTATGAAATATTGGCTTTTAATGTAAATATTGTATACATGCAATGTATGTTTTCCTAGAGTGGAGCTCAAGGCCAAGGCCCTGCTAGTGTATGTTCGGATTTTATTTAAAATGGAAAAGTATTTGATATTTTATTACCCATGTGCTATTAAGCCATGGAATATTGTAAATTGATGTAAATATTTGATATTGCAATAAAATACCAAAACTAGCTATGGGAGCAATGAATGAGAAGGGACCATGTGTATCCACTAGGGAGTGGTGAGGGGGTTGTGGGGATGAACCATATGCTTCCAAATGTCATTGTGAGAACCCATTTTATTTTTCCTTGCTGACATTTAATTATGTTGTAAGGAAGTTGTTGAAGAATTCAGTCCATGGCTTCAATGGAGCATGGGTAGCCCTGAAATTCTTATGGCAGGTATGGGATTTGTTTTTCTTGTACCAAAAGTCACTATACCCCATGGGGAGAGGTTCTTCTGCATTCCCATTCCATTGTTGAACAACCCAACATCATTTTTCATCCATTACAAATGCCAAACAGTGAGAAAAACCAGAAATCGCAACTTTGAAAGAACCCACGTTTTGAAGTGCCATAAACGCCCAGAATTGGTATTTGATAGTGAAATCCAATGGGGGATCCATAGATATGAACCTTGGGGCAAAATTGAGAGTATTAGATACCCTGAAATCCATTGGAAAACCCAGTTTTTATAGCCTAGAAATGAAGTGACAGGATTGAGTTATTGGATAACAAAACTGTGAGAAATCCAAGTGTGAATGACTTAGCAGAGGTTGGGTTTGCTTGATAAACCCAGTAAAGGCTAGAATCTCAAGGAATTAGCAGCTGGACCTTTCTATGCCCACCCTGAAGAGCACTGGAGGGAAGGGATGCTTGAGGGACTGTGCAACAGAGAAGGGGACCTTCTCTGTGTTGGGTGTGGTAGGTATTGTGGGTGCTATGACTGTTGAGTTCATTTGAGATGCCTGTAGCTTTGTGGTTGAGCTCACTGGCTTAGAATCCTCCTCACTTGTCATTTTTATGCTTGATAAACCCAACTGTGTGTTGGCTTAGCATAGCTATTGAGTGAAACCATGGCTGTGAGTGAGCCTAGCTAGTTCCTCCTTAGTGGATACATAACCCAGCTTGGGGGTGATTTCTCAGTTGAAAGAATATAGGCTGGACATAGATCTATGGTTGGGTGGAACGTTGCTCTCACATAGCCAGTTGTTTGGACAACTTCATCTTCAAGATAAGTATTCTCCGTGGTTAAATTATATGCATTATGTGTTCTGTAATGTGTTAATTATGAATGATAATTATTCATGTTAATGGAGATGATATGAAGTCTGTACATAGCATGAGAATGGGATGGATTCTCTGCTTATTGATTTATCATATGATTGAGATAAATATGTTGATGCATTGCTATTTGTGTGTGTGCAAATATGTTTATTTCCGTTGTGTTTATATTGAGTATGAACTTGCACACATAAGTTTTTGTTTATAATGAATTTGTGAGTAATGTATGGGACCGAAATTACCAATTAAGCCCTGATATGTTAGTCGTGTTTCCTCCCTTGCATTGGATTGATGGAAGGGGGCGTGACACTGGGTTGTGGAGTGCACCTCACTTATGTCATTGCAATCAAGAAGCATCCGAGAGAATGTGCCAACCAATCAACGGGCCTTCTAAAGCTTTCTTTACATTCGGGTAGGATAAAGATCAAGAAGCATCAAGAAAATGGATGCATGCACTTGGTCAAACAGAAACATTCAACACTGAACTTTCGTTAAAACCAAGTAAGCAGTTTGGATGAATCCAAGCAATCGACTAAACAATTAAGAATTCATTGTTGAATTAAAGCAAAAAATGAAAGCATCAGTTTGAAGGCAAGTGAAAGCAAAGTCCAATTAAATCAAATTGAAACCACAATTTACTAACTCACAAAGTTGCAATCATATTTAGCAACCATTAAAAACTTCACTCGAAAATCCAAATCTGCATTAATATAACTTCACTAGAAAATCCAAATTTGTATTAATATAGCTATGTATGTATCTTTTCTGCTTTTACACTGTCTATATGTTTGTTTACTTTGAACAGGAAGAGTGTCCATCCCTAAATTCTTGAACCACAGCGGATTGATCAGATTCAAACTTTTCAAAACAGATATATATTTTGTACATAGGTATAAGGTACTGCAATATGTGAACTCTGTGCTATAATCATTAAAGAACAAAATCCCACACACTTGCAATAGTACTGACACAGTAAAAGAAACAAAGAAAAGCAAGGAGTTGTATAAGGGCTAACCAAAACGCCCCTGACTCACCAGAATCCAGTAGAGCAAATCTGGCCAAAATCACTATTTGGAGTGCTTAGATCGCAATTTCGACGATTTGGGTTGTTTTAAAATTGGGCAATTAGTCTAGAACAGACAATCCCGATTGCAAAAATTACAAAATTGTGAAAATAACAATTTCCAGCAAGAAATTTAAGATCAGAAAGCATTGTTATTATCAAGGGAGTGTTTCATGTGGAAGAAAACCATGTAACCTACCATGGCATTGATTCATTACAAGTTACAGCAACTTCGATACACACAATGCTACTACAGTAGAAGCTGAAATAATTATAAGACTATAGACATTGTTTTAAAACCAGTGCTAATAAAAAATTCAACTACTCAACCAAGATAATGCAACTGTGGTTGAAAAGATATAAAAGTGCATAATCGCTGGTTTCACTATTTAGAAAGTTTATGACCATCATGAACCTCTCCTTGGAAATTGATTGAATCATAAAACCTGTACTACAAAAAGTGGCAATTATATAGAATTTACATTAGCCATACGCCATGTGAGAAACACATCCTCTTGATAGAACTCAATTCAAACACAACAACAAACGAAATACATCTTCATATTAATCAAAGTAGGTTGCTTCAGGAAATCACACTGGACAATATACCACTGACACAGGGTGTGCATGAAAGACTGCAAGTTAACGAACATGATATGTTAAAACATTTGACTTCCAGGATTTCTAGTCAGAAAATATCCCTGACCCTTGCATCTTCCCTAAGATTTCTAGTGCATCCCAACCCTGATCCTTTTGCCCATTTCCTACTATAATAGAAATCCATGGGAGAGAATTTTGTTCAGATATTTTGTCAAATACTTTGTATACATCTTTCAAACAGGCACACTTAATGTAAATATTGCAGATCTTATTCATTTTCACATTTTAATATACCATTTTCTTTCAATAACCCCAAACATCCAAACCCTTAACATGTATACACATCACTACACCCACTAAAAACACTCCAAGGCAAAGGAAAAATGGCATTCAAGTGCAGGCCTGGTTGAAACCTCAATTCAAACCCCCGTTAACCAAAATCGATAGGAGTTGGGGCGATTTGAAAATTTGAAATGAGATTTTCATAAAAAATCTCAACGCCGGGCCGCCATTGCCGAAAATGTGGGACGAGCCAGTTGCTCGTGGGATCATCACCAAAATCCGGGGTCGAAGTTCGAACCAAGTTACCAACTGATCGCGGCCTTTGCCCTCCATTACCCAAATAATAAATTGTTGGCTAGGGAAACCAACTGTTCGTGGCCTACATTACCCTAAATGGTGGGCGAACCAACTCTTCGGGGCCTCCCTTACCTGAAATTCTAGGTTAATTCACCATTTCACGATTATTTTACTTGGCTACATTAATTTTTCCTCTTTCGGGACCTTGGCTATTCGATTTCCTTTGACTATGGGTTAAATAAATATGGGGCTAATATGTTAAATTTAAAAAAACTCGTTTCATATTAAAAATTCGCCTAGGGTTTCTTGGTGACCCCTATAATTTCGCCGATGGGCTATAATTCACCCCTAAAATTTTCCCTGATCCAAGTACTTTGATTTCTCAACTGCACCAATGGGTTCGACTACAGTCCCATTCAATACTCTAGAAATACTTTTGGACTTCATGAATTTGTCCATGATCTTGGCTTTCCATTCGAAATAATTGAAGGAGTTCAGTTTTAGATCCATGATAGTTGTTGAATTCGAATTGAAAATGGAGATGACCTACAAAACAAATGAAATTGTTGATGGAGATTTGCTAGAAATCGAGAGAAAACTACCTTAGGACAATGAGCAGATGTGACTGGATCCTTCACACCTGGCTAGACCTAACTAGATTGCTCTAGTGAATTCAATACAATTGCACCAGGAATTGCTGTGGAAATCCAGAGGCTTTTGGTGCTCAATGAATTGCTGCAACTATTGCAACTACTGCTATTGCTACAATTCGAATAGATGACTCCAACTCTGATACCATGCGAAATTCTATAGGATAGATCTCAGAGCTAGAGAAAACCTCACTAATTCCACTCAAGAATTGCAGAGAAGAAGAAGAAGAATTGAATCAATATTCACTCATAAACTCAGAAATGGTAAAACTGAATACAATCTCAATACAAACTCAATACAATCAAATGAATTCAAATACACCTAAGTTCATTCGAATTCTCCTCAATGTGTGTCTTGGAAAGCATTGGAGGCATCACCCAATCAGTGGTAGTAGTCACAAATAGTCAAATGTCAGCCAAATGAGTCTAACTGAGTCTAACTGATGCATGTGGCACTAATATAGGGAAGGAGACTCCAAGGTGGGTGCATGAGAGATTGTCAATAGTCAAGTGGCACTCCAATATAGACAACTGGAAGGTACAGGCAGTTAAAATGAGCAATCAATGCATAAACTGTGCAATCAATGCAATAACTAACTATTGGAATTCAAGAGTGTGTAGTAGGGCGCATTTGTTATCCAGGTGAAGAAAACAAGGTGCACTAGGTAGGAAAAAGGGCTACTGAGGGCTAAAAACAGGCTCCAAGGGGCTGAAAATAAGCTCTAGGTGTTGGGGAGACTACCATACTGATGACTGGATGCATGCATGCATGCAAAACATGAAAATATATAAATGATGGTGAGAATATTCCAACACTTGATACATCAGAGATGACACATCATTAACGCCGATGATGAAACATGGCATATGCACGATCCATGTAGCATGGAAGAAGGGATTCCACAACCGACTTGCAAGCATACAATCCATGCAGGACATGTATAAATAGAGATGCAAGTTGGAGATCCAAAAGTGTGTGTGTGGATTGGAAGTAGAACCAAGAAGACAGAAATTCAAGTGTAAGTTTTAGTTTGTTTTCCAGTGCATCAAGGGGCTCGTGGAAAAAACAGAATGATGTCATAAGTCTATGACAATTGTGCAAACAGAGAAAGGAAGAAATACTGAAGAATGCACAAGTGGTAGATATCTTGAAGGATTGTATCACAATAGCACACTGATAGTCATAGAAGTTGAAAAGACAGAAGAACAAAGACATAATCGATATATATCAGATATTGCATGGATGTCTTGTTGATGTAGATGAACTGAAGTGAAAGTGTGTGGAGTTGAAGATTACATCTGATGTGCAACAACAAAACAAAAAGAGATTCAGACAAGTGCATCATGATGCAGATGATCTCAGACAAGTACGTTATACTGAATGGACCAATCATTTAATGAATAGGAGGTCGCAAATAGTCTAAAGAACTACAACACTTATTCAGAATGGACACAACATAAGGTGCGTAGTTACCACTGTTACTGGTGCTTCATTTTAGTACATCATATCATCAATAGAAAGCACAGTAGTAGTTGATATTTGCAGTCATGTAAAGAATAACGTTGAACCAGAAATCCCATACTACAACATTAGAAAAGCACACGATCCAAGTAGTCATCAACAAGAGTGTGAAATGAGAATACTGAGAAGTCAAGTGGTGTATGCAGTGCAGAGACATAAAATAGTCTGCATATGAAAGTTGTGCACAACATAATCATTATTAGAAGACCTGAAGAAGTGCACAGAGTTGAAGGATGGTAAGACAATAAAATATATTAGACATCAGGGTGGTTGGACGGGTAAAGGAGAAAGGGATTTGGAGATTCCTTCATGTTGGTGCATGTAAAGAACAAGGAGACATGGAGTTGTAGCTTCCTTCAGGTTGGTGCCTAGAAAAAAAAGCGACAAGGGATCAGTGCCTCCTTCCAGTTGGTGTTGGAGAAAACTCAGGGAGTTGGAGCCTCCTTCCATTTGGTGCTGGTAAACACAGGAAGTTGGAGCTTCCTTGAATGTATTCTTTCATACTATAAAGAACCATTCTGTGGTTTTCTCCCATTTGGATTTCCACGTAAAAATTCTATGTGTTATTTGTTGATGATGTGGTGTATGTACATGTGAATGTTTATTTAATGATGCATAACTGATGATGAATGTTAAGTAAATTTAATCTATTAAAGAAGTTGAAAATATGTTAATAACTGTGCTAATATTTATTCACCCCCCCTTGCAATATTAAATCGATTCCAACAGGATGTCATCTTAGATCTAGGAATCAATGTGAACATATTACCAAATAAATATTGGGAAGTAATGGGGAAACCTAAGTTGATATGGTCCCCTATTCAATTAAGGTTGCCTAATCAATACAAAGTATATCCAGTAGGAATATTGGAATATGTTGAAGTTGACACTGATGGAATCAAAACTAGGGCATATTTCAAAGTGAATGAAATTTTAGATGGTTCAGATCGTTACCCAACATTGTTGGGAATTGATTGGGCCTTTGAAATTAATATGATTTTGAATTTAAAGAAGAGGATTATGTCCTTTGAATCAAATAAAATGTAGGTGTTTTCTCCCTTGGATCCAAACGAGGGAGAAAGATATTCAGATCTAGTAAGGGATGTTATGGAAGATGGAGAAGGAGAAACAAATTTATAATATTAAAGGAGAAAGGAGGATTATGTAAATCCTACAACTGATGGAGAAATCAACAGGTGCAATATTTGTTTGTTTTATATTTATTCAAAAGAATATAGGGAGACATGGCAGAACATATTATATGAAGTATCAAGTCAAAGATGTGAAAGGGTTGTTAAATCTACACACTGGACATGAACAAAACTATGTGATCCTCCGCATTTTGATGGGATAGGAGTGGTGGAATATTTTATAAAGCAAATGGAAAAAAAGTGCTAGAACCTATGAGAACTTAGGAAATGGAATTAGTGTTAAAAGGGATTCCTATATGGTTGGAAGATGCTCACAAGAAGAAGTTGGATAGCTGGGAGAAGATAGTGCAAAATATCTATATTAGATTCCATCCTGTAGGTGAAAATGAATTGTCAAATGTTCCAGTGATTTCATGATAAGAGGTGGATGGAGAGAAATGTTCCTATAGAACAGTGGGTTCATCAGTTCATTCACACATTGGATACATTACAAGGGAGTTGGTATGTTCAAGGAGAAATAAGGAGACAGACAATTGTTTGTAAAGAAGTGGGAGATCATTCTTGTGATACTTGTACTTTTTCATCAAATAACACAAGATTGAAGGATATTTTGTGAAGGATCAAAAAATTGATTTTTAAAAAAAAAAACCTCTGACATTTTAGAGAAAGTAGTTTTCAAAATACATAGAAAAATGGTAGAGCTGAATCATCCAGTTCATTGTTGGAATATTGTTGAAGATGGATCTAGAGAAGAGGAACATCCTGAGAATATAAAAATTTAAGAGACTAAGTGGGAATGCACAATATAGGATAAAAGTACAAGTTAGACTGTGCTAGAGTATTTACAACTGCTCGAAACAAAGAAGGGTAATATTGGTATAGAAGAGCATCCAAAAATGGTTGTAATTGGAGACTATTGGGATCAAGAGATAGTAACGTAGGTAGTGAAACTTTTGAAGGATCATGAAGATCTATTTCCTAGAAGATTTTATGAAATGAAGGGAAATGTAGGTTCTTTAGGGGAAATGAAAATTCAGTTAAAAAATGATGCAAAGATTTTGAAGAATATACCTCATAGGTTGAACCCAAAGTATAAATAAAAGGTGCACCAGGAATTAGATGAAATAATGGAAGCAAGGATTATAGTATGAGTGGAAGAACTAGATTGGGTTAGTCCCATGGTGGTCTAGGATAAGAAAATTGGAGGGATTAGGATTTGTGTGGATTTGAGGGATTTGAATGGAGTGAGAATACACAATCCATTCCCTATCCCTTTCATAGCTGAATTTTTAGAAAATGTTGGAGAAGAGAAGCATATGTATTTACAAATGGATGCTTGAGATATCATCAGGTAAATATTGCATAATAATATAGAACCAAAACTACATTTGCGATAGAGTGGGATTCGTTTGCATACATGGTGATGCCTTTTGGATTGAAGAATGCTCCTATAGTGTTCTCTAGAATTGTAGTTACATCATTTAAGGATTTCATGCATAAGTTATTGGAAGTATATCTTGATGATTGGATAGTATTTATTCTATTAAAATATCATGTTCAGGTATTGAGGTTGATGTTGGACAGATGTAGGAAAATTCAAATTTCCTTAAACTGGAAAAAGTGTGTTTTTTGTACACCCGTTGGAGTCTTGTTAGGTCAGGTAGTATGCAAGGAGAGATTATTGGTGGATCCAGCTAAGATTGTTATAATAGTAAATTTGTTAGATTCCACATCAATAAATACACTGCACACAACACTGGGTCATATGAGATAATACATGAAATTCATAAGGAATTATGAAAAGATTACTGTGTCATTAGAGAAGTTACTAAAGAAGGAAAGTAAGTTCGAATGGACTTCTGAATGTTAGGATACATTCAATATGTTGAAACAAAAACTAGTTACAACACCAATTCTTATTTTCCCAGATTGGATGAAGATAATCCATGTGTATGTGGATGATTCTTCAATATAATTGGGAAATGTACTCGCACATCCTAGTGAGGGAAGTATTGATTACCCCATTTCATTTGCAAGCAAGAATTTGTCAAATGTAGAGAAAAATTATACTACCACAGAATGAGAGCGATTAGTGATGGTGTATGCACTACATAATTTCACTTTAATTGCTGGGAATTTTTTTTTTAATTCTTCATTGATCATTCTTATTTAAAATATTTAGTCAATAAGCCAGTGTTGGGGGGAGGATTTGTAATTGGTTATTATTGTTTCAAGAATTTGATTTCTAAGTGGTGGTTAATTCAAGAAACTATACTGTGGGAGCATTTTACTTATCAATGCTGGAATAAGGATAAGTTGAGGGTAGTATCGATGATCAATTGCTTGATGCATAGTTATTTTGAGTGGATGTAGTACCATATCAATTTACAGAAATCGCAACATTTCTAACGATAGGTAAAGCACATGTGGACTATATAGTGGCTCAACGAAGGTATCTAGTAACAAGGAGTGTGGATTACCAATTGATTATTGGTCATTTGGATAAACTAGGAGCTGATAGGATACTATGTAGGTGTGTAATGGAGCATGAGCGCGATACAGTGTTGTATGAAGCACATGAAGGCATAACAGGTGGACACAATGTAGTAAAATCGACTACAAGAAAATTATTTTGCGTAGGATTCTGTTGGCCATCATTATTCTAGGAAGCAAAGGAATATTGCAAACATTGTGATGTGTTCCAGCGCGTAGGGAATCCACCATCCCAGGATGAATTGTCGTTGTTTCTAGTTACTACACTCTAACAATTTGAAAAGTGGGCAATTGATTTTGTGGGTCCCTTTAATCCACCAACAAATAGATTAGGATCTAGGTATATAATCAAAGCCACTAAGTATCTAACACACTAAGTAGAAGTAGCATCGATGAAGGAGTGTACAATAGAGACTTCCGCACAATTTATTTTTAAGAATATTATTACAAGATTTGGTTGTCCCAAGGTACTAATGAGTGATGAAGGATCTCACTTTCTGAATGCAACTATTAGGGAATTAATGCAAGAATTTATGATATATCATCAAAAGAGTACACCATATCATCCTTAATCAAAAGGAAAGGTGGAAGCATTCAATAAAGTATTGGAGCATGCATTAAGAAAGTTCCGCAATGTAGAGCGAGATGACTGGGATCAGAGGATTCCAACAATATTGTCTAATTATAGGACTACTTGCAAACTATTGACTAAATTTACACTTTTTTTATTGGTTTATGGAAAGTAAGAAGTGATTCCTATGGATTTTGTTGTACATATCTTGTGCATTGCATTGGCTACAAATATGATTGATGATGAATCGTTACAGAGAAAGTTAAATGAATTGATGGAACTAGAGGAAGGTTGAATACTTGTAGGGTTTAGTCAGTAGATGGAGAAACATAGGAAGAAATCTTAGCACAAACAAAACATAAGAAAGAGGGAATGAGAACATAGATAATTGGTACTATTTTATGACAGTAGGTACATTAAACATCTTGGTAAGCTATGAATAAGATGGATGAGTGCATTCCAAATTATATACATCATGGAAGCTTGTGCACTTTAGTTACAGACATGATGGGGTGATCCATTAAAAGGTATGGTAAATGGTAGCAGACTTAAAGCATATTATGGCCTGCAGGGTTCGGAAGAATGATAGATAAGTGATTCTTGGTAATTGTTTACATAGTAGATTGAGCAGATCGTAATGGTAGTTAGGGAAAAGTATAGGTGTTATTTCTATTTTCAGGTGATAGTGTCAGTTAATTAAAAGGATTTGTGGAAGTAGTTAAATTTGAATTTTGAATAAAGTAACTACAATTCATAGTGGTTTGTAGAATTTATGGAAAGAAATGTAATCATGAATTTTTTTGGAATGTGGACAATTCAAATAATGATTACTAGATTGGAAGGCCATATTGTGTGTTATTACCCAAGATTTGTTGGAATATTCTCACCATCATTTTTCAGATTTGCATGTTTGCATGCATCCAGTCATCTGCATGCATTTGCATGCAAATGCATGCATCAAGTCATCATATTGGTGGTCCTCCCAGCACCTAGAGCCTATTTTCAGCTCCCTAAAGCTTGTCTTCAGCCCCTAGTAGCCCTCCTACCTACCTAATGCGCCCTATTTGACTCTCTGGCATGAAATGTGTGCCTTTTATCATCTACTAGGAGTTATCATTCAGTTACAATGCCTTATCTCACCTACCAGGTCTACGACAATCAGTTAGAGGATTGATTGAGTAGTTCTTCCACTGATTGCTCATACTAACTGCCTATAGCTCCTAGTTAGCTCGTTCTGGAGTGCCACTTGATCTTTTGACAGCCTCATGCGCCTTCCTTGGAGTCTCCATCCCCTAATTTGTGCCTAGATGGTTATGTTAGACTCAGTTAGACTCACTTGACTGACTATTACCATTTATGACTGATACTACTAACTGGATGATGTCTCCAATGTTATCTAAGCTAGAATTTGAGCATGATTCGAATTACCTCCTTGGTTAATTTGAATTCTCTACACAATTATTGTATTATTGTATTCATTATTCACAGTGCCATATCACAGCTGATGTATGATACTGCTATTCTCCATTTTTTGTGTTCATGAGTGATTACTGAGTGCATTCTTCTCTTCTTTTCTTCACTTCTTGAGTGAGTTTGATTGTGAGGTTTGTTTTAGTTGCTAGTTACTACTCCAGATTATCACATGGTATCAGAGCTTGCAGCAACTATTCGAATTGCAAACATTGCAGTAGTTCCACCATTTATTTGAGCAGTTATCTTTCACTCAGCACCAGAAGCCTCTGAGTTTCCACAGCAAATCCTGGTGCTATTACCTTGAATTCACTGGAGCAATCTAGTTAGGTCTAGCCAGGTGTGAAGGACTTAGTCATATGTGCTCAATGTCCTAAGGTAGTGTTCATTTGAAGTGTAGCAAATATCCATCAACAAAACTCTTCTTGTTTTGCAAGTTTATTCACCCATTTGAATCCCTCTTCAATTTGACATTCACTGCTCAAATGGATCTAAAACTCAATTCTTCCAACTATGTCGAATGGAAAGACAAGATGGCTCTCTTCATGAGGTCCAAGAGCTTCACCAGGATACTAAATGGAACTATGGTTGAACCACTCAGTGTAGTAGAGAAATCCAAGTACTTGGATAGGCTTGATGAAGAAGTAGGCTTACTTCTTCTCTCAATTTATGAAGATATCCACTTCCATTTCATCGATCTAACATCTCCAAAATAGGTTTGGGACAAGCTCGAATCCCTCTTTGGACAGAAAGATGATCTGCAAGGTCATAAATTGGAGAATGAACTCATCTCATTGAGTTCTGAAAGCTTCGAGTCCATAAAAGCATTCTTAACCAAGTTCAAAATATTGATTTCTCAGTTGAAGAGATATGAGATTGTGAAAGAAGACAAACAAGTCATTCTTTCCATTCTCTCCAAATTGGGGCCAAACTTATTAGTTTTTGTCTCCACATTTTAGTCAGCTAAGATGTCCATTCCAAAATGGAAGTTTCCCTCACTTGATGACTTCATCCAATCCCTCACACAAGAGGAGGAGAAGTTAATCTCCATGGGAATGATCAAACCAAAGTTGGATTCGTCCCTTACAGCTACTGAGGCCAAAAGAAAGAATGAAAAGGGAAAGAAAAGTTTTATGAAAAGATAGCGAATGATACAAATCCAAAAGATGGTCCATATCAGTCAGGTGGGGCTTCGAATTCAAATAAGAACAAGCAATCTCAGAAAGAGATATCCAAGTGCACATATTGTCATCGAGGATTTCATCCTGAGAGTTCTTGTATGAAGAATACTATAGACTTTATGGCTTAGTTACTTGAGAAGAAAAATCTCCCTATACCTGCATGTGCAAGGAAGAAAGATACTGATACTGAACCTTCTAGATATGAGGACAAAGAGAGATGTCATTCCCTCATGGAAAGTGCATCAACAAAATCCCCATTCATCATAGATTCAGAAGATTCAAGACATTTTTCTTCCTCCAAATATCTCTTCTCTAACTTTGAATGCTCAGTTGGCCCTTCCATCATGTTGGGAAATGATTCAGAAGTCTCCTCTCAGGGGATTGGAAGGATCAATCTTGACCATAGCTACTTTTCTGATGTGCTTTATGTTCCATCTCTCACATCAAATTTACTTTCAGTGTACCAAATGACTCATATTGAAGAGCCCAAAAGAGTGATGTTTTCTCCAAATGAAGTCGAGATACAAAACATGGTTTCATGTGAAATCATTGGAAAAGGAGTTGCATATCACAACTCTAAACTGTATGAGGTCTCACACTTCTTACCTCTCTCAAAGCAATTAGCTCTCCATACTCATGCCAATGAAGAAAGCAGATTGTGGCATGAAAGATTTGGGCATCTTAACTATTAGTACTTGCATGACATGCATACAAAGGAGATGGTTAATGGGCTGCCCAAGATCAAGTTTTCCAAGGGAAAATTTCATTGTTGTTTGATGGGGAAGCATCCCGAGAAGAAATTTGAGAAGGGGAAGGCTAGGAGAGCCTCTCATCCTCTAGATCTCATCCATAGTGATGTGGTTGGTCCATTTCCAGATCTGTCTCTAAACAAATCAAGGTATGTACTCGCTTTTATTGATGATTATTCTAGATTCACTTGGGTATATTTCCTTAGATTGAAATCAGAAGTATTTGGATTCTTCAAGTTTTTCAAGTCTTATGTAGAGCAATTTTCAGATAGGAAGATAAAATCCATTTGCACTGACAATGGTGGTGAGTACATAAAGGGTGAGTTTCAAAACTTTTGTGTTGAAGAGGGAATTGAGATGTAACACATTGTTCCCTATACACCAAAACATAATGGTGTAGCTGAAAGGAAGAACTGAACATTGAAGGAAATGGCCACTTACATGCTAAAGTTGAAAGGGTTGCACCCTAGTCTTTGGGCAGAATCCATTAACTGTGCCTCCTATCTTCATAACAATGTCCCTCACAAAGGACTCAATGACACTACTCCTTTCAAAGCATGGATGGGATACAAACCTGATGTATCTCATCTTAAAGTGTTTGGATCGAGAGCATGGGAAAGGATACCAACTGACAAAATGAGAGCCCTTGATCCACAAAGTAGAGAGTGCATTATGGTGGGCTATGCATTGGATGCAAAGGCCTACAAGCTACTTGATCCTACTACCATGACCGCATTCCTGGAAAGGATTGTTCAGTTTGAGGAGTGGCCTCTCCATGATACTCCTTCTATTGAGATAGATAGCTTTCTTACCACTCTTCCTTTGATTGATGATCAAGAGAGCGAAGCATCATCACATGAGATTTCAGATTCAAAATATGAAGATGGAGATGATAAAGAGAGAATGCTATACCTAGATCCACAAGAACTTGAAGGTATAGCAACTGATGATGAAGATGAGCTAATGGGAGATCCAAATCCACAAGAACCTAATGATCTCTCACCTAATGATCCTCCTCTTCCTCGATGGGAAGCTGTTACACTCCGATCTGCTGGTGATTTGGTTGGTGATCCACATGATCAGAGAAGAACCAGATCAGATTTTCAGGATGGAAGGTTTCATCCTTCTCACATTACTCATCCATTTCAGATTGATCGATCCTTTTTCGGAAAAGAAGGACACTTGCCTCCTTCTAGGGTGAGTGATGACATGCTACATTAGAATCCTTCAGTGTATTATGAGGGATGGATTTATTCCCATTGGGTTTTACCTCTTTCCTCATTTTTTATTTAGATTGTTGTACAGGGTGACCTTTGGTCTTAGTCACCAGGGCCCTATTTTTCAGCTTTCAGTTATCACCTCATAGTATAGCCTGAGGGAGGTTGCCGAAATATTCTCACTATATTTTTTTAGATTTGCAGGTCTGCATGCATCCAGTCACCTGCATGCATCAAGTCATCATCTTGGTGGTCCTCCCAGCACCTAGATCCTATTTTCAGCTCCCTAGAGCCTGTCTTCCACCCCCAATAACCCTCCTACCTACCTGATGCGCCCTATTTGACTCTCATGCATGACATGTGCGCCTTTTCTCACCTATCAGGAGTTATCATTTAGTTAGAGTGCCTTATCTCACCTACCAAGTGTCTGATAGTCAGTTAGAGCATTGATTGAGTAGTTCTTCCACTGATTGCTCATGCTAACTGCATGTAGCTCCTAGTTAGCTAGTTCTGGAGTGCCACTTGATCTTCTTATAGCCTCATGCGCCCTCCTTGGAGTCTCCATTCCCTGATTTGTGCTTAGATGGTTCTGTTAGACTTAGTTAGACTCATTTGACTAACTATTACCATTTATGACTGATACTACAGACTGGATGATGTCTCCAATGTTATCCAAGCTAGAATTTGAGCATGATTCAAATGACCTCCTTGGTTAATTTGAATTCTCTACACAGTTATTGTATTATTGTATTCATTATTCATAGTTCCAGCTCACAGCTGATGTATGATACTGCTATTCTCCATTTTTTGTGTTCATGAGTGATTATTGAGTGCATTATTCTCTTCTTCTCTCCACTTCTTGAGTGAGTTTTACTGTGAGGTTTGTTTTAGTTCCTAGATCCTACTGCAGATTATCACAAGATTTTCCTGGGTTGTAGCAAGAAAGACCATGGGGTAACTATTGCAAACCAATCTTTAGTGGATGGAAACTAGCATTTCCAACCACAGAGAGGGATCTCTATTTTGTGCTTTCAGCAACGGGATATAGCTTGAATGGGATGGGTATTGGTAAACATGGTGGGTAGACATTCAAATAATGAATTAAAAGGGTTTTTGGGTTGGTTGGGGTTAAGAACAGGAGGACAGTTGGGCATGGAGTCAACTTCAGTGGGCTACTTTCACAAATGACAGATTCAGACCACGACTGCAAAGGTAAGATGCAAGGTAGATGTGGTTCTTTCAAGTTGAAATGATCAACAGGTGAAGGAAGAAAGAGGAGACAAGTTCCACTACAAGGTCAGAGCATTTGCAAATGAATTCTAACCTACAACTTCAAGAGGAAAAGGGTGGAATACCTACTCATATGCATCTGGATCATGTGGGCCTAAATTCCAGACCATGTAATCTAGATCTTTAGGTACTATAGAAGAAAAAAATCAATGAAAATACAAAGCAAGAACACATACACAGGAGATAATAGACATCAAAACACAAATAATAGGAATATCAAGCTCCAGAATCAGGTCTGCTCATTTAATTAAGAGGTCGAGTTCAATACAAGAGCAGAGCAGTAATCTCTCTCAAACAAAAACATCCAAACTTTTGGTCCTCTTCGTAACCTGCCTTTATAGGGTTACAGAGCATCAAAATATATTAATCGATTCAAAACAAACTAGGACTGGTAATGATGAGGCCATTCGAGTTGGGCCGCCTGAATCAACCACCTCTAATTCTGTCATGCACGGAGGAAGGGAATCACTTGTGCTGTCAGTGCACCATTGGACCGCGGAAGTCACCTACTCATCCTTTAGATCGAGCCATCTTAGGTTGATTAGGATAGGTAACTTAAACAGGCCCCTTCGTCGCTCTCAAACATGCCATTTCTCTGTGAAAATATCCGTTCCCCGTGGCTACGATTTGTTCTGCAAAACTTTTCTCGATCCACAATTTCCTTTCTACAATTGTCTTTCTGCAATTGCTCTTTCCGCAATGAACTTTTTGCAATGAACTTTCCGCAACTGACCTTCCACAATGGCCTTTTCAAAATGACCTTTCTGCAATCCGCAATCTTCCATGTGGTATGCAGGATTTGGGACTTCGGCTTCGTGCTTTCTGGAAAATTACCTTTCCACAATGTGGAATCTGGAATGCAGAAACTTACTTTTTCTCCTTTTTGGAAAATCATCGTTCTACAATCCGCAATACAGAATGCGGGGTTTGAAAACATAATTTTGCACCATTTCGGAAAACTGTCACTCCATTATCTGCAATCCGCAATGCGGAACGCGGAATTTGGAAACTTATCTTAGCGTTCTTTGGAAAATTGCTTTTCTGCAATCTGCAATCCGCAATGCAAATGCAAAACTCAAAAACTGGCTTGCGGAACTTATTTTCAAACAAAGATCTGATCTCGTCATTAAATCCTAGCTGTCGAATCTCCTTTTGTTGCGGAAGAAGCCCTTTTTTCTAGGTTTTCTTGCGGAAGAGCCATATTTTCTTGTTTTTTCCGATTTTCTTACTGCGGCTTGGTCATTTCAGCTTGGATTTGCTCGACACTAAGCTACTTTCGGGTCTCTTAACTCTTTCCCTGGTGGAAACCAAAATAGGTTAACAACGGCTCCAACTAGGGATGTTATCCTCCCTGCAAGGTAGCAAGAACATGTAGACTAGTGGCCCTTACTCCCTTCCTCTTTTTCCTTCTGCGTATCACAAAAAACTGAAACAAGGGCGACTGAAAATTAAAAATGGAAATGTACAATGGGGGGTGGGTCGGCGAACTTGCTTTTACTTGAAATAATGCTTCAAGAACCGTCCATTGACGGATCCCTTGCCAACTGGTTCACCCTCTTCGTCTTGTAGGAAGAAAGCATTATTCCCATGGTAGGCGGTGATTGTATAGGGCCTCTTCCAAAGGTTATTAAATTTTTGGGCATGGTCTTCTCTTCTAGCATCCCATTTAATTAACACCAGATCTCCCATTTGGAAATCATCCACCTCGGTCTTTCGGTCAAACGTCTTCTTGATCTGGATTTGAACTTTAGTGGCCTCAGGCTATACCCCTTATCTGATTTCTTGCACTTCCACCAGTTGATTAGTTCTCCTCAGCTCGGGATTTGGCTCTTCTTCTTGCTCCTGCAGCAGTCTCATTGTGGGCCCTCTAAGGGAATCAGGGAATATTACCTATGTTCCATACACCAATTTGAAAGGAGAAGTTCTGATGGATTTTTTAGAGGTGATCCTATCCTCCCATAGGGAAAAGGTCAGCTTGGTGTGCCAAGCCCTTTATTCTCTTGTAGCAACTTCTTGATTATCCACACCAGGATTTTGTTGGAGGATTCTGCCAATCCATTTTCCTAGGGATAGTAAGTAGTAGAATGGCTCAATTTTATGTGGAACTTGTCAAATAACTTGTTCATCTTCTTGGATTTGAAATTCTGTGCATTATCAATGTCTATCTTAATAGGGAACCCAAACCTGGACATGATATTCTCCTCCATAAACTTGATTATGTCTGTATCTGTGGCCTACTTGGTGGGTACTACTTCGATCCATTTGGTGAAATAATCAGTGGAAGTCAATATCCATTTGTTTTGTCCAGAGGAGTTGGGGAAAATTTCACCAATGAATTCAAGCCCCCACTGTTGGAAAGGGGCTTCCACATATATTGGTTTCAAAGGAAAAGACAAGATCTTCCTCTTTCCTTCAAAAACTTGGCATTCATGGTAGCTAGCTATTTCTTTATAAGCATATTTGAACATAGTAGGCAAATAGAACCCATCCCTGAGAATTTTGTTAACAATGGCCTTCCAGTAATGATGTCCTCCATAGACACCTCAGTGAAACTCTTTCAAGGTCACTTGGGCATCGTCTTCCACCATGCAATTCAGGAGGAAACCCCCAGGGTCTTTCCAATAAAGAAAACCACCCAGTATGCAATATTTCACAGCCTTCATCTTGGTGGATCTAGCTTTTCTTTTTCCCATCTCAGAGGGTGCTTGCAAGTTCTGGAAAACATATAAAACATCAGAATACGAAGGAGAGGATAGGAATTTGTCTAATACCTGAGGTAGTGGATATTGGGAAGTTCCTTCCTGCATGTGTGACAATAGGTTCATACTCACTAAATCCCAATTTGACTCAGCCATGAGTTTTTCCATCCCATGCCCTTTGATAAGCTTTGTAGGTTTGATCTGCAGGTCATACTCTAGTAGCACAGCTATCCACTTTTCCCTTCGACCTTTTGGATTTGGTTGGGTCAATAAATATTTCACAGTAGCATTAGGAACATAAGCTAAAAAAGGGAATGTAGAACATAAACCCTGAAATCCTTCAGATTTTTTATCATGGCATAGGCTTGCTTCTCCATAATGTTGTATTTTGAGCTCAACATCTCCGAGAGCCCTATTGAAGAAAGCTATGGGTTGTTGATCTCCTTACTGATTTTTCTATAAAAGCACACCTGCTATGGAATGCTTCGAGGAAAAAGAGAACATAAGAAATTCCTTGTCGAAATATGGGCTGATCAGTATAGGGGATTCAACAATTGCTTTTTTTATATCATCAAATGCTTTCCTAGCCTCTACAGTCCACCTAACTTGATTGTATTTCTTAAGCATACAGGTGAAAGGACTCATGATTTCTGCAAAATTGGGAATAAACCTCCTTATGAAATTCACTGTTACTAGAAAGGATTGGAATTCCTTCTTACTCCTAGGGAGCTCAATTTTTTGTATTGCATCTATTCTTTCTGGGTCAATTTTGATCCCATCTTTAGATATTATGTGGCCCAACAGCTTTCCCTCTTACATGGCAAAATTTGACTTTTTAGCGATCAAGGAGACTCCAAATTTCCTGTACTTGATGA
Organism: Larix kaempferi; assembly: GCA_027924585.1. Taxonomy (NCBI): domain Eukaryota; kingdom Viridiplantae; phylum Streptophyta; class Pinopsida; order Pinales; family Pinaceae; genus Larix; species Larix kaempferi. The sequence continues at coordinate 12,950,525 of BSBM01000257.1, read as the reverse complement.
ACACCTGGTGCAAATGCTTTAGGTGTTATGCATCAGATTTAGAGTACACAGTGATCTCATCCATGTAGACAACCACGGATTTGTCTTTCCCTCCTACAAAAGCTATGTCCATAGCTCTTTGGAATGTGGCTCCTACATTCAACAGACCAAAGAACATCTTAGCATACATGAAGGTTCCCCAAGGTTTCGTAAAGGTTGTCTTGCTCTGATATTCTTGTTGCACCTTAATCTGATTGTACCCTAAAAATCCATCCAACATGGACATTCTTGCTTCCCCTGCAACCTTCTGCAAAATGTGGTCCATTTTGGCAGGGGATAGTTATCTTTTAGGGACACCTTGTTGAGATTTTTGAAGTCAACACATAGTCTGATCTCACCATTCTTTTTCCTCACTGGGACTATGTTAGCCACCCATTTCAAAAATCTCAAAGAGACTATGATTTTGGCCTCATACAGCCTCTTTACCTCTTTTTGTATCAGCGGGAGCAGCTTGGGGTTCATCCTTCTAAGCTTCTGCCTGAATGGATTCTCCCCCATCTTGACTGGTATGGTATGCTGGATGATGGATGTGTGATATTCTTTCAGGTTTTTGTAGCACCATGAAAACACATAAGAAAACTTTTTCATTAAGTCCATATATTCATTTTTGGTACCTAGGGCCAAATATTTCGATATTTTGACAATTTTGGGCTCTTCGTCACTCCCAATGTTACAGTTTTCTATTTATTTTGGGTCTGGAGCCACCTTGTGATCTTGGCCACATCATTTTCATCAAACAGTCTTTCTAGTGGAACCAATCCCATGGGTATGTAGTCGATTTTTAGTTGCAGAATCTCTTTGCCTCCTAAAGTAGTTTTGAGCTCTGGTGGATGAGGCTCCCACTCTTCCCCTTCACAGTCCTCCTGATCAATTTGGACATTGGAAAGTTCCCTAATCATATCCAAAAATTTCTTTATCTATTGTTCATCCTCAAATATTTTCCAATGCCTTGCATTATCTTGAACAGAGGGTCTATGCCTTATATTAATCATGTCGGTCCTAGCAAGATAGTTAGGGTGTTGAAACCTGCTAGCAGGGCTGGCTAGAATGTCTGTTGTTTCATATTTCTCCCTGGGAATGAAAGAAATATGATGTTCTGTGAAGAAATTTCCAAACAGATCCCACACAGCATTTATGTAAGCCCTTAACTTGGGTTGTTTTTCCTCATAGTTGCCATTCAACTGTTGGATTATTAGCTATGCATCTCCATAGACCTTGATCTTCTTAGATTTTAGGCCTCTGAGTACATTTAAGCCCAATAGCAGAGCTTCATATTCAGCTACGTTATTTGAAAAGTCAAACATTAGCTTGAAAGTATGAAATATGGCACATGCATTTCCTTCGTCTGGAGGTGTGACCCATACTCCTGCTCTAGCTCCTTCTTTATTTAAACCTCCATCAAATCTCATGACGCAGTGATATTCTTTTTGGAGGGTGACCATGGCCTCAGTTTCCAATTCTGATTTCTCATTACTGCCTTCTTCCATCTGTTGCCCATCATTCTCTGTGTTAGCTGGGCTGTCAAGGGCATTGAGCCCCATTCCCATCATTAGCATCAACATTTGGTTTAGGTAACTTGGAAGCTCCCATTCTTTCTTCCTCTAGACCTAGATCATAGCAGAGAACTGAGGAGCCTACATCTATGTCTATGGAAAATATGGGGTGTTTATCAGGTTTGTCCTTGTCACTTACCATGTATGATAGCCTATGTTCCCTTTACATCCTTCTGCTTTCCCCAAAGTGTAAAATTAGTCACAGCAGATCTAATGAACAAGTAAATCAATCACAACAGATGAACATAGAAAATATGGTGCAAAACTGTGCAAAACATGCAGCAGTGCTCTCTATCCCAGAAAGGGTGAATGAATTACAATACAAACTGTCACAATGAACAGAGCAATTCGAATTGCCTAAGGAGGTCATTCGAATCACTGAATGGAGTAGCTTGACTCAATCTAGGAGTCCTCATCAATCATCGGTGTTGCTCATCAATCACAACAAACAGTCATCCAGGTGTCAAGCTGAGTCTAACTGATCATAATAAATGTAACTGAAGTGTGTAGCACTGATATAGGATCTGGAGGCTCAGTGGGGGCGCATGGGAGGCTAACTGGAGTCAGAGCAAGTCACCTAATCGAACTGGAGGTCAATCGGAGGTGAAACAGTCAGTCAGGAGTGAAATCGGAGTGAAATCAATCAGAATCGGAGCTAACTGAATGTAACTGGAGTGAATCTGCAGTGCTAGGTGAACAAGTGCGCCCTTCTCTGTCAGTAGGTGAGAAGAGGGCGCCTTTCAGCTTAGGAGGGCTAAAACTCTGTGGAAAGTGGCTCCCGGGTGCTAGAAGAAGGTGGATAAGGTGCTGGAGGCATCAAACTGGTGACTGGACTGCATATCCTGAAATAGATCATGCAAGATCCTGAAATAGATATGTATCCCGAAATAGATGATCCTGAAATAGATATGTATCCCGAAATAGATGATGGATATCCGAACACCCCCCCTCAAGCTAGACTATGATGTGCCAACTAAAATAATGTGGGGCCCTGGTAACTAAGACCAAAGGTCACCCCAATACAATAATCCAAAAAATGCTGAAAAATAAACTAAGTGAGGAAAGAGGGAAAACCCAGTGGGAAGAAAGCCCCCCCTCAAGTCTAAAGCATAATAATGAATCAATCTGTCTCCACCATGATGGAACTCACCCCCAACAGTGAACGAAGGTAAGAGAACTTCTTCTCAGTGAAGCTCTTGGTGAAGATGTCTGCAATTTGCTCATCAGTAGGGCAATATTGCAGAATGATGGTGCGGTCATGCACCAACTGTCGAATGTAATGCATATGAATCTCAATGTGCTTGGTCCTCTGCCACTGAACTGGATCTGTGGAGATCTTGATAGCACTTTGATTGTCACAAAATAGGACAGTCGAAGTAGTGCCACCAAAACCAAACTCGGAAAGAATACCCTGCAACCAAACTGCCTGAATGCAGGCATTGACTGCCCCTCGATACTCTGCCTCTGCTGAAGAAAGTGCAATGGCTGCTTGCTTTTTGCTGGACCAGCAAATAGCACCATGACCAATCATGAAAACATAACCGGAAGTGGACTTCCGATCAATGCTATCACCTGCCCAATCTGAATCAGTAAAACCAATGAAATCTAGCTCAGAATCTGCAGCATAATGTATGCCAAACTGTCTCGTACCTTGCACATACTGCAAGATCCGCTTGGCTGCTCGCCAATGAAGCTCATGTGGCTGCTGCATATATCTTGACACGGCACTCACGGCATATGAGATATCAGGCCGTGAATGTGTCAAATAAAGTAGTGAACCAATCAACTGTCGATACATACTGCAATCTGCAAGCGGTGTGGAATCTCCCTCCTCAAGACTGATTCCTGAGAGGAATGGGAACGGGGCTGCCTTACATTCAGCCATATTAAACTTCAATAACAGGTCGGAAGCATATTTTTGCTGAGATATAGTGATCCCATCGAAATTTTGAGCTATCTCCAAGCCCAAAAAGTGACTCAGCAAGCCCAAATCGCTCATGTCAAAAGCTAGATTTAAGGCAGTTTTTAGATTGTTTATTGAAGTAAGTGTGCTACCAGTAATAAGCAGATCATCAACATAAAGTACAATAACCAACAAATTACCTTTAACTCGCTGAAGATAGACATTCGGATCAGATTTGCATCTTTGGAAATTCTGAGAAAGAAGGAAGGAGTCCATCTTTGCGTACCAAGCTCTTGGGGCCTGTTTTAACCCGTACAAAGACTTCTTCAATCTACAAACCAATGATGGATCTGATGTATAACCCTCTGGCTGCTGCATATAGACCTCTTCAGCAAGGTCTCCATGTAAAAATGCACTCTTCACATCCATGTTATGCACCTCCCAGTGCTTGGATGCGGCAATAGCTAAAACAAGGCGGATGGAATCCATCTTTGCAACCGGTGCAAAGGTCTCTGTGTAGTCCACTCCTTGGACTTGGGAAAAACCTTTTGCCACCAACCTTGCTTTATATTTGCTGATAGTGCCATCAGCAGCAACTTTAGTACGGTAGACCCATTTACACTTCACTAATTTTCTTCCAGGTGGAAGAGAAACTAGCTCCCATGTATTGTTCTTTTGAAGAGAACTGTACTCTTCATCCATGGCATCTTTCCATCTCGGATCTCGATGGGCTGAATAATATGATTGGGGATCTGAACCAGCCATCAAATAACAAATCTCAGGAAGAAATGGATCAGCAATAGAAAGAGCCATACCTGCTCTTTGAAAGTCTCCTCTTGTTCGTCTCGGATCAGCAGGATTTCCAAGATTCGAACCAGCAGATTGTAGAGTATTTTGGGCCCACTTTGGTAACTGAGGGGGATCTGAATGGTCGGATTCCGAACCTGATATGTCATGATCATCATATGCTGCTACAATATCAGAAATATCAGAACTCATACCTTCATTATCGCTGCTCGAATCTTCTTCTGGTGAAGGCGGTGAATCGGCAGTTTTCTCCTCAACTAGTTGCAATTCTTGAAGCGGTTCTTCAAACTGCACACTGCGCTCTATGAATATCTTTTTAGATCTGATATCCATGAGTTTATATGCTTTTGATTATTCCCCATATCCTATCAATATGCACTCGATACTTTGTGGATCCAAAGCTCGTCTCTTCTCAGAAGGAATTCTAGCCCATGCAGTAGAGCCAAAAACTCTCAAATTTGACACATCCGGTTTGTGACCAAAGAATGCTTCGAAAGGAGTCATACCTTTCACGGATGAATGTGGAACTCGGTTCTGTATATATGCAGCAACATTGATTGCTTCAGCCCAAAGATTTGCAGCCAAACCTTTTGATTCAATCATGCATGTAGCCATCTCTTTCAGTGACCGGTTTTTCCTTTCCGCTACACCGTTCTGCTGGGGTGTGTAGGGAACTGTATGTTGGATCTTGATTCCGCTTTGGGCACAAATTTGCAGCAACTCGGACTTGATATATTCCCCACCATTATCAGATCTAAGAGCTTTGATCTTGCTCTCAGTGGTGGTCTCAACAGAAGCCTTAAAATCCTTGAATTTTCCCAGCACTTCTGACTTGTTTTTGAGAAAGAATACCCATGTAAAGCGAGAATAATCATCAATAAATGTCAAAACATACCTTGAACCATTTAATGACATATGGGGCAGCGGATCGCTGATATCAGAATGGATCAATCCCAAAATAGTAGAGGCTCTGCTAGCCTTGTCGCGGTCGAATCTGTGCTCGGGGTGCTTCCCAATAATGCAACCAGTGCATATTCCCTTCGAGGAACGGAGTTGTGGAAGCCCATCAACCATGGATTTATTTGATAGCAGCAGCAAATACTTATAATTTAGATGTCCAAATCTTTCATGCCAAAGCCTACTAACCTCATTACCATGTGTGCGAAGAGCAGTGGGCTTTGCAAGCGGAATAAAGTGCGAAAACTCATAACATTTAGCAGTGTGGTTTGCCTTTCCAACCGCAACTAGTCTTCCACTTTTGATATCAAAAATTTCAACTGTATTAGGGCTGAATGTGACTTTCTTTGGATCACCAGTATGTGTCATTTGATACACAGAAAGGAGATTCGAAGCTAAGGAAGGCACATAGAGAACATTCTGAAAGCATCCATGATCTACATGAATCGTACCTTTGCCCTTTGAAGAAATTTTTGAGTCATCTCCCAAATGGATGGGGATGGAGCTGTTTGGATCGAATGAGGAAAAAGAATCAATATTTGCAGCCATATGATTTGATGCACCCGAATCTATCAAGAGAGTGGGCTTCGAAACCGTTGCCATGAGTGCTTGTCCTCTTTCATGATCGTCATTCCGATCCTTCTTCCTTGCACCGTCAGGAAGGGTTATGTTGTTCTTTTCCAAAAGGAGGGCCATTTGATCTATAGTCTTCTTCATACATGAACTTTCGGGATGAAAGCCACGGTTACAATAAGTACATTTAGATTTTTGGTTACCTTCTTTGCCCTTTTGCTTGGATTTCGAACTGGATGGTGCATCCGTTTGCTTGCCTTTGTCTTTTTGCTTGTGAGGCTCGAATTTGGGCTTCTCCTTCTTTAGCTTTCCTTTACCATTCGAGATCTTGGGTCCTTGAACAAATAGGGCTGAATCTTTGGAGCTTATGGACCCCATTTGAATCAACTTGTCATGCTCTTTCGTAACGGACTCAATGAAGGCATTCAAGGTAGGCATCTTCCAATTCGGGGTAGTTAGCCGACCGGAATTGAAAGTGGAGACAAATACCAAATAATCTTTCCCAAGCTTGCTTAGAATGGAGAGGATCAACTGTTTATCCTCTTTGATAACACCACTGTTCTTCAATTGCAAGTTCAAGTTCTTGAATTTTGTGAAGAATTCATTGATGCTCTCGAAATTCTCAGGATTAAGGCCAATCAATTCATTCTCTAATTGAAAAGCCCTAAGCTCATCCTGCTTGCCGAATAGTGTCTCAAGTTGCTCCCATATGGCTTTTGGAGTCTTCAATCCGCTGAGATGGAAGTGAAGATCCTTGGAGATGGACAGACAAAGAAGACCGTAAGCTTCATCAAGCTTATTGTAGTGTTTGGTTCTTTCTGCCACATTGTTTGGCTCCAATTCAAGACCAAGAGTGACTCGGTAGTATCCTTTTGAACGTAATATGATCTCCATATCATCTTTCCAATCAAAATAATTGAATGGGGTGAGGATAGGCTTTGAAGAAGAGTATTCCATTGCTAGGAGCGAGTCAAATGATGAAGAAGAAGCTTGCATGCAGACTATAGCGAATGGAGATGCTGTAGGGAAGCTTGCATGCAGAATGTAGCGAGTGCACTTGGAGGAGATAATTAACCTGCAAATCACATAAGAACAATCACAATAAGGTCGAACAATCCACCCTTTGAGAGTTGCATCACACCTGGGATTGGATTTCAAGCAATGTTGAATAGGTCCAATGTATCAGATCCAGGAATTATGTGGTAACTCAAGCTTCTGGAGTGGTATTGGAGTATTTTTCAAGCTTTGCATGCACAGGAGCGAATGCCCTTGAGATATCTCATGCCAAACTTTTTGCAATTTTTAGCAATTCAGTCAAATCTTCTTGTATAAACACCTGTAGAAAAGAGATCTTGTCCCTGCAATGGCTCTGATACCATGTAAAATTAGTCACAGCAGATCTAATGAACAAGTAAATCAATCACAACAGATGAACATAGAAAATATGGTGCAAAACTGTGCAAAACATGCAGCAGTGCTCTCTATCCCAGAAAGGGTGAATGAATTACAATACAAACTGTCACAATGAACAGAGCAATTCGAATTGCCTAAGGAGGTCATTCGAATCACTGAATGGAGTAGCTTGACTCAATCTAGGAGTCCTCATCAATCATCGGTGTTGCTCATCAATCACAACAAACAGTCATCCAGGTGTCAAGCTGAGTCTAACTGATCATAATAAATGTAACTGAAGTGTGTAGCACTGATATAGGATCTGGAGGCTCAGTGGGGGCGCATGGGAGGCTAACTGGAGTCAGAGCAAGTCACCTAATCGAACTGGAGGTCAATCGGAGGTGAAACAGTCAGTCAGGAGTGAAATCGGAGTGAAATCAATCAGAATCGGAGCTAACTGAATGTAACTGGAGTGAATCTGCAGTGGTAGGTGAACAAGTGCGCCCTTCTCTGTCAGTAGGTGAGAAGAGGGCGCCTTTCAACTTAGGAGGGCTAAAACTCTGTGGAAAGTGGCTCCCGGGTGCTAGAAGAAGGTGGATAAGGTGCTGGAGGCATCAAACTGGTGACTGGACTGCATATCCTGAAATAGATCATGCAAGATCCTGAAATAGATATGTATCCCGAAATAGATGATCCTGAAATAGATATGTATCCCGAAATAGATGATGGATATCCGAACACAAAGATGGGGATGGTAGCATACGACATGTCCATTTTCATGGTTCCCTTTAACTTGGATTTCCACAACCTAGACAATAACATCCCGAACTTAGGTGGAATATCAGCCACTACCACGTCCATGATCATATTCTTATGAGGTATCTGAGTCAGTGAAACCACCATGTCTTTAATCATCCCCACACATGGAACCCTTTTAGATTATGTTTTTGCCAGAAATTGTTTCCAAGGCTAAAGAAACAAGCCAACACAATCTCAAATAAAACTCAACAAAGTAAACTAGGTTTTAGGTTTTCTGGAATGTTTTCTTGGTTATAAATTTGGTAGTCAATCAGGGATTACATTCATCAGCTAAGCAAGAAACTAAATCATAAACAAGTAAAGACAAAGATACATCATATAATCCACAAATAACGATCAGTATATAATCTTAAAGTTCATTCAGGGCTGACAAGCATCACAAGTAAAGAAATCATGAACCAGCAATGAATATATTAGTCCAGTAGTTAAACAAACTCAAAATAAAGCTAAAACATATGCTGAAGGGTAACAAGTGTCATATATTTCATAGTCTGTCATCAAATGCATACAAGAGTCATAGTACTTAGCTCTGAACAAGTCTGCAGACAAAGATAATCTGGAGACCTCCTGAAGCTCCCAAAAATCCAACCCCTCAATGACTTCCTAACATGTCTAAATACTATGCTTTTACAAAATCAGTTAGGCCTCTAACCCTAACTGTCTTCCACCTATTCGATGAGGTGAAGTAAATGCAGAATATTTACAAAGTTACAAAATATGCTAAAAATAGCACATCATTAACATATATGTTTACTGACTAATGACAACTAACTGAAAGTAGAACGGTCTTATAGGTCTTTTGCCACCTCAGCTAGGAGAGCGATACCATCTGATGCTTGGTCTTTCTTCTTAGCCTTCTTTTGCTCCTGCTCCATGTCATTAATCTTTTTAATGAGCTCTTTGTTTTTCTGCTGCAGGTCCTGGACTGTCTTCTCCAACTGTGTGCAATGAATGTCAGCAGCTCTTTTTCTTTTAAGTGCTTCTTTTGCATCAGCTACCAACTCCTGAAAATTATCATTTACATCTTGTAGATCTTGTCTCAACCTTCTGTTAGCCATCATTAGTCCATCATTGACCTCTTGCATATAATTCATCTGGTGTTTGTATTGCTTGACAGTTTTCTGCAAATTTTCCCTGTCAGAGTTAGCTAATTTATCCATTGTAGAATCTTGTTCTTCATCAGGTCTCCAAGGAATGTCAAGCTTCTTGAAGATTTATGTCTCTTCAATCAACAGTTCTGTGTCTTCAATACTAGGATTCTGATTTTTTGTACTTGCTGCTTCGACTGAATGAGTTTCTTCTTTTAAACATGGATGCAATTTATCTAGTTCTGGTTTATCATCATCCATGGACACTTCATCTAAGACAGTCACTTCGTTTGTATTCAATTTGGGATTCAACAATTTCTTCATGTTTAATCTTAACTTGTTCTTTGACCTAGTTTTAGGTCTCCAAAATGATGTTGCTTCTCCCATCATCTTCAATTCTTTCCCTTGGTGCTGAATAGCAGCCAATTCTACTACTTCCAGCTTGTTCCTTTTCCCGTTAGGTCTTGTTGTTTTGCTATCTGAAGTATGAATTTCTTCTATTTCAGCTTTGACTTCTATTTTGGAGATGAGTTGTTCTTCTTCCAATAGATATCCCTCATCATCTGAGATAATGGTGATAGGGCTTCTCGGCTGAGTGTGAATCTCCTCTTTAGGTACAGCAACCACTTTTATATCAACCTTTTTCTCTTCCTGAGGATCTGCTACAGGCACCAAATTCTGTTCAGGCTGTTCCTTCTTATCTTCAAACAGTGTATACTTGCCTTTAGAGCTGGCTGAGAATGTCTTTTGTTCATTGTCTTCCTCCACAGGCTCTGCTGCTTCCTCAATTTTGATCTTTTCCTTATCTTCCAGCTTTGACTTATGGCCTAACTTTCTCAACAAGACCTTACCCTTATCTGTTTGTCTCTTAGACTTTTGATCTTCAAAACCAGACCAAAAGATGAAGAAGTCCCAGGTCTTTCCTTCATGCTGTAAGACAGTACTAATAATCAACTTGATTAGTCCATGGTGAAAGATGGACTGAGAGGAATGATCTATTGGCCCTTTCACTTTGTTGGACATTTTCTGTAAACTCTTCAAAAAGAAGAATGGCAGGTTCATCTTGGACACCCCCACCATGTGCTAAAGGAATCTAAAATGATATTTGTATACAAAAGCATACCTGCCCTCACAAGTAATATAGCTCTGTAATATTCTGATTGACTCAACCCATTCCTTTCTGACATTTTGGATCAGGATACCTTTATTCCAATCAGGTGTAACATTTGGTAAAAGAAATCTCTGAGGATCAAAATGAAAGGGCAGTTTCTTAAACCATTGTTCGCCCTCATCCTTAATCCCTGTGGCTTCTAAAATTAGTTTTACTATCAATTTGAATTTCAGAGTATCAAAAATCACCATGTCATTTTTGAAACCCTGGGCAAATTTACAGGACACCTTTGCATTATACCCATTGATCTTCCTGAAAAAATCCATCCAACCAGCTTTTTTGAACAGCTCCACACACTCAGGCAGTTTTTCAACCCATTCTACATCTGTTGGTTCAGCTCTGTTTATTTTACCACTCCTGCCCATTATTCTTCAATCACTGCAAATTGAATGTATCCTCTTGTATTGTTTGTGAACAGGAGATTAATTTTGGAAGTTAAAAACACTATTGAATGTACAGGTTGTTCACAGCACTGACAGGATTAAATTTCATAAAAAACGAAACTGTTATCTTCAACCCTCATTCATCCTGGCGTCACAGATCATCAACAAATAGCTATTTCTCTGGTTAAAATTGTGTTTAAAAGCACAATTTAACCTATCCTTTGATCAATTTGAACAGAGTAAGCTCCGGTGAAAAAACCCCAAATTTACTGTTATATTGGTTTTTTAGGAATACCTGTAAATTGCTCCACTGTTGTTGTTTGAAATCACGACCCAAACTGTCAGATGAGTCACCTTGTTTGTATAGATGTCCTCCAACCTTCAATTTAGCTATTAGCAACGGGATTAGGAAGCCCTAATTTCCCGTGAAGCCCTCAACACCTTTGCTTGTTCAGTTGGCGATGATGCTCGATTTTTTTAGTGGTTCTGGTTACCTCATTAAGTCCTTCATGTTTGAATATGCTTGTAAATAACAAATTCATGCCACATTACCTCAAACCATGTGGATATCTGTCAAAATGAATTACACCTGTGCTGATGATGAGCACGATTTCCTCACGATGTGCAAGCATTTGAAATCATGATGTTTTCTGCATCAACACGTCATGACTCCTCTAAAACACATAATCAATCATTCATTAGCCCAAGCGTGCCAAAATTTACTGAAAAATCGGAAGAATTTGGAATCGCGATAATCTTGTAGCGCGCCTTTGGTGATTTTCAGCCCTAGCGCTACAAGAATATCATTAACACTGTTTTGGTGCTTTTAAGCAGCTTTGGGTTATTTTGCAAGCGATTTAAAAGCTGTCAAGATAAAGATGATACATGACTCTACTTAGGATAAGGTTTATGAGCTCTTTATTCAATATAGTGACCTTTTAAACCCTTCATCAAAAACAAAATTAAAGTTTAAAAATTTGAAAATCTCAATAGCAAGCCCAAAATCTCATATAAGAACTAAAGAAAATTTCCTTAAGAAGGAAGAATCAAGTTAAAGCAAGTAAATAACTTAAAATAAAATGCAAATCAAACAAAATTTGAAGAAACAATTTACTGACTTAACAGATTCAAAGGAGAATAGGTATTTATAAGGTCTTGTGATGTCTAACCCTAGATTCTCCACCACTGAACTTGGCATGAGGTTATGGGAGGTTCCTGAATCAAACATAGCATTGTGAAGGATATGGTCATGTATGTTGAGACTGATATAGAAAGGGGGGACATCAATTAATGAGGCATTTTCCACATGGGGGCCAAACCAAAGAGTGGGTTTGTCATCATACAAGTTGATAGTATCAGGTTGCTTCCCTTCTCCACCATTTACTACTTTCAGAATCTGGTATTTGTATTCTGAGTTTTTGACCAACTCATTTAAGGGGATGGAGATCTTAATCTTAGATATTTCATTCTCCAAACTGAAAGAAGTATGGACCCTCTATGTTGTCTTTGTATCACCTTCACCCCTCCCTTTTGGGATCTTTTTAGGAGGTTATGCCCCATTCCGAAGAGTCTCCTTAGGGATTGCAACTTTTGGGTTTTTTCTCCCATGGATTTCCTTCCTTGGTGACTGAGAAGGGGATGGATCAACAACAACCTTTCCTCAGTCTACTGTTACTTTTCTACTTCTCAAATTATGCTTCCTCTCGAACTCACAGATGGAATTGTGGAGCCCTCTTAGGTATTGGTCAGATTTTGATTTGCCTAAGACGTCATTTGATTGCAGGGAAGACTGGTCATGTTCATATTTAGTCAAATAAAATCGGGGTTGGATATGACCAAAGAGATGGATTTGGTCTTCAGATTGTCTATCTTCCTCTTCTTCATCTATGAAATTCTCGGCAAAAGGTGGTCTGATTGGCTGATTCTCATGGGTTCTTTGCTCTCCAGGTCTTCCTTGTGGGGTAGGGGGTCTTCTGAGATTGTTATTTCGAGCTTGAGGCTCTGGGTTTTCCATGGAAGGAGGCATGCTATCAAGGGAGATCCTATCCACCAATATTTCCATGGTTCTCATCATCTTCTCAAATTTGGCATCCATAGACTAGGATGTGGAAGGCTGCATAGCTTCATTGCATCTCTTTTTATCAGCTTCAGTTAGGTGCTTCATTTTCCCCGAGACCATCAAGTTGGCTTCTACTTCTAATGCATCTTTCAACATATCAGGGAGAGTGGGAGATCTCCTTTCTATCAGCATGAGGGAAAAATCATTGTCAAAGTAGTTGGAAAAATGAAGCTTGGCTACCCCCATAAGGATCATAAACTTAGCTGAGAATTCTTGGACAATCTCAACATTGGCTTTCTTTTCATTCTCGTATTGAGTGAGTACTTGGAGAGGATTTTTCTTATCCTTCCATCTGGCTAGGAAAGCTTCTTCAAATATTTCATAAGTGGCAATTCCTCTATTTGGCTAGGCCTTAAACCATTTATTCACTTCCCCTGCAAGGATTTGGGAAAAAAACCTCATCTTAACATCATCTTCATCTACCTCTTCCAAGTCTGTGAATTCATTGAAATGTTCTACATGCTATTGTGTAGAAAATTTTCCCTCCCCATCAAATATCATGAGGCGTTGGGAATATCCCACAGGTAGGTCATTGAGATTGGTTGGGAGGGCTAGAGGGGCATATCAGGAAGCCATGGCTCTTGTATTTTTCTTGGGATCAGAGGGAGTTTTAGAAGCTATAGAGGGAGTACTCAGGACATGGATATTTTGGCCAGTAGCTTTAACAAAGGGAAACAGGCCACTAGTTTCTTCCTGGGCTTGTAAAATTTCCCACAAAGTACTCAGGAAATGGGCCTGAAATTTTCTTTGGTCAAACAGGGTTTCTCTTAGATCAGTCTTAGACCTGGATCTGAATGGGTAGGACCCAGTCCTTAAACTTGAAGGGATGCTCTCTATATTATATTCCTCTTTTTTGGGTAAAGAAAAAGACCTAGTTAGTGGAGAAATACCTGTTTGGCCTTTCTTTGCTTTCTTATGACCTTCTTCGGGTCTGAGGTAACCTTTGGTAGCTCGGGGTCTGGATGAATTCTCGTAGGTATCCTCCTAGGAGCTCGTTGATTCAGAAGATGGTGTAGTCGAGAGAATAATACACGATCCTCTTAGCGTCTGACTACTGTTCTCCCTCAACAATCAACTCTGATCTGATACAAATATTTTGAAGTAGGCTTGATCTCCAGTGGAATCGCCTGTTTGAAAGGTGGAGTTACCAAGAAAAATGATACAATGTTGGAATGTTAGACTCTCATTTTTCCCTCAGAGGTCCGATTTGATGCAGTGAAAACAAGAGATTCTCCCCAATGGAGTCGCCAAAATGTTATCACCCAATATTTTCCTGGGTTGTAGCAGAAAATACCATGGGGTAACAGTTGCAACCCAGTATTTAGTGGATGGAAACTACCCTTTCCAACCATAGAGAGGGATCTCTCCTTTGTGCTTCCAGCAATGGGATATAGCTTAAATGGGATGGGATATTGGTAAAAGTGGTGGCTAGACCTTCAAAATAATGAATTAAAGGGGTTTTTGGGTTGGTTTTTAACAATAGGAGGACAATTGGGCTATTAGGAACCCATGTCTTTACTTTGTTAGTACATTGTTGTTGGACCCATATGCTTTGTAAGACGTCTCGTAGTATTTGTTGATCCATAGTTTGTGTATTGTTGTTGGGCGCATATGCTTCGTAAGTCGCTCGTAGTAATTGTTGACCCATAGTTTGTATTGACCCATGGTTTTGACCCATAGTATTGGCGCCTAGAATTAGTATATAAGTGTGTGTTGAGGCCAATGAAGGCACCATGAAGTTATTTGTATTGAACTTGCTCAAAGGAGGTTGTGCCCTCGAAGTAGCCTGAGATCAATAAAAGTGATTTTGAGTTCTGTTATTACTGATATCTCGTGTATTTTCATTAATTAATTGTTGCAGGTTCTTCACATTTGGTATCCGAGCACTTTCTTGGGATCGTTGGGTGAAATTTCTGCCAAATTTTTTTTTCGCATCTGTTGCAGGTTCGGAGCTAGGAATAATCCCTATCCACTTAACTGTAGGATGTACTTGGGAATAATCCCTAAAACTCATTGTGAGGAGTACCACAAGAACCCCAAAGTAGTTGGCCCATTGAGAGGACCTGCTAACGAAAAGGGAAACGACCCCTACCTGATTGACTAGTTCACACCCGTGAGGTAAACCAAGAGCTATAGTTTGTGGCAAAGCGGTTATCAGTTTTACCTGAGCCATGGAGTGAGGGTTACTGCTCCAATACGCAAGCCGTTAGATAGCATTGGTGGCTGAGTGAATCCCCTAAACCATTAGGAAGTCGAGCATACGGGGTCCATATCTTATTTCAGTTGATAAATCGTAGATTTCTTCTGTCCAGAACTGTTGCCGATCACTTCCGCATCATTTTAGATCTATCTGTTACCGATCACTTCCGCGTTGTTTCAGATCTATTTGTTGTCGATCCATTCTGCGTCGTTTCAGACCCATCTGTTGCTGATCCCTTCCATGTCGTTTCAGATCCGTCTGTTTTCGATCCCTTCTGTGTCATTATAGATCCATCTATTTCCGATCCTTTCTGCACTGTCGCAGATCCATTCTGAGAAAAAAAAACTATTTTTTCACCATATCTCCCTTGTTTTCACTCCGTTTTCCTTGAAACTTCCTTGACACCCCTGTCATCCCATTTTTCATCTTTCATTCCTGAGGACCCTATCCCAAATTCCACTTCCCAAAGCCAGAAATCCCACATTTGTCTATTTTTAGGGTTTGCCATGGCTTCTTTAATTTTCACCCAATCACCTTCAAATTTTTTCACCGTGTTCATTTCCTATTTCTGCTTCTTTGTCCCTCTATGACAAGTTTTCTCATTCTTTCACCCCGCTTCTGAAATCCCCATTTTCTGCTTCCCTGTCCATTCGAAAGTGTCCAAAACCTAGTCAAACCCCAATTACCCATCAGAGTTTTTCCCAAATCCAAATTTCCCTTTACGAAATAATCTTATGTTTGTGTTTTTCTACCCATTAAAAAAAAAGCCTCATGGTTATGGTTTTCACCCGCGTAGGAGCAAAAACCATGGAGGGAGCACTTGCAGCCTGTTGGGTGTATTTACTGTCTTAAGGAATCACCAAATATTTAATTATCGAACAGGGTTGGTAATATTAGAGTTGTGGCGCAGTATATGCTGAGGTAGAATGGTACCTAAGGCTTCGGCTCAGCAGACCTTGGAAATGTTTAATAATGAAAAGATCGAAAGATCTTTCAAAATGAAAAACCAAGTCAAACTTAAAAAATACAACTACTGAATTGATCAAACCTAACCAAACCAATAGATTAGAATAGTATCAATCTATACTACTCTACTCTATGGACAATAACTGAAAAGATAAAAACAAGGAATATTATTCTAGGAACAAGACTTGATCAGAAGAAAAACTATTTTGATGAAAATGGAAACTATTGATTAATGATTGAAACTCTAGTCTAGGAATTAGAAAACAACTATAAATGAGTTTAGAAACCTATCTATGAAATGATTCGATCAGAAAACTAACTATGGAAACATGAAACTATATTAACTTAAAGCAAAACTACAAACTACTTAATGAATTCAAAAACTATTCGTGCATTCAACTCAAGATCAAACTAAACTACCTAATTCCATTCTCCTTGAGGATTCTGAGGAAATGTATCAAATGTAATAGGAACGGGAGAGAATGTATCAAAATGACTTTCAAATGTGACAAGGAAACAAAATGGAAGCAAATCTAGTTTAACTTCTACAAATAAATGCAAACTAAAGAGTGTCCAATTACAACTAACTTTAAACATTGTGATCTATTGTGAAGAACCTGCAATAATTAATTAGTGAAAACACACAAAATCGCAGAAATAACAGAACTCGGAATCACTTTTATATTGATCGCAGACCACTTCAAGGGGGCAACCTCCTTTGAGCAAGCTCAATACAAATAAATTCATCGTACCTTCATTGGTCTCAACACAAACTTATATACTAAGTCTAGGCGCCGATACCATGGGTCAATACCATGTGTCAATACAAACCACGGGCCAATACAAATAATGGATCAACAATTACTACGAGATGACTTACAAAGCATATGCGTCCAACAACAATAATACAAACTATGGATCAACAAATACTATGGGACGACTTACAAAGCATATGCGTCCAACAACAATATACTAACAAAGTAAATAGAAGGGATGACATGGGTTCCTAACATCTATTCTTTATCCATAAGCAAATGACATGGAACAAATGTAATCTAGAAGCAAGTAGAAAACTTAATAAAGATATTTACTTGAAAATGAATTTTATTTAGAAGCAAGTAGAAAACTTGATAAAGATATTTTATTTCCAAATCAGATCCTATTCTATGAACATCTTTATTAACTATGTGAGTGAGGGAACCAAATCCTATGCTTGAACTAAGAAACCATCATTCGGAACATGAGGAACATAAGTGTAAACATAGCCACATAAACACAAGGTGGATCTATGTCAAAATTGGATAACATAGACATAGAGAACAAGCTGGATCTATGTCTCATCAAGAGCCAAAACGAGTATGGCTCAGTCTTGCGCAACTTGGGCAATAACATAAATAAGGTGATGCTATCGAGGATCCCAAGGTCTTCATCCAAAAACAACCCAAGGTACAAACCTATCCATGCGAATAAATGACTTGATGTCGAACATTGGAGGTATCATTTGATTACTAGTCATTGATGTATATCGTTAACAAACGCGAGGGTGTCCACCAATAATGAAAATGGGACCCAAGGTACCTATTACATTCAAACAAGTGCGAATAAGTGGTATTACCATCGAACACGTGAAGAATCCATCGGATAGGAGACATTGATGTATTCCCATCTATCAAATAGCGAGGGAAACTTCCACTAATGACTGCAATCCCCAAGGTACTAACCGAATCTCTAAACTTCATTCCTAGAGCACAAAGAGTTGAATTCAATGGGAAGAACTCTGTTGGAAGGGAGGCCTTAAGGCATCCTCCATCAGCCAACACGAGGGACACTCAACAGGTATGAGCTGATTTGGAGTAGGACTGAACACATGATGAAACATACTGACACCAAGGAATGGACGACGCATGAGGTCAAGGCAACTGCAGAATGGCCGACACAAGTTATATCCTTGAACAGTGAGCAAGACACAAGAGTGACTTAGGAAACTTTTAACACGAAGAGACCACAATACAAATCTACAATGTAGGAGACATTAATAGATTCTCCATATGATTGGAAGACTAAACAAATGGAGGAGTAAGAACTCTGAGATCAGGTTTATCCTAAGGCCAACACTAGAACCCGACTTGTTTGATAGACTCAAAACAGGTGCTTTGTTTAAGGAGGTAGTTGACTTGCTACCATCATATTGAAAGATATTTTAACATTCTTCCCTTTCCTTTCCTTTTTCATTTGTTAACGAGCTTGACAAAGAACTAAAGCATGCTCGACGGTATTTTCATATTTAAGGAGTCTGAAAAAACCTAGAAGAAAACTCCATACACCTATCTGTGGATTTTATATCGAGCCCAGATTGGTCTCTGCTCGGCGGTGTTTTCTTGCTTATAGAGTTGAAAAACTTAAACATTCCTCTATCAACCATCTTGTGGATTTCACATCGAGCCTGAGTAGGTGAATGCTCACTTGGTGTTTTCACATTTCGAGAGTCTGAAAACCCTAAAGACGACTCCAAAGGTCCTTTTTTGTAAAGTTAGTCTTCTTCCCTGAAAAAGTGTAAAATAATGGAAGAAGAACTCTTCTAGCGCATACCAGAGTATACCTAGAGTATACCTTTTCCGTAAATTATCCACCAAGGCCCGGAAAAGAGGTAATTCTATACCTAAGTGGATGTCAGTTCAGTTACTTTAACGAGCCTGGAAAGACAACTATGCTCGGCAACCTTTTCCTATTTAAGGAGTTTGAAAAGGGCTTAAAATAACTCCATAGGGATCTTTTCCGTAAAGGTTTAACTAGCCCTAAAATGTAAACTCGTGACCTCCTTACTATTTTTAACGAGCTCAAAGGAGATACAGAAAAATGCTCATAACTTCCTTAATTTTTTTAATGAGCTCGAAGTGAAGATGGAAGAAATGCTCAAAACCCACTTACTGTTTTTAACGAGCTCGAAGTAAAGGTAGAAGAATGCTCGAAACCTACTTACTGTTTTTAACGAGCTTGAAGTAAAGGTGGAAGAATGCTCATAACCTACTTACTGTTTTTAACGAGCTTGAATTAATGCTGGAAGAATGCTCGAAACCTACTTACTGTTTTTAATGAGCTCGAAGTAAAGGTGGAAGAATGCTCAAAACGTACTTACTGTTTTTAACGAGCTCGAAGTAAAAGTGGAAGAATGCTCGAAAAGGGAGGAGACGAGTGTGAGGGACATGCAAAACTATCTCCAAGCGTATGGAACAAAGCTATGCCTAATGCAAGGAACATGAGCAAGATAAGGACACTCAGGGTGTGTCTCCTCCAGGTAAAAGGTGTCAAAATGCGAAGGCAAAATGATACAGGGCTTAGCGGAAATGAGATCAGAGATGGAGGCTTATACAATGAGATAAAAGCGTGGAAGTTGGCATCAAGCTCATTAGCGCAAGCGGGATCATAACAGATTCATATGCAACTTGAACACAAAGATGGGATCCTAATCAGGGATGGCTAGAAAGATATGAGGCTTCTTCTCAAAGTCATTGTAAATCTAAAAAGGCTCCTGAGCCTATGAGAAAAACTTAGCATGGGCACCAAAATGGCATAAGGGTGCTGACTAGGGTGACCCATGTTAGGTAGGCTTTGTTGTCGAACTGGTGCAAAATACATAAAGAGATGGCTGACACACCAATATCCAACAGGTTCGACCCTATGGCGAATTCGGATGGCAAAAGGTTCAAATGCAACATAATAGCAGGTAAGCCTAAACCTATATGCAAGGTTCTGAATATACCTAACATGGTCGCACTAGGTGTTGAAAAGGACCAGTAAGCAAGTATAAATCCAGCTAAGAATCCTATCTCCAAGAATAATTAGTACCAAGATCGTATCTAAAACATATGTAAAGAAAGACCTGATACAAGTCATTATGGTAGAAATACTTTCAACTTCACTATCATCAACAACAAGCATAAACAAGGGAGAGTTTTCAAATGAAGACTCTATGGTACCCAAGCCCGAGGACTTACAATCAACAAGATCGACTTCAGGATGAAGATAAAAGTTGAAGGACATGATGGAATCTGCAGAAACAAATTCATCATCATAGGAGTTGAAAATTCTAGAAGCAAAATCAAACTCAACAGGAACACCAATTTGCGGATCTATAGGAGAGTCCAATGACTCAACAGTAGGAAGATCAGACTTTAAGGTCAAACTGGGGCTGGACATAACTATGACTGGATCAACATCCAAATGAATGGTAGACTGTACTATGGACTCTAGGAAAACTTCATCGGAAGGAAGTATATCATCCAAGATAGAACACATATCCAAAGATTCAGATGGAGGTGTTACTTGGTCAAAAGCTGGGACTAAGTCCCGAGAAGGTAAGCATGAACTCAAAGACTTCTTCTCAGTAGCAGTTGAACTAAAGGAACAATATGCCACATAAGCTCCATGTGACATAGTAGTGCCTAATGACGAGGGATCTGACTGGTCTACAGTTGGGTAATAAGGAGGATCAACAAATGCAAGCTGGTCAATAGTGATGATGCTTTCGTTATGAGGAAAATGCATCACACGAAAGAGCGTAGACACCACAGCATGCATAGCATAAACGTAATAACGCCCAAGGATCATGTGAAAGTCCACAGTGTCCTTTAAAACCATAAAATCAACTAAGACTATTTCTCGACCCAAAGTAATAGGTGCCTGACAGAGGAATCCGAACGGTTCACTAGGTCTTTTATCGAAGGTCAACAGCCAATTAACAGTTGGAATAACATTAGGGAAACCCAAATCTCTCCAAGCATAAGCAGATAAAATACTAACAGAAGCTCCTTCATCAACAATGCATCGATCAACAGTATGGTTCTTGATATCAACCTTTATCTGAAAAGGTGTCGTAGAAGGAAGATGAGGTTCGGCAAGACTATTCCAATCAAAGGGAATGGTCCTAGGGCTTGGTAGGGATTCACATGGCACAGATGAAGTACCCCCTTTTTCAGGAACATCCAAACTGGTAATGCAGAAGACTTCAGGGACAGGTGCATCAATCTCCAAAGGACTGATGGGATCAGTCAAAGATTGCATCGATTTGATCACTTCACTCTCCGAAGGAAGAGTGAGGTCGTCCAAAGATTGCATTGGTTCAACCACTTTATCAACCAAAAGTTGATCTGACTGTAGGGAATCTATAGACAACTTAGGAACAGAGGTTCCTTCAGACATGGACCACACTCTTTGTGCATCTGGAATGGCAGGGCATCGGTGAGTAAGGTGATCTCCCTTACAAAGTTTACAAGGGAACTTTGGTTTCCGTCCTATAGGTTGAGACTCCTTTACAATGTCAGTACTCTCAGCATGACTAGCATTGGCTGATAGCTTGCCCCCAGCATGACTTACAGTGGTTGGTTGCTTAGAAGCAGAAGACTTTTGAACTAAGGACCACACTTTTTGCACTTCTAGAAGTACAGGGCACAAGTAAGTAAGGTGGTCTCCCTCACAAAACTTGCAAGGGAACTTACACTTCTGTTTATTGGGTTTGTTGACAATGTCAACACCCTCAGCATGACTTGCAGTGGCTAATCTGGTGTCTCCAGTATGAATCACAGGAACTGGTGACTTGAAATTAATATGACTAGCAGTGATCAATGACGTGTCCTAAACATGACTGATAGTGGTTGAAGAAATACTTTCAGTGTGATTTTTAGTGACTAAAAGTTTTCTCCCAGCATGACCTCCAGAGGCTGGGTAGGTGCCTCTTGCATGACTTGCAGAGTTAGGGTGCTTGCCCCCAGCATGACTTATAGAGGCTGGGTTGCTGCCTCTTTGTTTTGGCATCTTCTTCCCATTCTTCCTCTGTCTATTCCTTTTAGACTGCTGGTTACTAGTATTGCTACTTTCGCCACATGAGGTAGAAGGAGGAGAATAAGATGTTACTGGAAAAGAAGGCACAGGGTTCTAATGCTCTTGATTTGAGGTGCTTACAAAAGAAGCATCAGGAGCATGCAACGCATTCAGAGTGTAGAACAACCAAACTGGCAGCCCTATAGTGATTCCAGGAATATTCAGAGTAGCCATTAAGGGAGTACCAATGTTTCCAATGAATGGAACAACACAAGGATCCCCTGGGATAGGGGTACCTTGATTGGCACTCGCCGAAACGCTAGACATAGTTTCCTGCTCAAATGAGCAAGAAGTTCTTTAAGGAAAACTGAGACAAGTAGCACAAAGAGCACACCACTAAAAAAGGTCCTAGGTAAATCAAACCAGGAAAATAGATGCCTTCTGGAGAAGAGTATGGGATAATGAGGTCCCATAACAGATCAACGAAGGATGAAGAATAGTTACCTGGGGTCCACAATACAATGACTAAGGGTGCAAGCGCTGGAATCACCCAACCGCCCTCCCAGAGACCTGCGAGGGATTTCCTCCCACGTCTATCCTAGGTACAACAGATATAACCCTCCATAGTCACCTGTGTATGATTCTATGGTCATATACTAAGGATACTACCACACCGAAAACTCATGGGGGAACAGTCTCTGGTTGAATCAGAGGCATGGGCAAGGTAACTGGGCTCGAAACTCAAAAGAGTCCCCAAACGCGATCCAATCCTGGTATATGCTCGAAACAAAAAGTAGGAGGTTTATTCCCAACAATCTGATCTCACAAGACCTACTGCATAGATCCCAGGCAAGTTTTGAATGAGGTGGGTTTACCTGCGATAGTCGAACTACGATTTTTGCGTAATGTGTGATCTTGGGTGGTTTTAGGTGTTTTAAACCCAAGATCCTAACCAAAACTAGTTGGTGAAAAGTGTAACCTAGAAAAGAAAATGTTACTAGTACATTTTATTAGAGTTCACTTTAAAGGTTACTAGCTTACTCAAAAAGGTAGTGGGTGTGTGAGAGTGGTTATAACAGAAATATAATACTGAAATGAAATGTTTACCACTAAACAAAACTTTTCTTTTCAATGCAAGTCCTAAAGATATGATCTATAATGCATCTGCAAATGCAATTTTTAGTCTTTTCAAATGTAAAAAGGTAAAAATAAAGTCAAAATGTACAAAATTAAACTCAAAACCTAAGAATGCAGCTACTCAAACAAAATAAAGTATGCAAAAGAAAATTTATTCTTTTGATGCAAAGCACTCTTAAATCCTTTAAGCCACTTGCAAGGTACTCCATTCAAAAAAAAAATCAAAATTTTTTCATGCTATTCGACAGTAAGAAACAAAACTGAAATTGAAAGTAACCTACTATCAAAGTAAAAGCAAAGAACTTTCAGGTTTCCTTATTGAAACAATAAAAACAACCAATACGACTTTCAGATTCTTATTGATGTAAGCATGCTAACCATTGGGAAAAGTGTACGAAACCCATTTTTAGACCCAAACAAAGAAAATGACCTACAAAGAAGTATGGTTTGGTAAAGTCAAGTCTGCACATAAATAGTGCAGTCAAGGTCCTAAACAGCAGCAAAGACACTTGAGCTTTCACTACAAAAAGAAAACTAAAAGCATAAGGGATGATAAGAAACCAATATAAAGAGAAATTTCACTCAAATAGATACAGACAGGGTCAAGTAGATTCAATAGGTTTCAAATCCCATGGAAATAGAGCAAGTAGACTCAGTCGGACTCAAATTAGGGTACAAAACACCAAACTGGTCCACAACTCCCCAACCTGGGTCAACAAGCCCCAAAACTTTCCAAACAAGCCCAAATTGATCAAAGAAGGTCCAAATCATGAACATAGGATCAGTACAAGGATAGGAGACCACTTATAGTGGTTTAACTTAGACCTAGGGTCATCAGGGACCCCAAAAAATGCAGCCACAGTCCCCCAAAATAGGTCAAGACTCCAAAAACTCAAACCTAGAATGTGTGCGCTCCTATGTATGAAGAAAACCAGTGCCCAAAACAAGGGAATGTGCTACTCTGTTGCACAACAGTAGTGCACATGTGTGGAAAGTTGAAAAAATGGGGTTAAAACCCCCCACACCTGAGCCAGTAAGGGTTTGTAAGGGCTGGGAAGGGTCTGTAAGAGCCGAGGAGGGTCAAACAAAGTATAATAAATTATCCTAATCAAGAAATTGAACAAAGACCTTCAAACAAAACTGAAGAAATGACCTTGGATACCCCTAAGAAGTTAGGCTCTCCCCAGTGGAGTCGCCATTCTGTTGTGAGGAAAATGCACCTATAGTTCAAGGGAGAAACTACCAACTTACAAGTATGAAAGATAGACCTACAAATGTTCTGCATGTGAAACTAGTAAGCAAATATATTTAAGGTTAGAAAGGTGAGTATCTTATTAAGAAGGTTGATCCAAGCTTTCCCTTCCTTGCTCTTCAATGCTATCCAGTATCGCAATGCCCACACCTGCAAAACAACTTGATACCTTTCTCAAATACATTTGACTACATATATAATACTGATATCCATGACATAATAAGACATCAAACTATAATCAAACAATAATCAAATCTAAGACACACATAAATAGGTCATCTTTGGAAAGGAAAGAACGTCTGATCTTTATTAATGAATGAAGCAAGTACATCAAATTATACCTTCCTTCAAGCTTGGCACTTCACGAAACCTAGATTCAAGGTCTCCTACTTATGTTCTCCAAGGATCCCAGCCTCTAATCAGTTGTGCTAGGGTTTATCAGAAACTGAGGCACAAGAGAGGGGGATGAGGGTCTCCATTCCTCCAGCATAACAATGTTATAGGCTTTGTCCCCTCACATGGCCCTTCTACCTTCCTTATATAGTCAATGAAGGAGATGAAAAGCAGTTATAACTGATCAGAAGGTTGCCAAACCAACTCATTTCAACCAATATTCAAGATTTTGACTAGTTCAGGAAAGTGCCCTACTCTTCCTACTGCAAACCAGCGCATTTCTCAAGGTGTGCTATACTTTATTGAAGCAGAGTTGCATATTTATGAGGGTGTGCGCTACTATTGAAGTGGAGTTGCATATTTTCCAAGGTGTGCGCTACTCTATAGGCATAAGAGTCATGCACACATGCTAGTATGCCCTACTCTATGCATAGGAAACCAACGTTTTTTGGAGAAAAATGGCCAAAAACAAGGTTTTCTGATGATTTTCAGGAGATGGTTTGGTCTGGAAAAATGTTCCTAAGGGTTATAACCATCAAATGGGCCAAGAGTGAGGTAATTTCAACCATTTTTAATGTCCCAAATGACCCTTCAATCCACAAGTGTCCTGTTGTGTGACTAAACTTGATCTCAAGAAGTGTCGTCATGTGACCAAGTGATGCAAGTGTCATCACAAACGGAGAAATGTCATTTTAAGCTATAACAGATGCCCCCTAATGTATGAGGTTAGAGGGAGTGAGGGAAACGATGGTTGAAATACATTATAAATAACAAAGAGTGGAATCATGGAAGCGAGGTAATCAGAGAGACCAAGAATCATAGGCTCAAATGAAGTACTTGAAAGCAAAGGCAATGTCAGACAAACTCATCCTTGGGGTAACTGTCCATGTTCAAATAGTGGAACATGACCTCCAAAAGGATACAATAATGATCCAAATACTGATGCATATATCATGGCCACTAGAATACAAGCGTGGATCCATGAGGAACATAAGTGTAAACATAGCCACATAAACACAAGGTGGATCTATGTCAAAACTGGATAACATAGACATAGAGAACAAGCAGGATATATGTCTCATCAAGAGAGACATAGATTGATGGAAAACCGTCAGAGAGAGTGGCGGAAAACCATTAGAGGCTAAGCCACGGGTTGACGGCGATAGCAAGGGTAAAGGGGCTAAAAGCAATAGGCCACGATGCGGTTGTAACCATTTTCATGATGACTATGGCTATCAGAAGGGTGTGTGAGCCACGAATGGACTAGTAAGGTGGCCTGAAGCGAGCGGATAAAGCTTTTGATGGTAACAGGCAGGGTGGCGAGTAACTGCACTAGTTTTGGGGAACCTTAGGGTTTTTTATCCCATCATGAATGTAAAGACATGACCTAAGGGCACAATCTATAAAAAGGACATATTTTGTAAGGGAAAGGGTTGAATCTCTAATCTTCATTGGGTTTTTGTAGAATATTGATCTCTTTTGAGAGACTCGTTGTAAAAGGCTTTGCAGCTATGTGCGCAGTGTCCTACTGAGAGAGAAGAGAGTTTGCAGCTCTATGCACATACTAGAACTGTTGAACCCTTCCCTTGATAATATAATCAACAGTTCTTGTGGACGTATCTCCCATATTGGGGGTGAACCACGTTAAATCCTTATGTTATGTGACTGAATGTGTTTGCATGTGTATATTTGCTTATGTTAAATGGTTAAGTTCATGTGTTCTTGCTTTTATATGTATTCGGCATAAGGATAAAGGATGAGAATAATATGTTAAGTATTGACATATCTGAATGAATGTTGAATGCACAAGTATTTCTAAGTTAGATGAATGCATAAGGTGATCGGGTAACCACTTAAACCAGCGAAGTCATCTAGTGTGATTCCCTGAAGCGCAGCACCGGAAGTGCGCAGTTACGTTGTAGTTCATCTTACTATATAAGTTTGCAAGGTTTACAGTTGTTGGGCCCCAAAATAGCCCCTTTTTCCTACACCTATCTACACCTTTTTCCCTGTTTTGCCTCACTATTCCTTGATCTAAGTAGATATTTTCCCAAGCAAATCATGGATTGCAACAGGTATAATCTATTATTGTTTTATTCAATTAATTCCTGCTTTGTTTATGGTTTTGCACTCTATCTTTTAAGGTTGTGCTAATATTGGCTGATTCGATAAAGATAGCCCATAATCCTTTAGAAGACCACAGGTGTAGCAGCTTGCTAACCTTTGGAGAAGAGGCATACGTGGCGCCAGCTGTCCGTTCTTGAGTACGGTTCCACATGTCACTGCAACAGTTCGAGCTTTCCTCCACATGGCTAGCTGCGACTGAGTCACAACAGAGCATCTGAGTATCAGCCAATCCAACCAGTTAGAATCTACTCTGGGCTGCGAACATCATGTAATAGCTCAGGCCCGAATGCAACGATTTCATTTAAGTCCACTTAAGGCTGTAACTGTTCCATTGTAAATCGGCAGCCTGAAGATCGTATATATTCATGGCTTCCTGATATTTTGTGAAATGATTTCATGTCATCGGGTATAAATGCAAAGAGGCGTTCTGAGCCTAGGGTTGGAGAATTTATAATTGTATAAGTTGAAGCAGAGAGTTGTGACTATGATTCATTATTTCTAATACAAGAAGCAGAGTTTCTTATATCTTGGTGTTTAATTTGTGTTAGTCTATGACATCTTTGTTAGAAGGCCAGGGCCCGCATTCTCACAGAGATCGCCGAGTTAAGCAGGTAGTTTATCTTCTTTCTTGTTGTGTGGTGTGGAATTGCATTAGATGTGTTACTGGGAGCTGCAACAGTGAAATGATAATTGCATTATTCTTTGGTAGTTTATGATTGCATCCTGAGTAGATGCAATTGCGTGGTGTGACAGTCGACTATGTAGGTTAGTTTATTTGATGCATGGTGTGTTAGATCAGCTATTACAACCAAGCTCAGCTCTGATTTTTTCCAGTCATTTATTCTTTCTATGATTTCAAATTTAATCAACTTAGAGTTCAAGCTTACTTATAGTTTCTGGTTTCTCTTTATCTTTCTTGAATTCATTAGATTAGACAAGTTATGATTCAGTTATAGTAACTGTTGGATAAATTATATCATTGGAGATTGAATACTGTAGTTTGATAATTATAGGATTTAACTTCTTGCAAAAGTAAGTCTAGTTCATTTCATTCCTAGATCAGTAACTGCTAGATTGATATTTGTAGGAAGATAATGTGATGAACCTGCAATAATTAATTAATGCAAATACACAATATATCAGAAATAATAGAACTCAGAATCACTTTTATATTGATCACGGGCCACTTCGAGGGGGCAACCTCCTTTGAGCAAGCTCAATACAATTAACTTCACGGTGCCTTCATAGGCCTCAACACACACTTATATACTAAGTCTAGGTGCCAATACCATGGGTCAATATTATGTGTCAATACAAACCATGGGCTAAGTCTAGGTTCCAATACTATGAGTCAAAACCATGGGACATATAATACTATGGGATGACTTACAAAGCATATGTGTCCAATACTATGGGATAATATAAACTATGGATCAACAAATACTACGGGACGACTTACAAAGCATATGCGTCCAACAACAATATACTAACAAAGTAAATACATGGGTTCCTAACAGATAATTGTATTTTGAATTCCTAGATGGGTAAGTTAGATTAGTTTTAGCTATGAGATGAGTTTGGCTAAGCAGATAAGTAGGATCATTTATCTCCATCCATTTAATCAACTACTTGAAATGTTTATTCATAGACTATGCTAATTACTATTGAAATAAAAGACTTCCTTGGGTTGACAATTCATATTGAACATCCTGTGTGTTAGTTGTAATTAATTAGCATATAGGGTGACCAACATTTTGGCACCGTTGTTGGGGATGGTAATTGATAGACATAGATAGTAGTTGGATTATTGATTTCATTTTAGTTTTGAGTATCTAAAGCATGCATGAATACAAGAAAAACAAATCGAGAACCCCCTCAAAATACTAACATTGCAGGTGGACAAGGTCATGGTCGAAATTAAGGTCTAGGAAAACATATATACATTGATGAAATCATTACTATAGCTGATTCTTCTACCATACTACCGTGATCATCTCTAGGAAGGGGAAATTCTATTCTCCCTAATCTTAATACTTCTCAATCAACAGTGGAGAACATAATGGGACCTTCAATTCCTGTTCCAGAGAAGAGACCTACTGAATACAAGGGAAGTGTTATGGGTGTACCAGATAGAGAGGAGATCTATCATATTAATGGGAACCGGGTTACCAAATAGGAGTGGTTGGAACATCGCCAAGAGAAAGAAGATGAAAGAAGGAGAGAAGAAGAAAGTGTTGATGTATATGTAACTTCGGAATGTATTTCATATATGTATTCCTATAGATATGTTATTATTAGACCACCTTGTTGGGGTAGGCCCTGTATAATTCATGTGGGTAAAAGGGTTATTAGACCATCCTATTGGGGGTTGGCTCAGTCAGTATTATGTTATGTGGTTAAGTTAAGTCCGACCTAGTAAAGGTTATTAGGCAAGTCAAGTCAAGTATAAATAGAGTGCGGGAGGCACTCTATTTGATCATTCTATTCTCTCTCACACTCTTTGGAGAGTGGCGCACTTGTGGAGGAAGAGAAGCTACTGCTAGGAGATGTCTATATCTTATGCTTGGGTTGTATCATTGCTCTATCTATCTCTGAGGAAGTTATTGGGTTTTTTCACCTTTATGGTTTTTCCCAAGTAAACTCTGTGTCTCTTGTGTCTTTGCATTATTGTGTCCATGATTGATATGCCGTAGATATGATATGTTGTACATGTTATTCTCTCAGTTAAGATCCTAGATCAGATTGAAATTCTGAAAAACTAACATGGTATCATAGCTAGCCTGAAAGAAGGCATGGTATGGCATGTATGACACTTGTTGCACTTATGATACCAGGGCTTGATATAGCAAAAACTAGTCATCGTAGAACTTTCGCTATAAATAAATTTTGGAGAGGTTTCGGGGTTTAAAAATCATACAGGGTGAAGCTAAGATCCCCATGTACCTTGTGTCCAAATGAAAACCTCTAATTCATTGTACTTTGTGATTTATGATTTGTACAATATAGGGTTTTTGCCTCTTCCAGATCTCAGTCATAAACAGGTGACCTTGGAAAAAAGGTCATAACTTGGGCTAGGAAGTTCCAAATGAAATTTCATAAAAAGTGACAGGTAGTGCACAGACTTTAATTTCTTGGGTAACTTTTTTAGAGGACGAAACTGAACCAAGGACACGTGGCATGCCGTACAAGTTAGCTCTCCTGTTTTATCCCATAAACAGGTCACATTGCGACACTTGGCATAAATCTCTTTAAGAGAATCCATTTGAGGTCAGACCTATGGGGTTGGAAAGATGATAGGTCAGGATATCCCAGGAAACTTTTTCAGACCCTTTGGATCGAAAAGTTCATAGTTACACCAGAAACAATCAAGTGCATATTTATGTCAAAACAGAATTATTTTTGAGCACCTTCATTCATGGCTTCTGGAATTTAGGGCTTCAGAGAAAGTTGAAATTTTTGTAATCGGATACCACGGATGGATGATACTCATCAAAATCGAAATTTAGAGACCAATATCTGATTTTTTGGTTGGGCAGAAGGTCGGGCTTGATCAAACCCCAATTCGGGACTTTGATCAGAAAGATGGAAAATTAGGGCTTCTGCAAAAATTGGAATTTTGGAAATCTGTGACCACGGCTGGAAGCTCCTCAGAAAAATCAAAGCTTAGAGCTTTGAATCAAATCTTTTGGTTGGGTGAAGCTCCGGGAAACTCAAACCCTAATTCAAGGTCCTCCCTAGTGAAACCGAAAATCTAAAAGACAATTTCGAGGTGTGAAACTTTGTAGTTTTAAAATTCTGAGTATACCAGCTTGACCAGCTCGGAAAGGCGTATCTTTCTATCCTTTCAAAAGTTTGAAATTCAAAGTTTGAATTTTTTAGGGTTTCTCTGATAAACCCTAATCCAGCTCCAAATCCAATTTTTGCAAATCAAGTAGATTGGGTTAATCCTAGAAGAGAATGGATTGGTCCGCTGCATAAGTAAAGAAGTTCCTGTTTCAGAGGGAGATGAGGCTAAGGCCTTATGTAAGAATATTACAAGCAATCTCGACAGGTATGGCTTATAGGTTTATGTTGTTCGCTAACATGAAAGGTACACCAAGAAAGACAAATCATGTTCTACTTCAAGAACATATGATCATGGTGACATGAAGACAAAGATTCATCCATTGTCATAGATCACATAGAAGGTCTACTTACGAGGTATGTATAACTTGGTTCTACAATGGTTAACTTATGAGACATGCAGGTTACTAGCACAAGTCATTGAAGAGAACTAGAAGACATCATGCAGGTATGTTAGACATAACTAGCTAACATAGTAATCCAGGTATGTTTTTCCTATATCAAGTTAGAATCTTACCTCGTGTTAGGATCCCTTATATAAGTATACTTGGTATGATTGGTTATGTTTATTCATAAAGTTAGAAATGTAAGTAATCAAGGATTTATGCATATTATGTCTCTTATCTTAATTGATGATATGACTAACTAAAAGAGTCATGGAAGTATAGGTTTGAGTAATCATGGGTTTAGGCATATTATGTTTCTTACTTTAATTTATGATATGACAAACCATAAGAGTCCTTGAATACTAATGCTTATTATTTCTGTTTGAAATGATCATGACTAAACATGCTTAAGATTATTGTGTTTTGATAGTATTGAGAATATACTAATGAATGTGTGAATATGTATGAGACCTCGAGGATAACATAATGATGATACTAATAAGAATGCATAGTGATTAAGGATGGATATAAGCTCAAGGACAGGTAATCCAGGAAACAAATATCAAGAGGGAGCACACTCTAGTTGTTTCTGCAAGGAAGCAAAGATTAAGAGGGAGCACACTCCAGTTGTTCCTGCAAGGAAGCAAAGATCAAGAAGGAGCACACTTCAGTAGTCTTTGCAAGGATGCATATATTCAGAGGGAGTTGACCACTTCTCACAATCCACATCAAAATGGAGTTGCAGAAAAGAAGCAAAGACTGAGAGGGAGTCAACCCAACAAACAAACAAAGATAAGTATTTGAATTATCATTCCTTGCATATTTTATTGTTTAAATAATATTGCTCAATAATGTATATACTGATGTTCCTAGAATTAGGTTGTGTATTATGCATATTAGAATAGTTACATTGATGAACAGTATACTACTAATATACATGGGAAAGATCGTATACCATCACCTACAAAAGAAGGACTACAACATTTGTTCAACAACAAAGTTATCTATTGAAAATATTGAAGATATTGAAGTTCCCAGGATCTGGGAAGAATGCCATGATCGAGGAGTACCAGTCGATCATGATGATGTTTGGGATGCAGTCCCAAGACCTGAAGGGGAGTCTGTAGTGACTTCCAAGAGGATCTACAAAATCAAGCATGTTGCAGATGGTAGCATAGAAAAATACAAAGCAAGGTTTGTAGCTCATGGCTTCTCTCAGAAAGAGGGAATAGACTTTTGCTCCTGTAGCCAGGTACACTTCCATCAAATCAGTAATCACCCTGGCTGCAGTGATGAAATGGAAGATATACCAGATGGATGTCAAGACAACTTTCTTGAATGGTGTAGTCGAAGAGGAAGTGTATGTAGAGAAACCACTTGGTTTTGAGACACATGACGGGAAGTCATATATGTGCAGAACTTGGTATGGTAGGATAGACAACTTTTTATCCAGTTTGGGCTTTACCAAGAGTAAAGCAGATTCCAACCTTTACTACAAGGTTGAGGAAGGAAATCAAGTGATACTACTTTTGTATGTGGATGACCTGTTTCTTACAGGTGAAGATAGATTGATTACTGACATGCAGCGGAAGCTTGCTGCCAAGTTCGAGATGAAGAACTTGGGGATGATGCACTATTTTTTTTGGCATGGAGGTGTGGTAGAGTGCAGATATAATCTTCCTTGGACAAGGGAAGTATGCAGTAAAGATCCTGAAGAGGTTCAGGATGATGGACTGCCAGGACATGGCCACACCTATGGCATCAAACCTAAAGCTTCTGTGTGATGCTTCATCTGATCTGGTTGATGTCACAGTGTATCATCAGATGATTGGTTCCTTGATGTACCTGACGAACATGAGACTAGATATTTACTTTGCGGTGAACACATTGAGCCAGTTCCTGACAGATCCGAGAGATGTTCACCTGGTTGATGTAAAGCATATTCTAAGGTACCTGAAGGGTATGGTTGATTATGAGCTCCTGTATATTGCGACAAATGAGCAGGTAGCAGATGTGCTGACGAAACCACTAGCCAGAGTGAAGTTCGAGTACTTCAGAGAGAGGCTTGGTGTTCTTCATATTGATGACACTTCAAGGAAGAAGTGATGGACACATTTGCAGGAGCCATTCCAAGCATGGTGAGAGGAGGATCTTTCCCCTAGTTATGGATGTAAGCGTTGGATGATGAGCATCAGGACGATGCTCCAGTTACTGCTCTATATATGCATCATGTTGGATGCTTGGACAATGTATCTGTATATGTATCAGTTGGATACGTTGTATGATCAGGTGGATCATGTATGATGATATGTATCAGGTAGATACTTGGTATGCATCAGGTGCATGCATTATATGATCAAGATGATCATGGATGACGAGCTTCAGGATGTTGCTCCAAATGACATGCATCAGGACGAGGAAGTGATTATGATCAGGATGATCATACGTGATGACATGTATCAGGTGGATACATTACATAATCAGTTGGATTATGTGTGATGAGTTTCAAAGACACAGATGCACATGAGCTTTTCGAACATGGTTGTAGATGTGTTCTCCCATGGTCCCGATGTAATTGCTGGGATTTTTCGACATGGTGGCAGATTTGTTCTCCCATGGTCATGATGTAATTTCCAGGGCCATTCAAGCATGGTCGTAGATGTGTTCTCCCATGGCTGCAATATAAGTGCTGGGGCCATTCGAGCATGGTTGTAGATGTGTTCTCCCATGGCTGCGATATAAGTGTTGGGCCATTTGAGCATGGTTGTAGATGTGTTCTCCCATGGATGCAATATAAGTGTTGTGCCATTCTCGCATGGTTGTAGATGTGTTCTCCCATGGCGTAGATGGAAGTTTTGTGTGATGTGCATATGGGTTGTGCTTCGTGAACGATGATCATGTGTACATCAGGATGATGTATGTTTAGTATCAGGTTGATACTCTAAGGCCATGGACAGGTTGTGCAGATGAGCATGTAAGTTGACTTGGGAGATCCGACAGGTAGAGCTGTGTGCTCGTAATAGCCTGGGATGCTCTTTCGAGGCATTGCTCTAGGGGGACATTTAATAGCGCCCTGGGAGATCCGACAGCTAGATTTGTGTGCTCATAACAGCCTAGGATGCTCTTTCGAGGTTTTGTACTATGGCATGTAATGTGCTCCTGGGAGATCCGACGGGTAGAGCTGAGTGCTCGTAACAGCCTGGGATGATATAGCTAGGTTTTTCCATGACCACATGTAATATGCTCCTAGGAGATCCGATAGGTAGAGCTATGTGCTCATAATAGCCTGGGATACTACAGCCAGGTTTTATGGTGAGATCACATGTAATGTGCTCCTGGGAGATCCGACAGGTAGAGCTATGTGCTTGTAACAGCCTGGGATGCTACAGCCAGGTTTTGTGGTGAGATCACATGTAATGTGCTCCTGGGAGATCCGACAGGTAGAGATGAGTGCTCGTAACAGCCTAGGATGCTACATCCAGGTTTTGTGATGGGTCACATGTAATGTGCTCCTAGGAGATCTGACAGGTAGAGCTATGTGCTCGTAATAGCCTGGGATGCTAGCGCCAAGTTTTTTGACGCATGTAATAAGTCCTGAGAATTCCACAGTATGGCCAGTGATGATGAAGACCTGCAGATGGTGGGCCTACATCCAGTATGAAAAAGGACTGGCACTGTAGAACTTCCTATGACTAGTAGATTCAGAGATTGATTGAGATAGAATCAACAGTGACGATGACGATTATCCAGTGACGATGATCCAGAGAAGAAGACTTGTGCTAGAATACCTGTGTCGAGAAATACCTTCCTAGTTAAGAGGGAGTGTTGATGTATATGTAACTTTGGAATGTATTTCATATATGTATTCCTATAGAGATGTTATTATTCCTCTATATGGAAGTGTTTGTATTCCTGTAGAGATGTTATTATTCTTCTATACGGAAGTGTCATCATTTATATTGTAAGTGTCGTAACTTATACTTGATGGGTTATTGGACCACCTTGTTGGGGTCAGCCCTGTATAAGTCATGTGGGTCAAAGGGTTATTAGACCACCCTATTGGGGGTTGGCCCAGTCAACATTATGTTATGTGGTTAAGTTAAGGCCGACCTAGTAAAGGTTATTAGGCAAGTCAAGTATAAATAGAGTGCGGGAGGCACTCTATTTGATCATTCTATTCTCTCTCACACTCTTTGGAGAGCGGCGCACTTGTGGAGGAAGAGAAGCTGCTACTAGGAGATGTCTATCTCGTATGCTTGGGTTGTATCATTGCTCTATCTATCTCTGAGGAAGTTATTGGGGTTTTTCACCTTTATGGTTTTCCCCAAGTAAACTCTGTGTCTCTTGTGTGCTTGCATTATTGTGTCCATGATTGATATGTTGTAGATATGATATGTTGTACATTTTATTCTCTCAGTTAAGATCCTAGATCAGATTGAAATTTTGAAAAACTAACAGAAAGGAGGAGAGCTGAAGATGCAAAGGCAGAGAAAGAAAGAGAGAAGGAAGCACTGAAATTTTGGAGCAACATGAATAACAAAGAACATGAAGGAAACAATGAGAGCCACAATAACAATGAGGAGGACGTGGAAGATAATCAACATGGTGACACTGTGGTCACACTCGAATTCCCTATCCTCCAAACACTAAGGGAATCTCCTATGAAAAATATTTCACCCTCAGTTCTCCCAAATTTCCATGGTAAGTCCTCTGAAGATCCAGATGAGTTTCTTTTTGAGTTCAACATCCTCTGTCGCAGTTATGATTACACCTCTAGTGTGCAGAAACTGAAACTATTTCCAGCCACCCTGAAGTGAAACGCTATGCACTGGTTTATGAGTTTGGGTCGTGAGACCATTACTACTTGGGACCAGATGAAACAAACCTTCCTTTCCAAATATCGAGAATATTGTAGAACCAGAGATAGAAAGGAGGAGTTGTTTAAAGTGGTTCAGAAGGAAGAAGAGAGCTTGGAATATTTTGTTGAAAGGTTGTTGTATAATTTACAGAGGTCTAGTCATATTGAGATTGGAAAAGATGTACTCAAGATTATCTTACTACGGGGAATTATAGAAGATTTACCTGATATGTTGAATTTGTTGGGGAAGGGGGATATCTCAAAGGAATATTTTGAGAATATTGTTGAATTATGTCGAAGGTATTCAAGGGGGTCCTCTAGAACCAACAATCGAGACAAGGAACGAGATCGAGATGTCTTCACTAGGACACAAAAATCAACTAGTGGAGGAGCTATTCGAGCAGAAATAGGCAACCTTTTGGAGAAATTTAAAATAGATATGATGAGATTTATTTCCTCAGAATTAGATGTCTTGAGGGAAAAACAGAGGCAGGTAGTAGAAGACCTGACACTTGGCGTATTCTGTCCCAAATGCAGAAAGAAGCACCCACTGAAACAATGTCCTCTTGACAAGGTAGAGGTATGTTGGATATGTGAATTGGATCATGATACCAAGGAATGTCCTTCATTACCCAAAGTCAAATCACTCTTGCAAGCATCTACTTCAGATGTGGAACAAGCTTATTTTGTTGCTCAGAAGAAGCCTTAGCAGCCTCGAAATCAAGGTATGAATTCAGAACCATCACCTTTTCGGAATAATATGAATGGTATGAATAATATGAATCACATGAATACACAATTACCTTCACATTATTCTAACAACCAATGGCATCCATCTCAAACCTCAATGCAAAATCCTAACCCCTAGACGCCATGGGCACAACAATCAAAGTAGCAAGCTCCTTGGGCTCCCAACTGGAGAAAGTCCTATGCGAGAAACAATTTTCCCCATCACCAAACTCCTTACCAACAGTACCCTCACCAATAGTACCAGCATCCATAGCTACAACTCCCAAACAATGTCGCACCTCTGAATGCACCACTACGACCACAGTTATCTGCACAACCTAACCCCAACCCGAATAATAAATCATTCCACCAATTTGAGACTGCCAACATGCCTGCTTATTCCATTACCTCCATTCCCTGTAATGATATACATCTTCGATCGGGGAGAGTAGTGGAACCCATAGTCATTGAGGATGTTACATACTCTGCGACTGAAGCCTAAAAGAATCAACAATTCAAGAATTTAGTTGATACATCAATCCCCA
The DNA here is from genome assembly GCA_027924585.1 of Larix kaempferi. Lineage (NCBI taxonomy): Eukaryota > Viridiplantae > Streptophyta > Pinopsida > Pinales > Pinaceae > Larix > Larix kaempferi. The sequence continues at coordinate 12,913,468 of BSBM01000257.1, read as the reverse complement.
TCTTTGAGGATGATGACATTCCTACTGAAACAATAGCTGAAACATAGGAATCAACACATGATGAAACACAACCTACACAACTTATAAGAGAACCACCATATCCTGAACGATTGGCCCTATAGAAAACAGTGGAACAACCTAGATTCAATCTCTTAGGGGAATTGAAGAACTTATATGTCAAAATTCCACTGTTACAAGCCATTCATGATGTTCCTATTTATGCCAATACCGTTAGAGATCTGTGTGTTAGAAAACCAAGAAGAAAGCCTAGGGATCCTCCCATTGTCCATGTATTGGGAAAACTTTTTGAATTAATAACGGGTAAGACTCATATGGCTAAATATGATGATCCTGGAAACCCTATTGTTACAGTACACATAAGACACACTCAGATACTGAATGTCTTGGTAGATTTAGGCGCAGCCATCAATGTTATGACCATCGAAACTGTGAAAATCCTGGGACTCACTAATCTTCAGCCAACCCCTACCATTTTAGAACTTGCTGATATATCAACAATCAAGCCTGAGGGAATCCTAGATGACCTAGTAATCTCTGTTGATTCGTGGGAATACCCTGCAGACTTCTTGGTTTTACAACTGAATTCACAGCTGGGGGGACACCCAATGATTCTAGGAAGACCTTGGTTAGCCACATCAGATGCCTGTATCAGCTGTCGGTCAGGGTCCATGACTATCTCAAACGGGACTAATATTAAAATCCTAAATTTATACCCTCCAGCCCGACCAAGCCTAGAAGCTAAAACTCCACTTTGGTTGGATCTGGAGGAAGAGGAAGGAGTTTAGCCATTATTAATGATAGGGAGAGCCTTAACTTTTAAAGATGAAATAGAGGATGACGCTATTAAAAGTTTCATCAGTGAACCCACGTCTGTCAATAAAAATTTCTACCAAATTCTGAACAGTACGTTAGATGAAACAAAATAAGAAAATCTAATAGAAGAGACTCTAGTCAGTGATGCCAATATAATTCCAGTACTTAAAAATTCAAAAACCATTCCAGTAGAAATTGAGCTGGGAAAAACATTAAATATAAATCTGAATCTCGTGCCCAATGAGCTGGAACTCCTTATCACTCTCTTGAAAAAACATAGGGGAACTTTCGCATGGGAATATACAGATATGAAAGGTATTCCCTCTAATCTGTGTACCCACCACATTTACATCAAAAGTGACTCCAGACCAGTGTGCCAACCCCAACGAAGGATGAACCCGAACTTAAGGGCCATAGTGAAGGAATAAATCCAAAACTTTTGGAAGCAGGATTTATATACCCAATTTCAGACATCGAGTGGGTTTCTCCACTCGTGATTGTACCAAAAAAGAATGGGAAATGGAGGGTCTACGTAGATTACAGAGAATTAAATAAAGCAACACAGAAAGACCACTTTCCCCTACCTTTTATTGATCAATTCCTTGATACCTTGTCTGGAAAGAAGTATTTTTCCTTTCTGGATGGATTTAGTGGTTACAACCAAATCCAGATTGCTCCAGAAGACCAAGATAAAACTACCTTCACCTGTTCCTGGGGCACTTTTTCATACAAGGTACTTCCTTTCATGTTGTGCAATGCACTGGCCACATTTCAGAGAGCAGTGATTGGGATCTTTTCAGTGATGGTAAATGACTGCATGGAAATTTTATGGATGACTTCACTCCATACAGTAGTAGTTTCGAAGAAGCATTGAGAAAATTAGAAAAGGTTTTGGAATGCTGTGAACAAAGCCAGCTATCTTTGAGCACTGAAAAGTGCCATATGATGATGAGCAAGGGCATAGTTCTAGGGCACTTCATCTCTGTTGATGGTATCCAAGTAGACCCATCCAAAATTAATGTAATTGAAAATATACCAACTCCTGGAACACAAAAAGATGTATGTAGGTTCTTAGGGCATGCTGGTTATTACAGAAGATTTATAGAAAACTTTTCCAAACTAGCTTCTCCTTTATTCACCCTGTTGATGAAGGTTGCACACTTTGATTGGAATGATACATGCCAAACAACATTTACTAAAATTAAGAAAAGGTTGTCTACAACACCTATCCTACGCGGGCCCAATTGGGCTCTTCCTTTTCATATCTCTTCAGATGCTTCAGATACTTCCATTGGAGCAGTTTTAGGACAGCAGGAAGGTCATGCTCCCTATGCAATTTATTACATTAGTAAGAACATGGCCCCTACTGAACTGAACTACACTGTTACAGAGAAAGACTTCCTTAGCATTGTCTATGCCATCAACAAATTTAGACACTACATTACTGGATATTCCACATTTATGCATACTTATCATTCAACCATCAAGTATTTAATGAATAAACCTATCACGAATGCTAGAGTAACTAGATGACTGTTACTGTTACAAGAATTTGACATTACAATTATTGATAGACCAGGAAAGGAAAACGTTGTGGCTAACTTTTTATCTCGACTTACTAACAATGATGATAGTTTACCAGTCGAAGAGTCCTTCCCTGATGAACATTTGTTTGCAGTATCAGCTCATTCCCCATGGTACGCAAATATTGCTAACGATTTGGCTATAGGTAAGCTTCCAGCACATCTGTCAAAGAAAGAAAAAAGAAGGATCATACAGTAGAGTGCTAGATACTGTTGGTTGGATGGACATCTTTTCTACATAGGTCTTGATTTGGAAATCAGAAGATGTGTAAGAGAAGATGAAATTTACAGTATCCTGAAAGCTTTCCATGATAAGCCATGTGGGGGACATTTTGCTAATAAAAGGACAAGTCATAAGGTTTTAAGGATGGGATATTATTGGCCAACATTGTTTAAGGATGTGAAAAAGTATGTTCAGGCTTGTGACAGCTTCCAAAGGATGGACCAGCCGAATATATTAGATGAAATGACTCTTCAGCCACAGCTTGTGTTGAACCCTTTGATAGATGGGCTCTGGATTTCGTAGGGCCTATCAATCCTCCCTCAAAGCAGAAATTTTACATCTTGGTTTGCACAGATTACATGACCAAAAGGGTGGAAGTTGTAGCCTTGATCAAAGACAATGATCATGCTGTAATTGATTTCTTATATGAAGAGATTTTTACTCGGTTTGGATTACCCAAGTAAATCATTACAGATGGTGGACCACGGTTCATGTCTCACAAATTGGAAGCCCTGTTACAGAAGTTTCATATTCAACACAAAATAACCTCACCATATCATCCACAGGACAATGGCCAAGTGGAAAGCACAAATAAGTTCATTGAGGCTATTTTAATAAAAACAGTGAAAATTCACCGTAAATATTGGGCTGACAGACTCCCAAAGGCACTATGGGCTTATCGCACCACATGGCGCAACACTACTGGTTTTTTCCCATATGAATTGGTGTATGGAAAAAATGTTGTCTTCCCGATTGAATTTGAAATTAGAACTTTGAAGATAGCCATTGAATAAAATCTTGATTTAACAAAAGTTCAGAGGAACCGTTTGAATCAGCTAAATAAGTTGGATGAGAAGCGCACAGCTGTAGTTCATCATACAGCCTTCATCCGACAGTAGCACTCCAAGTGGCACGACAAATTTATAAAGAATAAAGTCTTATGTGAAGGAGACTGGGCTTTGTTGTATGATTCAAGGTTTAAAAGGGATTTCAAAGGCAAATTACGTACAAGATGGCTAGGACCCTACCAGATAGATAGAGTGTTTGACAATGGAACAGTTCGGTTGATCACCATTGATGAAAACAAAACACCATTATTTGCCAATGGTCATCGGCTGCGACTGTATCATAAACCAATTTAAAGGGATGCATTTCGTTCACATGTTGTAGATGATCCAGGTTACCAATTGATTCAGGAGCAAGGATTTTTCCCTGTCCCTGATAATTCTTAAAAGGATGCTGCAATTCTGCATATATTTTTCTGTATATAAATAAATCATCATTTTTCTTTTATTTTGATTCTATTTTTTCAGCTTTGATGGGTTTTTGTTTTTTTTAAGAACTCTGAACAGATTTTTGCATGGAAGATCACTCGAATGGTGGCAGTCGCAACTCGGGCCAAGCGACTATGGGATTCTGGTTGATCCCCCTATCTGTGAATAATTCCTTGGAAGAAAATAATGTTGCAACAATAGTTACTCAGCAAAATATGGCTCATTTCTCTTTTTCCCGCAGCTGCAACACCGCTCCATATGGCCTATCTCATTTTCTTGCAGCTGCAACACTGCTAAATCTTGCCCAAGTCTCTTTTCCCATGTAGCTACGACTCCGCCAAAGTTGCTTATCCTTCCTATTTTGCGCAGCTGCAACACCGCTAACTTGGCTTATTTCTCTTTACCGTAGCTGCAACAACGCTAAGTTGTCTATTTCCCCTATTTTTAGTAGTTGCAACTCCACCAAAGATGCCTATCCTTCCTATTCTACTCAGCTACAACAATGCTAAAATTGCCCATTTTTTCTATTTTTAGTAGCTACGACACCAAGTTGCCTATAATTCCTATTCTGCGCAGCTGCAACACCGCTAAAATTGCCCATTTTTCCTACTTTTAGCAGTTGCAACACCGCCAAGTTGCCTATCCTTCCTATTCTGCGCAGCTACAACACCGCTAAAATTGCCCATTTTTCCTATTTTTAGCAGCTGCGACATCGCCAAGTTGCCTATTTTTCCTATTTCGAGCAGCTGTAACACCTAAATTTTCCCATTTTTCCTATTTTGTGCAATTGCAACACCGCTAAAGGTGCCTATTTTTCCTATTTCGAGCAACTCCAACACCTAAATTTGTCCATTTTTTTCTCTTTTTAGCAGTTGCGGCACCACTAAAGTTATTTATTTTTCCTACTTTTGTCAGTTGCGACTCCGCTAATTCCTCATTGAATCCTCATTATATCTTTGCTCATCGGTATTAGCGCCCTCCATCCTCCACAATGAACATTAAAAGCTTACATGTTTGCCACATATTCTTATGATCTATGCCAACGTGGATGTACTTTATTTGCCACTTGACAACGGCCAGCTTGTGGGCACATGTGTGAATTGATGATCCTATCAGCGATGTGACCATGGAAAGGCACCACCTTGCAAAATGACGGTTTGGCATTACATTTAAAGGTACGAGTCCTAATCATAAACATAATTAGGCATGACTTAATGCAGTAATCAATAATGAATATATTTTTTCGTTAGTCCATGTCAGTTATCCATAGCCAACCAACTGAGACGACAACTACGTCTGATTCGTCCTTCATTTTTGGTTTATGACCACCATTCGACCTACCCTGTGTGAAACCTGTAACCAATTTTATGCCAAAAATGGTTGTTCCAATTCCCAAAAATAATTGTGCCACCTTTCCCAAAATACCCAAACCAACCTTTGGCTATCCATTGCTCATTCCACATGCAGTAGCTCGATGTTTGAGACTGTAACTCATTCCGTTGGTGGAAACATTTACAGACAGCTTCCCAATATGGGCATCCCGGTAAGACATGAGCTTGTCAGCATAGAGCCTCTGTGTGCAAACAAAGAGGTTTCTACTATCTTCCAGGAAGTTGGCTAGATTGAATATTTCCAGCGTTTGAATGATTTTCATGTAGAAACCGCACTTGAATTTGCTCAAAATCTAACCAACACTCATTCAGAGGTTCGAGGTATAAGGATAGATGTTTTTCGAAGCAATCATGGCGAAACTAACAGAATTGCCCATAATCGGGATGCAATGGTTTTGTCGGAAGTGCCATAATTCAACTGCAACTAAAGATTTTTTGGCAGCAAGAGAGGTTGTTTGGCCGCATAGCCAAGGCATAACATTGGAATCTTTTCCAAATCCTTGGAACCAAGTGGTGACCTTCATAAAGAAATACATTTCCTGTGAAGGTAGGTACAAAGTGGTTTACATATATGAATTCTTCCTCCTTTCACATTTACGCCACCGCAGATTGTTAAATATGTTGTTTTATCTTTTACAATCTCTGCAAACTATGGATGGGTATGTCAAGGGTGCTCGACATCCCTTATCTTCCCTCTCAAACCATGGGTTGATTAAACTATTAGTCTTACGGGCCCTTGCGCACCAGAATTTGACATGGGAAGAATTTGTTGCTAGGACAAGGGTACCCCGAGCACCTACCATGGCAATAGGAGGTGTTGAAATAGTAAATGAGGAACGGAATTCCTCCAATTCAGCTGGGGGGAGGGATGGAGCATTGGAAGACCAAGTGGAATAGGTAAATATGGGGGAAACTGCAACAACAGCGAACCCTATTGTAGAAGGAGATATGATGGAACCAGTGGTGAATGAGGCAGTGGTATTGGAACCTGCAACAGCAACAAACCCTATTGAAGAAGAAACAAACCCGATAGAAATTGCAGCTTGGGTGGAAACTGAAGTAGTAGGGATGGCATCATTAGCAGCTACAGTAGAGGGAGATGAAACTGGAGCAGTTGTTGAAGCTGCGACAGTGGAAGCTGCAGCTGCGAAAGTTGCAATACAAGAGGAAGAACACCAGGCAGAGGAAACAGAAGGAGGAAATATGGAGGTGCGAGATGTCGCATCCTCCCCTGGAATAAGGGGAACTATCGTTGAAGAGGAGGAATTCATGCCTCTTTCTAAAAATTTAGAAACCCCTGTGTCACAAAAAAGAAGAAAAAGGTCAGGGAATAAGGGTCAGACATCTACCCCAATGAAGAAGAGAAGAACCAGAGCTGTTACAGCAGCAGTAGCATTATGCAGTGAAGGCCAGCCATCGGGAGTTGTGAAGAAAAGAAGGACTCAATCTGTTGCAATAGCAGAAGCAGCTTGTGAAATGGGGGCAAATATTGAAATTCTGACAGTAGAAGCATCCTGTGAAATGGGGGCAAACATTGAAAATCCTACAGCAGAAGTAGCATGTGCAACCGGGGTAGGCATAGAAAATCCTATTTTAAACTCCAAATCACCTGTTGTTACACAAGAACCTGCTGTAGAAGAACCCCAAATTGAAAATATTCTTCTTGAGAATGAGATGTTGAAAGAGGAGGTGCAAATACTTCAGAATGAATTGGAGAAATGGAATGAAGCAAGCAGAAAATGGTCAGAGAAGAGTTTGAATACATTAGTGGAGGCTGCATATCTGTTAGAAAGTTCATCTCCTATTTTGGGAAATGAAGGACAAGGAGAAATGGTATGCTCAGAATGTGGAGACATATTTAAATTGGCAGGGCACAAAGTCATAGTGTTGGATTTGGTAGCACATAAGCCTGCACAGGAAAAGAAAGAAGGAGAAAAAGTACCTGCAGTGGAGATGATGGAGGAGAATGAGCCATAAATAGACCTAATCCCTAATCTGGAATTAGGGGAAGATGAATAAATACAATCCCAGCCATCAGGAAAAACTGAACTATGCCAGGACCAGTCTCATCTTTCAGAAGACATCGATAAGCCTGCACAGGAAAAGAAAGAAGGTGAAAAAGTACTTGCAATGGAGCTGATGGAGGAGAATAAGCCAGAAATAGACCTAATCCCTGATTTGGAACTAGGGGAAGATGAAGGAATGCAATCCCAGCCATCAGGTAATACTGAACTATGCCAGGACCAGTCTCATCTTTCAGAAGACATTGAGGTAATTCAAGAACAACCTCAATAATCTAAAGAAATTGAAAAACATGATGTTGTTACACAAGAACCAGCATCCTTGAAAATATTTAGTGAAGTTGCAACCTAGACAACAATTGTTGATATCAAGGTACAAGAGAAAGACATTCTTACACAAGAACTAGTGTCTTTAAAAAAATTTGTTGAAATTGCAACTCAGATTGAAGTTGCTAAGATTGAATTGGAGAGAAAGGATACTGCCACACAAGAACCAGCATTTCTGAATGTATTTGTTGAGACTGCAACTCAGATAGAATCTGTTGAGTTTGGTATTCAAAGAGGGAATTTTGTTACACAAGAACCAGCACCCTCAAAATTAACTACGGAGACTGCAACACAAGCAGAGGCCATTGCAAGACTGATGGAAGAGGAATCTATTACACTGCCAATTCAAAATGAGGAAGCTGGGACATCTGGTGACAAGGTAAGAATGCAACTATCTCGAGACATCATTAATTTAGACTCTGATGATGAGAAAGATGTGGAGGATAAAAGGATTCAACGTTTGGATAAAAAGCTTTCATTGTTACAGATGGAGCTAGCCAAATGGAAAAAATACAGTGATCAGTGCCAAGAAGGGATGGTACCTCTCTTTGAACATAGAAATACTATCAAAGAGTTGAGAGAGAAGTGGGAAGAGGAATCAACTCTTCATAGATCTCAATTGGAAGAGGTGCAAAAAGAGTTGAAGGAGTTGAAGGAATTCAAATCCATGCAAAAAGAAAAAGATCAAATGTATGCCCTCTCTTGGGAGTTGCTGAGTTCAAGAGCCCCATATCCTTCCTATCCAGTATTTTTGTATGAGCAAATGACCCTGTTCAAATTGAAGGCTTTATAGGAGGGTAGACCTTATCAAGTGTTGATTCCTTCTTAGTTCATAGAGACCTTTTTGTCAAGAAGCTTTCTTGAGAAGAGTCTGTTGTGTGAATTATATTTGGACAATATGGCATGTTTTGGTGATTCTCGCTCTAATCCTATTCCCTATGCAGGGGATGTTCAGTTGAGATCCCTTTCCTCTTTTGTTACTAATCATGTGCAGTGGGAATATGCCTTCCAGACAATCTCTAGGAATGAGACCATCCCCAATCTATGGATTAGGAGTGAACCCCAATCTCCTTGGGTTCTCCTCATCAACCATGGAAGATGTTTCTTATCTCCCTCAAAGACTCGGCATCTAAAGAAGATGCAAGATAAATTTATCTCTACTTGTGTTGACATGATCTCCAAATAGTAGCATCTTGCCTTAGAAGGTAGCAAGCACAGGTGGCAGACTTCCTCTCCAACTTTGAAGAAAAGGGACCCATACTACTTTAAGAATTTTAAACTGGATCTTCCCAGGGTAGCAAGGTATGTTGATTGTATGAAGAGGCGTGGAGTTCACTGGCTGAAACTCAAGTTCAAATTTCCACTCATATGGTGGCCAGGAGGGTAGTACAGGGATAATTATACACTAACTAAGGCAGAAGAGAATCAGTGTTGGGAATATTGGGCTGCTTGCAATGGGTTTCTAGAGGCAGGCAAGGAACCGGACATTTCTTTCAATTTTTCCTCTCAACATGAGTGAGGACCAGAGTCAGACTCAGATTAGTTGGTTGTTGCATGAGCACATGCAATTGGATAGCTGGGGGGAGATGTTGGGCCCTAAAATAGCCGCTTTTTTCCTACACCTTTTTCCCTATTTTGACTCACTATTTCTTGATCTAATCATATATTTTCCCAAGCAAAGCATGGATTGCAACAGGTATAATCTATTATTGTTTTATTCAATTAATGCCTGATTTGTTTATGGTTTTGCACTCTATCTCTTAAGGTTGTGCTAATATTGACTGATTTGATAAAGATATCCTATAAGCCTTTAGAAGACCACAAGTGTAGTAGCTTGTGTTAACACCTAAAAAGTGCTCACTAGCTCATTCCCTTACTCACATGACCCATTTGTCCACTTTTCCACCATCTGAGCCTCTGAAACCAACAAAAGGTCACCAAAAGACCTTAGTACACCCCTTTTTCCATTAAAAAAGATTATTTTTCCCAAAAAAGCATAAAAAACCCTCAAAAAGGGTCCAAATTCCCAAAAATATTAAAAAGGGAATTAAAATATTATTTTTATTCAAAAAAGGAAAAAGGAGGGAAAAGTACCTAAACCATGTTGGTCAATACCATTTGGTTTCCACAAAACCACAAATGGTATTTCCCACCACCAAAACCTATAAAAAGGTGGTAGGGGCTCCTCATTTCACATCCATCCATTATCTCATCCTTATGCTGCTGAAATCTCTCTTGAGCATTTTAGCCATTGCAAACCACATTGGAGAAGAGACCATTGGAGATTGGAGTTGCTCATCCTTGGAGCCATTCAACCTCACCATTAGAGGTATTGATTCCGCAAGCACTTGCTTGCCCCATTCTTTCAATACAAATTCTTTATTTTATATGTTCTTGTTCTTGATTTTAAATTATTTTTGTTATTTGCTTAATATCTTTGCTTAGATCCATGAATAGTCTTGTTTAATTAGTTTATTGTTATTTATTTCCATTGAAACTGCTGCTACTAGTTAGCAGGTGCCCATAGCACTAAGCCTGGTTGCAAAACCGGGCCAACAGTTTTTGGCGACTCCGCTTTGGTTTGAACTATAGATCTCTATTTTTGCCTTTAATCTTAGTTTTTTATGAGTTTTTAACCTTTAGATCCATAGATCTACCATCTTAGACAGCAGATCCATTGCTGCTCTGAGTTTTGGCCCCATAAACAGCCCGAAATTTTCAATTTTCGGGTTCATTTCTCGGTTTCCGTGCACGGCTTCCGCCTCGCGGCTTTTTGCCGGACAGTCGCGCGGTCCATCACGACTTTTCTGCGTTTTTTCCGCGCGGATCATCGCGGCTTTTTGCCAGACAGTCGCGCGGTCCATCACGACTTTTCTGCGTTTTTCCGCACTGCACACCGCGGCTTCGCGGCCAATTTCCGCGCTGCCCATCGCGACTGTGCGGCTAAAACCCGCGCGGTCCATCGCGACTGTTCGACAGAAACCCGCGCGATCCATCGCGGCTTTTTTGTCAAAACCCGCGCGGCTGAATTTTTTCATTCGGCCATCCCGATTTTAAAAAAAAAAAAAATTTACTGTACTTTCTGCCCATAGCACATTTTTTACAGTATTAAATCCTGCATATTTTACAGCTTTGAAAAAAATTTTACTATTTAAAAAGTGCATATCTAGAAATCTTTTTAAAAAATTCTCAAGAAAGTGAAAGAAAGACTCATTTTGCATTTTCATCTAGATTCAAATTTTTTCTTGTTTACTTCTTTAAAATCTTGCCCTTAGCAATTTTCTTGAACGAAGAAATCCATTTATTTCTTTTAAAAAGAAGTATATTATTTGCTTTCATAAATCCACAAAATCCATTATTTTTTGAGTTATTTTTTGAAAAGCATTTAAATTCCTTTTTAGTGAAAAAAGTCATAAATATTTGCTTTTTATTTTCGAAAAATCCTTTATTTTTTGAAAATTTCCTGTAAAGCATTTAATTTTTTCAAGTTCAGTTTACAATACCTCACGTGCACTCACACGATCACTTAATTGAACTAAGCCTTAAAACGTACCCTAATTTGAACACACTTTTAACCCCACTTGGGGAACACTAAAAGAATTCTTGTAGCTAGGTAGTATTGGGGGGATAGGTGTTCCAAAAACACCCCTCAATTCTTACATCTGAGACATTGAAGTTGTCCAATTAGGGAGCTAAAATCTCTTAGTACTTTTTGGCGCGGTCACAACCGGTTTGTGGGAAGGCCTCTCCCTTAGGAGGGTTGAAGTCGCGAGGATGGTTCCGGAAGCCTGAGTGGAATACCAAAATCCATTCAGTAACCGAAGGGCTACCATTCGCTGTTCTCGGGATATCCCTGTATTGGGATATTGCGATCAAAGGACCAAACAACAGATTTACCTTTTCTCGACGCGTCATGAACGGAGTATCCTAGTAGCCTGTCTTTAGGATTGATTACCCGGTGTCCCTCCCGGTAGGGGGATGTCTAGCCGTTGTCTCAACATTCATATTGTCTGACTTGGATTTCATCACCTTGCAGAGGATATCGTCTGTTTGAGTCACAATACTTTTAGATTAGGTGTTTGCATGATTTCAACCTACCTGTGGTCTAGTTACACCTATTTTTTATAGAAGCCGTTTGCATGTTGGTATTCTGACCCGGTTTTGCAACCAGGCTTAGTGCTATGGGCACCTGCTAACTAGTAGCAGCAGTTTCAATGGAAATAAATAACAATAAACTAATTAAACAAGACTATTCATGGATCTAAGCAAAGATATTAAGCAAATAACAAAAATAATTTAAAATCAAGAACAAGAACATATAAAATAAAGAATTTGTATTGAAAGAATGGGGCAAGCAAGTGCTTGCGGAATCAATACCTCTAATGGTGAGGTTGAATGGCTCCAAGGATGAGCAACTCCAATCTCCAATGGTCTCTTCTCCAATGTGGTTTGCAATGGCTAAAATGCTCAAGAGAGATTTCAGCAGCATAAGGATGAGATAATGGATGGATGTGAAATGAGGAGCCCCTACCACCTTTTTATAGGTTTTGGTGGTGGGAAATACCATTTGTGGTTTTGTGGAAACCAAATGGTATTGACCAACATGGTTTAGGTACTTTTCCCTCCTTTTTCCTTTTTTGAATAAAAATAATATTTTAATTCCCTTTTTAATATTTTTGGGAATTTGGACCCCTTTTGAGGGTTTTTTATGCTTTTTTGGGAAAAATAATCTTTTTTAATGGAAAAAGGGGTGTACTAAGGTCTTTTGGTGACCTTTTGTTGGTTTCAGAGGCTCAGATGGTGGAAAAGTGGACAAATGGGTCATGTGAGTAAGGGAATGAGCTAGTGAGCACTTTTTAGGTGTTAACATATTGCCCCCTGATGTGTGAGGGCAGGAGCTCATCGTATGGCCGATAGACATCATAGTTCTTTTGTCCTTTTTTTCTGGGGTTTAGGGGAGAGAAGAGACCGGTTGGAGACTGGAGCCACGGCCCTTGGAAGCTGCAAAAACAAAAAATATTACATGGCCTCAATATGAATGAGGTATAACCTCTGATAAAGGACGAGGCGGGCATTCCCATGCTCGTATCAAGACATATACAAAACAATTAGTCCCAAGAAGGGGGATTTAATACGTAAAGAAATATACTGGTACATCATAATGGTCCAGAGGGGACATTATTGTGGGATATACTCATGATCATGGCTGATCTCAATAACTGATACACTGGAATAACTGTTGAACTGCTGAAACTGAAGGTGTCCAACATCTGTATGGACTCAATGACTGTGAGCCATCTGGGATACTGTCGCCATACGCAACCCGGATATCTATAGAAAAAATGTAACTGGTTGTATCCATAGGTAGACTCTCAAATGTGGAGGAGTTAGGTGGTATCCGGGGTCTTCGACTAATAACTGAACGGACCAATACCCTGTGCGAGTCTCAACGATGCGATCAAGGTGTTGAAGTCGAGCATGTGAGAAACAACCATTCGGAGAGGCACTGAGGATTCCTCTCGAAATGATTCGTAGGAACTCATCATAAATAATAATGAGTCCAAGACACAGGGACCTCTAGGTCTATCCTCTGGAATCAAAGTGGTTGTCATCGACAGAGGGAGACCAGCAACTAACAAGGCAATGATGTTTCCTTGATAGGAGCACGAGGTGTAAAACTAAAGTGTTGTAGTACTGATGGTAGGACTGGCATACTTGTGGGGGTGGGAAATAACTGGGTCAAAAAATGGGTAGACTCAAACCTCCTTTGTTCAGAGCATGATGACATGGTTGACCTGGCAGCGTAGGGAACTTACTTGTAGGTGCAGGGATCATAGCTTTTTTAGGGACTGAAGGGTATGTACTGACTCCGGGGGGGGTTTGAAGCTGATGGTAGCTGTCGAGGGAGTTTTAGAGTGACATACTGCAGAATACTCTGAACAAAGGCGACCAAAATGGGGAAGCTGCTATGTGAGTAGACATGATGTGTTGTAGCGCCAAGAGGCACCATTCTTCCTTCTTCGTAGTTTTAATGAGCTCCAAGAAGGGATAAAAGTGTGCTCTGAAATGGTACGGTCCTGTGGATTTTGCGAGCCCAGGACGGCTCATGCTCTTGGTTGCTTTCATGTTTAGAGAGTCTAAAAGCGTTAAGTGGACTCTATTGGTGTTTCTTTTTCGTAAGTTTAGTCTCCAAGGCCCGAAAAAGGATAAAATGATGCGGATGGAGAACTCTTCTAGCCGATGTGACTAGAGTATACATTTTTCGTAATTAGTCTACAAGGTCCGGAAAAGGGGTAAACTTATACCAGGTAGACGCCCTTTCAGATACGTTTAGCGAGCATGAAAGGAAGCAAGATTGCTCGGCGATCTTTTCATTGTTTTAGGAGTCAGAAAAGAGCTTAACATAAACTCCCTAAGAGCCTTTTTCGTAAAAAGGGATTGCTCGGCCCCGAAAAAGGGGTAAAATTATACCGAACAAACATGGTTTGATGAGGTCGAAGAAAGGTCTCAAGCGTCGTCATCAGTGCGGAAAACTGGATCCGGTGACATAAGGATTGTCGAAAACGGAGAACGGCCGATGTGGCACACAAACCGAGGTTATGTGGGGGGCAGAAAAAATGCCCTGAAAATCAGGACGTGACAGCGAGGAATGATCTCAAGCGTCATCACGAGCGCGGAAAACTGAATCCGGCGATATAAGGCACGTCAAAAACGGAGAACGGCCTATGTGGCACGCAAATCGAGGTGACGAGGGGGCGTGGAAAAAATGCCCAAAAAATCTAACGGTGAGAGCGAGAAATGATCTCGAGCGTCATCACGAGCGCGGAAAACTGAATCCGGCGATATAAGGCACGTCGAAAACGGAGAACGACCGATGTGGCACGCAAACCGAGGTGATAAGGGGGCGTGGAAAAAATGCCCGAAAAATCTAAAAGTGAGAGCGAGAAATGATCTCAAGCATCATCACGAGCGCGGAAAACTGAATCCGGCGATATAAGGCACGTCGAAAACGGAGAATGGCCGATGTGGCACGCAATCCGAGGCGACGAGGGGGGCATGGGAAAAAATGCCCTAAAAATCTAAAAGTGAGAGCGAGAAATGATCTCAAGCATCATCACGAGCGCGAAAAATTGAATCCGGCGATATAAGGCACGTCGAAAACGGAGAACGGCCGATGTGGCACGCAAATCGAGGCGACGAGGGGGGCATGGAAAAAATGCCCGAAAAATCTAAAGGTGAGAGTGAGAAATGATCTCAAGCATCATCATGAGCGCGGAAAACTGAATCCGGCTATATAAGGCACGTCGAAAACGGAGAACGACCGATGTGGCACGCAAACCGAGGCGACGAGGGGGGCATGGAAAAAATGCCCGAAAAATCTAAAGGTGAGAGCGAGAAATGATCTCAAGCATCATCACGAGCGCGGAAAACTGAATCCGGCTATATAAGGCACGTCGAAAACGGAGAACGACCGATGTGGCACGCAAACCGAGGCGACGAGGGGGGCATGGAAAAAATGCCCGAAAAATCTAAAGGTGAGAGCGAGAAATGATCTCAAGCATCATCACGAGCGCGGAAAATTGAATCCGGCTATATAAGGCACGTCGAAAACGGAGAACGGTCGATGTGGCACGCAAACCGAGGCCACGAGAGAGGCCAAAAAATGGTCAAAAAATGGGCCCCGTGAAAATGGGAAATGGAAAGAACCTGTATGAAGTTCTCGCTGTGCTGATCCCAACGGTACCAACGGTTTGAGAAATGGACTTCGTATGATACCGCAATGGTTGTTTGAAAATTGGTGGAATTTCTATAAATAGGGCGTGGGGCCCAAATGACATGTCATTGTTACGTGCGAGTTTGATAGAGCGGTCAGAGCTATTTCTCGATTTCCGGGAGATTTCACCGTTGGTTTTCGATTTAGCGAGTTGCAGGTAACTATATTTGCCTTAGCCTAGTCAATTATGTCTTTTTTGTTTGGCGGCGGACCCCCGAAGGCCGCGAAACTCCACGTTGACTCTCCAACGTGGAACCGCGCGGGTTTCGGGGCTGAACCCGCGATGAACCGCGCGGGTTTTAGGCTCACAGTCGCGATGTTCATCGCGACTGTGAGGTCGGAACCTGCGATGTTCATCGCGAGTTCATGGGGGATAGTCGCGATGTTCATCGCAACTGTCCGGCCAAAACCCGCGATGTTCATCGCGGGTTTTTGCATGGATCCCGCGATGGTCATCGCGGCTTTTTGTGGAAAAGCCACGATGGGCATCGCGGCTTTTTGTGTAAAAGCCGCGATGGGATTTTTTTTAAAATTTTTATGCTGGGGCTAAAAATTTCTTCTGTTTTTTGGCAGGATGTTGCGGAGACCTCAGTCCGTGTGGCGGGAGAGGGAGATCGATGGTGATCTCATGCTGAGGATTGAGACTGATGCAGGGGTGAGACAGACCCTGGCTATGAGCGGACTCTTGAAGTTCGCTCAGATCCCGCCTATACGTTCAGTGAGACGGCTCCTGAACAAGCTTGTGCAGTGGTGGGTGCCGGCAGAGGGTGCCTTCATTATTGGTGGTGAGAGGTTAGAGATCACTCTCACGGATGTATATTTTTTGACTGGGTTGCCTCGCTTGGGTGAGGTGGGTGATATTTTGCCGAGGTTGCCTCCGGGTGTAGATATGGAGGACCTCTTACAGACTTTCTGTGTGGATGTTGTTTTGGTAAACAGCTCTATTAGTCTGAAATTCCTACGTGAGTGGGATATGCAAGCTGTTGGTGCCTGCGTTCTAAGGATATTGGGTGCTGCTGCACCACATCGTATGTCTGGGGGGCAGACGATGATGGTGGATTCCGTTCTACAGGGTACTTATTATGCCTGGGCGCAGATGTTCCTGGCTGGTGTCCGGAGAGATTTGGACAAGGCCATTAGAGAGGGAGGCGAGTTTTGTTATGCCTCGTTTTTATGCTGTTTTTTCTTCGAGCGGGTGCCGACCTTGCGGCCACGGGTACTCGTTCGTGCTGGTCTTCCGAGTGAGCCTCGTATGATGAGGTGGGGGCAGATGATGCCCCGTGCCGGCGGTGGTGTCCGTGGCTACTTCACGGAGGATTTCTATCAGCAGCTTGATAACCTTTGGAGAAGAGGACTACGTGGTGCCAGTTGTCCCTTCTTGAGTGTGGCTCCACATATCATTGCAATAGTTCGGGCATTCCTCCACATGGCCAGCTGTGACTGAGTCACAACAGAGCATCCAAATATCAGCCAGTCCAATCAGTTAGAATCTACTCTGGGCTATGAACAGCATGTAACAGCTCGGGCCCGAATGCAACAATTTCATTTAAGTCCACTTATGGCTGTAACTGTTCCATTGTAAATCGACAACCTGAAGATCATAGATCTCAATGGCTTCTCGATAAATGTAAAGAGGTGTTCTGAGCCTGGGGTTGGAGAATTTATAATCGTATAAGCTGAAACAGAGAGTTGTGACTGTGATTCATTATTTATAATACAAGGAGCAGAGTTTCTTATATCTTGGTGTTTAATTTGTGTTAGTCTACGGCATCTTTGTTAGAAGGCCAGGGCCCTCCTTCTCATAGATATCGCCAAGTTAAGTAGGTAGTTTAATTTCTTTCCTATTGTGTGGTGTGGAATTGCATTAGATGTGTTACTGCAAGATGCAACAGTGAAATGATAATTGCATTCTTCTTTGGTAGTTTATGATTGCATCCCGAATAGCTGCAACTACATGGTGTGACAATCGACTGTGTAGGTTAGCTTATTTGATGCATGGTGTGTTAGATCAGCTATTACAACCAAGCTCATCTATGATTTCTTTCAATCATTTATTCTTTCTAGGATTTCCAATTTAATCAAATTAGAGTTCAAGGTTTTTGGTTGTTGTTTATCTTTCTTGAATTCATTAGATTAGATAGGTTATGATTGAGTTACAGTAACTGTTGGATGAATTAGATCAGCAGACATTGAATACTGTAGTTTGGTAATTATAGGATTTAACTTATTGCAAAAGTAAGTCTAGTTCATTTCATTCCTAGATCAGTAACTACTGGATTGATATTTGTAGGAAGATAATTGTATTTTGAATTCCTAGATGGATACGTAGGATCATTTATCTCCATCCATTTAATCAGCTACTTGAAATGTTTATGCATAGACTGTGCTAATAACTGTTGAAATAAAAGACTTCCCTGGGTTGACAATTCATATTGAGCATCCTGTGTGTTAGTTGTAATTAATTGGCATATAGGGTGACCAACAATAGTTTAGATGCATGTGAATGTATAATTTTACACTAGGTAAATTTTATTGAAGCTTTGAACTGTGGGAGAGGAAGCGTAGTCCTCAATTGCATTGTCCTATTGTTAAGCATCAAACCAGCATTGCGTAGTCCTTGGATGCATGATAAAGTAATGATTAACCGCGTAGTAAGTGAACTTCATGTTATCCACTATTCTGTTAAAAAGCGCGTATCACCCAGTTGTGGAAACCTAATTCTGCAACCTCCCCATAACTTCACCTCGGGTGAGACCTCAGTTTGCTCGCAGACTATTGCCGAAAGGGCTAGTGAAAAGGGGTTTTGTTGGTTCCCTGAACCACGCAGAACCTGGGTCTATCTTGTGAGCTTAAAGAACATATCAAGAGCCAACACCTTTCCACAACTACCCTTCCGCAACGGCCTTTCTGCAATGACCTTTTTGCAATCCGCAATCTGCTACATGGTATGTGGGATTTGGGACTTTGGCTTCATGCTTTCTAGAAAATTACCTTTCCACAATCTGCAATCTGCAATGCGGAATGCGGAATGTGGAAACTTACTTTTTTCGCCCTTTTGGAAAATCATCATTCTGCAATCCGCAATCCGCAATGTGGAATGCGGGGTTCGGAAACATACTTTTGCACCATTTGTGAAAACTATCACTCCGCAATGTGGAATGCGGAATGCGGAAACTTATCTTTGCACTCTTTGGAAAATTGGTTTTCCGCAATCAGCAATCCACAATGCGGATGCAGAACTCGGAAACCGACTTGTGGAACACATTTTCAACCGCAGATCTGATCCCGTCATTAAATCCTGGCCATCGAATCTCCTTTTGTTGCAAAAGAAGCCCTTTTGCTAGTTTTTCTTATGGAAGAGCCATATTTCCTTGTTTTTTCCCATTTTCACTCTGTGGCTTGGTCATTTTAGCTTGGATTTGCTCCACACTTAGCTATTTTCGGGTTTCCAGACTCTTTCCTTGGTGGAAACCGAAATAGGTGTTAACATTGTGTATTGAAAAGAAGATCAGGAAGATTGCGTGAGCCTTGTAAAGAGTTATGACATAGGAAAGGTGTATTAATGAGGTCTAAAGGAAATAATTGATTGGAGATGTTGTTTAAAGCAAGCAAAAACATGGAAGTAATTGATTTAGTTCTATTGAAGTGTTTTGTAGTAGTGTGTAAGGTGGTATAGTAGAGAAGAGAGTTGAAGTGTTTCAAAGAGCAAAGCTAGAATTTCAACATTTATAGTACTTAAATCTCATCCCAAGGTAAAGGTGATTAAATAAGACGAGATTCCAATTGAATATATTGATACCAAGGCAGATATTAAGGAACCATTTTTAGCAAAGGTACCCTCTATCAAATTTCTTGATTTTAATTTGTTGGATGGTAATAGTTTTTCGAGTCTCCAGTTATCCAACTGTGTAGACATGACTATTGGTCTGAATGGTACTAAGAGAGATATCCATAAGGAGTGAGCACATACTATTTTTCAATCAGGTATCATGTGCTTATTATATGTGTCCACATTCTAGGCATGAATCAATATATTCATTTTATGTTGAGTAGAATCTAGGGAGGTTGTTTATGGTTGGAAAAAACTTATCCTGTGGATGTTGATGTGATCCACAAAGTATTTGGTTTTCCATGTAAAGGTGAATATTCTACAGAAACTATAGTATCTCGTGATTTAAAAGTTGAGGAATTTTACTAGAAATATGGAATGTGCAACGGGACAAGAGGAGCAGTGATTTTTGTTATTTCTAATTCATAATTTCAAATTGCTACCCAAATTTTTATAGGGAAAGTTGTTTGTAAGTGTCATAAAGATGAATTCTTTGTGGAGGTATTAGTTACAACATAAATATGTACCATGGTATTAAGATGACATGCATGAAATACTTATTGGAGGATTTTATTCAATATTGCCTCTACACTCAAAGTTTAGTAAAGGAGTTGCATTTTATTTGGGGTTTTATTGTTGATTGCCATGATAGAACGGATGGTGCCTTAGGGGAGAAAATATGATGTTGAGGTAACAAATACATTTTCCACCCCAATGTTAAGTATTTGGAAACACAACATAGATAAGGAAGTGTAGCAGAGTACTAACTTGACATTCTAGTGTTGGTATACAAAAATGATACAGGCAGTAGCTGATTCATACCAAGTTCCACCATCTTTGGTAGATAAGTATAATCATAGTATGTGTTTTTCTATGGATGCTCACAATGTGTTTATTTAACCAAACGTAGATCCTTCAAATATAACTGAGGTTCTACCATTTTGAATTGAGAAGGAAAAAATCGAAGAAGCTATGGAAGATTATCCTATAGAGTTCTAGTTACAACAAGATTCATAGGTGGAAATACTAAATAATCCTAAAGGAAAGATGAAGAAGAAACTGAAAGTTTGAGGTTATACGAGTTCACCAGTGCGCATATCTCCAAGGTTAAGAGCAAAGAGAAATAAGGATCAAGAGCCACATGAAGCAGTGCCACAATTTCAGAAGAAAAAGTGTACAACAATTTTGCCATCTTCTACAAGAGACGTTTGAGAAGTAAGAAGGAACAAAGTTAGAATCACAGGACTGTTCATTATCATAGAGAGGTCAAAAAGTTAAAATTCAATTGTTTTCTAAGAAGAAAGGATAATAAAAAAAGGTGAAAGTGTTACATGATATTATTAGTATAATTGAAGATAATCTTGATTCGCAACAAGTACTTCATTTAGAATCTACTCGATAATTGTCGAAGTTAAAATCCAAGTTGCAATTGGGAAGTTCAGTTCAACATGCTTCAGAGATGGGCATAGATAGAACTGTGTGGGAGTTTGGACTGATTATAGAAAAAAACAATAAAAAAAATTGTGAAAAATAGGTAGCTTGGTGTAGATCCTCACATGGTGGTGTACAAGGAGATGGAGGGTTCTTCATTGTTAGCATCGAGTTGTTATACATTTCAAGTAGATATTTCACAAGTTTCTTTTTAGCAATTGTAGGAGTACATTGCAATAGTTATATATAGGAAATAGAAGTGTGACATTTGGATCTAAGTAGATCCTACAGTGATATACAACATAAGTATGAAAAAGGTGTTGTTGAAAATAGTTCATTAACAACTGCAGTGGAAGATGTATATTTAGCAGTGTGCCAAGAGGAGATGGAAGATGTTGAGCAGATTATGGATGAAGAAAAATGCAAGGATATTAAGACATTGGCTCGAGGTTTGCAAGCACAAAACATAGTACTGTAGGATCAAGTGTCTAAATTAGAAACCCCATAACAAAGAGAGTTAAAGGATCAGATTATCCAAGTAAAGGAAACATTTGAAAAAGCTAAAAGTTGGGTGCAATCTCTGTCAAAATTGGTGGATACTAGTTTTTTGTTATGGAATAATCATTTGCAGTCGGAAGCACCAAAATTTTGTGAGAATGAAAATCAAATAAATTCTTGGGAGGATCAAGTGATATTAAAAATGGAATCCATGATAGAGATTTCAAATTTGACTAAGACGATATTTCAACTCGAATAGAATAGCAGCAAGTTACCAGTCGGGTTATGCATTTTCAAAAATAAGTAAAGAAGCAGTATTTGAACATTGTTGAAGTTACAAATTGAAGCAAGTTATTAATTTGGGAGAGATTATTCGACCAAAACCATATTCTACTACATTGGAGCAATCTATCAAGTTTCAAAAATATTTTGAGTTGTTGTTACAGTCAGTGGAGTAGTTGGATACATAGTTGTCAGAGTTTACAAATCAAATCAAACAAGTTATTCCTTCAATCCAATAGGTTATTCTTAAAGAATGAATATTGGCTCGAGGGAAAGCCAAACATAGTGTTGGGTGCCTATTGGCACTATATTAGTTGTACTTTCCTAAGGTTTGTAAAGCAATATAGTTTGCAATAGGTTGCGCAATATGTTGTAATGAATCTTGCACAACAAAAGTATAGGATAGGTAGATTTTAATTAAATATTGTTAGTTAAAAGATAGTTATTAAGAATGATAATTTTCTAATAAATTGTATAAATACTGAAAGGATGGGACTATTTTTGGTTCTGATGGTTGATATTCTATAATACATAGTTTTGATGAATGGCAAACAATATTGCCATATGGAATGTCTTTAATATGAATGAAAATGACTAGTTATCTGTTTTCGACATATATGTGTATAATGGTAGAACTGCGGATGAATCTAAATTTGCTTATGTTGTTATATTGATTTATCCTTGAGTGATGAAGAATGTGTTAATGTTGAATGCTTATCAAACCTTCGTCTTATTTCAGTCTCAATAATCCTCGTGCAAGTATTGGGTGAGACTTTTCCCTTCTTGGGTAATGAAAATGTCAATTATTATTATAAATGAAATGTATCCATTGTCACAACTCATATGATAATTTATGAATCTTTTTTTAGAATTGTATAATGCACCACCACCACCACCACCACCACCACCGCCACCAAGAATTGTATAATGAATCTTAACATTTAGAGTTTTAAAATACTTTAATAAATTATGGTTATTTATTTTTGTTAAATTGGTTTAAATATATATTTTTTAAATAAAAAAAATTATAATTTTATTGATAATTTAAATTAATTGTAGTTTTAGTAAACTCAACAAAACTCATAACTCAAAAATTGTGTATACATGAATATACAAAAATATAGTTTTGATTATTGTGAAGATATATTTATTTGTACCTTAACATTATATTTATATAAATTCTATATTTATATTTAAATTTGATGTTTCTTTTTTATTTTTATATATCAACTTTTATATTAAGTGTGTAAACAAAATCTTCTTTCATATGTAGATATATTTTTATTTTAGTATGAATATATATTTGACTAACATATAGTATTGTTTTTTTTTCTTCGGTTTTAAATTTTATGTGATAGGAATTGTTATCAAAATTCTCCAAAATATCGATTGCAATAATAATATAGTATTGTTGTTATTATTATTTTTTTTTAAAGAAAGAGTAAAGATATTATATTATACAATGACTAAGGAAATCCTTAACAACTACAAGTATACAATAATATTCCAAATAGAAAAATTATGTTGTTAGAAAAGTAGATCCTTCAAAAGTTCCATCAACTTATATATTCTAGGTTGAGTACAATTTGTTAAAAAATGTCCTAAACTGTATTGTCTAATAAAATTTCCTAAAATAACAGTCTAGTTAAAGAACATAAATCTAATCAAATCTAAGAAAAGGTAATTCCACTATGGACCCTCATCCATCAACTACTCCTCCTAAGCATGTCCATGTTAACTTAACCCTTCAATTTTCTCAATGGAATTCTATTATATTATCTCCTCTTCCATTTCCTCCAAACCCACACATTGTCCAACCTAGGATTTAGTTCCTTTAGAAAAACCCAAGATCATATTAAACTGCATCTCATATCCATTGGTTAGTTGTTCCATTTTAACCCCCTACTCCTTGACATTGGACTATAGCTCATCTTGTCTAGATTCTTATTCCTACATAGGTGAGTTGATATGATCATTGGGTTTCCTCATGCCATCTATTTGATAACTGAGCCTTCAAATCATTCTCTTAATGTCAATTATTTCATTGAGGGCTTCCCCCTTAGCTATGTCCTTATTCAATGGATTGTCCATATCTTCACCTATCCACAGAGAAGTAGAATAGAATTTCCTAGACCCAAGAACCACAAAGTTTCCCACAACAAGAATACTAACAAAGAAGGAAAGAAAAATCTGCAAGCTCAAAGCCTTTATCTTATATAAAATCAAATTCCTAACACTATTACCCTAAATTCATAGATAATCCAAACACTAAGAGCACAAGACCAAAATATTACCTCTCTCTACAACATGGAGGTTCCAGCGAAACACTTTTAAGTTGGCTGGAGCACTAACAACTTCCCTTGGAGCATCAACATCCCAACTTAGACCATCCAAAGAAATCCCACCAGCATTACAAGAGCCCAAACTAAATGCCATATTACACAACTTTTGTGCAAATAGATGAAATGGGGAGGACATGGAAAAGAAAGTCTCACTCACTCGAGATAAATGTGACATGGCCTCACTATGAAGCAAGCTAATCCGCCAAAAAAAATTAACCATATTTTTTAAGTTAATACTCATTCTTAATTAACATAGATCCTAGGGAAGCCTTCTTTGACCTAGAGTCCCTTCATATTTTTTCACCAAAATTCCTTTATTTAGTTTAATTGCTTCATTGGCAACTTGGTCAACAACAAAGCTCTTATGACGCCTTATATGAATAAAATTCGCATTCTTAAGTCCTTGAAGATTCTAGGCAATTCGATCAGAGATCGTACCTTGTATAGTCCTATACTTTACTAATATTCTCCTTACCTGCTGATATGAACCGTTAGACCAAAACCTCGAGATGTTAGTGAAGGTCGCCCACTAGGATCTTAAAATCCCACCATGCTCCGCAGTCCAGACTCTGGGCTGGATGTGCGCCCGTACGGTGGTGTCCCCTTTGAGTTGTACGAGCCTCGGGCGAACACTGCAATGCCGACGTTGCCACCCGCTCTGTGACTTGAACCTGGGTGGAGGCTCTGATACCAAATGATACGAATCGTTACACCAAAACCTCGAGATGTTAGTGAAGGCCGCCCACTAGGATCTTAACACCTACTTTATGACAAGAAGTGAGTCACAAACAATTGTAACCCACTCTAAATGGAGACCCAAAATAAATTATATACAAAATTATAATTTTATTGATAATTTAAATTAATTGTAGTTTTAGTAAACTCAACAAAACTCACAACTCAAAACTCGTGTAGGCATGAATATACAAAAATATAGTTTTGATTATTGTGAAGATATATTTATTTGTACCTTAACATTATATTTATGTAAATACTATATTTATATTTAAATTTGACATTTCTTTTTTATTTTTATATATAGCAATTTTTATATTAAGCATGTAAACAAAATATTCTTTCATATGTTGATATATTTTTATTTTAGTTTGAATACATATTTGACTAACATATTGTATTTTTTTTCTTCAGTTTTAAATTTTATGTGATAGGAATTGTTATCAAAATTTTCCAAAATATCGATTGCAATAATAGTATAGTATTGTTGTTATTATTTATTTTTTAAAAAGGAATGAGTAAAGATATTATATTGTGCAATGACTAAGGAAATCCTTAACAACTAGAAGTATACAATAAGATTCCAAATAGAAAAATTATGTTGCTAGAAAAGTATAATCTTCAAAAGATCCATCAACTTATGTATTCTAGGTTGAGTACATTATGTTAAAAAATGTCCTAAAACTGTATTGTCTAATAAAATTTCCTAAAATAACAGTCTAGGTAAAGAACATAAATCTAAGAGAATCTAAGAAAAGGTAATGCCAATGTGGCCCTCATCCATCAACTACTCCTTCTAAGCATGTATGTGTTAACTTAACCCTTCAATTTTCTCAATGGCAGTCTATTCTATTATCTCCTCTTCCATTTCCTCCAAACCCACACACTGTCCAACCTAGGATTTAGTTCCTTTAGCAAAACGCAATATCATATTAATGTGCAACTCAGATCCATTGATTAGTTGTTCCATTTTAACCCATACTCCTTGACCTTGGACTATAGCTCATCTTGTCTAGAATCTTATTCCTCCATATGTGAGTTGATATGATCATTGGGTTTCCTCATGCCATCCATTTGAGAACCGATCCTTCAAATCATTTTCTTAATGTCCCTTATTTCATTGAGGGATTCCCCCCTCAGCTGTGTCCTTATTCAATGGATTGTTCATATCTTCACCTATCCACAGAGAAGTAGAATAGAATTTCCTAGACCCAAGAACCACAAAATTTCCCAGAACAAGAATACTAACAAAGGAGGAATGCAAAATCTACAAGCTCAAAGCCTCTAGCTTATATAAAATGAAATTCCTAACACTATTACCCTAAATTCATAGATAATCCAAACACTAAGAGAAAAAGACCAAAATATTACCTCTCTCTACAACATGGAGGTTCCAGCAAAACTCTTTTAAGTCGGATGGAGCACTAACAACTTCCCTTGGAGCATCAACATCCCAACTAAGACCATCAAAAGAAATCCCACCAGCATTACAAGATCCCAAACTAAATGTCATATTACACAACTTTTGTGGAAATAGATGAAATGGGGACAACATGGAAAGGAAAGTCTCACACGCTCGAGATAAATGTGGCACGGCCTCACTATGAATTAAGCTAATCCGCCAATTGGAGCATGTGCCAAGCATGCCTCCAAAAAAAAAAAAACATATTTTCTAAGTTAATACTCATTCTTAATTAACATAGATCCTAGGGAAGCCTTCTTTGACCTAGAGGCCCTTCGTGTGTTTTCACCAAAACTCATTTATCTAGTTTAATTGCCTCATTGGCAACTTGGTCAACAACAAAGCTCTTATGATGTTTTATATGAATAAAATTCACATCCTTAAGGCCTTGAAGATTCTAGGCAATTTGATCAGAGATCGTACCTTGTATAGTCCTATACTTACTAATATTATCCTTACCTGCTTTATGATGAGAAGTGAGTCACAAAAAATTGTAACCCACTATAAACGGAGACCCTTCACAACTTTTATTTTTAAATAAAAATAAATTATATAAAAAATTATAATTTTATTGATAATTTAAATTAATTGTAGTTTTAGTATACTCAACAAAACTCGTAACTCAAAACTTGTGTAGATACAAATATACAAAAATATAGTTTTGATTATTGTGAAGATATATTTATTTGCACCTCAACATTATATTTATATAAATTCTATATTTAAATTTAAATTTGATGTTTCTTTTTTATTTTTATATATAGCAATTTTTATATTAAGCGTGTAAACAAAATCTTCTTTCATATGTAGATATATTTTATGTTAGTTTGAATACATATTTGACTAACATATAGTATTGGTTTTTTTTCTTCAGTTTTAAATTTTATGTGATAGGAATTGTTATCAAAATTCTCCAAAATATCGATTGCAATAATAATATAGTATTGTTGCTATTATTTTTCTTTTAAAAGAATGAGTAAATATATTATATTATATAATGACTAAGGAAATCCTTAACAAATACAACTATACAATAAGATTCCAAATAGAAAAATTATGTTGTTAGAAAGGTAGATCCTTCAAAAGCTCCGTCAACTTATATATTCTAGGTTGAGTACAATTTGTTCAAAAATGTCGTAAAACTTTATTGTCTAATAAAATTTCCGAAAATAACAATCTAGGTAAAGAACATAAATCTAATCAAATCTAAGAAAAGGTGATTCCACTATGGCCCCGCATCCATCAACTACTCCTTCTAAGCATGTCCATGTTAACTTAACCCTTCAATTTTCTCAATGGAATTCTATTCTATTATCTCCTCTTCCATTTCCTCCAAACCACGCATTGTCCAACCTAGGATTTAGTTCCTTTAGAAAAACCCAAAGATCATATTAAAGTGCATCTCAGATCCATTGGTTAGTTGTTCCATTTTAACCCCCTACTCCTTGACATTGGACTATAGCTCATCTTGTCTAAATTCTTATTCCTCCATAGGTGAGTTGATATGATCATTGGTTGCCTCATGCCATCCATTTGATAATTGAGCCTTCAAATCATTCTCTTAATGTCCCTTATTTCATTGAGGGCTTCCCCCTTAGCTATGTCCTTATTCAATGGATTTTTCATATCTTCACCTACCCACAGAGAAGTAGAATAGAATTTCCTAGACCCAAGAACCACAAAGTTTCCCACAACAAGAATACTAACAAGGAGGAAAGCAAAAACTGCAAGCTCAAAGCCTCTAGCTTATATAAAATCAAATTCCTAACACTATTACCCTAAATTCATAGAGAATCCAAACATTAAGAGCACAAGACCAAAATATTACCCTCTCTCTGCAACATGGAGGTTCCAGCGAAACACTTTTAAGTCGACTGGAGCCCTAACAACTTCCCTTGGAGCATCAACATCCCAACTCAAACCATCCAAAGAAATCCCAACAGCATTACAAGAGCCCAAACTAAATGTCATAGTACACAACTTTTGTGCAAATAGATGAAATGGGGAGGACATGGAAAGGAAAGTCTCAATCGCTCGAGATAAATGTGACATGGCCTCGCTATGAAGCAAGCCAATCTGCTAATTGGACCATGTGCCAAGCATGCCTCCCAAAAAAATATAATCATATTTTTTAAGTTAATACTCATTCTTAATTAACATATATCCTAGGGAAGCCTTCTTTGATCTAGAAGTCCTTCATATTTTTGCACAAAAACTTCTTTATCTAATTTAATTGCTTCATAGGCAACTTGGCCAACAATAAGGCTCTTATGGCGCCTTATATGAATAAAATTCACATCCTTAAGGCCTTCAAGATTCTAGGCAATTATATCAGAGATCGTACCTTCTATAGTCCTATACTTTACTAATATTCTCCTTACCTGCTTTATGACAAGAAGTTAATCACAAAAAAATGTAACCCACTGTAAACAAAAACCCTTCACAATTTTTGTTCCTCGAAGTAAATCATACATTTTAACTTCATTATTGTCATGGTGCCTAAACTCAAAGAACACTTCATTTGTTATTTTCCATCAAAGTCATAAAGCAATCCCTACACTTGTCGCCCCAAAATAAATATATAAATATTGTTATTATTATTTGTTATAAGATTTTTTTTAAATCAACATATTTACATAAATATTAATTATGTGTATAACAACATGTCTATCATATTACATATCTATTCTTTCTAATAAAATAATAAAATGATAATGTAAATGTTAATATATATACTACAACATCTCTATCATATTAGATATGAAATACCTTTCGATATGAAATACCTTTCGAATATAATAATAAAATAAAATGTTGGGCAAGCATAACTCCTTTATCCTTGAGGAATAATAACATGGACAAGTACATATTTCAATGAAAGTATTCCGTAATATGATGAGAATGGATTATTTCCAACGTTATAAAGTCGAAGAAATATTCTTAGTGTCGGGCATCAAGAGACACACCAATGTTTTAGAGTTTTTCTTTTTGGGAATAACAATTTCATACGTTTACGAATTTGACTTTATTTTGCATGGAGCTTTCTAATGAAAATTTTCAATGTGTATCCCATATATAGAAATATGTGCCCATGTCAACTAGGAAGAAACTTAACAATCATTAATTAACTAAATTTAAGTAAATCCAAATTATTTTAGCACTATTTAAAAAGAGTCATCTAAAAGTGTTAATATCACTAGTACCTCAACTTCTCAAAACGTGGGCAGAAGACGGTTTTTTTAATAAGATATAACCAATTTTTTTCTCCATAGAAAATAACACTTTGCTTTGAATATTATATATGTTATTACTTACACAATTTTGTTTAGGTCAGGAAACTATGAATTTTAAACTATGAAAATATTTTTTAGGTCTCTATGGAAATGGTTTTTTATTATAAAATTTTAATTTTTTAATTTTATATATTTAAAAAAATAAAAATAAATATAATACTTAAATTTTTAATATTATAAAATTGTAATATTCAAATTCGACTGTTCAATCTTATACTGAAATTATAAACCATGAAAATGAAATAATTGTAACAACTTTAAAAAATAGTAATAGATCATAACCCAACTAACTATAATCATAGTCCCAACGACTAACAATAACTATTTAATTTGCACTATTTTGATGAGAATATCCTCACATATACTCATAATTATTTAATCAAATTAAAGGAATAGATAATTGTATAGGTCGGCTCCAAAGATTCCATAATTATTTAATGAAATTAAAGGAATGGATAATTGCATAGGTCGGCTCCAAAGATTCCATCGCAAAAGAAAATTGAACAAATTCATGGTTGTTCCTAGGAATACAAAATTTAAGAAAGTCAAACCATTATTCTAAATCTCAACCCTTAGGAGACACACTCCATTTTTTAAAGGTTTAGTGAATAGCAATTCCATATATTTATCCATTTGACTTTATATTTATCCATTTTTATAATCTTCGATTCTCATTGTTTTTTTATTTCATTCTCATATAATATCGTGTGTTGATGCTTATACATAAATCATTGCATTTGGAATGATATATATATATATATGTTTGCCTTATTATTATTATTGAATTTTAATACATGTCACATGAAAATGTTGGATTCCTTATTGATATAAATGCATTTCATGTTTTCTCTTTCATACCATGTATGGTTGGCTTGAATATGACATAGAACAAAGTCATTCTCATTATGAGTATAACAAACTCTTCACTTTACTTATTAGTCCCTCTCGAGTGTGGCTGGGATGCTTGAAATCCCTTTGGAAAAATATATTAATTTGTACCTAGTTTTCAACGCATTTTATACCAAGTTTTAAATTTATCTTTGCTTTTCGACTAATTGTCAAATTGGAGGCCTTATTTGGCGTCATATCGACAGAGGAAGTATCTTTGTCCTATTCCTTTTTTATAGGAAGCTTTCCAATCACGAAAAGAAAGCATTAATTGGAAAGCAGTAACCCGATCATGGAAAGCGAGACCAAAAAAGTATTCTGACTATTCACTCTCTCCTGTGTTAGTAGTCCGCTAGCAATCTACATGTCCTCTAGATTTTGATGTTGCACCACCTACATGTCCTCCAGTTGTTGACGAGAGGGCTTGGGAGAAAACACTAGCCAACAAGTTTTGCATAACTATGATGGCTCGGATAAATGACCATGCTGGATTTGTTGAAAAATATTATCTCCTCCCATGTCGCCATTCATCAGCAAGTTTGGTATTGATGAGCGAGGAATGAATGTGGGTGACAACAGATTCATCAAATGCTTCTTTTCCTTTGGTTCTAACTGGGACTTCGAATGGGTCATGTGGACTTTGTAGGGGAGTTACTATATCTGTAATGGATAGACTATAGCAACTTGGATGGTCTCAATAATCCCACCTTTGTTTTCAGGCTCTTGGACCAATTTGGCTCTTTTTATTCAATATTTTTTAATATGAAAGCCATATATTTTTTCCTCTTGGCATGTAATTCATCACACAGTGGTGATTCTATTATTTTCAAGGAATCATTGACTATCATAAGGAAATTGCAATTTTGCTTCTCCTCAAAGACTCATTGAATTGAATTTCAATGTTCTAATATTGTTTAGAAATGGTCAAAAGTTACAAAGAACAACCAGGTAACTTGTGGCTAACCACATAACTTGTGGCTAATAAACGCCCATAAGCCACAAGTTAAGTGTACCATAAACAAAGTTGGTAAATATCCCTATGCTCTCAACGATGGTTAAAACATGAAAATGCTTTCAATGTCATTTAACTCCTGTCCAACATTACTCAGGTTGCATCTATTGTCATTTAACTCCTGTCCCATGTTACTCAGATTGTCTCTGTCATGTATCAACTAAAATATGATTCTTGAAAACCTTCTTCACACCGCATTCCCCGTGGTGTATGTTAGAAACACTAGCAAAATATTGAATTTTGGGTCATGAAAATAGATCCTCATAGCCTGGAAGGATATTTCAATAAATCCTTTTCCTGGACAATGATGCTCTCAATATCCATACGATTAGCGATATTTCAATTTCCTTTAACTATGTGATAATACCTAGAATAGAAAAATATAACTGCTTGAAATAATATCCATATATCACGACTTCAAATGTATGAAAAAAAATCTATTTGTGTTCCAATTCAGATAGCATATACTGCATATAGTTGGACGATCTGGAATCGTAATTCTTCTTGCTTGCCCACTTGCGATGTTGCCCTCTTCATGTCTTTGGAAATTCAAATTCCATAAAAAGATGCCACAGACAATAGGGCTTTGTAACTTTTGACCGTGAAAGCATTTATACTTACTTTTAGGTTCCTTACACTATAAATGCTTGTATATAAGTTGATTTTATGACAGATATTGATGCAGAAATCGGAATTATTGCACTTAGTTAAGTACCCAATTGGCCATTTTAACTAAATTTGAATTTCTCGTTGACATAGTCAAGCATCCTTAATTTATCACTGGGCAACCCGGCTTTAGAATTTTTTTTTATTAGGGGAATCAACAATTGGGGTGGTCTCATACTCATGTAAAACAGGTTGATTCCTTCCACAACCACTATACCCCTAGGTGAATTCACCGAGCTCGCCACAATGGAGTACAAGTTATCCAAGGTTTGAACTAGTGACCTCCTTTGCAAAGTGTCTTATCATATCATGGGCTTGTCGGCTGGTCTACACCCCAATGTGCTAATGACCCTTTGTTAATGTAGTGGCTCTAGAATTAGGTGTCGGTAGTGTTAGCACTTTTTTTGGGATAAGCATTTGGAAGGGGTTAAGCTCGTAAAAGTCTTAAGTATTGATTTTGTAAATGAGATGAAGATCTACGATTGCAAGCAAGTTTCACAAAGGTAAAATGCTTAGTTATGGTTATGAGCGGAAAGGTGTTAAATGGTGGGCAAAATCAACCATCATATCTTGGGATGAAACAGATCCACGGTTATCAAGTGGTTCGCCGATTAGAAGTGCGCGGAGAAATGAACTTTCCAAATCTGCAAATTGGCCGTTGCCTCCACATATTTCGATGGTGCAAATCTGGTGGAGAAAGGCATCAACGACGGTCATTGGCTTCACAAATACAACATGCACGAACAAACAACATTTTCCAAATTAGCGAAGTTTGGTGGAGACCGCGCCTTTGGATGGTTGAGATGCGGATAAGATTCAAATCGACGATCAGCATTGGCTTCACGGGTTAAAGGTGCGAGGAGGCATCTTTCTGAAGGAGGAAGACTACGGAAGACTGTAGAGTTAAACATGGAAAATATCAACGGCACAAGATCGATCGTGCAGATGGACGGCTGAAGAACTTCACTACTGCGAGAGGTGCAAGAACGATATGAAGAGGGATATAATATAAAAATGCATTGCACGGAGTTTCAGGTTCTTGTTTGTCCTGTGCATTGGAAAGCGAAAGTCAACGACAGTGCAGAAAGCAACCACCTTAGACATGAATCTTGGACCAGCTGTCAGTCAACCAGGTAGGCCTCTTCTCCTCATATAAAACTATTTAAATGGCTGAGCTTGAAAGAGTAGAACCCCCGGGTTTTGAACATCAGAAAATAGAGGAACTGTTAGAAGACATGGATGCTGATATATATGATACACTACTGCTAAATGGAACTATCGAAGTAGTGAAAGATAGACTGAAACTTATTAGAGGCCAAGGTATAGGTGTCCATAATGTTTACAGGTCATTTTCCAGTTTTTCTTAGTCGATCAAATCCTAAATTTCCCTGAATTCATAGATTGGTGTACTACTAACTATTCCTCCTCTGAGAGGGTAATTATGGATGCATCTAGCTCGAAACTTCTATGTCCAGTCAGTCCTGTCGTTATTAGAAAATCCCTTTCAATTCCTGACGAGTTTAGTCTGAAGTCCAAATATTACCAGGAAGAGTCCCTAATCCAGTATTTTAGAGAGTCTGTGGTTGAAAAGAGACAAATTTTCTTCAGAGTTTGCCTAAAACCTAGTGTCTCATTGTAGGGCCATCCTTTCCCAGCTGAAGTCAATATTTTTACTGAAGAAACTAAGTGTGTCATAACCATGATAATTCAATTCTTAGGATTGGAAACAGATATGTATGTTACTGAACCCTTGATGAGTCTATTGTTTGTCCTTAGCACCTGTCCATTTGAGTCTGAAGAGTCTAGCCATTCAGTCCATTTCTCTTTCCTTAAATTTGATGAGTTCCTAGCTGAGAATATCCATTCCCAGCAGTGGATTTCCACAAGATCCATACGTTTCAAGTTTCAATCGTATTTGCTGAGGATGTTCTTATCACTTAATGAAGAAAATTTGCAGCTTCATGAGATGATGCTCACAAAGGAGATGAACACAAACTATAGCAAATTCATGAACAACCTCATGTCGGAGGTTTACAATGTTTTTTATTAGAAGAGATTGCCTAGAGTGTTGACGGAGATGACAGAGATTTTGCAACCTTCTCCTGAAAATAAAATAGGTGATTGGTTTCTCTTGGAACACAGCACAATAATTAGAGTATATGGGTTTTCTCATCCACCTTATGTACTACCATCATTTTTAACTCCTAGAGTGTTTTCTCTGGAATTGATCAGGAAAAAGTTAAAGGTAGAAATTGAACATTTTCTAGATCATAAGAAAGCTTCAGAAATTTTGTTTCCATGGGATGTCGGCCCATTCATCATTAAGAATAAAGCCACCCTTTAGCCATGTAACCCTAGTCACTATCAGAAGCCATGCTCAGAACACTTTGAATTTGGCCATAGCAACCAAAAATAAGGCCACTAAAGTGAAAATGAACCTAGACAGCATTCCCATTCCTGACATGATAAATCTACATAAGGAAATTGGAGACATTATGTATGCCAAATTGTTAAAAGATGCATTAGAACTGTCCAAATTATAGTCCAGAAAGAGAAAGATTGAGAATCAGCTCAGGCAGGAAAAGGTGGAGAATAAATCTCACAAGGCACAGATCAAAAAACTGCAAATAGAATTGTTGGCTACTGAGAGCCAAGTAGATAAAAGGGCCAGCATACAAAACCTAATGAATGACAAATAAAATACTATTCAAACACTAAAGAAGAAACTGAAGATTCCCTCCACCCAATTGATAGAAGCATCTGAGTTGACAGAGCTTGAGGAGAAGAAAGAGGAGATGAAAAATGAATTAACAGATTGTAAAGCCAAATTATTGAAGTTTGAAGAAAAAGAAATGCAGTGGAAAAGGGATATGTCCCTTATAGAGGAGAGCAAGAAGAATCTAAAGGCTAAATTTAAAGATTTGGAAAAGAAATTGCAAGAGAAAGGTAAAGAGTTGGAGAGTATGATCACCTCTTCCTCCATTGAATCCGGTTATTTCTCCATTGTACAAGCTATGGAAGAGGTAAGCCTGAAAGACTTGGAACTAGTCAAGTTGCAGAAACAGAACACAAATTTGGAAAGCATGGTTTCAAAGGAAGAACAAGAGAAAAAGGCTCGGGAAGCCAAATACCAAGAAATACAGGTCAAGAATGAAGAATTGATGAAGCAGGCTACAGGTCAAACATCATTGCAGGAAGCAAAACAGGTAATTTGGGATGATATCATTGCAGAAGCAGACAAATTCAGACCTTATCTTGACTTTGTTTTGGACAAAGAGGCTGTAATTAAATTGTTCAAACAAAGTGTAACAACAATGAAAGAAAAGTTGAATAAGAAGCCCTTTGAATGTGCTGAAAATGCCATTGAATTTTTAAATGGGTTAACTGAGGATGAATTGAAAGCAGCTAACATAAAGGACAGATTATCTACCATAATTTGGGCCAGGAAGGTGGTAAATAAACATTGGCAGTTAGATACAATTCAGGCCAGGATAGATATCATGGCACACCAATTGAATCTCTTTAGAGATATGTTTGATACATTGTTCAAGAAAGGACTTCCACTCTTTTGGGAAGAAGATGGTACCATGCTGACATAAAAGGAGTATCAAGACAGGTTGATGGAATGCAGGTTGGATCATGCAAACTTTGTTGACATGAACCAATAACTATCTGGAAAAACAGTTGTGGACAAGCGGGCAAAGGAGTTTGAGTTGGTATTGATTTTCAAAGAGGCATGTGCACACCTACAGAACTATTCATATAGGGATCATGCAGAGTTGCGGGTATTGCCAAAGGAGGTGGCCACTTCAGATTTTCTAGCTTTCGACCAATGGAATATTGTGGATAAATATGGAAAAGACATGCTAACGCTGCATGCATAAGGATTTTGAATATCGTGGAGATTTGCAGTCTAAAGAATTAGTTACTCAGCCTTTTGTTTATTTACTAGGATCTGTTACTAGTTAGTAAATATTCATTGACACATGTAAAGGCAGTTAAGCCTATTTGTCAACACTTTTTATTTCTGTTGTAACTGATTCTCAAAGACGATGGACCTGTCTGTATAGGTGTCATCACAGTTGTAACAAATTTCTGTTAGGGCGACTCGAGCCTGAGGGCTAAAGATATCTTCTCCTATATATTCACATGTAATAGAGAGGAAAAGGGGTTGGAACCCATGAGAATTGGGCTTTGCATTGTGAGACTTACCTTTAATAAAATCACAGTGTTGAAACTGGTTTTTTGCAGAGATTTATGTGGTGTTTATGTTGCAATCTATTTTCCTTCTCTTATGTGAATGTGTATCCTGTTTATTAATTCCATTTTTTTTCCTTCGTGTCCGAAATAAGTGTTTAATAGTACAAAATTCATACTTATATGCTCTGTCTATTGTTTTAGATATTCACAAAATATTTCCACTAAAGTTAACATTGAATTCATCCTTGTTAGATGCTCATGTTAATGGATTGTTATTTATTTCTTCTTTCCCACCAGATCAAAGCATTTTGACTATGGCTGAATGGCTACCTTGCCTCTGTTATAAATTTCCATGCAATAGCACTGTAATTTGATATATTTGTTTATTTTGACTCCACTGCCCAATGAATGCTTACCTTGTTTCAACCAAACGACAATCCGATTTTAATTTTTATTCATATATCTGGCCTTGTTAAACAATCGGCGAGAGATCCCTCTCTTGAAAGAAAGAAGCCAAATTGCTTTCCTAAATTTTGGTTTTGTGGTTACCTTGAAATGACCTTCTCACAACCTTAGGTAGATTTCAAGTGCTAACATGTAGTATCTATTCTGTCAAATTCACACCCATGGCTTGCACTTAGCTTCCAACCTTGATAGATTCTAGAAGGTTTCCAGGGTTAAAATTCACCCATGACTTACAGTAAACTTCCTCCTTTGAGAGTTTCCGCAAGATTTCCATCCCAAGGTTTGATTTATTAACTTTTGTAAGATATTAGCCTAACTCCTGCATTTTTTTTATCGGTTTGATCAATTATTCCTGACTCTTTCTAGCTATTGAATTCCTTATATTAGAATAAGTCACTTATTCTTCAAACATTGTGTCCTCTGCAAAATTTGTAGTATCCATCTTTACCCCAATCAAGGCCCAATGAATTCTTGATGATCCATAATGGATTCTCTTTGAACCTGTCAAGGGCATACCTCATTGCACCAGATCCCACAAGTAGTACTCCATCATCCAAATTTTGTTTGTTGCAAATGTAATGGAAAGACACTCCCAACCAAAATGTTTTCATGAAAGAAACATTATACCCATTGTAACAAACAATAGACATCAATTTATCACACAGAATAATATGTCAAAATACTAGATAAATAGTATGTGTCGATCTTACCATCTAAAGGCCCATTCTTCACAAGATTCACTGCAATCTGATCTTTATCAATAGAGACACTGCAAAATTTGGAAACCATGGCTTCAATTTTGGTCTTATTAAACTTGCACGACCCATCAATTCTTGTGTATGGATAATCTTCTTATTTTTGCAATCCATGAGCTTTGAGAGCACAATAGTATGCAATTGTCATGAGGCCACCGTTGCATCATTAGTCCCACTCATTTGGTTCTGAAGAGTCACATTCCCCCCAATACAACACAATTATCAGTCTGTATTTCTACATCCATCATTGGAATTTATATTATATTTGTATGATATTTTGATATCTCAATAACATTGGTTTTGTACCAACTTCCCAAAAAAAGAGCAATATTTAATAAAATTACCTCATGGTCACAATCCACAAGTTGTTGCTTGTTTAGACTAATAATATTTCATGTTTTCATGAAACTTATTCCTTCCATTGCCATCAAAACCATGGTTTGGATTTTTTTAGTTTTTCAAGCACTCTAACTTCCTCTTATCGATTGGCAGGGACTTGCTTCCCAATAGCTTCCCTTGTTTAGTAAATTCATTCTCATTATGAACCTAACAAACTCTTAACAAAGTCATTCTTATTGTGAGTCCAATTTTTTTTTGATTTGATAATCAATGGCATTGTTTAGTCATATATGAAGAGTGGATTGAAGTCATTGGTGAAACCTCATTAGTTGTCTTTGATTTGGATATGTGGTTAGGTGATAAGATGGTTACTTTACATAGTTATTTATTTTTCTTAATAATTTTAGTTTACTTAAATTAATATCGCTAAAAATATTCATGCTCAATATACTTTTTTCATGTTACTACATGTTCACCTTCCAACTCATAGGTGAGAATGAGATTGTTGGTACCTTGCCAACGCTAATCAACAATTAGCTCATTAAGAACCTCTATAAAAAATCGGCTTACAAAGAGGGAACATGTCTTAAGTGGGAGTTGAAATAGGTGGAGAGGATAACAACTTCACCTCTCTACCACTCCAACTAGACCAAATTGAAAATCCTCTTCTATGCACTTGTTAACCCAATGATTATATATGATTTTAAGTTTGGGATTTCATTGTTTCTATAGAAACCTAAATGAAAATAGAGCAAATATATAAGAGTTTTATAATAAATAACCTTAAATTAAAGGAAATACACCCTATCCAATCCCATTTTATCAGTTGGTATTCTACCCATTGAGGGGAACCTTGCGATCATGTACATAATGTATGAGCACAAATTACTTAATGTGAATAATGAGAGGTTTCCTACCGTTGCTTGAAACATTAGAAGAAAAAAGATCAAAAGGGATTCGCCTAGAGATGCGATTTCTTGGATTTCCCACTAAGGGGTAGTAGAGGTGGTCATCCTTAAAAATATCAATACTGTTGGTGCACTTCTACTTCGACCAAGGTTCAAACATACACCACGACACC
Organism: Larix kaempferi; assembly: GCA_027924585.1. Lineage (NCBI taxonomy): Eukaryota > Viridiplantae > Streptophyta > Pinopsida > Pinales > Pinaceae > Larix > Larix kaempferi. The sequence goes on along the minus strand of BSBM01000257.1, from coordinate 12,874,763 downwards.
AACAAACACCATAGATACCAGCCCGGAAGGGTTTTAGCCCTTTCAGCAACACCTGCGAAGCAAATGAGGTATCACCTGAAGTAACTATGGAGATTGCAGGAACCAGGTTTCTGCATCGCAGAAGGGGAATATCTCGACATGAAACTCATTCATCAAACAACCGATAACTCTAACAGATCAGTAACTTTGAAAAAACCATTAACTTCGACACAACTCATGAGTTAACCAAAAATTATATAACTTGCACTATACTTCGCATTCATGCATTTCTTCATTTAGGCACAATAGTTCATCAATTCATGTAACTCATAAGAAAAATAAGCAAACAGATAATACATCACAAGCATCACACATTTAACACCATGATTTAAATGTGGAAACCCAAGACGAGAAAACCCACAGAAGTTATTCTTTTTATTATGAGTCGCAACCAATAGATAAGCACTTCATGTTTGATAGACTTATATACTTTTCACAGTTACAATGGATCTGCACAAATGATGTTATAACCAAATCTGGCACTTCTTCGTTCGTGACGACACTTGCATGTTGTGCTCTCACGACGACACTTCTGTGAGGACACTTCATGAAATTGTTGTGGGTCATACAAAATGACACTATGGATGGAAGAGACATATTTGGGAGCTCATTAAGGTGGAATTAACTTATTCATGGTTCATCTAGAAGTTTGGGAGCGTCTGACCACATTTGGAGACCAAAACACCCTTTGAAAAGCCCTAGAATTGTTAGTTTTACTCATTTTTTCACCCACACGCTTGTTTCACATGGATCACCAGCATGTGGTGCGCACAATTCTCCCTATCCCACTAGTATGTGCCTTTAAAACATCCCAAAAATATAAAAAATCTCAAAAACTAGGTGGTTTGGGTGGTTTTGGAACTTCCTCCTCGATTACAAATGCTCCCTCCTCCACCCAATCTTCTTCTTTCACTATAAATGAGAGGGATATTGGACATGAAGAGGAATCTTGGCCCAAGTAAGGTCATGCTGAAGAAAGTTTCACTCCCTTCTCCATCATTTGTTCCCTAGTTGTTGTGAAATCCTAATGCATTTTCTATGAGGTTGGGATTCTTGGAGAAGAGAAACAGGAGACCCTAAATCTAGGTTTCGTGAGGTGCTTGAAAAGAAGGAAGGTAATATTGTACTTTCTTCATTCATTAATGAAATAATAGACATTCCTCCCTTTCTAAATAATTGTTTTGATGTTTATCTCATATTTGATTACTAGTTGATGCTCTTCAGTTTAGTGTTTTATGGTATATTTGAATTTCAATTGTTTACTTGTAGTCAAATATGTTTGAGGAAGGTTTTGAATTGGTTTTGCAGGTTCTTGGATTGAGTATTAAGAGGAAATCTCAAGGATTCAAGGAGAAGGCTAGGATCAACCTTCAGAATTAAGGTACACATCTTAACCTTCAAACATTTACTTATTTTGTTTGTTGTAGAACCCTAGACATCTGTTCTTTCAAACCTTAGTATGTTGGTGGCCTCACCCCATCCATAGGAACTTTTTCCTAACAACAGAACTGGCGACTACATTGGGGAGAATCCTGTATCCTTTGGGGTTTCCAAGGTTATTTTTCCATTTTGATTGAAGGTCTGGGTCTAATTTCAAGTTAGGAATGGTCTCAGGGCTTTAATAGATCCTTCCACTGTTAATTTCTGAGTTGGATTTGTTTTTTTGGAGACTTCCAGTACGCATGCGTAGGTGACAATACTTATAGTTTCATGTTTTCTCAATACACATTGGTGATGGTCTTCTCACCAGTGTGCTACACCCTATTGTGTTAGTACTTCACCAGCTTGTGCCTCTTGTAGGTGACTTTTTCATTTTCAGGCCTCTTTGGGAGGGTTTTGATTGGATTTGTTGGAGTCTATATTGATTCTTGGTCTGAGTAGCATCACTTGGAAGTGTGATCTTGAACTTTTGATTGATATTAAATTGATTTTCGAGATCTTTTGGATCCAATTTGGGATTGTTTTGGAACAATTTGGAGCCTCTAAACCCAAGTTGGAGCTCTTTGAACCAATTTGGTGTTTTTTGACCCAATTTGGATCCATCTAAACCTATTTGGTCCTGTTCGATTAGATTTGGATCCTATTGACGGTATTTGGGTCAATTTGTACCTATTTTAGTGAAAATTCCTCTTTTGGTAAGGTTTTTTGTGCTTTTGATTTCTATGCTTTTGGTCACTCCCTTGAAGTGAAAGCTCAGGTGTTCTTTATGTTGTTTAGAACCTTGATAGCATTTATTGTATGTAGACCTGGATTGACCAAACCATATTTCTTATTAGGTCTCTTGAATTTTTTGGGTCTAAAGGACTTTATTTCTATCTTTCCCAACTTGGCATGATTACATGAATGTGAAGTCTAGTGTTTATGGTTTCTTTTACTACTTGATAAGGATATCAGAAAGCTTTTGCATTGATTGTGTTTGCACTGAAATTTGTACTTAGACTACAAAAGTACAAAGACATATCATCCAAAATAAAATATAGCAAAGGATGATATTTATTAGGTGTGAAGGAATTATTCAAAAATAGGGCAGTGAGGTGTAAAATAATAATCAAACAACATATGGTGATTAAATCAGTAAATAGACTTGGATACTAGGTGAAACATGTCCAAAATATAAACATAAACCTAATTAAAAGATAATTTTTGAGAGATCATAAACAAAAAAACATTCCATCTATGAATTTAGATAGGTCCACAAACCCAAAAGCACTTTAGGATAAACACTTTTATCAAAAAATGAAATGATAAGCAAGGTGATCAAACTGATAAGAAAATTTCACTAAAATACTAGATCAAACATGGCTTATATATTATATATGTCATTCCAAAATTAAAGTCTCTAAGTACTTACAGAGAACTAGTCATAAGTCCTGATACACCAACTTGATATCTTCAAACCCTTTTAAGAAATAAAAACCAATCAACCACACTTGAGCACTACTAATTTTCTCCTATTTATAATTACAAAGATGCTTTACAAAACAATTTTCCAGATCCACTTCTTAAGGATCAAATTTGAAAAGAAATTGTAGACTTAACTCTTTCCTGCTTTTAGGAGGAGAAATTCTAAAAAATAGACTTCAAAGCGCCACCTATCGATCTCAAACCATAATAGCGGTGTGAAAATTGTGAGAGGTTTTTGTAAATTGGCCCATTTCCGAAAAAACCCATGTTTTAGTTTGTTGATATTCCTCTCCACCTCCTAGGAATACTCTCCCAAAGATGATGACTAAAACAAGAAATTAAATGTTTAACCTGAAAAATAGGTCATAAAGATTCATTTGAATCTTCCAAAACATGACATTTGTTACAAAACTGAGAGAGGTTTTTGTGAATGAGTCTGTGATGGACAAAAACATCTTTTTTTTTTCCCTGAAATTTACTTCCATCTCCTCATAATATGCGCTCAATGAAAATGACTAAAACAGAGGAAAAATAGACATTCCGACAGCGCCAATATGTCTCAGTTTCATTGATTGCGCTGCCGGAATACATCAAATCACACTAACCCAAGAAAACATATATAAATATTTATAAAAAGGTTAGAAATAATATTAAGGCATACTTTGGAGACTAAAAAGGAAGATTTAATAATCATAAGCCAATGTTTAAGTTTATTAAGTGAAAATGAGTAAAGAAATAAATTTAAAACTAAGGGTCTAAATAGTATGGGTAACTCACAAAGAGGAAAAGTAAACAAAAATAGAAAGAAAAAAATTAATAAAAGATAAAATAAGGGGTACAATTCTAGTTCTAACATCTGGCTCCGGCTGGGGGATGGATTCCTCCTTGTGAGGCTCCAAGAACATGTAGACTAATTTCCTTTTCCATGAAACGATCTCTAACATCTGCAAGCTGTCCTATCATGTACCAATGCTCCATTGGGTTGGAGTCTTATTAATCATTTGAATTACTCTACACCATAAAAAGATGAAAAAGAGAACTGCTGAAAACAAACTGCATACTGAAACTAATCCATCGTGTGCTACAACTTTCTTTGTTGAAAACCAAAAATCCAAACAATTGCTCTACTGCTTAAAATTAGAAGGAAATAAATGCTCTTGAGATGAGTTTATTTATGTTCATCTCTTTACACTAACCAAGAGAATTAATTCTTCTCATGTGTAATGGTATCTCCAATGAAACCATGTAAGTATTTGATCAATTAGTTCAGACTTACTTTCAACATCAAGTACAAAGGGAATGAGAAGAACCAAAAGGAATAGGAGCAACATTTCTTGAAAATCATACTTACAAATTAGAATTTATGTCTTTAAAAAATAAAAAACTGAAAATTATTTTCTCCATTTAAGCTCCATGTAAATAACCATTGGATCCTGGAAAGAATAGAAGTACTTCTCCCGTCAACAATGAAATCTTCTATTTCTGATTGAAAATTTTCAAAGACAGGCTTACCAATTCCCAGAAATTGTTGATCGATATTTGCTGGAAGAAAACACAGTGGTAATTGATCTTGTAATCCCTTTTTATTTGTAGTTACTGCAATATAAATCAGATCACTTTCTTCACCACCTTCCCAAGAGTTTGACTCACACTCATCATATACTAGATCACTGCTGTAAAATTTCATAGGTGTTGAAATGGAAACCTACTCTTCAACAATTGGTGGGAGATAAAACTTTGTGGATTGTTGTTTTAATTCATCATCATCACCCTTACTCTCTTCCAATGAATTGGATTCACAATTGTCATACACAGGTTTGTTGTTGAAATGTTCAATATGTGTTGATCCATAAAAAAATTCTTCATCATTGGAATAGTCATCATAAATAGGTTGGCTTGCACTACTTTCAAAATGATTTTCTACATAGTTAACTTGAAAAATGTCCTCAATAGTTTCATGATTTAAAATATGCTGAAAATATTCCTGAGCAATGGCTTGATCATTGAAAATATTGGGAATAGCAATTTGATCATCTAGACAACTAGAAACTTCTTGAAAGGTATGAGAATAGAATGTTTCTACAACAATCTCTTCATTACAAGATTGATCTTCATTGCCAACATGATTTAAGATAGTAGTTTGTTCGACAAAAGATTGATCTTCACAAGGATCATGAACAGGATGAGCATTCAGATGACCATCAAAACTGTTAAAAACATTATGAGAACATTCCAAACCTTTACTTCATGAGTTTATTGGAAGGATGACAATGGATGAGCAGCTTGAATGGTTTTAAAAGATGAATATTTATGTTCTATAATGCTATCATCAGTTTTAATATCAGAATTTTGAAAATTTTCTTGCTGTAAAACAGAGTTAGAAGAAGATACAACTGATAACGATTCTTCTTCCTCTTTCATAGTATAATCATCCGCTTCATCTACACTACTAGAGGAATCTACTATTGAACACTGAATATATAATGCATATACCTCACAGTAATGGTCGAAAAGACACTCAGCTGGATAAATTCTTTTGCAATATGAATAAAAAACAACATGAAAATCTTAAAATGAATAAATGCTAGAGATGGGAAGAGACCTGTACCACTGTCTGGCATCCCCTTCCAAGGATTACATGAATATTTTCATCAATACATCCTCGTGATGTATATTCATTCGGTCCATATATTGATTAAACTTAATTACATGAAGTGTTGGATTTTCATATTTTCCCTCGCGTGGAAGGAAATATCTAGACTCGTCCATGATAGGTACTGCATTTGGAAAGCCTGGAACTGTTGAAAAATTGAAAGGTTCAAACCTCTGTGCCAAAATGGTTTCCATGGTCTTTGAAATTTTGTACTAGTACTAGAGTCACCAACATATCCTTCCTTTGTGGAGTCACCAGTGAAAAATTGTAGTCTAACCCATGTAACCAGCCCTTGTTCACCATTAAAGACTGGATATATGCTTTGTCGTTCTCCCAGGGAAGATTTACTTCATTTCTGTCCTCGGCAATGGCACCAAAAGATGTCTTCACTAGAATTTGTACTTAGACTACAGAAGTACAAAGCCAGATCATCCAAAATAAAATATAGCAAAGGTTGATATTTATTAGGTGTGAAGGAATTATTCAGAAATAGGGTAGTGAAGTGTAAAATAATAATCAAACAACATAGGTGATTAAATAAGTAAATAGACTTGGAGACTAGGTGAAACATGTCCAAAATATAAACATAAACCAAATTAAAAGATAATTTTTGAGATATCATAAACAGAAAAACATTCCATCTATGAATTTAGATAAGTCCACAAACCCAAAAGAACTTTAGGATAAACAATTTTATCAAAAAATGAAATGATGAGCAAGGTGATCAAACTAATAATAAACTTTCACTAAAATAATAGATCAAACATGGATTATATATTATATATGTCATTCCAAAATTAAAGTCTCCAAGTACTTATATAGAACCAATCATAAGTCCTGATACAACAACTTGATATCTTCAAACCCTTTCAAGAAATAAAAACCAATCAAACCCACTTGAGCACTATTTATAATTACAAATATGCTTTATAAATCAATTTTCCAAATCCACTTCTTAAGGATCAAATTTGAAAAGAAATTGTAGGCTTAACTATTTCCTGCTTTTCAGGAGGCGAAATTATGAAAAATAGACTTCAGAGCACCACCTATCGATCTCAAAATGTAATAGCTGTGTGAAAACCATGAGAGGTTTTTGTAAATTGTCTCGTTCCTGAAAAAAGACATGTTTTAGTTTTTTTAGATTCCTCTCCAGCTCCTCGGAATACTCTCCCAAAGATGATGACTAAAACAGGAAATTAAATGTTTAACCTGAAACATAGGCCGTAAAGATTCATTTGAATCTTCCAAACCATGACATCTGTTACAAAACTGAGAGAGGTTTTTGTGAATGAGTCCATGATGGAAAAAAACCTCATTTGGTTTTCTTAAATTTGTTTCCATATCCTAGTAATCTGATCTCAATGACAGTGACTAAAAAAGAGGAAAAATAGACATTCTGGTAGCGCCAGTATGTCTCAGTTTCATTGATTGTGCTGCCGGAATATATCAAATCACACTAACCCAAGAAAACATATATAAATATTTATAAAAAGGTTAGAAATAATATTAAGGTATAATTTGGAGACTAAAAAGGAAGATTTAGTAATTATAAGCTAATGTTAAGTTTATTAAGTGAAAATGAGTAAAGACATAAATTTAAAACAAAGGGTCTAAATAGTATGGGTAACTCTTTTTTTTTCACAGAAACAGTTTAGAGATTTTCTATTAAAAAATGGCCATAGGTTGCAAAAAAGGGGAGAAGGATTGTTCCCAATAGAACTGAGAGTTCATGTCTCTGTATTTATCCTTTGCTTTAAACAGAAAATGTCTAGAAAGACAGAGCTGAAACATAACATAAACATATGCGAATAAAAGGAGAATAGGTACCTATCATACTATCCGAGAAAGTAGAAACAGAGGTAATATAAGTGAAGAGAATTCTGTATCTGAAACTATGCAAAAAGGCCAGCTTATCATATTGAAATCCAAAAAAGGAGGTCCTGAAACCTGAATTAGAGCTTCTTGGTCTGAATCTGAAGCTCCAGAAGTCTAGGAAGGCTGATGATTGGTTCTTTAGAATAATTTACCTTGCCACCTCCTGTTTTCCAACCAGTAAAGAAGTGTCCAATATCACTCTGGAGCAGGTCAACTTGCTTCTCCACAGTCTTAATGTCGTTATTAACATTACCAAAACTGATGTCTGTGTTGATAGCCAAAAGCACATCAGATTTTTCTCCATGAGTAGCTTCCTTTTCTTGGCATACACGAACCTCTGCAAGCGTGATTTGGACGAGGATGAAGAGGCTGGTTAGAGCTTTCTTCATCTCCACATTTTCGTACCTGAGCATACGAAGTTGCTCCTGAAACTCTTTTAATAACTTACTATAGTGCTTCAAATGTCTACTGCCTTCCGAACTCAGAGGAGAGCTAGGGGTGCTGTGTTCACACTGAGATGTGGTAGGGTACCTGTTTCCTTTGATGCCGAGAAAGTCCATATTTCAAGAAATTTTACCAGAGGGGCTTGACAAGGCTGGGGTCACCTAGAAATTCTCATAATTCGCAAGAGATTTCCTCAAGCCTTGGGTCGAAGGACTATCCAATTTCTTAATGGTCTTTCTGCACCTGAGACATTGAAGCGAGAGCGAGCACCAGCCCATCAAGGAGTCACCCATGTTGCAAATGAAAACACATACTTCTTCTTCATAGAGCGAGCTTTTAGGGAGCTGCAAGGAGCCGACAGAGGTTTCTTCTTCTCCTGACGAGTCTTCAGCAAGAGGCAGATGTTGAGACTTCTAAGAGACGCATTGAGCTTTATAATTCTCATTTTTTTGGTGGTTGGACACACGGGTCGCTCTTCCCATGAAGCCCAAGGCCATAAATGAGACATGATTGCATTCAATTAAACCCGAATTGAATGAAAATTTGAATAGGATCGGGAAAATCCTGATTTTGGTGGGAATAGGGGATGGAAGAATTAGGGAATCCATACCTTGGTGTAAATATTGTTATTGCTAACCATGGTGCCACAGTTGAGTTTAGCTCTAGCATTGGCCGTCTCATCTGCATGCTTGTTGAGTGTTCGAAGCACATGCTTGAGGTCTATGGTCTTGAATTCCTTTGTGATGCATTTGAGAAAATAGTGTGTTTTGCTGGTCGGATCCTTCTGATTCTTCGTTATCTTTCTGGCTTCATTAATGACCAGGAGTGAGTCTTCGAAGACTGTCAGCTCATCGATTACTAGGATTCTGGCTATTTCAAGTCCTTTTAGAAGTGCTAACCATTCGACACCATTGTTAGTTTTCCTTCCAATCCCCTAGGCATAATCAGTCTTCTTGTTTCCTGTGGAGTCATAGATCACTCCTCCCGCACCTACCAACCCAAAAAAATAGTATGGGTAACTCACAAAGAGGAAAAGTAAACAAAAATAGAAAGAAAAAAATTAATAAAAGATAAAATAAGGGGTACAATTCCAGTTCTATCGGATTGTGTGTTAGTTTGAGGTTGATTTTTGTTTCTCATTTTGGAAAAGGAATAAAATTTGGTTCAGTTTGAGTTAGCTTTGGTTGAGTACTTTGCAAAGTGTCTTAAAGGATTTCGAATTGATTAACATTGAAGACAAAAACAAAATTTATTTTGCATAGTTAGTTGTTTTGGTACTTGCATGCTTATATTGTAGGCTTGATTTGTCATTTAGGTTATAAATTTTAGTTTCCTTTTGCATTGAAAAGACCAAAAAATTACATTATATATGGAAAAATTGCATATACATTCTGAATCATATCTTTAGAACCTGCATTGGAAAGAAATTCAAAGTGATAAGTGCATGATTGTGGCAATACGGTGCTTCATATTTCAGTTAAAGAACATTCGTTCTTTAGCTGCACTTGTTTTACTTCTTTAGAAAAGTTTTGAAAGTATATTTTAAGCAAGCAATTAGTAACTTGAGATAGGATCTTAGGTTTTCTTCTAGTTTAGAAACACACATAATAGATAAGCTAGGGTTTTGGAGGTAGGGAGTTGTGAGTTAAATCCTCCAAGACCACTTAAAACTTCTTAAACATAGGTGTCTTTCATAAGGGAGGAAATCCAACACCATAAGGTTGTGGTCGGGAAGCTCCTCTACCACAGGAGTCAAGCACGAGGTTGTGTGAAGTTGATTTATAGAGAGATTCCTCCAATACTCAATCGAGCATCAACCAGGGATTTTTTGTGTACAAGGACTTTCAATAGTATAGAGTGTGGTTGTAGAGTTTAGGGCTTAGTTACCCTGCCAATACGCATGATCCCAACCAACGATTGTTCCCCCGAACAATGTCTACGGTTTGGTAACCATCGAATCCTATATTTAGGATCATACACAGGTGCTAACAGAGGATTTTCTGCGACCACCTTGAGTGGACCTTGTGATTGGAGCATTAGTACCCTTGGAGGGTGTTTTACAGATTTATCTAGCAAAAAAATTGAACTAAGAAGCGAAAAACTCCCAAACTTGGTAACTGCTCTCAGATATTCACTGATTAGACTTGGGCTCTCATCATCCTAGGATGATATTTGGGAGATCATATCTTGGTCTTCATTGGATTGTGCTTACAGCCAAGTACTTTTTCAGTGTGATAAGAGTTATTTTCTTGTTTAACATCTTTCAAATACTTTTTAGTGTATGACGTTTGATTTTTATTTTTATATATTTTCTTCTTAGTGTCTTCTATTAGCCACAATGGTTGATCAAACTCCACGTAGATATTGAAGGATTGGACAATCTCCTGAATAGAGAGAAGTACCTGCACCAAGGTGAATACTATATTATACTGATCCTCCCACTCAGGGGGAAGAAGAGGAAAAATAGGAACATCAAACATAACAACTAGTAGAAGAAAACATTTTAGGTTAGGTGAGTTGAGAGTTCTTCTGACGAAGGACACTTTAGAGATACTAAGGAACAATCACATAACTCTTCTAGAGTCCATTCTCCTCAGCCTGGAGAGAATTTAGGCCCCATTGAAATTGAGGACATCTCATATCCATTTGGACTATTGAACTTGCCACAAATTCCTAGTTTTTCCCACATAGCCGGTATCAACGTTCCTAACCCATTGTCTAGGAAGTTTAATATGGAAATAGAGAACAAGTTTTTACTTCAGGGGAAATATCTACTCCAGTTAGTAGTTTCCATACAAGAGTAATTACTTTTCATATGGCATCCACAATAGGATCATGATGGTTTCCCCCATCCTCGATTATACTTACTAGTACTAGTTCGTTAACTCAACTGAGTTCGAACCCTTTCTCTTTTGGATTCCCATTTTGAAGATGCCAACCTATGACTACTATTATTCCTCCTAGTTCAACTTTGACCATTGCTTCAATTAGTGGCCCATATAACCCTTTATGTAATTACCCACCATTCAATGGACACATGTCTATACCTAACCCACCCTTCATTGGAGTTGTTTCTAATTCCACCCTACCCCAGTCAAGCTTACATTTCCACTCTGTTGGAAGTATGAGTTCTATTAACCCCTTTGGACTAAATGTATCGCAAGGTAATTACTTTGTACAATGGAAAACCAACACTGGATTTCCATGGGGGGGAAATGACACTCATGGAAATATCCCTTTTACTTGAGTGGGAGGTTCCAATATGGCTAACCCTATTATGACAAGTTTCTTACAATGCAACCAACTATTAGGGGGGATGGGAGGGACTGTTGGAATAGTTAATCCTTCTTTGCAACACCACCATGGTCATAAATTTCAACAACCGAATATGTTTTTCACCAATCCTAGAAATCCATATATTCTGGGACAACCATATGCCAACACCAACCAATTGGAAACTAATGCTCCCGAAACTTGGAACACAATGGATCAGGAAAAGTTCCCATTTTTTGCCACTTTGAATTTTCCTTATATTTCAAAGTTGACTAATGATCCAGTGTTACATGACCCAAGATGGCCAATCCTACCCACTAAAATTCCTTCATACATTCCTAAGTTTGAAGGAAAACACAAGGAAGACCCAACAAACCATGTCATGACTTTTCATCTATGGTGTTTGTTAACACCTAAATTTTGTCTTCCTACCTTTTCATTAGCCCCATCAAACCCATACATCATTACCACATTCCATTTCCATTATTTTTACCTTGGTAAAACCAAAAAACCAAAGTCTCACATAAAAGGGTCATTTTACAAAATTAATTTGCTCAATTATCTAAAAAATGAGCAACTTATGCCCTAACTTGTTTTTTGGATGTTTCTCCTTTTTATCACTCAACAAAAAGAAGAAAATTGGCATGATACCTATGATATCCCAATTTGGAAAAATGATAAAAAAGTGAAAGGCACAAAATCAAAGGCAAAAGCCAAAAATTAAAGCTAAAAGTAAAAATAGAAAAAATCAAAGCCTTATCCTTATCCTAGATTTATTTGTTGTGCCTATAAATGAACCATTAAGGTCCATCACTCAACAACCATTCTCCATACATTACTCAAGCTGTTAATTTGCAAAAATCTCCCTGAGACCAGATCTCCCTTTGTGTTCCATTCTCAACCTTCTAGAGATTGTGTATGTGACGCGTGGCAGGAGTACCGTGGATTGCAAGGAGACCAACCGAACCCTCCCTCAGACAGCTGCAGGGGAATCTCCTACTAGTGTAGCTCAGAGGTGATATTAAATTCGTGTAAATGCCATTTTTTACATAATGAAAGACCATTATTTATTCTTTAAAATATTTTTCTTTGTTTCCTTGATAAAAGGTTTGCATGTTTGATTAGTTTAGTTGTTTAATTTATGTTTTCCTATTTTCTTTTCCATTGAGACTCTACTAAGTTTAGCACAACCCTTAGTAGGTGCATCCTTGCACGTGCTAGTGTGAAAAAGCCATCAACATTTTTTCGCGACCATACTGGGGACGATCTCTATCATTCTCTGGTTGTGCTTATCCATCCTTTCCGGCCATTGATTGAGTTTTATTGTTCATTCTTGGGTGATTAGAGCCCTAAAAATAGCCCGAATCTACCCTTGTTGATCAAGCTGAGCCTTTTTTTTCCAAATATCCTCTCTGCAATATTTCCGGCTGTCCAAAAAGTCACTGAAAATTGCAAATGCTTAAACTAAGATATCTTTGTCTCCTAGACTCAGATTTGCACGATTTGTTTTTCAAACCATGTATTTTTTCTAGAGGAATTCAAATATGTAATCTATTTCTATAAATTTTGCATAAAAAGTTACAGAAATATATCTTGGTTTCGCCCCCCTTTTTATTTAAATAAAAAAAATAAAAAACGTAAGCAATAGTTTTTATTTTTATTTTTTTCGCTTGCAATCATTTTCTTGCTGTAGTGGTATTTATGTTAATCTTTTTCATTTATTGCAGCAAAGAAAAAGACTTATTTTTTAGTATTTGTTGTTTCTTTAGTTCTGTTAAAGATTATTTTTGACCGCATATTTATTGTTTCAGCGAGTGTGTTAACAATCAAATTAACACCCTTAACAAAGTGTAAGACAGAAGCAAATTTTACTATGCGCCTGCAGCATGAATACATAAGACAAGTACTTAGGAGAATAGTCCTCTCTTATCTAATCACTACTTCCATGATTGGAAGGATTGAGTGAAGAAATAAGGAGCCTAAAGAGACAAGGCTCAGTGATTGAACTACTCAATCGAAGGCTCAAATATAAGCTCCACCAATTAACAGTTAGAAGAAATGCACAAGATTGAATTAATTGTGCTTGAGAATTCTGAATTTGTGACAAAAGCCTGAAAATACTATGGAAAGTGGGGTTTTGAGTAAAAATGATCAAAAATCAAGAAAGGGTTATCCCATATTGAAAGATGAAACTTGAGATCCCATTTCCCAATACTATAAAACAAAGGCATTTGGTACATGGTGAAGGAGGAAAAATGAAGAGAAAAGGCATGCTGGGGAGATTTGGAGGATTGGAAAGCTCATCTTCATCAAAAGAAAGGATGGAGAAGGATAGCTCAAGGCAAGGGATAATGGAGGAATCTCAAGAAAGATTGTAAGTATGTCTATTTTCTCCTTTGATATCAAATGAAATAATTCAATTTTCCTTCCATTCATGAGTTTAAGTTTTTCTTCTCAAGTTTAGTTTGAATTCATAATGGTTTAAAGATCTTAGGAAATGCTAGATAATTGGTTTAATATCTTAGGAAATGTTAGATAATTGTTCATTTATGATGATTGAACCTCACAACTTCATATTAAATATAGATAATTAAGTGTAGACACATCCCTACCTTAAAGGCTATTATCAGATTGGCGACCATATTCGGGATTTAATTTGAAAATTTCTTCAATATTTTGGTGTTTCAATCTTTCATATCTGCTTAAATATTTCCTTGAGAACTCTTAAAGAACCTATGTTCCATGTTTATAAGATCAAAACTGACCTTAATCACCTCCTAAACACCCAAAAATATTGAAAATAGAGCTTAGATCTCGGTTTTTCTTGATTTGGAGGACCAACGCACTCTGTCTTTGCATACAGAGCATTGCTGGTCAAAAGACACATCCTGTACACTAGCAAGGAGTGTCACCAATGCACCCTTCCTATGTACAAGGTGCCTTGATCCTCTTTCAACGTTATGCTCTATTCCAGAAGGTGTGTTAGCCGGGTTTTTGAGTTTTTGGAGCTCGGTTCTTCATCCTTGCCTCATTTTTTGTGATTTTTCTTCTTGGATTGGCCGAGGAAACCCTTAGATTAGAATTTGGACCTTAATTGGATCCTCTTTAGCTAAATATTTGGAATAATTTTAAAGAACTTTGAAGCTTTCTTGATTCAAATTTGCAAAAATTCCTAGAACTAGCTTTGAGATTTCATTTCTTTAGGGACACATTTAGGCTTCATTTTGTACTTGCAGACCTGGACATTGATTTAAGACATGTTAGGATCATTTTACCATTAATTTGGAAATAATTGGAAGGGTTTTGTTCGATATTTTGAGATTTGGAATTTCCCTCCAAAAACCTTTAAAATGACCTAAATTGGCATTTTTTTCAAAATTTTCTTACAATTTGTGGTAGATACAATTGATTAAGGTCATATTTTTCTCTTAGATACCTGATTGGGTAGGATTAGGGTTTATCCTTAAATAATTTTGATTCATTTCAAAGTTTGCAAATAGTAAAAATTGGAAAAACATAAATATTGGTTTAAAGAACCTTAAGGCCCTTTAATTTTTGAATCTCATACACTTTCTTATTTGAAACATGAAACCAAATATCAATTATGACATATGAAAAGATCACTTGAACACATTTTCATTAAAAAAAAAATTTGAACATCAATTTTGAAAACAATTTCCCTCCAAAACCGAAAACAAGCTTTAATTAGTCAAACTTTGTTTTGGATCTACAATCTTTTTATTATTATCATGCACAATTAGAGAAAGTTGTATCCTTAGATCTCGATTTTCTTGTGATAAGTTGTGTCTAAGCCACTGTATCCTCTTCACTTGGGATTTCGAGTGAGCTTGTGAACGAGAAAGTGGATCTCAAGTGTAATAGTGTAGGTTTCAATTTTCGCATATAGTTATCGAGCTACCGTATCCTCTTTGTTTGCACTTTCGGGTGGCCCTGCAAATGAGAAAGTAGATCTCAAGTGTAAGAATTTAATTCATAAGTAGTCAAAAGGAATCTGCATATCCTCTTTGCTTGCACTTTCGGGTGGCCCCGCAAACGAGAAATAGAGATCCCCCATGTGATAGAATTAGATTCATTTTCATTGATATATTTGTTTGGTTTACATTAATTTTTGACATTAGTTATTATCCATATTTCAGAAGAACTGTTCCTAAATATAAAAAGTCTACAAAAAAAAATTGCATGTTTGAAAGACACACATGAACCTCTAACTTTTCATTAGTTTAGAACATTCATTGAATTGAAAGGTAGATTATTAAGCATATTGAATTGTTTGGTTCACATTTTCGAGTCAACACATCACCAGTTTCACATCCACTCCTGAAACTAAGCAAACTACCCTTAAAATTGGTTCTTAATCTAAAACTAACCAAGATTTTATATTTCATATCACGAACAAGGTTAGGTTAGTGCCCTGGATTAGGTTTGGAGATTTAATACTCCTCGACTACAAAACTTTTGAAACTAGTATTGATTATTGAGAGTTTAAATCCATTAGTAGAAAGAAACACTTGTCGAGAAAGCGCATCTAACACATGTGTCAAGCACGAGTTCAATATAGATAATTAAGGGTGGTTCCCTCCCTCTTTCTTGTTTAGTGGGACATGAGCTCATCACAGAATTCTATGTAAAGTGACAAGTGCTCAGGGTGACATCACTTTTCTAGAATACTTGGTTATGAGAGTTGTCCTAGACTTACAACTATTCTGCCCGACCATTGATTGTGAAGTGGTAACCTTAGTTGCTATTCCTAGGATATCACAGAGGCTATTGTGAGTGGGGGACACTTGCAGTACCTGCACTAGTACAAAATGAGAAATCAGTGACTAAAAAAATGACTAAAATTCACATATAAACGACTATTTTTTAGTCGACAACTAATAGTAGCTAATTTCCACTATCTTGTAGCTTGACTAACTTAGTCGTATTTATTTTAGTAATTAATAATTGCCTTATTTAGTCGTATATTTGGTCATTGATTTAGTCATTAATTGCCACAATTAATGACTAAATCAATGACCAAATATACTACTAACTAAAGAAAATATTAATGACTAAAATAAATATGACTAAGTTAGTCGAGTTATAAGATAGTGGAAATTATATACTAATAGTCGTTTATATGCGAATTTTAGTCATTTTTTTAGTCACAAATTTATCATTTGTAGTAGTCATTTATTTAGTAATTGATTGTGGTTAACTAGTCATTCAATGTAGTTAACTAGTCATTTTTGTAGTCATTGATCGTTGTTAACTGGCTATTTATTTAGTCATTTATTGTTGTTAACTGGTCATTTAATTAGTCATTGATTTTTTTATATAGGGCATGGAGGAATTGAACCACCAACCTCTTACCTTTAAGGAAAGTGCTCTTCCATTGAGCTAGCACCATTAAATAGAAGAATCAAAGTTAATGGAGTAAGAAGCAAAATCATGCGAGCTATTGAAATGTTATAGTGCTTGAAGCTAATTATGTTGCATAAGTATTGACATGATCAGGTTTCCCATTCGTCGCCTTGACGGAAAAGACAATTGAATCCCACCAAGGCTTTGTATTTGGGGTGTTAAATACTTCTTTTCTATGCAAATGAGACATTTTTGTACATTTTCAAAAGGGACTTTGGGCCTTATTTTGAAAAAATATACATCACCAAGTAAACCAAATAGCTATCAAATCAAATATTCTCCTAGTCACCTCAAATTCTGAAGTTCCATGCAAAGCCTTCAATGTTGCTCATACACATAAGATATGATTTGTTGGTCATAAGGTAAGTCCACATTGGCATGTAAAATACCCTCTAAAAATATGAACTTGAAGGTGTTATGAGTTTAATAGTGAACATATATTATTGAACTATCATGGAAAATTTCAAGTTTGGATATTATTAGTTTTATGCTCATGGGTTACAATGAAATCAGATTTCACTGTCAAGTCTGTTCACATACCTACAACACTAATGGTTGATTACAATCATTGCTTGCCAAACATTATTAACATATCTAATTTGCAAAGTGCCATATACAAATTTCAAGCCTAGGATCATGTGTAAATTATTTTTGCAACGTCAAACTCCCAAGTTTGTTGAATTCATATACATTTGAAACTCATACTTCTATTTCCAAAATCTGCTCTCATCAAATTTAAAATTCAAAACTGAGTTTGCATTCACCGTCCTAGCCTAAATTCTTGGTTGATCTCTTTGATTTGTACTGAACTATGGGTCATAATCATTGAGATTATGATTGTATACTTCTCTTTAACATATTGTTTATGTCAATAACTATTCTAATATGAAGAATGGTTGCATCCCAAGCTATCAATGAAGTCCACTTCTCAATAAAATGCATTTAAAAGAATACTTCGCATAAAAAAACACTATGCAAAAGACCAAAAAGTCAAAAACACAGATGGTATACGCATGCATAAATATTTTTGTCTATAAGCATATGCATGTGTGAGTGTGTGTGTGTACATATATATACACGCATATTTGTTTTCCATCTCACTTTAGAGTAGAAAAGAGTCAAATTTAGAATGAGAACTTAATTTTTGAACAAGTAGTCAATGCCTACCTGCGTATCACATCAGGGAAATGAATAAGCATCATTTAGAAGACAAAATTATCATGGATTATTTCTCTTTAAAGTACTGTTTATTTTTCTAACTATTCCACCGTGTCAAATGAAAGCATTCCAACTGTCAAATACCATTGCAATGTGTCAACTTCAATAAAATACACCACAAAAAAAAAATTTAGACAAACAATTATAGTATATATCTTTGTGTTAGCCACGAGGGTTATCTCAAGTAGTCATAGACATGAAATCTCTCACCGCAAAGTTGGATAGATCCCGCATTTGACTTGCTTTATCCCCTCAGGGTTAGCCTCCCTAATAAGGTCCAACAGTTTACGTGTTTACCATCCATGAATAATGGGGTGGTACTTGAAGGGTTTTCCACGAGAATATTCTTTGGGATAAAAAGACTGTGTGTCACTCATGAAGATAGGAAGAGAGGCACATTTAGAAAGAGAGTATATATTTGTTGAACAAGTTGTCAATACCTACCTATAGCTCACACTTGAAAGGGAAATGAATAGATTGAATTTAGAAGGGAAATCTCTAGAAATATCTACTTTCCAACTTAACTCATATCCTAGAATGATCTATTGAGATCCCTATTCCTTAATATAAAAGAATTGTTGTCACAATCACAATCCAGTAGGTTTTAACTACATAACTGCAGATAGAAATATTAAAATACCTCTTGCAATTTATCAACTTTAGTAAAATGTTTACCAAATGAAGTGTAGCGCATCCCATGTATAAACGGTGCAATATAAACCTTCAATTTAGTCTGCACATTTAACAACATAAAATGACTAGCTTGATCATAAACTTTAATAATAAAGGAGCGCAAAAGACATAACAAACCATTAAACCAATATCTATGACATATTATGATTTCTATTGTAATCAGCAACAACTAAATTTTTATCAAGATTATAAAATGGAAACAAAGTCACCAATTTTTAGCCTGCCATAAGAGGAAAGTGTAAAGTAATGAAGTAAACCTAGATACAAGAGCTGCATATTCATTATGTGAACAAAAATCCCTTTCCTCGTTACAATATGAGGAATAGGAAAGGAAGTACATTATGTTTCAATTTCATGGAGCTTTGCATTTATTATTTCAAATAATAAAACGCCCATGTCGGAATGGGTACATCCATGGGAAGACAATTACATAACTCCATCATGTACTAAAGAAAACACATTTTAATGAGTACCCACAACTTTAAAAAAGACAGGAATGAACCAACAATAAAATGTGAAAGTGAGTTTCCAATAAATCCTCTAACTGGAGTAACCCAAGAATGCAAAAAAAATATATTAGGCAAATCCATTTTTTAGAAAATAGTATTCAACCTATCAACAAAAAAAAATCTAACCTTCCATATATACATTTGTTGGAGCACATCTGGTTCACAAACAGCTTTAGCATCATCAATGCTTCCACCTTCTTCAAGTTTTTTCAAAGCTGACTTGACAGCCCGGGGAAAAAATTTAAAGCTAGTAATTACAAATTTGAAGGTATAATGCATTTAATTAGAAAATAATGTTCATTACCACCCATATAGATCAGTCTTGTTGTGTTCAAATTATAAACAGACATACCTCAAGTGATCCCTCAACCTTTCCTTGAGTAATAGTTTTATCCACAGTCCTTATGTTGTAATTCCTATGTGTCGAAGGCACTTGGTTCTTTGCACACACATCATCTAAACTTATGCTAGTTGTTGCTCTCTCAATTATAGCCAAGACCCTATATCACAAAATGCAATCTTGCTAAGCACCACTGTAAACAGTTAATTTAATAACGACACTTTGCACAACAAAACAATACACAAATAATAATAAATGCTCATAATAATGTCATTGATACCCAAAAAAACTAAAAAAAATACCTGCTGACAATATAAGGCCTATAATTACTCATGAAGTTTTGACATCATTTTCTGTGAAAGACGGAGGAACGGTGGGCCTTTTTTTAACTTCTGGCTTAGAAGAAGATAAAACCTTGACTATTTTATTCTTGACAAGATCCAAATCTTTGGTTTTACTCTCCTTTTGACTTAAAATTTTCCTTAGCTCTAAAGTAGAAATCTTATCTTCCTTCTTCATAGAAAAAGATATCTCCTTCTCCCTCATTACCTTCTTCAACAATTTAGAATGCCCACGAACGTTTACAACTGCAGTTTCACGTGCACTCAATGTGCTCTTTTCCTTTTTCACAGAAGGTTTTTGAAGTATTTTTTCCTTGCTGAGCTCAAGGGACTCTCTAATCCTTTTTAGAATGGTATTTGAAGCACTAGACTCAGGTGAAATTACATTATTTCTTTTAACTTGCTTATCAATAGAAGACACCCGTGGGAATACTATGTGATTCCTTTTTGCTTTCCCTGAATCTGGGTCGATTTTATGTTTTCTTTAACAAAAAAATTGTTAGGAATAAGCTACTTTAGGACAAGCATATGATTTGATACAAAGCAACAACGTGCAGTTAAATAGAATTATCAATTATGGATGAACCAAAGAACTGAATTGCTTACCTGCAGTATTTTAAAATCTTATTTGGGATGACTACATCATCCCAAGCCCATTGTGGTTCATCATTTGTATCTTCAAACAGAATGGATCTGAGATGAAACAAGTAGATAAACATACCTTAAACTGCAATTGGATAAATTCAATTCCCTTGGCCATTCTAGTTAAATTAAAGAAAGAAAAAAACTAAAAGAGAGAGAGAACACAAAAACAGAAAAGAAAAAGGTGATGACTTACTTTGGCAAGCATTTTCAATGATATGTTCATGGACAACGTTGACAAATGGAAAATTGCAGATTTTCATCTTCCTTGTTTTTTGTCTGCTTGCAAACAAAACATTTATGAATAGGGCATGTAAACTGTTGTCCATCAGCAATTTTTTTCTCAAGCTCTCCAGCCTCATCTTTTGGAGCAATAAGCCTTGATACACATTGGGGATGGTAGAAGCATCCACATGTTGCAAAAATGCATCCACGTTTGATTGTATGATCTTTTTGGTATGCATGTGGACGAAAATGTAGTGATCTTTCACACAGTTTTGTTGAGCCTACCAAGTGGAGAGATACAACCCTCTTATCCTGTTGTTTGATTTTATTGAATCAGCAGTTTCATTTGATCTAGTTGGCTGAGAAAAAGTATCACCCATAGGGGAATAAAAGGCATTTTCTCACCCAACTGATTCCACCACCGGATAATAAAAAGCATGACGCTCACCAGATGAGAGCTTCACGACATCCACTTGTCGTGTGTGAATGAATCTAGGTATATCCAGGCATTATCCTTCAGTTAAAGATCGATACCCCGTACCCTCCTGGGTTGATTCATACCATGTTCTAGAAGCAAGGATAGTTTATCAGGGATCAGTGGTAGAGGCAGTTCGAAAGCTAGGGGTGCCAGTAGTTTACCCGAAACCAGCAACATCACCAATAATTTACTTTGAATCATTAGTGAATGATCCAGTTTCCCAAGCGAGTTAGACCATAATTTAATCCATTTATTCAATTGAATATCCAATAGCGGATCCTCCAGTTACAGATCGAGTGGAGATATATAACCCTCTTATCTCTTAGAAAATCTAGTTGATCCTTGGAATTCTTATTTGCTGTCATAACTCAGTTGAACACTTGGTTTAACAGAGCTATTGATGGTGTATATGTAATCCAATAATATATCCTTCCCTATTTCCTTTTTTATAATAAAGAAAACATAGTTACCAGGGCATAAGACTAGGGCGTAGGATATAGATACCTTTCTTGGTTTACCGATAAGAGGGTCCGGTTCGTTCAGTTCCCAATCCAGTGCTAGTTTATCAAGAGAGTTTACCCGGTTGTTTCATAGAGATAATATTCAATGCCAGCAATTCGATATAAAGATCCAGATCATGACCCGAATCATTTAGCAAGCAGCCCCATGAAAAAAAGAGATCCCAACCAAATAATATATCTATAAATATCTATATATATCTAGTTTTCTTCTTGCAGTTAATGGGCAATGTGTTTGAAACAATCGTTGGCCACATGGTTTTTTCTGTCACCTAGCACATGCATAAGGATAAGTTGGTTGGATCATGTGGTTTAATGGTGCATGGAGGGAAGCAACTAGCGGAGTTTTTTTGGTCGACACACTCAATCCCATCTGAGACACGTCATAGGTCGAGGATTATCGATGCCAGACTCTACAACAAAGCCTGAGGGTACTTTTGGCTTGTGCATATCTACTACTACTGAATTCACTGGGGGTGGGTTTGAAGCGCTTACCATATTGATGATCGGGGCTGAAACCTAGTGGCTAGGTGACGGATGTCGGAGCGCATAGATTCCATATAGTGAGCTGCATAGTTTACAGGTGACGGATGTCAGAGCGCACATATTCCATATAGTGAGTTGCAAAGGTGAGATAGACTTATATACACTCTACAAGAGGTTGGATGACAAGATGTGATCGCTTGCTATGTGATCTGCATGATGCATATGCTTGCCATCCTTGAACTACTTGATGTCCCCCTCAATCACAATTTTATTCAGGCATTCTTTCATCGAGTTCAACACCTTCATGAACACCACATCGAACTCCCATGAATTGCACAAATGCTGTAGGATATCGGTGAGCTACGCCGGGCGTTCGAAAATCATGGTGTCGATTTTCTTGAGAATTGGCGGGAGCGATTTGTTGATGCTTTTTGTCATTGTTACCTTCTATAGAAGTCATTCCAACACCTTATTGTAGTTCATCACCACGGCCAAAGTTTGTACACCTTGCTCACCCACAAGCTTGGACATTCTGATTGACTCACGGGTTGAAACCCCAGAAAAGCATTTAAAACTTAGGATATTTACATGGGCAAATTTGATCCTCACAAATCAAACAAATTTATAAAGAGCAAATAAAATACTGAACAAATACCTAGATTCAGAAAAAGCATTTAAAACTCAGGATATTTACATGTGCAGGTTTGATCCTCACAAATCAAATAAATTTATAAAGAGAAAATAAAATACTGAACAAATACCTAGATTCAGAGTGTCCATGTTGCTTTTGTATAAACAACTCTCAATGTAGTGATCCTGTTAGTACCAAACCCTTGCATGATGCAGATCTCCCAAACCCTCGCATGAATCAAATCTATTGAAGTTTTCTATTTTTAGTTATTTTCCCAAATTTTCCCTCTCAATAATTTTTTTAATTTACTCATTTTTAGGCTTAATTTACTTTTCCCTCTTTTATTTTATTTTATTTATTTAGTTTTCCTCTTTTTATTTATTTATTTTTAAATTTAATTTCCCTCCTTTAATTATATTTGTTTTGTTTATATGGTTGTTTTTTAAAATTTGTGAATACTAATATTAATATATTATATATACTAACTATATAAATATATCTAATAACTATATAATATATTGATATATTATATATGAGTGAAAAATGGAATGTTAATAGGAACATAAAGAAAAGAAGGGTTTTTAAGGATTTATTTATTTTAAATGGGAAAGGGAAAGGGAAGGTTTTAAGGATTATAAGGGAATAAAAAATATTATTATTGGAGATGGGAACGAAGGGATTTTTACAGACAAAAAAGAAAAATGGAGGATATTGGTGACTTTTTCTTTTCAAAATGGAGGATATTGGTGACTTTTTGTAGGGGAGGGGCCCAAGGGGGAATTTCAAACTTTCTGAACTCAGGTGCGAGGAGAATCATGCTGAAAATATGAACTTGCCGAAAATTTAACAGATTGCCGAGAGGGTCAAACTATGACAATTTTGTTCAAGAAAAATATGAACATGACCAATATGAAGAGCCGAACACACTGACACCAACTTCACAAAAAGACAATGCTAAGAGGAAAGATGAAAAATATCTAAGCCTCGAATCAACCACACTATGATGACGCACATGATGCAACTTGGAGGATTTGTCGAAGGGATAATATGAAAGAAAAATAGTAAGATAGGATATGGACATGTAGATAAGCACATCGAACATGATGTGACAGTACAGATGGAATGGTATTGTAAAAAAATTCAGTAGGTTCACCTACGATGTCATGTTTTCACACTTCAGAATGATGTTGATGTTGAGCTTCAACACTAAACTGCCAAGTAAATGGAGCATTTTAAATATCTGCATGGATCATTCTTCCCTCTCTGGTCATCAATGAAAACTAATTGAGTCATGGTCTCTCTACTCGTCGACATCTCGAAGGCGAATGGCTTGTTGAGGACATCTTCAGCTCCCTTGATAGTCAAACAGGTGCTGATTGGAATGAAACCATGAGGATTAGAACCCCTTTTGATGTAATTTAATTTGAACTAGAAGATTTTTCCTTGATTCAAAACAAACCACCTACGCCTCCATGTTCTGATGCACTCGCCCTGCTTCATTAGCCATCCCAAATGCTTTGAGTCGTTCCAGAAGTCGATGTCGTGGTCATTGTTGCTCTTCATTCTCCAAAATCTCGCCATTTTGTTGGCATGGATATGGATCGATCCGTATTGATGGATGCAGATTATTTTGTGGAATCATTGTAGGGATTTTATAGGCCTAGTGGTTTTATGGTGGTGACCGCCTTGCAACTAAGAGAAGGTGAACGACCTACAATTCTCAAATGCAACTCAATCATTATATGGGTATAACCCACCTTAATGGCATTCGAACGGCAAGGAATATCACCAATGTTGGAATTTCATTTCATCTCCACCCTTCATACTAATTTTTTTTTACGTTTTGAACTTTTATCTTACCCATTACACATCATTTTGGTGGAAAAAAACCCCTTCAACAATGAAGTTCTATTAAAAATATACCCTTCAATAATAATTTTTTTATCAAAGAAATAAATTTTCAATTAAAATATATGTTTTTATAGATTTTAATTTTCAACTAAAAAATAACAATAGCCTCTTTTACCTATGTTTTCGCTGATGTACTCTAAACATTGAGATTACATGGTAGAAACAACTCAAAAGGAACATGTGCTGGCATTATGCATTTGAAGTACATTAAATGATAAAATTAACAAAATAAAAATCCAAAGGAATACTTCAGCAGTAGGAATTGAGTTGAAAGTCCAGATAAATATAATATGCCCTTTGTAGAGGTTATTCATTAAAAAAACACATTGTAATTGAGATTGTACTATTCTATTGCAAGGTTATCTCATTCCTTTGTCAAAGAATTTTAATAAGGTTGCATTTAGGTATGGACTATTTTGGATTCCTTAACTATTATTGCACTTGAACTAAGCCAATTTAACATATATCAACTAAATCAAATTTAAACCATGCCTTTGTCCACTCACAAGTGTTAATCCAATCCAATATCAAAATAACAAAAACAATTTCATGTTTAAGAAAAAACACAAAATGGTTTCATTATTTTATATTTAGATTGTTATTTTAAAAAAAATTGAAAATATCATCTTCCCATAATTCATAGCTCTCCAAGTCTGTGGCGGGAGGAGAGCACTTGCACTTTCAAACTATTTACAGAAATGGGTTTCCAAATTTAGTAGGTGCTTCTAACTTTTGAGACTCATATTGAAAAGCAAAAGTGTTTGAAATTCTATAGGTGATGCTTGGTAAATCCGATAGCTAATAAAACCTTTCTCACGGAGTTTCACTTTCACACTTGAAAACTAGATTATCCTCTGAAGGAAGGGTAGAAAGGCTAGGGAAAGAGACTGAAAGGGAGGGCACAACCCCATATTGGGACATTGTTAGGACAATATAATAAATAAATAAGAAATGGAATGTGGTGAGAAAATATCCCTATGGATAGGTAGATATCCCCTTGGGATTACAAAAGGCCCCTAGTTGCCTACCCAAGATAGAGAGGAAACAAATAGACACTATCGTCCTCCTAGATCTATCTCACACATCAGCTAACAATCTATGGAAAGACAAAGAAAGTAGACGGTGTACCTTACTTTCATGGTTGTCCTTGCTTCTCCTAAGATGCTCCAGCTCCAACCTTTGATTATGGACTTGTGAACCTGTTCACAAAGGAAAGACAACACCTTATCCAAAGCAATATATGTATAAACAAAGATGTAATTATAAAAACGTAGACAATTTCATGCATTCACCATTAAAGACATGAAAATGAGAGGAACAGACTAAGTTATATTAATGATAATAAATCCAAATGAAGTCGATTACAATGTTATACCTTGATTTCCAAAGTAGCATCACCTCCTTCCAAGCTCTCCAACATCACCCTTTCAAGACTCATAGGATCATAAGTTTAGTGCTTCCAAGATCACCCCTTAGCTCATGGATGCTCCTCCTTAAGTAGGATTTGGGAAGGCTAACCACTAGGAGAAAATCTCCCTATAGTCCTCCTATATCTAGCTCACACATCAACTAACAAGCAATGGAAAGACAAAGCAAGTAGATGGCGTACCTTACTTTGATGGTTGTCCTTGCTGCTCCTATGTTGCTCCAGCTCCAACCTTTGATTATGGAATGATCAATATATTCACAAAGGAAAGGAACACCTTCTCCAAAGAAATATATGTATAAACAAAGATCTAACTATAAAAACATAGACAATTTCATGTATTCATCATTAAAGACATGAAAATGAGAGGAATAGGCTAAGTTATATTAGTGATAAGAAAGCCAAAAGAATTTGATTACAATGTTATACCTTGATGTCCAAAGTAGCAACACCTCCTTCCAATCTCTCTAACATAACCCTTGCAAGACTCATAAGATCATAGGTTTGGTGCTTCCAAGATCACCCCCTAGCTCATGGATGGTGCTCCTTAAGTAGGATTTGGGAAGTCCAACCACTAGGAGAAAATGATGGATCTAAGTGTGTAAGATGTGGATCAAGGATCTAAACCATGCCAAGGAGGGAATGTGAGATGGGATTCAAAGGGGTACCTCATCCCAAGAAAATCTCCATGAGATCCAAGATCCAAAATCAAAGGGATAAGCCTAAACCAAAATTTTCGCTCCCCTATAACTAAGCCAAGCGTGGAAATATTTAAATTTTTGCTCCCCCATAGGCATGCAGGGCATGGAAATTTGAAATTGTTGCTCCCCCATAGGCATGCAGGGTGCAAAAATTCCAGTAAGCTAATTTTTGGATGTGGTTAAGGTGGGTTTCGACCCCTTGCTTGTTGGATTTGCTTCCAAATGTGACTAGGGAAGGGATCAACATTAGAATGAAGGTTCCTAACACCCTTAGGAGGCATAAACATCATGTTTCCATGGTGGTGAAACATGTAGATCCTCACTTACACATGGTGTGGAAATTTGAGGTATAACAGATGCCCCCTAAAGTGTGAGGTCCGGAGAAATCTAATGGCCAAAACACTTTACCAATAATAAGTCTGCAAGGATATTTGAAGGAGAACTAGAAAAGAGCTGCAAAAAAATATCAACAATATGTATAACGACCCCGAGGAGGGAATACCCATGCTCGGAACAACTGAATCAAAGCATGGCTGCCGACCAATACATCGCAGATCCATGATAGTATTGAATCAACAATGACTGAAGGCAAATCATGGCTACTGGACTACAAGCATAGATCCATGATAAGACAATGACACAGCCACGACCAATACAAGAGTGGATCTATGTGACAGTATATCAATGAGTTAACCAACATAATTTCCATGTCGTAACCTACTCAAAAATCACCATCGCAACTTGGATGTGCTAAATAGACTTCAGAACCATCCAGGGTCTTCTACCCGATTCCAAATCGATACGAATCTAACCATGTGATTACAAGGTGTTGAGGTCGAACATGGTAGAAACCACTTGATTACCGATCAATGATGCAAACCATTAACAAGTGCGAGGGAAATCACCAATGATGATAATGACTCCCAAGGTATCATAGTACATCTCGATGAAATGCGAATTGATGAGTTGACATCGAACATCCGTGAGATCATTCTATCAGAGGTCAATGATGAAAGCCTACTGTCAAACACGAGGAAACCTGCCATTGAGGCATGCAGGTACAAAGGTACTAAGGTTGGTTTCTAAGCCTAATTCCAGGATAATGAGTTGAAATCGATAGGAATAGACTCATCGAAGGAGGGCCATGATGAATCCCACATCATTGACATGAAACCGATACAGGAAAGTGATGTGAAGTAATGAAAAGGATGAGTATGGACTGACACAAGGATGCAAAGGTTAACAATATTATAGAGGCTGACTAAGGTAAACTTCCCTTGAACATTGAATGGCACGACAATAATGAATCGACATCATTAACTCAACGAGGAAGAGACCGAGACATAATGCAACGATGACTGAGGCATTCTTCAGATGACTTGAAAAAGCGAGATGACTCATAGAATTGGTATGACTCAGAGATAAGCAGATTACCCAACTATATGATGAAATGCAAATAGGTCCCATGTTCAAGGGCGACGCGAGCTACCATAAATATTTCTAAAACAAACTTATCTTATTTCTCCCCAACCCCCATCATGCTTGACTAGTACCTCTCTGTTTTTTAACGAGCTCGAGGAGGATAACAGATGCTCAGTATAGCTTATCCTTTTGACAAGTCCAATCTCACATGTTTTACGAACCTAAGAAAGGAGGGGTTCAGTCCCAAAAGGGTCCTTCGATGTTCGATTTTACGAGTCCAAGGAAGGGAAACTCAGTGATTTTTCATGTTTAGAGAGTCTGAAATAATCTAAAGAAGACTCCGGGGTTTGAATTTTTCAAAAAGGTTGGTCCCGAGACCTGAAAAAGTATAAAACAATATCTAGAGGAACTCTCCCAGTCAAAGATTGACTGAGGTATACATTTCTCATAAATAGTCTAAATGATCCGAAAATGGGATAACCTACCACCGGATAGACGACCTTTCGAATACTTTTACAAGTGTGAAAGAGACAAGTGCACTTGGAAATCTTTTCCTATTTTGGGAGTCTGAAAAGAGCTTAAAGAGGACTCCATGTAAAACGTTGTCATGGTTGGTGACCAAGTACGACAAAGGAAAAGTAAACTCGGCATAGTTCCTTTTTCATAAATAGTCTAGCGAGGCTAGATAAAGAGATAAACTTGTACTCGTTAGACACACCTTTTACTCAATTTTTAACAAGCACGAGAATGGTATGAAAAGCACTCAGAATATTTTTCATGTTTGGATCTAGAGCATGAAAAAGGAAAAGTAATCTCAAACCACTTTTCATATTTTTTAAATAGAGCATGAAAAGGGAAAAAAGTAAGCTCAACACCATCTTATTGTTTTTAACGAGTTCGAAGAAAGGTTGGAAGAATGCTCGTGGTATCTGCCTCATTTTTTAATGAGCTTGAAACATAAAGTGAACTATGCTCAGGACGATGGTTTCATTGATGGGTTACTTCCCAACATGATGTCCATAGGTTGGAAAGTTTTCCCCCAGCACGCGAAGATGATGGATAATCTCCAGTATGATGTCCAGAGGCTGGAGACATGCCCCCCAAGCTTCGTTTTCTCTGCCTACTCTTCTTCTTTACCCAATTAAATTCCTGGCTACTAATAGAAAAATGTTCACTAGGGGGATAGGAAGAATGAGGATTAAGTGACACGGGTAGATGAAATGAAGGTTCAAGTCCCAAATATGGTGGGAGACTCGACTCAATGGGAGAGAAATCTGTTTCATTTTTAATGAGCTTGACGCAGAAAGGGAACTATGCTCATGAAGCTAGTTTCATTTCGTACGCAAGCTTGAAGCCAAAGGTAAACTGTGCTTGGGAATGGTTTCATTTTTACACAAGCTCGAAACCAAAGGTAAACTATGCTTGTTAATAGTTACATTTTTACACAAGCTCGAAACCAAAGGTAAAATATGCTTGGGAGTGGTTCCTACCCAACATGATGTCCAACTGTTGGTAATGTTCCCCCCAGCCTAAGAAGCCAGGGGAAAACTCCAACATGATGTACAGAGGCTGGAGACATGCCCCCTATCCTTAACAGGAAGAAACCACTAAAATATGTGGAACATTCAGGGAAGTTTAATGACTGGCATTCATGCGATGATTCGGTGTCACAAAGGAAAGCTGATTAATGGTCACAATCCTCCCATCATAAGGAAAATACATCACTCGAAAGAGTGTGGACACTACAGCTTTCATAGCAAAGACATAATCACGTCCAAGGAGCAGATTAAAATCTAAGGGACCTTGGACTACCATAACACCAATACAGACAATTTTCCCTCCTAAGGTGATAGCTAACTGTTGAAGGATCCCTAAAGGTCTAGTAGGCCTTTTATTGAAATCCAATATCTAGTCAGTGACTGGCACAAGCTGAGGAGAACCTATAGCTTTCCAAGCATTCAAGGATAAAATACTAATAGAAGCTCCCTCATCAACTATAGTGCTAAAGATTTCCTTATCGGAAACTCCTACAGATATCTGGAAAGGAACATATGAACGAAGACAAGGTTCTGTTAGGTTATTCCAATCAAAGGAAATGGCCTCAGTACTTGGAGGGGGATCCATCGAATGGGTAAAATTCCCCCTTGTCTAGAACAATCTGAACTAATAAAGAAAACATCAGTGGTTTTCAATTCACTCTCAATTGGAAGAGCAGGATGAGACCAAGATTGTGTCATGGTGACTACTTCAGACTCGACATTCTCCAATGAAAGAGTGGAATCGAGTGGAGATGATGTCGGATCAACTACTTCAACTTCACTCTTCAAAGGAAAAGTGGGATGAACTACTTGTTCTCCACTCTTTGAGGAAAGAGTGGGATTGACCAAGGATGGGGCAGGATTAACTACTTTATCAACCAGTGGTCAAGGGACAATTCATGATATCCAATCGGAAGCTGATTCTGGGATACAGTAATGTCTTCCAACAATTTTGAAGCTTCATCCATGTGTGGACAAAGGTAAGTAAGGTGTATACCCTTGCATAACAAACAAGGGTGTTTGATTTTACCTTTCTGACCCTTAACCATAGAGTCACTGGTTGATGGGGTATCATCAACATGATGTCCAAAGGCTGATGATGTAGGTTGTTTGGATGTTTTAGACCACTCTTCTAATACCTTGGAAAGGCCAGGACAATCCTTAAGAAGGTGATCCCCCTTACAAATCCTGCAATGGAAATTGGGTTTTTGAGGTGTGTGACTAGAAAGAGCATCATTAGGAGTAACTAGTTGAGGCATGGTCTCTTTCTTATTCTTCTTCTTCTTAACCTTCCTTTTCTTCTTCTTCTTATCCTCCTGATTACTAGCACCACTGCTTTTATCAGGCGGGGAAGAAGAAATGGAAGAAGATACATCCGACGAAGAATACGAAGGATCAATTTGGGATTGATTCTCTCATGATGGAGATTTAACATTTGAAGCATTAGGTGCATTTGGGATCATCAGATTGGAGAATAACCATACTGGTAATCCTATAAACAATCCGGGAAGATTCAAAGTAGCAATAAAGGGAGGACCAATATCTCCAAATGGAGGGAAAACAAAAGGTGCCCCTTGAAAAGGGATCTCTTGATTGGTAGTCCTGGAAGAGTTTTCCATGTCTAAACTCTATAATAACCTCTAAATTACCACACAAATAAACACTACTCAAATCTAAAAGAAACAAGAATTTTGTGAAAGGGATGGATAAATAAGCCAAATTCTCACAGGATTATCAAATTTTCACAACTCGCGATATATTGTAGGGTCCAACAATTATACTTGGCCCAATATTTAGAGCACTAACCAGGGAGGATTGGGACCATACCCCTGATCATATAACTCGACTACCTAGTAGTATGTGTGTAGTAATCTCCCCGAGTGTTGTTCTCAGTGTATTGCAACAACAAGACGGCCAATATGTTTACTCGGATAGTTCCAAGATGCTAAAGGGGTCTCTCGATATACTCAAGGTACGTGGGAGCTCAAATCCGTAGTAGTGTTGTCCAATGCGCAACCGTACGAAAGGGGCCTTCCTATATACCGTTGATTACGTGAAGTGTCTTTCTATATACCCGAAGGTACGTGAAAGGCCATTTGATATACCAACAAGTACGTGGAAGAACCACATAGACCCCAGAATGCAATGCAGGAAAATAACGATAGCTCCTATGCTTTAAGACACCGGAACACGTCTCTAACCTATCATTTAAGTTGCTAAAGATTTTAACTTAATTAGCGCTTGATTTTATCTTATGTGGTTAAGTGGATGCATGACGTGTAGACTTGTAAAGTAAACAAAATGCACCACTAATCTAAATGAAATTCAAATCCTTCATTTTTCAATGAAAACTAGCTAAAGAAAGATTAAGAGGTTCTTTTTCCTAAATGTACAACCCAATGCAAATGCAATTTTAGATTTTTAATGAATGATAACCAATCATGTAAAACCACACCCAAACTATCCTAAAGTGACAAAAAGAGATCTTTCTATCAATAATAAATGTAAAAATTGTAATTTGTTTCCTATCTTTTTACACTTAAAAAAGACACATCTAAGCTATGGGAAAGAAAGATTCTGTAAATGTTTCTGATCAAATGCAATGCAAAGAAAAAAATCCAATATCGTTTTGTAACTCAAATGCACAAGAACTTGAAGCAATATTTTCTTCCTCTTATGGATGTAAGACCAAGAATGTCAAATGATCAAACTAATGCAAGAAGGAAATTTATGTTTTTCAAGCTTGTAAATATGAGAAACAAAAAATAAGTTTTTCTTTGAACAAAAGTGGAAGTAAAGAATTGATCTACTCCAATAACCAATAAATAGCTAAAGATGAAAAGGAAACAAATCATACAAACCAAGAAATATGACTTCAAAAGACAAGGATGTCCCAAGTTTTTTCAAAGCCAATCAAAGTAATCCAAATGGCACAAAAGATCCCAAAAGGCTGAAAAACCTTGATATGGGTCAAAGGAAATGTAGGATGTCCCAAGTTTTTTCAATTTTGAAGTTTTTTTAATCAAATCTAGCACAAGAAATTCCTAAAAATGAAAACAAGCATGCACTCAAACTGTGGATGCAAGAGCACTTACAACTCTTAACAAACAGCAAGAGGTCAGACAAACCTCCCAAAAAACCAAAAACAGAGGATTTTTCGCCCCTGTATAGAGCAAGATAAAGCGAAAATATGAGATTTTTGTGCCCGGAACACTAAGGGGTAGCGAAAATTTGGAATTTTTTGTGCTTTAGGACACTATGGGGGTGTGAAAATATGGAATTTTCACTCTGTAAGGTGTTTTGGGGAAGCGGAATTTTCTTGTAGGTGTAAAAAATGGAAATTAATGCCTAGATCCGAGTAGTGATGAAGTGCTAGGGTCAAGATAGTCCTCAATGATGACTAAAGAGGATCTAAGGTGATGGGAAACAACACTAAAAAGAGTATTTAATAATCCAAACAAGCAATCAAAGGTGAAACTAGGGAAAAATCCCCAATGGAGTTGCCAATTTCTGTAGGGGCCTTTTCTAATCCCAAGGGGTTTTCATCTTACCCGTAGGAAGAAAATCTCACCACAGAAATTTCGTCAATTTCTGTGGTGAGAAAATCTCCCTACGGATAGGTAGATATCCCCTTGGGATTAGAAAAGGCCGTTAGTTTCCTACCCAAGACAGAGAGGAAACAAATAGACACTATATTCCTCCTAGATCTAGCTCACACATCAACTAACAAGCTATGGAAAGACAAAGTAAGTAGATGGCGTACCTTACTTTGATGGTTGTCCTTGCTGCTCCTAAGTTGCTCTAGCTCCAGCCTTTGATTATGGACTTATCAATATGTTCACAAAGGAAATGCAACACCTTCTCCAAAGCAATATATGTATAAACAAAGATCTAACTATAAAAACATAGACAATTTCATGCATTCATCATTAAAGACATGAAAATGAGAGGAATAGGCTAAGTTATATTAATGATAAGAAATCCAAAAGAAGTTCATTACAATGTTATACCTTGATGTCCAAATTAGCAACACCTCCTTCCAAGCTCTCCAACATCACCCTTGCAAGACTCATAATATCATAGGTTTGGTGCTTCTAAGATCACCCCCTAGCTCATGGATGGTCCTCCTTAAGTAGGATTTGGGAAGGCCATCCACTAGGAAAAAATGATGGATCTAAGTGAGTAAGATGTGGATCAAGGATCTAAACCATGCCAAGGAGGGAATGTGATATGAGATTCGAAGGGGTACCTCATCCCAAGAAAATCTCCATGATATCCAAGATCCAAAATCAAAGGGATAAGCCTAAACCAAAATTTTCGCTACCCCATAACTAAGCAAGGCGTGAAAATATTTAAACTTTCACTCCCCCATAGGCATGCAGGGCATGGAAATTTTAAATTCTTGCTCCCCCATAGGCATGCAGGGCGTGGAAATTCTAGTAAGCTAATTTTTGGAGGTGGTTAAGGTGGGTTTCGCCCCCTTGCTTGTTGGATTTGCTTCCAAATGTGACTAGGGAAGGGATCAACATTAGAATGAAGGGTCCTAACACACTTAGGAGGCATAAAAATCATGTTTCCATGGTGGTGAAACATGTAGATCATCACTTACACATGGTGTGGCAATAGATGTTGAAGCCGAATCTTCAAGATCTGAGGACAAGGAGAGATGCCATGCACTCATGGCAAGTGCATCAAGAGATTCCTCCTTCATCATAGATTCAGGAGCATCAATACACATGTCTTCCTCCAAATATCTATTTTCTGGTTTCGATTACACTGTTGGCCCTTCAATCATGTTGGGGAATGATTCTGAGGTCTCCTTTGAGGGGATTGGAAGGATCAAGCTTGATGATGGGTACTTCTCATATGTTCTCTATGTTCCTACACTCATTGCCAATCTACTTTCAGTCTACCAGATGACCCATACTGGAGATCCCAAGAGGGTGATCTTCTCTCCAAATGAGGTCGAAATACAAGACATGGTATCAGGATCTACCATTGCAAAAGGTGTTGCAAACCACAAGTCTAAACTCTATGAGTTCTCTCACTTTCTACCTCTCTCCAAACAGTCTTCTCTTCACACACATGCAAATGAAGAGAGTAGGCTATAGCATGAAATATTTGGGCATCTCAACTACAAGTACTTGCAATATATGCACACTTAAGAGATGGTTGAAGGACTACCCAAAATCAAGTTTTCCAAGGGAAACTGTAAGGGTTGCTTGATGGGAAAGCATCCAGAAAAGAAGTTTGAGAAAGGGAAGGCAAGGAGAGCCTCTCATGTTGAATATTGTAACTTCTAAGAATATTATATTTGTACATTATTATGTCGGAGATGGTTCATCCCTCCGAGGTGACTCTATTATGTATCCGGAGATGTTTATTCCTCCGATGGTTTGTGGTAACTTTATTAAACCCACCATGTGGGGGTCGGCCCTGATTTTATATTTTAGGGGTTATTAGACTTCTCCAGGAGAGGTCGGCCCCATTAGGGTTTTTGGTCAGTCGGGAACTAGTATAAATAGAGGAGGAGAGCTCCTCATTTGACACACTTACACAACTCAAAAAAGTAGCGCACTTGTCTGGGAGGTCTGCACAGGAAGTGGAGAAGGAGGTCAAGTCTTGGAGCACATCTTGTATTTTGGTTGATCATCTTATTGAGGAAAGCTTTGCTGGGTTTTCTAACCCATGAGGGTTTCCTAGGGTAAATTCTGTGTCTATCTTGTGATTATGTTTCTTTCAATGATCTTGCTAGTCTATTTAGTTTAAACTTAACATGGTATCAGAGCTAGCCTAAATAGGACATCTTTCACAAGGTAAATATATATATCTCTCTCTCTCCGGTGAAAATTAGGGTTTCTGCAAAAATTTGGTATTGTTGAATTCTGATTACATGGCTGGATAGCCCTTCTCAAAACCAATCTTTTGAGCCCTAGATCGAACTTTTTGGTTGGGTAGAACTCCGGGAAAGTCAAACCTTAGTTTTACCAAAAGTGCGATAAACCAGAAATTTTGTCCCAGGATCCGAAAAAGTAAAAAGGTTAATATTTCCGGGTAAGTACTACTCTGTCTCTTATCTCTTGGACTCCCCCAAGAGAAGATGGCTCCAAACACTAAGCTTGAAGACAAGCTAGAAGGTATATAGAATTTCCAGGCATGGAAATACAGAATTGGTCTCATTCTTGAAGAGAATGATCTTGCTCATTATGTCAAGGATGAAGTTGCAGAACCTGAAGGAGATGAAGCCAAAGAGAAGCATAGGAAGGATTTGATTAGGGAAAAGAGAATCATAGCTAATTCTATTAAAGACCACTTGATTCCCCAAGTGGCCTCTAAGAAGACTCCAAAGGAAATGTATGATGCCCTAGGAAGAATGTATGAAGGAAAGAACATCAATAGGAAGATGAACCTGAGGACTCAGTTGAAGAGTACCAAGATGCACAAAGGAGAATCCATTCAAGACTACTTCTCAAGAGTCTCCCAAATCAAGGAGAAACTAGATGCCATTGGTGATACTCTTGATGAAGATGAACTTGTGATGACTGCCCTAAATGGTCTCACTAGACCTTGGGAATCATTCATACAAACTATGTGTGCCAAAAAAGAAAGCATGAAGTTTGATGTAGTATGGGAGGATTGTGTTCAAGAAGAGGCTAGGGTAGCCAACAGAGAAGCTCTTCTCAAAGAGGATGACCAAGCCTTGGCCACCCACACTAAAAGAGGAAAAAGGGATCACTTCAAGAAAGTGAACCACAAAAGGTCTCAACCCTCTCATAAATTCAAAAGGAAAGGAGGAACAAACTCAGAAAGAGACCTCTCCACAGTCCAATGTTATAATTGTCTTAAACTAGGACACCATGCTAGAGACTGTACTTTACCAGGAAAGAAGAAGAAGAAGTTTGTTCACAAAAGACATCATGCACATATGACAAAAGATGATAGTGAAGAAGAAGTAGGAAAAGAAGAAGAAGAAGAAGAAGAGGAAAGGCCTCAAAGGAAAAGATCTAAAGTAAAGAAAGAAGATCCAGAAGAATATGTCCTATTTTCTGCACTCTCTGGATCTGTGTCTCCTGGAGAAGATACATGGCTCATTGATAGTGGTGCTTCAAAGCACATGACAGGTCAAAAGAAAACTCTCTCAAGACTTGAAGAAAAGTCCTCACCACAAAAGGTATATCTAGGAGATGATTATCAATATCCCATCAAGGGAATTAGTGAAGCAAGCTACAAGCTTGATTCTGGAAACCCCTTAAAAATGAAAGAAGTTCTATATGTACCAGGTTTAAAGAAGAATCTACTCTCTATCTCAGCACTAGATAATAAAGGTTTTAGAGTGGCTTTCATAGATGGACAAGTATTCATGTGGTCCAAAGGAAAATCAATTGAAGATGCAGTTGTCATTGGTGAAAAAGAAGGAGGTCTCTATAAGCTCAAGGGACATCCAGAAGTTTCCCTTTCTCATGAAACCTCTAGCCCTAGTGAGCTATGGAATAGAAGACTAGCTCACATTAACTACAAAGCCTTACCCTATGTAAGCAAAGTGGTCATAGGATTACCAGATTTGAAGGTTGATCATAATGGCTTATGTAAAGGTTGTAAGAAAGGGAAGAATGTCAAGAACCCTTTTCCAAAGAGTGAAACAAAGACTAAAGACATTTTGGAGCTAATACACTCAGATGTATGTGGACCAATGTCCACCACTTCCCTGAGTGGGTTTGAGTACTATCTCTCATTCATTGATGACTATTCAAGAAAGACTTGGATATACTTTCTAAAAGGTAAGAATGAAGTCTTTGGAAAATTCAAAGAATTCAAGGCCCTAATAGAAAATCTCTCAGAAAAGAAAATCAAGATTCTCAGAATAGATA
Source organism: Larix kaempferi (assembly GCA_027924585.1). Taxonomy (NCBI): domain Eukaryota; kingdom Viridiplantae; phylum Streptophyta; class Pinopsida; order Pinales; family Pinaceae; genus Larix; species Larix kaempferi. The sequence continues at coordinate 12,837,204 of BSBM01000257.1, read as the reverse complement.
ATGGCGGAGAATATACTTCAAAGGACTTTGAAGACTTTTGTAAAGTAGCCGGAATTAAGAGGGAACTAACCACTCCCTACAATCCCCAACAAAATGGGGTTGCTGAGAGGAAAAATAGAACCATCATGGAAGCTGTAAAGACTATGATACATGACCAAGATCTAACTATGTATCTATGGGCTGAAGCAGCTAGGACAACAGTCTATGTACAAAATAGACTATCCCATAGTGTTCTTGAATTCAAAACTCCAGAAGAAGTGTTTACAGGAAAGAAGCCTGAGGTAAGTCATCTCAAAATATTTGGGTGTCCTGTGTACATCCACATTCCAAAAGAAAAGAGAACCAAGTTGGATCCTTCTGGTAAGAAGGGAATATTTGTTGGTTATTGTGAATCATCCAAAGCCTTCAGAATTTACATACCAGGTTTCCATCATATAGAAATAAGTAGAGATGTAACATTCGATGAAGAAGCAGCTCTCAAGAAATCCAGGAAGTGCCAACTTGAAGAAATCTATGAAGAAGATACATCTCCTAGAATCACAGAGGCTGTGCACATCCTTGAAGATGATTCACCAGAGGATCATGACATGTTGGAAGCACAAGAACCTCCTATTACGGATTTATCTAAGAAAAGAAGGCCAGCATGGGCTAGAGATATTATTCAAGGAGCTGAAAGATATGGAGCTCCTACAGGCTCCACTAGAGAAAGAAAGAAACCAAAGCTAGTGTTCAACTATATGTCCTTGATGTGTGATCTTGTGGATCAACAACCTACTAGCTATGAAGAGGCAGCTCAGAAGAAAGAATGGATAGAAGCAATGACAAAAGAATATCAATCAATAATGAAAAATGATGTTTGGGATGTAGTTCCCAAACCAAAAGATAAAAGTGTGTTTTCTTCCAAATGGATTTTCAAGATAAAACATGCTGCAGATGGTAGCATTGAAAAATATAAGGCAAGATTTGTAGCCAGAGGATTCTCTCAGAAGGAGGGAATTGACTATGAAGAAACATTTGCAACAGTTGCTAGGTATACTTCAATTAGAACTATCATGGCACTTGCATCTATGATGCAGTGGAAATTACACCAAATGGATGTTAAGACAGCTTTTCTGAATGGTGTAATTGAAGAAGAAGTGTACATAGAGCAACCACAAGGGTTTGAGGTTAAAGATGGGAGAACTCATGTATGCAAACTGAAAAAGGCATTATATGGGTTGAAGCAAGCTCCCAGGGCTTGGTACGGAAGGATTGACAATTTCTTAACAAGCATGGGCTTTACCAAGAGTAAAGCTGACCCAAATCTTTATCTCAAAGTGATGGATGATGAACCAGTTATAATGTTGTTATATGTAGACGATCTATTTCTAACCGGAAATGAGAAACAAATTATTGAAAGCAAGAAGAAGCTTTCTTCAAAATTCGAGATGAAAGATCTCGGATTAATGCACTACTTCTTAGGTCTAGAAGTATGGCAAGAACCAAAAGGAATCTTTCTAAATCAAGGTAAGTATGCTGTGGAGATTCTAAAAAGGTTTGATATGTTGGAGTGTAAACCCATGGCCACTCCCATGGACTCCAACTTGAAGTTATTAGTTAATCACTCATCGGAATTATTGGACCTAACTCTATATAGACAAATAATTGGGTCATTGATGTATTTAACAAATACTAGGCCAAATATATGCTTTGCTGTAAATACCCTAAGTCAGTATCTAGTAGAACCTAGAAAGGTTCACTTAATAGCTGCAAAGCATGTAATGAGGTACCTAAAAGGTACATTAGATTTTGGTCTATATTATCTTGGAGGTCATGAACTCAGATTACATGGTTACTCAGATTCTGATTGGGCAGGAAGTGTCTCAGACAGAAAGAGTACATCAGGTGGATGTTATGGTCTTGGATCTGCCATTATCTCATGGTTCAGCAAGAAACAATCTAGTGTGGCCCTCAGTACTGCTGAAGCAGAATATATAGCTGCCTGCTCTGCCAGCTGTGAAGCAGTGTGGCTTCGGAAGCTATTATCTAGAGTGTTTAACTTAGAAATGGATCCCACTGTGATTATGTGTGACAATCAAAGCTGCATTAAGATGACAGAAAATCTTGTATTCCACGATAAGTCAAAACACATAGAGATCCGATACTTTTATATACGAGATATGGTGCAGAGAGGAGCTATCAAGCTCGAGTATGTGAGCACTGAGGATCAAATTGCTGATATCTTGACCAAACCTCTGTCTCGAGTGAAATTTGAATACTTCCGAGACAAGCTTGGTGTAGTTCAAAAGGACCCTCCTCGAAAGGGGGAGTAGTATAGTCATTGATGATGAGATTGTCTCATCGAATAGCAAGGTTGATGATGAGGTTACCTGTTCACTACACCTAGATACTTAGGAATATTTAGATTTAGGACTCTTATACTTAGAATACTTAGTTTTACTTATACATGCTTTTGATGATAGATGTATTAGTGAGAATACATGCTTTTGATGATAGATGTATTGGTGAGAATACATGATTTTGATGATAGATGTATTGGTAAGAATACATGCTTTTGATGATAGATGTATTGGTGAGGATACATGCTTTTGATGATAGATGTATTGGTGAGGATACATGCTTTTGATGATAGATGTATTGGTGAGAATACATCCTTTTGATGATACATGTATTGATTAATGTACTTGTATGGTTGAGGATACTTGTACTTGTATTGATGAGAATACATGTGAGGATTGCATCATCCTTGAACACACATTCTAAAGTGAGCCATAGACAGGTGTCTCCGAGAAAGAAAGAGGATTGCATCATCCTTGAACACAAGTTCTAAAGTGAGCCGTAGACAGGTGTCTCCGAGAAAGAAAGAGGATTGCATCATCCTTGAACACAAGTTCTAAAGTGAGCCGTAGATAGGTGTCTCCGAGAAAGAAAGAGGATTGCATCATCCTTGAACACAAGTTCTAAAGTGAGCCGTAGACAGGTGTCTCCGAGAAAGAAAGAGGATTGTATCATCCTTGAACACAAGTTCTAAAGTTAGCCGTAGACAGGTGTCTCTGAGAAAGAAAGAGGATTGCATCATCCTTGAACACAAGTTCTAAAGTGAGCCGTAGACAGGTGTCTCCGAGAAAGAAAGAGGATTGGATCATCCCTGGACTTCAGTCCTAAAGAGAGTCGTAGACATGATGTCTCTAAGAATGAAGTCCTTGGTGGACATGAGAGGATTGGATCATCCCTGGAATTCAGTCCTAAAGAGAGCCGTAGACATGATGTCTTTGAGAATGAAGTCCTGAATGAACAGGTGGGGGATTGCATCTTCCCCAGACCTCGGTCCCAGAATTGAGCCGTAGACTAATGTCTCCGAGAATTGAAGATAGGACTGCATCATCCCTGAACTAGGTTCAAAATGTACATGATGGGATTGCATCATCCCTAGACATGAGACTTGTCTTAAAGGTACGTGTGAGGACTGCATCGTCCATGAACTGGGTTCAAAATGTACGTGATGGGATTGCATCATCCCTAGACATGAGACTTGTCTTAAAGGTACGTGTGAGGACTGCATCATCCATGAACTGGGTTCAAAATGTAAGTGATGGGATTGCATCATCCCTAGACATGAGACTTGTCTTAAAGGTATGTGTGAGGACTGCATCGTCCATGAACTGGGTTAAGAATGTACGTGATGGGATTGCATTGTCCCTAGACATGAGAATTGTCTTAAAATGATAAGGACTGATCATCCTGGAACTTGATCTGGATTGTATCATCCATGGACCTATGTCCTAAAGAGAGTGGGATTGATCATCCTGTATGATGATCGTGTGATGACGATGCTGATGATCATGTGATGACGATGTTGATGATCATGTGATGACGATGCTGATGATCGTGTAATGACGATGCTGATGATCGTACTGATGATGTTGATGTTCCAGTAACTGGTTGAGTTACTGATGATGATGAATTGAAGAAAGCTTCCAATGATTTATAGATGTATCATGTATGATGTAGTCAATGACTCCTTGCTCCTGCAGACGTTGTTATAATATCCTTCTCATTAAGGGGGAGTGTTGAATATTGTAACTTCTAAGAATATTATATTTGTACATTATTATTTTGGAGATGGTTCATCCCTCCGAGGTGACTCTATTATGTATCCGGAGATGTTTATTCCTCCGATGGTTTGTGGTAACTAGGGTTATTAGACCCACCATGTGGGGGTCGGCCCTGATTTTATATTTTAGGGGTTATTAGACTTCTCCAGGACAGGTCAGCCCCATTAGGGTTTTTGGTCACTCGGGAACTAGAATAAATAGAGGAGGAGAGCTCCTCATTTGACACACTTACACAACTCAAAAAAGTAGCGCACTTGTTTGGGAGGTCTGCACAGCAAGTGGAGAAGGAGGTCAAGTCTTGGAGCACATCTTGTATTTTGGTTGATCATCTTATCGAGGAAAGCTTTGTTGGGTTTTCTAGCCCATGAGGGTTTCCCAGGGTAAATTCTGTGTCTATCTTGTGATTATGTTTCTTTCAGTGATCTTGCTAGTCTATTTGGTTTAAACTTAACATCTCAAACTATAGATATGATTCATAGTGGTGTTTCAGGGCCATTTCCATATCTGTCTTTGAACAAGGCAAGGTATATTCTTACTTTTATTGATGATTATTCAAGATTTACATGGGTATACTTTCTCAGATTAAAATCATAAGTGTTTGGATAATTTAAGTTTTTCAAGTCGTCTGTAGAAAAGTTTTCAGACAAAAAGATCAAGGCCCTCTGCACTGATAATGGAGGAGTGTATGTCAAGGGTGATTTCCAATCCTTTTGTGCTGATGAAGGCATAGAGATGCAACATACTTCTCCCTACACACCATAGCAGAATGGTGTTGCAGATAGAAAGAACAGAACATTAAAAGAGATGGAAACCTACATGCTAAAGTCGAAAGGGTTTCACCCTAGTCTTTGGGCAGAATCCATCAACTATGCACCCTACCTTTAGAATAGAGTTCCTCACAAAGGATTCAAAGATATGACTCCTTTCGAAGCATGGATGGGTTACAAAATTGATGTATCTCATCTCAGAGTGTTTGGATACAGAGCATGGGAAATGATTCCAACAGAGAAAAGGAGAGCCCTAGATCCACAAAGTAGAGAGTGTATACTGGTGGGTTATGCATTGAGTGCAAAGGCCTACAAGTTTCTTGATCCTTCTACTATGACAAAATTCCTTGATAGGAGTGTACAATTTGAGGAATGGCCACTGCATGATGCTCATCCTGTTGAGCAAGAGAGCTTTCCTACCACACCACCACTACTTGATAAGCAAGAGAGCGAAGCTTCATCTCATGAGAGTTAAGATTCTGAATCTGAAAGTGAAGATGATGAAGAGCGAATGCTAGATCCAAATCAACAAGAACCTGAATATCTAGCACTTGACAATGAAGATGAGCGAATGGAAGATCCAAATCCACAAGAACCTGATGATCTACAACTTGCAGATCCTCCTCTTCCTAGATGTGAAACCACTACTCTTAGATCTTTCGGTGATCTTGTGGGAGATTCACCTTATCAAAGGAGAACCAGATCTAATTTTCAGAATGGAAGGTTTCATCCTTCTCACATTGATCCATTTCTTGTCGATAGATCCTTCTTCGGTGGAGAATTCCACTTTCCTTTTGGGGTGATTGATGTACATGATTGATTACCTTCTACAGTCTATCTTGAGGGGGGCATTTCTTCCCACTGGGTTTTCCCTCTTTCCTCACTTTATTTATTTAGATTGTTGTACGGGGTGACCTTTGGTCTCAGTTACCAGGGACCTACTAGTTTTCAGTTATGTGTTTCCTCATAGTCCATCTTGTGGGGGGGAGTGTTGTAATATTCTCACCATCATTATATATTTGCATGCATACTACATGCATCCACTCATCAGTATGGTAGTCTCCCCAGCACCTAGAGCTTATTTTCAGCACTTTAGAGCATGTTTTTAGCCCTCATTATCCCTCCTACCTACCTAATGCGCCTTGCTTTCCTCACTTGGATGACAAATGTGCCCTACTACACACTCTTGGATTCCAACAGTCAATTCGTGCATTGATTGCATAGTTTATGCATTGATTTCTCAAGCTTGTAGCTTCCAATTGTCTGTATCAGAGTGCCACTTGACTACTGACAGTCTCTCATGCGCCCACCTTGGAGTCTCCTTCCCTAACTTAGTGCCACATGCATCAATTAGACTTAGTTAGACTCATTTGACTAATATTTGACTATTTGTAACTATTACCACTGATTGGGTGATGTCTCCAATGCTGTCCAAGCCACACATTGAGAAGAATTCCAATGACCTTAGGGGTATTCGAATTCATTTGATTGTATTGATTTTGTATTTAGTTTCGCAGTGCCATCGTATAGCTGATGTATGATTATACTGCAGATTTTACCATTTCTAAGTTTATGAGTCAATATTGATTCAATTCTCCTTCTTCTTCTCTGCAATTCTTGAGTGAGATTTGTGAGGTTTACTCTAGCTATGTGATCTATCCTGTAAAATATCACAAAATGATCAAAAGATGTGAAATGGAGTTGTAATCCTTATTTTATAGATTTAGGTGATTTTTTGAGCAAGTAAGATAAGCTAAGATGTCCTCGTGGAGTGGATAAGGTTGTTTTTCTTGCTTTAGATTTTTCCTCACTTCCTTCTTTTCTTTGCTTTCTTCTTTTTCTTTTTCTTTCTACTTTTTATTTTGCTTTCTTCTTTTTCTTTTGCTTATGCTTTTCCTCATTTTTCTTTTCTATCCTTATTTATCCTACTTTTATACAGTATCCTGCTTTTCTGCTTTATCCTTCTTTTTTCTTCTTTTCTACCTTATCCTGTTTTTCTGCATTGTCCTGCTTTTTCTTTCTTTCCTACTTTATCCTGCTTTTATGCTTTTGTCCTAATTTTTTTCTTTTTCCTTCTTTTTTCCTGCTTCTCTTCTTTACTTTTCTTTCTTCTCCTTTTCCTACTTTCCTTGCTTTGATTGCTTTATCTTTTCTTATCTTGCAAGGGACCTCTTGCTCAACCTTATCCTCTAAGGCACACTTGTGGAGCATTATCCACTTTATTCCAAAATAAAAATATCTAATTAATGAAAATTACTTCTACCAAGTGCATTTCAAACTTAGGATAAAAATAAAATTAAACTTCATAACTAATTAACTCATTTACTTCAGAATTAACCCCAAGTGTATGAAATTTCCTCAACCCAAAGGATTGGTTGGGCTAGGAACTCCTTTCACTAATCATTAATGAGGGGACATGGCATTCCTCCCTTTCCAAGATTGTTTTTCCTCAATCAATAATCAAATCCAACCCAACTAAGCATCATGAGCCATCATGCTTTTGTTGCACCACTTTGGTTATAAACTGCCCATGAACTCTCCCAACAGATTGTTCTATTACCATCCAATCATGCACTTGGTGTGGAGACCAATAAAAAATTAAACCAGGATCCCAATTGATCCTCAATAATACAAGGTGCAATATATATTCTCCTATGAAATGCATAAGAATCACATGAAGTCATCATAAAACCCTATAAGAAAAACACAAGTCCATCCAAAAATGTGTTTCCCATGTAGCAAACCATCACCATCTACTGCAAAGATGAACCCATGGGGAAGAGAAGAGGATTTCTTGCTCAAGCCAACCAACCAAAATGTGCTCCCAGTGAGTTTCCAATGATCAACAATTCTTGGGTCCCAATACTTGTGCACATTTCAAGCACACAATATCATCAAGAATCAATCTAGCAAGTATGGGATGCTGGGGTCCCAAGTCTTGCACACCCCTACAATACATAGTGTGAACACATATAAATCAGAATGTGGGATTGCCATGTCCCAATGCTTGTGCATTTCTATCATGCACAAGGTATCCCAAAAAAAAACCTCAAATTAGGAGGTGTACAATATAGTCCAAATTATTTCAACCAAGTGTGGAATGCCAGGATCCCATAACATGCTCATTGCATCAATGATCAAAGTAACACAAAATTTTACATCAAGGTGGGGGATTCCAAGATCCCACTCTCTAATGAGAATCATCCCAAACATCATAAGTACAAAATATAGATAGTCAAAGTACATATCAACATCATACAAATGTACATCAAGAAGGTGCCTCATCAAAGGATCATGAAAGTGCTTTTCCATCCAAGCAAGTAGAACACCATTTTCCAAGTGCACACATGCATCAAGTGACCAATCAAATATGCTCCAATGACATAGGTGAGGATCCCATGCCCTATAATGCTTGTTGGCTTAAGATACTGTTCTAGAGGTTTCCAATGTAGACCCAGGTTCTTCGCGGTTTCAAGGAACCCACAAAACCCCTTCTCACTGGCCCTTTTGGCAACAGCCTGCGAACAAGATGAGGTCTCACCTAAGGTGTAGCTATGGGGGCGCTGCGGAATCAGGTTTCCACAACGATGTGATGAGTTGTTCAGATGGAACTACTACGCAGCACATTGCGGGGCTCATGCTGTGAATTGAAGACTATGCAACGCGTTGCGGGGCTTGCCCTACGAATTGAAGACTGTGCAATGATAGCCTTCCTCGCGGTCAACTTTTATGCAAGCCAAGATGCTTGCGTAACCAACGCATCTACGGACTACGTGGTTCATACAGGATGCAAATAATATGATAGCGCAACTAAATTATACGCTTCCTCTGTGTACTTAACTTATATTGATGACTTTACTTAGTGTTTATCCATTCATCTACTACCTTAGATGATTAACCTTATACCCAATGTAAACAGATGAAACACACAATACTACGCACTTCCGGTGCTGCGCGTCAAAGAGTCATACAATCCAAACTCCACATACATATGTGATTATTCAACGAACTGATACTTTCACAGACTTAGAATACTGTGCATTCATCATTCATCCATACATGTAATACTTAACATATTATTCCCATCCTTTTCCCATGGTGAATACATATAAAGGTACTAACACAACAACTGATAAATGAGAATTCAAGCATCCATTGTAAGCAAATAGACAAGTGCAAAACATAAGCAATCATACTGCACAAGATTTAACGTGGTTCACCCCCAAGATGGGAGTTACGCCCACAAGAATTGTTGTTGTATTAGTCTTTGGGAAGGGTACAACAGTTCTTGTCTGCGCACTCAGCTGTAGACTCTCTTCTCTCTCAATAGGCCTCTGCGCACACAACTTGCAGAGCCTTTTACAAAATGTCTCTCAACAGAGATTTATCCAATCAATAATGAAAACAATGAAAAAATGAAGAGTAAACCTTTCCCATACAAAATATGCCTTATTTATAGACCATGCTCGTAGGTCATGTCTTTACAATTCATAGGCAAAACCCTAAGGTTCCCAAAACTGGCGCGGATGTTCGCCAACCTGCCTGTTGCCATCGATAGCTTGCTCCACTCGCTTTGGCCTCCTTACTAGACCACTCATGGCTCTAACGCCCTTCTGACAACCGCAATCATCAACAAAACGGTTACAACTGCATCATGACCTGTCACTTTCCACTCCTTTAGCTTACCTGTCACCGTCGACTTAGTGGCCTAGCTTCTCAATTGCTTGCCGCCACTCTCTTAGACAGCTCACTTTCTACTATTGTCCTCTCTGTCCCTTACTCAAAATAGGTCGCTTTCCTCATCTGACCTTTACTTATATTCTTTACCAAAATTAGCTGTTGCGATGTTACTGCGCAACAACATATCTGCACAAAACTTAACATATACCCTACGCTACACGATCCAAAAAATTGTACCTTCTGTGCACTCATCCTGAACTGCGCAGTTCCAAAACTGCTCTTTATCCAAACTTATACCCACCTGGGCCCTGCCCAACAAGCCCCTAACACTTACCTGTGGATCGTCCCCAATGCACTTCTGCTAGTCGATTTCTCCAACATATCTTCGGCGCTTTCTAGCTTAGCAGTGAAATTGCTCATAGTAACGTTGATCTCGTCAACTGTTTCCTTTGCCTTTGCTTCAAAAGTCTTAATGGTTTCCAGATGTGCCTGTGAAACCTTCTCCTGGACTTGTTCTCTAAGTGTTCCCTCCATTGTTTGCAGTTCAATGAACTTCTCATCAAACCGTTGAAGTAGGTTCAGTCTTTCCTCTTCTATGCTCTCTAGCGGCGCAAAAGAGATAGCTTCCTTTTCCCTTAGTGCTTTGAGCTATTTTTGGAGTTCCTTTACTTCGTTAAACTTAGGTAGATTCTACTGCGTGGGAAGAGCTTTCATCTCTATGGTTGTAGCATCAATCTCTTGCTGTGTCTACTGCACTTCCTCTTTAATCTTCTGAACTTTCGGGTCTTCATTCAATCCTATGACAATTGTGTTTACTTGTTCAAGTAAACCTTGGCATCTTGCTACTTTAGACTAGATGCTGCCCAATGTGGCTGCCACTTCCTCTTGTGTGGCTGAGTGCTGATATGATCCTGGAGTTGACTGCTTGGCTTCCAGGTCGGTGATCTTTCCCTTATAAGAAAATTCCATTTCCATCATTTCGGCCGTGAGGGACTCTACCTTAGCCCCAATCTTCCATATGGTATCTTCAACATTTTCTTCCTCCAATGTGTGCACAAACAGATGCACCCATTCTATCTGTGGTCTCTTTTTCCATGCTTGTGAATAGACCTCAATATGTTGCCTTGGATCTTTCTGTCAATTGTATTTCTCAAAGGGTAGGGTAACTTTGTTAGCAAACTTGATCTGCATCTTGATTTTGCATTGATCCCATGTGGTTAATGTCTGCTTATGCGCATCCCACCATCTGGCAAGTGTCTTGCGCAGTTCCATGTCTAGTGCTGACATGCGATGTTCATCTACAATTGCTATAGTATATTCTTTGATAAAGGAGTAAACATTAGCTAAACCATCATAGGTGGGAATTGGGTTTACCTCCTTTCCAATCCATCCCAGTGACTTTGTAACCTGTGCGCACCTCCTTGCAGATACTTCATGCATGTGACTTTGCCAATTCTCCAATCCTACATCAGAGTCTGAGATACAAGAGCTGTCGCATCTCCAGCTGAGTGTTCCATCCACAGTAGGATTAATGTAATCTTCCTAGTTCATAGTCATCTTATAAAGGCGATCCAAATCTTGAGCTCTTGGTTCCTTCTAAATTGGCTCGCTGTACCTGTCCTCGTCTGCAGGGTCCAGTGGTGCGATGACCCTGAGATGCTTTCCTTCAAAGATCATCTTCTTTTTATTCAAGTTTATGATGGTGAGGTTATCTATAGCCCAGTCAATCCCTAACAGTGCAGGAAAAGCCTGACTATCATCCACAATCTCAATAACCTCGAAATCTGCATAACTTTGTACTCCATCAATGTGAACTACAACATTGGCTAGTCGTCCAAAAGGTATGACTTTCTCCTAATTGGCCATTCTCAATTGGATAGGTGACCATAACAACTTTTGTCTCCCCATCTGCTGCCATGTCTATTTAGTTAAGACATTTACTTCAGATCTGAGATCAAGGATGATCTCATCCATTTCATAATCTCCTATCTGTGCATTGAGTCTCATTTCTCTGCCTGTTCTCTTGTGTTTCTTGATGTGATGAACTGCACTATCAGTAGTTTCACTTTCGCTACGTGGTTCATACTAATCTAATAACTTCTGCAACTCTACGATAGCATTTGGACTCTTCAACAACTTCATGCAGCTCCTGAGGAACTGCGCAACAGAAGTGCATGTCTCTGCTGCACTGCTTGTTTTGTCATAAGCAGCCGACATATTTTCTACATGCGGTATTTCACTACGCAACTAGATTCTCAGCGACTGGGGTGCTAAAATCTCCTGTAGTTGAAGCTTCTACTCATCTATCTCTTCCTGTCATAGCACCACTTTGCGTCACTACATTGATACTTGGATTTGCAGGTATTATCTTTGCTGCGATCAACTGAATGTTTGGGTTCGGCACCTTTGGCCGCTTCCTTTTCTACATTTCTACCTCTAACACTGGGAAATATTCAATAATATGATCAAATCATTTACAATAGCTACACGTAGTGCATGGGCTTGTACAGTCTCTAGATACATGGCCTGCTTGGCCATAGTTATAACAGATTACTTGACCTTGGCCTCATCCTTACGCTGGGCCATTATTCCTTCCTCTCCCACGGTATCCTCTGCGGCCTCTGTATGCTCCCTGATCATGCTGTTCATTTTCTTGTTTATGCGGAGTCTCTCCTTGGACTCTGTACATTCCTCCATACATATGCTCAATATCTTTCTTTCTTTCTAGCATGAGCTCATATGCACGGTAGTTGGACTCATCATGCCCAACTGACTTACAAAAATTACAATATAGGTTTTTAGGTGTTCTTATGTATTTATGTATTAGGTGGCAGTCTTCTGGTCGGTGTCCTCTAGTTCTGGAAATTTCACACCATGGCCCTTGGTTCAGATTTAATGGGTTTGGTCCACCCATGTTAAGGAAGTCTTGGAATAAAGGACAGTGATCCTTAGTGTGTCCTTCTCCCTTATAGCTTGTACACAAGAATTCCTACCTCTCTTGTTTTCCCTTCTTGACATCCTGTAATTGTAGTGTCAGTGTAGCCAATTGGTTCTGAATCTGTGACATCCCAGTGCTACTTTCTCCAATCGGTGAAGCTTCCAACTTCATCACGATTTACAAGGCTTCTGCCTGTGAAGCCACCTTCTGCTTCATCAACGGCTGTCTGATATGAGGCAACAACGCGGCTATAAACCATTCGTTGTGCTGTTGCGGTGCTATCACGAAGCTTACTTGGTCCAACAGTGTCTTAAATTTCTGATCAAACTCTCAGACTATCTCATTAGGTTTCTGTTTGATCTCTTTCAACTCTGTTATACACTGTGATTCTGATTTTGGCCTCTTAAATTCTGCTAAGAGTGCAGCCTTGATTTATACGAGGGTTCTATTCTGTCCCTGCGATTATTTCATGAACCAATGCAAATCTCTGTCTCTAAAAGTGGTGACGAGCTGTGTGTGCTTGACAACGTCATCCTGTACTTGCTTTACACTCCATACGACTTCACATAGAAACCAATGTTGATCAGGATCTTCTAGACCCTTTCCTTTGAATATCGACAGTTTGATATCATCAACCATCCTCCTTCTAGGTGGCACAGTTGTCTAAGTAGTGCTAGGGATAATACTCTGAGGAATGATCTGAGGTTGGATGTTTTGAAGTGGTACAGCCTGAGATGGGGTAGGCTGAGTCGAAATAGCCTGGGCACCCACTCCTGCGGTGTTACAAGTACTGATGTTCTGCGATGCGGGTTACGCGGCAATCGCATCCGGCGGGTTCTGGACTGATGGATTCTAAGACAAGGGAGGCGTGGTATGTGGAATCGACGGATTCTGTGGTGTAATAGGCTGATACGTGGCTAAAAGAGGTGCAGTTTGATTATCAAGCTCACATGGTATATGGGTATCTACACGGAGTCCATGTGGGCAAGGATTTTTCTTAGCAATGAACTTGTATCTCTTTCAATTTCTCAGGTTATGGGTTTCTTCGTAAGACCCACTATATGTACTATCTACCATGACAGATTTGAACAAAACTTCACTGCATTCTAAAGATGCCTTTCTCAACCAAAAGCATTTTAATGTATAAAGTGAGGTTGTTCAAGTACTTACCTCTGAATCCCTTGAAAAACTCTCTTTCAACTATGCTGTAGGATTTTAGCATGTCCACAGCGAACTGCGTCACAAAACTCTGTAGTGTACTGTCAACCTAGAATTCAACTACTCTCATGAATGGGATGTCTACTGCCTTGAGCCTTTTAATAAGTTATGGCATCCACTCGGTTGGTACATCTCGCGGTGTACAGTTTCTTTGCTCTGTGAGCCTTGACAACAACTCGTGTAGCTCATTTCCAAAAGATGCCCAGAAAACTTCATGAGCATCTTTCCATAGGTATTTGTTCAACCACTGGATGTCATAGAGATGTGGGTGTCTATTCTCCTTTCTGTGAAGTCTATCTTTGTCTTGTCACACCAAGCCCAGATTTCTTTCTTATCTAGATTCCAGAAGTCGATACCCAACAAAGCTTCTTCTTCGTCGCACATCATGACTTCAACTCATCACGGATTCTTACCGTGGAAATGGAACCATTTGTTGGCTTAAGATACTATTTTATAGGTTTCCAATGTAGACCCAGGTTCTTCATGGTTTCAAGGAACCAACAAAACCCCTTCTCACCGGCCCTTTCGACAACAGCCTGCGAATAGGTTGAGGTCTCACCCGAGGTGTAGCTATGGGGGTGCTGCGGAATCAAGTTTCCACAACAATGTGATGAGTTGTTCGGACAGAACTACTATGCAGCACGCTACGGGGCTCGCGTTGCGAACTGAAGACTTCACGACAATAGCCTTCGTCACGGTCAACACTTCTGCAAGCCAAGATGCTTGCGCAACCAGCGCATCTACGGACTGCACGGTTCGGACAAGATGCAAATAATAGGACAACGCAACTAACTTATATGCTTCCTCTGCAGACTTAACTGATATTGACAACTTTACTTAGTGTTTATCCATTCATCTACTACCTTATATGATTAACCTTATACCCAATGTAAATAGACGAAACACACAATATTACGCACTTCTGGTGCTGCACGTCAAAGAGTCATACAATCCAAACTCCACATACATATGTGATTATTCAACGAACTGATACTTTCATGGACTTAGAATATTGTGCATTCATCATTCATCCATACATGTAATACTTAACATATTATTCCCATCCTTTTCCTATGGTGAATACATATAAAGGTACTAACACAACAACTGATAAATGAGAATTCAAGCATCCATTGTAAGCAAATAGACAAGTGCAAAACATAAGCAATCATACTGCACAAGATTTAATGTGGTTCACCCCCAGGATGGGAGCTATGTCCATAAGAACTGTTGTTGTATTAGTCTTTGGGAAGGGTACAATAGTTCTTGTCTGCGCACTCAGCTACAGACTCTCTTCTCTCTCAATAGCCTCTGTGCACACAGCTTGCAGAACCTTTTACAAAATGTCTCTCAATAGAGATTTATCCAATCAATAATGAGAACAATAACAAAATGAAGAGTAACCCTTTCCCATACAAAATATGCCTTATTTATAGACCATTCTCGTAGGTCATGTCTTTACAATTCATAGGCAAAACCCTAAGGTTCCCAAAACTGGTGCGAATGTCCGCCAGCCTGCCCGTCGGCTTCGCCAACTTGCTCCACTTGCTCTGGCTGCCTTACTGAACCACTCGTGGCTCTAATGCCCTTCTGGCAGCCGCAATCATCAGCAAAATGGTAACAACTGAATCGTGACCTGTCACTTTCCACTCCTTTAGCCTACTTGTCACCGTCGACTTAGTGGGCTAGCTTCTCAACTGCTTGCCACCACTCTCTTAGATAGGTCACTTTCTGCTATCATCCGCTCTATCCCTTACTCAAAATAGGTCACTTTCCTCATCCGACATTTACTTATATTCTTTACCAAAATTAGTTGTCGCAATGTTACTGTGTAATAGCATATCTGCGCAAAACTTAAACATATACCCCACATTGAGCGATCCATAAAATTGTACCTTCTGCGCACTCAGCCTGAACTGCGCAGTTCCAAAACTGCTCTTTATCCAAACTTATACCCACTTGGGCCCTGCCCAACAATGCTGCTCCAAAACAATGTAATATGCTTCAAAATAATCAACCATGTGTTCTTTCATCCAAGAAGTGAATGAAGAACCTCCACCAAAATTTGAACCAAGTAAGGACAAAAGAAAGCATGGAGACTTCAAGTGGATCAAAGAAGTCTCATCAATAAATACATGAATATGTATATAATCAAGAAATAACAAAGGATGTTTCTACCAATAAGCATGTTCTCCAACCATATATCTTTTCACCCATGTATTGGATGAAGTTCCTCCAACATCAAATGAACTAAGCAAGGAGCAAGGAAAATTATGAGTCTTCAAGTGACTCGAGTGAACATCATAAGTGCATCCATGTATGTGAGAGTCATCAAATGAGAGCAATTGATACTTATGATGCAAAATAGAATGTGGTGTACTCATCATAGAATCATCATGTAGTGTAGGGGTCTCACACTCCTCATATGGCACCAATAAAAAGAAACCTTTCACCCATACTTCATTAGGATGAATGCTGCAAAATGTGGAAGTGTGGGATGTATGAGAATGAACCAACTCACCCAAATTATCATAAAGTACGAAATTTTCATCATGTGAAGGCTCCATAGGGGTAGGATCATGCACCTCCCTCAAAAGTGCGAAACTTTCCTCATAGGTTGGTTCCAAGGTAGTGGAATCATGAACTTGTTCCAAAAGTGTGTAACCATCATCAAAAGGCAACCCAAGTTCCTCTTCCACCATAACAAGTGCTTGCATCTCATCAAGATCATCTTCAAACACATCAAGCACATGCAAATTTCCATGTTTCTCATGATCCATCATGTCATGAGAATCCTCCAAGAAATATACCATATGACAATCTGAAACATAGGAGGAAGAACAAGTATCTTGCAACCTCTCAAGAATTTGCTCATTTTGAATTTTGAGCTTAGGAATATCCTCATTATTCTTCAAGTATGCATCATGTAACCAATCATTAATCTCAACCAAATTGTTTCTATGACAAAGAAAAGACTTGAAATTAACTTCGATGTTGCACATTGCTCTTTGAATCTTCTCCATGTCTTCAAGGAAGAATGGCTCCTCCAATGAAGAAACTCTCCAACAAGAATTTGATACCAATGCTTGAGTGCCATGGAGTATGCTAAGGGTCTCATAGATATTCCTTTCACTCATCTTCAAAGACCCTTCAATGAAGGATGGTTCATGAGAGTGAACCTACTCTTCTTGTTTTTTCATGGGATCAACTTCACATGGAAGCTCAAGTGGTGACTTGGAAGATGATCTTGGTTCATATTTTCTGCTACAAGGTCTTCTTCTTCATGGTCCATGGAGTTGGGACTTGTAGAAACCTCATCAAGGCTGATCTATATGTCACCAATATAGATATGAGAGAATCCATCTGTAGATATCTCCTCAAAACTTAGGCACCCATCAGTAGGTACCTCTTCATAGAATCCATTAGTAGATGCTTCTTCAGAACCTGAACAACCAATAGTAGATGCCTCTTCTTGGCACCCTTCAGTAGTGACTTTCTGATCAAGATCTAGATGATCCTTAGTAGAATCATTGGTGGATTCTTCATGCTTACAACCAAGATCCTCAGTAAGCATTGTACCTTCATCATATTCAGATGGTTGAATTGTAATTTATTTTTTCTCTTTAGTTTCCTTAGGATCAAGATATTTGCAGACTCTTTTTGAAGTAGATTCAAAAATTCTCATCAAGTATGAAGCACATGCATCCAACGAAGCTTCAGAAATTTTTCTGCTCTTTTCACAAGTAGGTTGATCTTTGTCTATGGAACATGCAACTTTTCCATACATATGGGTATAAGAATAACTATAGTTTGTCCTTCCAAATATGATCTGATGGGAGATACTTGTAGAAGGTACATCTTGGATATTTTATTCCTCATACTGTCTATAGTACTCTTCATATTGCTCATTATTTATCATCATATTGCCCATAAAAATCATCATCATAGTAAGAATCTTCTTCACTGAACATGGACATGGATTCCAATTCATCAAATTGAGAGTCTTTTTTCCATAGGAACAGAGGAACGATATCTGATACCACTTTAATGTCCCTGACCTGATATCAAATGATATTATCTCAATCTCAAACTTCAAAATCAGAAAATTGCATAACAGAAACTAGTCTTCAAAACTTGTTAAGATGAAACTAGTCTTGGTCAGTGATTAACCCATCCAAAGCTTGACTAATGGACACTTTTGGATATGAAAAATGTAATAGGGAGTGTGCAGAAGCAAGTACAATAGCATCAGTTCCAGCTTCTAAATTCTAATCACAATGTATTGGGGACATTTATGTTTCGAACATCAGCCAGGCTGAAGTCTACTCCAAGGCTTCCTGGGCACACCAGCATATGCCTACTAAAATCTTTCACTTACTCTTAACATCAAAAATAGGTGGATAATAGGTCATAACCCCATAATGTACTTCTAGACAAGTTTCACAAAGGTTTTGGGAGGTTATGGCAGTTTTTGGAGTCAAGGGGAGAAAGAGCGATAGGATGGACTACTTAAGTAGTTTGTTTCCAGGCTCTTACAAACAGGATAAGAGGGTCACGAAAACTCAGTATGAGACTTGGGTTGGATTTATTAATGTCTTAAGTACCTTTCATAACTTGAATAACATAAAATAGATAACCAAAGGCTATTTCATTAAAGTTACTGCAAAACTAATCATGAATTCATGCCGAACGAGCTAGTCCTTAAATATACAAACACAATTAGCCACTAATGCTCTCGAATATATGATTTTGGAATTGGGATGGATTATAGAGACCATTAAAAACCTACAAAAACCTTCAAAAAGTAAAATTGGTTCACAGAGCTCTGAATATCACAATTCCTAGAGAATTAGTCAATTAAAATTGCTCAATGAGCTAGTCTTGAGAGATCTAGATACAAACAACCTCCAATGCTTTTGAATTTATCATTTGAAGCATAGTATGAATTAATATGGAATATGGGATAAATAATAACCAGTTTCAAGAGTTTTATACATCAACATATTATCATTAAAACCTCATTTTTCCCAATGAACCTCAAATATAGTAAATCTCACAGTACATGAATGTGGATGTATTATAAACAGAAAGGAGAGAAGGATCCTCCACTGGATATGCTATGATGATGAATATGGATCATATGGATGCTCATGGAAGGTGTACCAAGCTTCATGGATTATCATAGGGCGCATTCACCAAACTAGATAGAAAAGAAAGGGCGCGTTCTTCAGAGCTGGAATCCCCAGATCAAGTAAAATGGCCATAACGTGCTCATCTAGACACCTTTTTTTATGAGACAAAAAGTGTTTCCTAATGGAAAATATGATACAAATGCAATGGAATAGGTCTAAATGTCGAAAACAGAACCTCCATTTCGGCCCTCCAATATTGTTCCTACTGAATGAAGGAGTTCAACTGCACAACAGGAACACCAACCAATGGATCAAACTTTAGGACTTGCAATAGAATCAGTGATGAAGACTGGATATCATTGTACTTTTAGTAGAAGGATGGGGGACATATTCCATCTAGGACTAGGGGCACATATCCCAGGTCAAAGAGAAAAAATTGCACTCAATTCAAATCACAAATGATCAAAAGATGTGAAGTGGAGTTGTAATACTTATTTTATAGATTTTGGTGAGTTGTTGAGCAAGTAATATAGGATAAGGAGCCCTCATGCAGTGGATAAGGTTTCTTTTATTTCTGCTTTAGCTATTTCCTTACTTTATGCTTTACTTTGCTTACTGCTTTATCTTTTTCCTTGCTTTCTGTTTTTGCTTTTTCTTTCTGCTTTTGATTTTCCTGCGTTTTCTTTTATATCCTACTTTTACCTTCTTTTCTACCTTATCCTGCTTTTCTGCTTTCTCCTACTTTTTCTTCTTTTTTGTCTTATCTTGATTTTCTACTTTGTCCTTCTTTTTCTTGCTTTCCTGCTTTTCTTCTTTTGTCCTTATTTTCTGCTTTGTCCTGCTTTTCTGCTTTATTCTTCTTTCTTATCATTTTCCTACTTTCCTTACTTTGACTGCTTTATCTTTTCTTGTCTTGCAAGTTACCTCTTAGCCAACCTTATCCTCTAAGGCACACTTGTGGAGTATTATCCACTTTATTCCAAAATAAAAATATCTAATTAATGAAAATTAATTCTACCAAGCACATTTCAAACTTAGGATAAAAATAAAATTAAACTTCCTAACTAATTAATGCTTTTACTTCAGAATAAACCCCAAGTGCGTGAAATTTCCTCCTCAACCCAAAGGATTGGTTAGGCTAAGAACTCCTTCCACTAATCATCAATGAGGGGACATAACACCAAGCCTTTGTCTAGAGTGAAGTTTGCATACTTCCGTGAAAATAATTGGGGTGGTGGAGATTCTCTTCCTCGGGAAGGGAGATTGATGACCAGTATGGTTTTTGATGGGCACAATCTGAGACTTGTGCCTGACTCCTATGTGTCGTATATCCCTCTATGGGATGGTTCCTATGTGGAACATTTTCCTCTGTGGAGAGGACTCTTGTGTGTAGTGTATACCTGTGTGGGATGGTTCCTGAGTGGAACATTATGATCATACTCCTCGATGTATTGAGTTGAGTTGATTGTAATCCTCAAGGTATCCTTGTCTGGAACATTATGATCATACTCCTTGATGGAATGAGTTGATTGTACTCCTCGATGGCTTGAGTTGAGTTTATCGTACTCTTCAATGGACTGAGTTGATTTGATCATACTCCTCGATGGACTGAGTTGAGTTGATAATATGAGTTGAATTGATCGTACTCCTCAATGGACTGTGTTGATTTGATCATACTCCTTGAGAGTTCTATGTGGACTCCTAGTCCTGTGTGGACTATGGTTTTGTGTGGACCGAGATAAGTTCTATGTGGAATTCTTGTCCTATGTGGACTATCATGATCACACTTCTTGATGGATTGAGTTGTGTGGATGGACCTTTCTTATGATGACAAGATGTATGAGACAAGTCATGACGATCAGATGATTCTCATATGTGTTCAAGCATAATGATACCTCCCTAAATAAGAGGGAGTGTTGTTGTGAGTAGCTACGTGAGGTATCCTCACTAGCTAGGCCGACCTATAAAAATAAATAAATAAATATGTATTACTATGCAAAAAGAGAAATTGGCCCAAGAAGATAGACAAGTCGGGCCTAGTTGGAAAAGTCACCCCCCAAAAAAGTATAAATAAGAGGGACACCTCCTCATTCGGACACACCTCAAGCAAGGACAAGTTCTATTTGGTTTGTAGAAGACAATTTTCTGGGGCTCTTTCTTTGACATCATTTCACTATGTGATCTTTATTGTTCAAGATCAATTTTATATTTGATGTACTTGTATTATGTACTGAATCTATGAATAAGAAAGGTTTATAGGGTTTTTCACTAGTTTGGGTTTTCCTCACGTTTTCCTAGGGTAAGCTATTGTGTCTATTGTGTTTCTATGCATGATTGTGTAGTTAAAGTTGAAAGAGATGAAAATTATACTGCTATATTATTAAAAATATAACAGATGATGGGTAAGCCAAGGTTGATCTAGTCTAAGGTTTAGTTGAGACTATCCAACGAGCACATAATTGTTTCGATTGGAAGGTTGACAGGGGTAACTATTGATGTGGATGGAGTGCATAACAGATTTGATTTTGAAGTTATTGATATCATAGATGACAGTAAACCATATCCTACATTATTGGAAATTGGGTTTGATTTTTCTAACCAGGCCATTATTGACTTGAAGAAGAGAAAAATGATTTTTGAGGGGAACAATTTAAGAGTCACTGCGCCTTTAGACCCAACAAAAGGGTGAATATATGTGGAATAGGTCAGGAAAGGAGAACTAGAAAACCTATACAACAAGACTGGAAAAATGGAGGACTATGTGCATGCTACTACTGCTATTATTCTCAGTTGGTAGAGTATCAGCTCCTGTGCGTCAGATTTTGAGGAAGCTTTTGAATACTGGCAAAAAAAGATGCATGAAATACATACGAGGAGGTGTGCGCACATCACTGGTTCGTTACACTAGATTGGAACAGAGGTATATGAACCCCCAATATGATGGTCTCAAAGATGTAGCTTCTTTTTTGACAATATTTGAAGTGCAGATACCAAAACAACAAAGGTTGTTAGCCTTAGATGTCACACTGAAAGCGACACCTGCACGATGGTGGGTTGCACATAAAATAAAAATAGATGAGTTGGAGAAATGAAAAAGACTCTTGTAGGTCATATTTGGATTTGAGTATACCATGCAGAAGTATATAGGGCTAAGAAATCCATTAGAACATGTTGTGTATTTCATCACGACATGGAATGAAGTTCCAAAGAAAGAATGGATGCATAGTTTTTTGCACATGTTGGACACCATTCCAAGGAATTTGTATGTAGAGCTAGAATTTCACAGAGGTGCATCAAACTAGGAGGAGATGGTGCATAATTTTAAAGTAACATTTAGCTTTGAAGATGAGGCACCTTTGGTGGATGTAGTGTTGTAGACTATCAAGGATAAGATTTTTATGCCTAAAGTTTCAATAGGAGCTATACCCAGATGTAATGTACATAAATCATCTATGACTATGGAGGATATTTTGAAATTCTATAAAGTGGCCAAGGAAGATCAAGAGGAGGACAACCCAAGAAATGTACAAATACAATAAACCGAGGGAGAGCACGTAGTAGAAGGACCTGAGTTGGGATCTACTAATTATAGACAAACAATGAATATCTACAAAGTGAATATTGGCACATAAGATAATCCCAAGTTTTCCAATATTGGGGACTACTAGAATGAATAAATAGTTGAAAAGATTGCTAATTTACTGCATGAGTATCAAGATCAGTTTCCCACTAAATTTTTAGAGATGAAGGGGATTGCTAGTGAATTAGGAGAGGTAAAGATACCTTTGAATCCATATGTTAAACGAGTGAAGCAGAGACCATACCGATTGAATCCGTTAACAAGGAAAAAGTTAAGGCTGAGATAGATGGAATGATGGAAGCATGAATTATAGAACCTATTGAAGAATCAAAATGTATCAATTCGATGGTGGTCCAAGATAACAAGACTAGAGGAATCAGAATTTGTGGTGGATCTACACAAGTTGAATGGTTCTTTTCTACATGATCTATTTCCCATACCATTAACAGATGAAGTGATGGAGAATGTAGGAGGTCAACAATCCTACTCATTCATTGATGGATTCTCATGATACAATTAGATCAAGATCACATCAGAGGATAGACATAAGATGACCTTTGCGACCGAATGGGGATGTTACCAATATATAGTGATGTTGTTTGGATTGGAGAATGTGCCAGCAATATTCTCCAGAGTGTTTGTCGTAGCTTTCAAGGATTTCATTCATAAGTATATAGAAGTCTATTTAGACAATATTTATCCAATTGAAGAACCATTTTGAAGTGCTACACTTGATGTTGGATATATGCAAAGAGTTCAAGATCGAATTGAATCTAAAGAAATGCATTTTCTATGTTCCATTTGGTATTTTACCAGGACATGTAGTTTGTAGACAAGGATCGTTGGTGGATCCTACAAAGATTATTGAGATTATTGATTTACCACCACCTAATTCAATGCGATAGTTGTGCACTACATTGGAGCATATAGGATATTATAGGAATTTTATCAAGGGGTATGCGTAGATCACATCCCCACTAGATAAGTTGTTGAAGAAGGATGCCAAGTTTCAATGGAGCAAAGAGTGTTAGTTTTTCAGAATTTACTTCAATTTGATCTAGGATCTTAACTGAGAGAAAAACATGTACATCATATCTATAGCATATCAATCATGGACACAATAATGCAAGCACACAAGAGACACAGAGTTTACTTGGGGAAAACCATAAAGGTGAAAAACCCCAATAACTTCCTCAGAGATAGATAGAGCAATGATACAACCCAAGCATAAGAGATAGAAATCTCCTAGCAGCAGCTTCTCCTCCTCCACATGTGCGCCACTCTCCAAAGAGTGTGTGAGAGAATAGAATGATGAAATAGAGTGCCTCCCACACTCTATTTATACTTGACTTGACTTGCCTAATAACCTTTACTAGGTCGGCCTCAACTTAACTACATAACACAATGCTGACTGGGCCGACACCCAATAGGGTGGTCTAATAACCCTTTGACCCACATGGACGACCCCCAATAGGGTGGTCTAATAACCCTTTGACCCACATGACTTATACAGGGCCGACCCCAACAAGTTGGTCTAATAACCCATCAAGTATAAGTTACGACACTTACAATATAAATGACGACACTTCCGTATAGAGGAATAATAACATCTCTATAGGAATACAAACACTTCCATATAGAGGAATAGTACCATCTCTACAGGAGTACAATATACATATATGAAATACATTCCGAAGTTACATATACATCAACACTCCCTCTTAACTAGGAAGGTATTTCTCGACACAGGTCTTCTAGCACAAGTCTTCTTCTCTGGATCATCGTCATCGTCACTGCTGCTGCTATCTCAATCAATCTCTGAATCTACTCATCATAGGAATTTCTATAGAGCCAGTCCTTTTTCATACTGGATGTAGGCCCACCACCTATAGGTCTTCATCATCACTAGCCATACTGTGGAATCCTCAGGACTTATTACGTGCATCAAAAAACCTTAAAAGAGTCTCTTGACTAGCAAGAACCCTAAAGAGCATTTGAGGCCTTTTTCATCCTGTCCAAATCTCCAGGAATTATTACATGTGATTGTCACAAAACCTTAAAAGAGTCTCTTGACTAGCAAGAACCCTAAAGAGCATCTGAGGCCTTTTTCATCCTGTCCATATCTCCAGGACTTATTACATGTGACCCCCACCACAAAACCTTAAAAGAGTGTCTTTCCAAGCAAGAACCCTAAAGAGCATCTGAGGCCTTTTTCATCCTATCCATATCTGCAGGACTTATTACATGTGGTCATGGCAATGCCTCGAAAGAGCATCTGAGTCCTTTTTCATCTTGTCCAGATCTCCCAGGTCTACTTACATGCCATAGGACAAAACCTCGAAAGAGCATTTTCCAGATCTCCCAGGGAGCTATTATATGCTAGCGGCAAAACCTAGCAAGAGAATCTGCAAACCTCCCAGGGCTAGGATTAGATGTCCTCCAAAGCAAAACCTCGAAAGAGCATTTTCCAGATATACTAGGGCCAATATTACATGCCATAGGAAAAACCTCGAAAGACTATCTGCAAACCTCCTAGGGCTAGGATTATATGCTTATTTGCACAACCTGTTCCACAGCCACAGAGTATCAACCTGATACTCACCATACATCATCCTGATGTACACATTATCATCCTGATGTACACATTATCATCCTGATAATCATCACTACATTGTCCTGATGCACGTCATCTGGAGCAACATCCTGAAGCTCGTCATCCATGATCATCCTGATCATGCAATGCATCTGCCTGATGGATACACAGTATCTGCCTGATACATATCATTATACATGATCTACCTAATCACACAATGTATCCACCTAATACTCATACAAATACATACACATGATCCAACTGATCATATCCAGCATCAACATGATGCATACATAAATGATCCAACTGATCATATCCAACATCCAACATGATGCATACATACATAAATGATCCAACTGATCATATCTAGCATCCAACATGATGCATACATATATAAATGATCCAACTGATCATATCTAGCATCCAACATGATGTATACAAATATAGAGCAGTAACTAGAGCATCGCCCTGATGCTCATCATCCAGTGCTTACATCCATAGCCATATGAAGGATGCTCCTTCCAACATGCTTGGAATGGCTTCAGCAAATGTGTCCATCACTTCTTCCTCGAAGTGTCGTCAATCTGAAGAACACCAAGCCTCTCTTTGAAGTATTCTAACTTCACTCTTGGCTAGTGGCTTCGTCAGTACATCTACAATCTGCTCATCTGTCGCAACATACAGGAGCTTCACTGCTCCTCTCTGCACCATATCCCTGATATAGTGATATTTGGTCTCAATGTGATTCGACCTGTCGTGCAACACCGGGTTCTCATACAACTTCACACAACTCTGGTTGTCACAAAAGATACCAGTAGTATCCAACGAGAGATCAAATAACTCAGACAGTAGCTTTCGGAGCCATACTGCTTTACAACTAGCCGAACAAGCTGCAACATACTCTGCTTCAGCTGTACTCAGTGCTACGCAGGACTGCTTCCTGCTAAACCAAGAGATCACACCTGATCCCATACTGAAGAAACACCCAAATGTGCTCTTCCTGTCTACAGCACTGCCCGCCCAGTCCGAATCAACATAACCTTCCAAGTTAAACTTTTGATTCACATCATACTTGAGCCCATAATCAACTGTACCCTTCAGGTACCTCAGAATATGCTTTACAGCAACTAGGTGAACACCTCTGGGATCCGTCAGGAACTGGCTCAATGTGTTCACCGCAAAGTAAATATACAGTCTCGTGTTTGTCAGGTACATCAAGGACCCAATCATCTGACGATACACTGTGACATCAATTGGATTAGATGAAGCATCACACAGAAGCTTCAGGTTCGATGCCATAGGTGTGACCATGGCCTTGCATTCCATCATCCCGAACCTCTTCAGGATCTCCACTGCATACTTCCCTTATCCAAGGAAGATTCCATCTGCACTCTGCCACACCTCCATGCCTAAAAAGTAGTGCATCACACCCAAGTCCTTCATCTCGAACTTGGCAGCAAGCTTCCTCTTTGTGTCGGCAATCAATATATCCTCACCTATTACAAATACGTCATCCACATACAATAGTAGTATCATTGGATTGCCTTCCTCAACCTTGTAGTAAAGGTTGGAATCCTCTTTACTCTTGGTAAAGCCCAAACTGGATAGAAATCCATCTATCCTACCATACTAGGTCCTGGCTACCTGTTTCAAACCATACAGGGCTTTCTTCAGTTTGCACACATGTGACTCTCGGTCATGTGTCTCAAACCCGAGTGGCTACTCCACATACACTTCCTCTTCAACTACACCATTCAAGAAAGTTGTCTTGACATCCATCTAGTGTATCTTCCATTTCATCACTGCAGCCAGAGCAAGTACTGATCTAATGGAAGTGTGCCTAGCTATAGGTGTAGAAGTCTCTTCATACTCAATCCCTTTTTCCGGGAGAAGCCACGAGCTACAAACCTCGCTTTGTATTTTTCTATGTTGCCATCTGCAGCATGCTTGATATTGTAGATCAATTTGGAAGTCACAGTAGACTTCCCTTCAGGTCTTGGGACTACATCCCAAACATGATTCTCCATGATCAACGGATCATGGCATTCTTCCATTACTTCATACCAGATCCTGGGAACTTCAATATCTTCAATATCTATCTTTGTTGCTGGAACAAATGTTGTAGTCCTTCTTTTGTAGGTGAAGGTATACGATCTTTCCTACAAAACAAATTAAATTGTATGATTAGAAACATCTCATAGTTTTCAGAACAAATTCTTACACATAAATAAATATGTCATACACTCATGCAATTATTTTAGCCAATGCTTCAATACAACATTCATCCATATCCTATAACTTTCTAGATGCCTTCCAATCTCTACCAGAACATTGTTAAGAGTTTTCACTACTCCCAACATGTTAGCAAAGAGGTTTCATTCTAGATAAGTAGCAATGGAATGTTGTACAGTGCCATAGGCCACTTACCCATCACATGCATATTAGTAGTATACTGTTCATTAATGCAATTATTCTAATATGCATAATACACAACCTAAGTCTAGGAACATAAGCATATACATCATTGAACAACATTATTTAAACAAACAAATATGTAAGAAATGACAATTCAAATACTTATCTTTGTTTGGTTATTGGGTGGACTCCCTCTGAATCTTTACAACTCCATTCTGATGTGGATTGTGAGAAGTGGTCGTCTCCTTCTGAATATCTGAATCCTTGCAGAAACTACTGGAGTGTGCTCCCTCTTGATCTTTGTTTCCTGGATTACCTGTCTTTGAACTTATATCCATCCTTGATCACTATGCATGCTTACAAGTATCATTATTGTGATATCCTTGAGATCTCATACATAATCATACATTTATTAGTATATTCTCAATACTATCAAAACACAATAATCTTAAGCATGTATAGTCATGATCATTTCAAACAGAAATAATAAGCATTAGTATTCAAGGACTCTTATGGTTAGTCATATCATCAATTAAGGTAAGAAACATAATATGCATACACCCATGATTATTCAAACCTATGAATAATCATTATCAATCATGCCATGTATACTTATATAAGAGATCCTATCACAAGGTGGGATTCTAACTTGATATAGGAAAAACATACCTGGATTGGTATGTTAGCTAGTTATGTCTAACATACCCACATGATGTCTTCTTGTTCTCTTCAATGACTTGTGCTAGTAACCTGCATATCTCATAGGTTAACAAAGTTATACATACCTCATAAGTAGATCTTCTATGTGATCCATGGAAATGGATGAACCTTTGTCTTCATGTCACCATGGTCATATGTTCTTGAACTAGAACATGATTTGTCTTTCTTGATGTACCTTTCATGTAAGTGGACAACATCAACCTCATACAACATCACAATGCATTAGTACAATCATAAGTGTCAACACCCTAATCAATGAATATCTTCTATCATGCATTCATAATTTTATTAAGGTGATTCGATAAGTCTAAATTTAATCAAGATTGTACTAACCGTAATAATATGAAGACAAACATACCATAAACTTAATCATGAACAAATCTCGAAACATACCTGGATAAGTCATACCTGTTGAGATTGCTTGTAATATTCTTATGTAAGGACTTAACCTCATCTCCCTCTGAAACATGAACTTCTTCACTTATGCAGGTGACCAATCCATTCTCTTCTAGGATTAACCCAATCCACTTGATTTGCAGGAACTGGATCTGGAGCTGGATTAAGGTTTGTCAGAGAAACCCTAAAAATTCAAACTTTGAATTTCAAACTTCTGAAAGGATATAAATATGCGCCTTGATGAGCTGATCAAGTTGGTATACTTAGAATTTGAAAACTTCAAAGTTTCACCCCTCAAAATTGCCTTTGAAACTTCCGGATTCACTAGACATGAACCTGAACTAGGGTTTGATAAATCCCACCCTTTTTCCCAATCAAAAGGTTCGATCCAAAGCTCTAAGCTTCTATTTTTCTGAGGAGCTTCCATCCGTGGTCACAGATTTCAAAAATTCCCATTTTTGCAGAAGCCCTAATTTTCCACTTTTCCAATCAAAGTCCCGAACTAGGGTCTGATCAAGCTGGGCCTTCTGCCCAACCAAAAAATCTGATCTTGGTCTCTAAATTTATATTTTTATGAGTAGCATTCAGCTGTGGTCTCTGATTACAAAAATTCCAACTTTCTCTGAAACCTTAAATTCCCGAAGCCATGAATGAAGGTGCTTAAAAATAATTCTGTTTTGATAGAAATTGGTACCTGATTGTTTCTGGTGTAACTATGAACTTTCCAATCCACAGAGTCTGAAACTTCTACCTGTGGTATCCCGACCTGTCATATTTCCAACCCCATAGGCCTGACCTCAATTGGATTCTCTGAGAGAGAGTTATTCCAATTGTCGCAACGTGACCTGTTTATGGGATAAAACGTGAGAATGAACTTGTACGTTGTGCCACGTGTCATTGGTTCAGTTTCGGCCTTGGAAAACGTTACCTGTGAAATTACAGTCCATGCACTACCTATCACTTTTTACGAAATTTCATTTGGAGCTTCCTAGCCCAAGTTATGACCTTTTTTCCTAGGTCACCTTTTTATGGCTCAGACCTGGAAGAGGCAGAAACCCTAGATTGTACATATCATAAAACACGAAGTACAAAGAATTAGAAGTTTTCCTTTGGACACAAGGTACATGGGGATCTGATCTTCGAACTGTAAAATGTTAGGATATTTAGACACTTAGGAGTTAGTTAAGATCAACTTGTGTAATATATCCGTTAGGGATAGTGTGTTTCTTTAGTATGCATTAGTATGCATTTGTATATACTTAATCCGACGGTCACGATATGTTTCCGACATAGAGTGATCCGACGGCTCAACTTCTCTTAGATCAAACCTAACCTTGATCCGTGGCTTAACACCCGATTGGTCCATGATCTCTATTTAAAGAGCATGGAGGGTCATTGTTTAGTTGATCGATTATGAGAAGCTCATTTGTAACTTTCTTTCTTTGCATAATAAATTGTCCCGTAGAAGCTATTTGGCCGGGGCCGTGGAGTGTTTCCCTCAAGAGGGTTTAAACCACGTCAAAACATCGGTGTGTTGATCTGTGATCTGTTTGTGTGAAGTGTTTGCTCTTGGTGTTCGGTCCTTTGGTAGTACCCTGTGTACCCGAACATGGTATCAGAGCTTTTATGAAGTGCCGCTTCCGGTTATGATCTAGATCTTGAACTGCTGTTGCCGAAACTCGAAAGGGTTTCTAGTTCTGGTATTTCTGTGCATTTCTGGGCTGTGGGAGGTGTTCCATTGCGTCCGGAGCGTCGTTTCCATTGGGAAATAGTTTTCGTTTGATCGAAAACGGTTCCCGGTTGCTCCAGAAACGCATTTTTCATCAGATCTGAAGGTATAATGTTACAGTGACGCATTTTTTTTATTTCGTTTTTGAAAAGAAAAAATCTCATATTTCATTTTTTTTTACTGTTAGTTTTTTTTTTTGGTTCGGATTGTTGCTTTCCCGTCTGCGTATGCTCTTTGCCGTGCACCTTGAGCGATCTTGGCAAATCAGAAACAGAAAGGGAAAGGGTTTTTTCGGCTGCGTATGCTCTTTGCCGTGCACTTTGCGCGATCTCGGCAAATCAGAAACAGAGAGAAAACGCAGACTTTCCGGGCAAGCTAACAAGATCTAAGTCCACAAGTGTGGAAAAGTTTTTTTGTTTCGTTTTGTGGTTTGTTTTGCAGGAAAAAGGGCAAGCACGCAAACCGAGCAAGAAGAGTAGTAAAAAAAAAAAAAAAAAAAAAAAAAAAAAAAAAAAAAAACCCTTCCTCATTTCCATATTTTACATACCTTTTAAACTAGCTCACTTGGTCCAAAGTTGCTTTATTCCTTAATAGGTCTTGAGTTCAAGTCTTAGGAAGTTACTTTTAAAAAGAAAAGTGCATGCAATTTCTATTTTCAAGTTACTTTATTGTAAAAGTGCATCTCACTTAAATAATAAAAAATAAAAATACAAGTGAGTCACTTAAGCTTTTTATTTATTGTTGCACTATTTAAAAGTAATATCATTGTAAAAGTGAAATCACTTATTTTACAAAAGTGATTCACTTAAAAGCAACTTTTTTGTAAAGTGATAGTCAAAAGGTTCATCTTGGGAAGAGGGGGGTTCTTTTTTTTGCTGGACATTCACTAGCTGCCACGTCACTATTGGGGACATCTTCAACAGTTTCTTTGTTCAAGCATAACTTCATCATACAAAGTCCGTTTTCAGTGCCGTTTTTTTTGAAACCGCCTATTTTTTCGAGCTCTTCACATCCAGACTATTGGTTTCTGTTTTTACAACCATTAATTTACAAATATGGCCGCCCTTTGTGATATTCTACTTAACAGTTCCAACTATTTCTCATGGAAATCTCGTATGGAGGATGTTCTACGAAGTAGGGGACTTTTCAGAATTACAACAGGGAAAGAAAAAGAACCCACTGATGATGATAAGAAAATAAAATGGGCAAATAGATGTGATGAAGCTCGTGGATTGATTGGGATGTCAATCTCTACTGATTTGCGATTCCACATATCTGGAATTGATGAACCTAATGCTGCTTGGGACAAGTTGGAAACTGTGTTTGGTAAACACAATGAAATTCAAGGTCACCAACTCGAAAATGAGTTGATTTCTTTAAATCCAAGTGACTTTTCATGCATTCAAGATTATTTATCTAAGTACAAAACTCTCAAGCTCTTATGTGCAGAATGTAAGATTGAGAGGGAAGACAAACAATGCATTTATCATATTCTTTCCAAACTTGGACCCTGCATATTCTGTTTTTGTATCTACATTTTACTCCATGAAAGCGTCATTGAATGCAGCTAGCTATCAAGAGCCTAGTCTTGAATCCTTTTGTGATTCCTTGATTAGGGAACAAGATAAACTCATTCATCTTGGAATAATCAACAATGCAGATACATCTGGGAAAGCCTTATTGTCCCAACAGAAAGAAAAGTCCAAGCCTCCCAAGAAACAAAATTTTCGCAATAATAAGTCAAACAAGGGTCCAAAACCCTCTCAGTCAACTCCTTCATTAAAAAATGACAAAGGATCCAAGCCAAAAGGCAAGAAGACTGAGCGTCATTGCAACTATTGTGGGAAAGATAATCATGATGAATCTAAGTGTTTCAAGAAGATGGCAGCCTTGGAAGCAGCAATGAAGAAGCACCACATCAGCCTAGATTCGCCTTCAGAATCTACCTCTCATGGACATGCACTTTGTGCTTCTGGTTATTCTTATAATGCATCTTCTTCTTCTACTTCAAATGAATGGCTCATTGATTCTGGAGCATCTTATCATATGGCTAAGGATCAAGCCATCTTTTCTACTATGCATGAATGTAACACCAAACAAATATTTGTTGGTGATGATAGATCTCTAAGTGTTGTAGGAGCTGAAACAGTTCCAGTAGATAATGGTCATTTTAGTGATGTACTATGTGTTCCAAGAATTTCCTGCAATTTGTTATCAGTCTATCAGATCACTCATTCTGGTGAAGGTAAAACTGTGACCTTTACACCTCACCAAGTTGTAATCAAGGATTTTAAAGATCCTCAACAGGTTCTAGCTACCGGAATTGTTGATGATATTACCAGGTTGTACAAGTTTAACAACTTTGGGTCATCACCTTTCCCTTCAGTTTTTGTTGCTCATAGTGATAACTTGAGCAAACTTTGGCATGAGCGATTTGGTCACTTAAATTATCGCTCATTGCAACAACTATGTAAAGAAAATATGGTGACAGGTCTTCCGATGGTATCTTGCAGAGATGGTGTTTGTTCCGGTTGTGTACTCGGAAAACATCATCGGGACAGTTTTGACAAACGTGCCTCTTGGCACGCCTCGGTTCCCTTGGAGCTTGTGCATAGTGACTTGTGTGGTCCTCTTCCATCTGCTTCCTTTTCTGGTTTCAAGTATTTCTTAACTTTCATTGATGATTACACCAGACGCACTTGGGTTTATTTCCTAAAACTTAAGAGCGAAGTATTTAACATGTTCTTGGCCTACAAGGCCCTTGTTGAAAAACAATCTGGTCATCAAATTATCAAGTTAAGATCTGACAATGGAGGAGAATATGTTAACAAACAGTTCACTACTTTCTGCACTGAACAAGGCATCCAACAACAGCACACTGTTCCATATACACCACAACAAAATGGTGTAGCTGAGCGGAAGAACCGCACTTTAAAAGAAATGGCTAATTGTATGATCCAATCTAAGGGACTAAGTCTTCAATTTTGGGCTGAAGCCATAAATTGTGCAAATTACATAATTAATCGCACCCCCACAAAAGCATTACAAGGTATAACACCAGAAGAAGCATGGAGTAAAATTAAACCTGATGTAAGTCACTTTCGTGTGTTTGGTAGTGAAGCATGGGCTCACATTCCGGATGAAAAACGGAAAGCATTGCAGCCTAAAAGTGAAAAGTGCATATTTGTTGGATATTCTGAAGATGTAAAAGGTTATAGACTTCTTCAACCACATTCTCATGCTATAATCATTAGAAGAGATGTTAAATTTGATGAAAATATCTTGGCCTGCGAGCCTAACTCGGCGAGTGTGCCATCTTTGGCCTGCGAGCCTGATTCGGCGTTTGTGCCTTCTTCTTCTTCTTCCAACTTCCTTGACAGGTTTCCAACTCCAGTTTCTGATGATGACAGTGAGGATGAAAATCCACCTCCGCCTGCTCATGTTCCTCCAGTTGCACCAGCACAAGTGCTTCCTCGATGGGTACCGTTCAACATGTGAAGCAGCTGGTGATCTTGCCGGTGATCCTAGAGATCAACGTCGAACACGTTCTCAGTTTCAGCGAGCCTCTTCTCTTTTGGCTCAAGTTTCTGAGAATCATGATCCAGAAACCTTTGCAGAAGCTTCAGGGAATCCAGATTGGGATGCAGCCATGGATGAAGAATATCGTTCCTTAATGGCGAACGATACTTGGGATCTTGTACCTCTTCCAAAAGGAAGAAAACTTGTCAGATGTAAATGGGTCTACAGAACTAAGTATGCATCAGATGGAAGTGTTTTGAAAGACTTAAGGCAAGGTTAGTTGCCAAAGGTTTTTCTCAAGTTGAAGGGATTGACTACAATGAAACCTTTGCTCCTGTCGCCAAAATGAACTCCATCCGCCTTGTTCTTTCCCTTGCAGCCTTACACAACTGGGAAGTCCATCAAATGGATGTCAAGTCTGCCTTCTTACATGGTGATTTACAGGAGGAAATTTACATGGAACAACCTCCTGGCTATGTTCAGAATAACTCTAGCCTTGTATGTCGCCTTAAGAAATCCTTATATGGCCTTAAGCAAGCTCCTAGAGCTTGGTATGCCAAAATGGATAACTTTCTCCTTGACACTGGTTTTTCTAGATGCCATTCTGACCCCAATGTCTATACCAAGAAAGTAGGAAACCATCTCATCATACTTGTTCTATATGTTGATGACCTTATTCTTACTGGTAGTGACCCTAAGCTTATAACCCATGTGAAATCCAGTCTTAAACAAACTTTTGAAATGTCAGACTTAGGACATTTGCATTATTTTCTTGGTCTCCAAGTTCTGCAAACCAAAGAAGGAATCTTTCTTTCTCAGTCTAAGTATGCTTGTGACCTTCTTCGTCGCTTTCACATGGAAGATTGTAAACCAGCCCCTTCTCCCTTCCAGTCTGGAGTCAAACTTTCTGCCACTTGTACTTCACCTGAAGTAGATGCCACACTGTATCGTCAGCTTGTTGGTTGTCTTTTATACTTGACTCATTCCCGTCCTGACCTTTCCTTTGCCGTTGGTCGAGTTGCCCATTATATGCAGACACCTCATGAAAGTCACTGGAAAGCAGCTAAAAGAATACTTCGATATATTCGAGGTACAGTTCAGTTTGGGATTCATTACAGTACAGGGGGGAAACCTTTGTTGGTTGGTTTCACTGATTCAGATTGGGCCGTCGATCCTGATGATCGAAAGTCTACTGCAGGTTATGTTTTCAGTCTGGGCTCTGGACCTATTACTTGGGCTTGTAAGAAACAACAAGCTCTTGCTCTTTCTTCAGCAGAGGCAGAATATCGAGCAGCAGTTAATGCCAGTCAGGAAGCTTTATGGCTTCGACAGATCCTTTCAGAGTTTGGATTCGAGCAGCAGCAGCCTACTCCACTTTGGTGCGACAATCAAAGTGCCATCAAGCTTGCCAAAGATCCAGTTCTACATCAACGCAGCAAACACATTGAGCTACATATGCACTTCATCAGAAATCTTGTTCATGATCGTGTTCTCGAAGTGCTCTTTTGCCCTACAGATGATCAAGTTGCAGACATCTTCACCAAGTCTCTTACAGAAGCGAAGTTTTCTAAACTTCGATCTATGTTAGGAGTTCAGGAACTTGTCATTAAGGGGGGATAGGCTCTAATGCCTCCTTCCTTCTCCTAATAGTGTCACTTTTGTAAATCCTTCAATCCTATCCCAAGTTGTTCTTAAGGGGGGATGTTAGGATATTTAGACACTTAGGAGTTAGTTAAGATCAACTTGTGTAATATATCCGTTAGGGATAGTGTGTTTCTTTAGTATGCATTAGTATGCATTTGTATATACTTAATCCGACGGTCACGATATGTTTCCGACATAGAGTGATCCGACGGCTCAACTTCTCTTAGATCAAACCTAACCTTGATCCGTGGCTTAACACCCGATTGGTCCATGATCTCTATTTAAAGAGCATGGAGGGTCATTGTTTAGTTGATCGATTATGAGAAGCTCATTTGTAACTTTCTTTCTTTGCATAATAAATTGTCTCGTAGAAGCTATTTGGCCAGGGCCGTGGAGTGTTTCCCTCAAGAGGGTTTAAACCACGTCAAAACATCGGTGTGTTGATCTGTGATCTGTTTGTGTGAAGTGTTTGCTCTTGGTGTTCGGTCCTTTGGTAGTACCCTGTGTACCCGAACATAAAAGTTTCATATCTGAAAACTTTGCCAAAATAGATTTATAGTGAAATTGATAAGATGACTGGTTTTTGTTATATCAAGCCCTAGCATCGCAAATGCAACAAGTGTCATACATGCCATACCATGCCTTCTTTCAGGCTAGCTCTGATACCATGTCAGT
This sequence comes from Larix kaempferi, assembly GCA_027924585.1. Classification (NCBI taxonomy): domain Eukaryota; kingdom Viridiplantae; phylum Streptophyta; class Pinopsida; order Pinales; family Pinaceae; genus Larix; species Larix kaempferi. The sequence goes on along the minus strand of BSBM01000257.1, from coordinate 12,801,083 downwards.
TTTTCAGAATTTACTTCAATCTGATCTAGGATCTTAACTGAGAGAACAACATGTACAACATATCTACATCATATCAATCATGGGACACAATAATGCAAGCACACAAGAGACACAGAGTTTACTTGGGGAAAACCATAAAGGTGAAAAACCCCAATAACTTCCTCAAAGATAGATAGAGCAATGATACAACCCAAGCATAAGAGATAGACATCTCCTAGCAGCAGCTTCTCCTCCTCCACAAGTGAGCCACTCTCCAAAGAGTGTGTAAGAGAATAGAATGATGAAATAGAGTGCCTCCTGCACTCTATTTATACTTGACTTGACTTGCCTAATAACCTTTACTAGGTCGGCCTCAACTTAACTACATAACACAATGCTGACTGGGCCGACACCCAATAGGGCGGGTCTAATAACCCTTTGGCCCACATGGCCGACCCCCAATAGGGTGGTCTAATAACCCTTCGACCCACATGACTTATACAGGGTCGACCCCAACAAGGTAGTCTAATAACCCACCAAGTATAAGTTACGACACTTACAATATAAATGACGACACTTCCGTATAGAGGAATAATAACATCTCTATAGGAATACAAACACTTCCGTATAGAGGAATAATATCATCTCTATAGGAGTACAATATACATATATGAAATACATTCCGAAGTTACATATACATCAACAAAGAATGTCAGTAGAGCTTGGATGTCTTGAAGTAGAAGTTGTTGACTACGCCAATTCTAGTATCTCGATACTAGAAGAAGGAATTTTAGGTCCATGTATATGCGTCATTCATAGCATTGGTTTCATTTCTAGCTCATCCATGGGAAGGAGACTTATATCACCCTGTTACGTTTTCAAGTTGATAGTTGTCAACTGTAGAAAATAATTACACTACCAGAGAGCACGAAGGATTGGAAATCGTGTATGTGTTGCAAAAGTCTAGACACTACTTATTGGGGTTGTGGTTGAATATGTACACTACACATTCTACGTTTTTATACCTATTCAATAAGCCAGTGTTGGAGGGGATATATGCAGATGGTTATTGTTATTTTAGGAGTATTATTTTGAATTTGTAGAGAAACTAGTGAAGTTGAACTCAGGACCTGACCACCTGTTGTGCATAGAAACAAGGGAAGTTGTAGGAAATTTGGATGATATTATACCAGATATGCACCTATTTGAAGTTCATATATTTGATGATTAATTCTTGGATATTGCACATCTCTTGAGTAGTAGAGTATCTCCAACCGAGTACACAGTTGCACAAAAGAAGAATCTAATGGTGAAGCCAACATACTACCAATTGATAGTAGGGAATTTGTACAAGTGGGGAATAGATAGTATTTTACGACGATGTGTCTTGGAACATGAAAGACCCATGATACTTAAAGAAGTTGATGAAGGAGTTGAGGGAGTCCACTATGTAGGAAAAGCGACTACTTAGAATATTTTGCGTGTATGATTGTCGTGGCCTACTCTACACAAGGATGCTAAGGAATTCTATCAAATGTGTGGCATCTTCTAGCGAGTCGGAAAGCCATCAAGGAGGGACGATATGCCCTTGATGCCCCAAGTAACATTTTAGGAAATTGATAAATGTGAAGTGGATTTTTTTGGGCCAATTAATCCACCAGCAAAGAGGCCTCGATAAATATACATAATTACCTTGACATATTACTTGACCATATGGGTGGAAGTAGAACCTTTGAAGGATTGCAACTCACATACAACTGCATGATTTGTATTTGAAAATGTTGTGAAAAGGTTTGGATGTCAAAGAATTCTAATGAGTGATCAAGGGACCCATTTCTTGAATAAGAAAATTGTTGCTTTGACAGAGGAGTTTCATATCTACCATCAAAAGAGCACCCCCTATCACCCTTAAGAAAATGGAATAGTTGAAACATTTAACAATAGGCTAGAGAATGAATTGACAATGATCTACAAAGTAAACCAAGATGACTGGGACTTGAGGATCCTTGCAATATTATCTGCATATAAGACAACATGAAAGAAGCCGGTGGGTTGTTTGAAGATGCTTTGTTTATGCAGACAAGGACAAAGATCTCAAGTCCAAATGGTATAGATCTAGAACAAAACAAAATAGAAATTTAAACCTTTCCTTAGATTTATGAAATCACTTGAATATGAAGGATCTATGACTCTTTATGAATGTTTTCCTCACTAACTTGAAGCTTTCGCAATCCTACTTATTGATGAAGATACACTCTTCAAAATATTCAAAGAAGACAAGAAACAAGTAGGAACTAAAAGATAATCTGATATATATAAGCAAAGGACCAAGGATAAATGCTATAAATGAGATTAAACATCATTTATGGGAAAGGAAAACATAATGTATTAATATCAAAAAGGAAATAATTACAACCATATAGAGCCTTGGTGTTGAAGATACCTTCCAACATGGCCTTTCCTCAATATGTAAACTACCAAAGATCAGATCTTTGGAATGATTCCTCTAGCATTGGGATGCTCTCAGTTTAACCCCCCTTTATCCATGATGTTGGGATTGCATTTATAGGAAAAAATAGATAAGGAGGAGAGGAGAGGATCAAGGGAGAAGGATGGAGTAGTGTTGTAATCGATGAGATTACATGAACATTCAAACAGAGATTAATGCACACACAGTAACCAAGAAGAAAGGAGTAGATCGAATGTTCGGTCGGTTTTTTAATTCATCTTGAGAAGTATTTTATACATAGTAGATATGGCTCCAACTTCTCATGTGTTAAGGATTAACTAATACATTCATTTAATACATATGGTGACATAGGGAAAATACTATCGCCCTCCTCAACATCTGCCCCACCAAAAAGCACTTCTTTGTCCCAAAGAGAGTGAATATACAGAAACAATTGTGACTTGCGACTCGTCGGTATCCGTCTGCAATATGGGAACAGTCGATCAGAGCCTCACCCTTTAATCATCCTATAGGCATTAATATTCTACGGACTAGGAACTTAGGTCTTTTAGATCTATTTTCCATACCATCTTGCTGCATTCAACATCTGAGGTCACATTCCAAAAGATGCTTTTGTATTTCATCACTAAGGGGCTCACTCAATTTTCTTGTTCTTTACTTCATCATCAGTATTATTAAACTTATTTTTTATGTGTGGTGTAAGATATCTACTTCTGGAATGTCAACTTCGTCGTCTTCTTCTGTCATGAGGCTGTAAAATTCCTGCAAGATGTTATGTTTCCTGCTCTTATGCATAATCTAGTCGAGACCGACTGTTGTAGATTATATTGGTTGTGACCAACTACTATGGACCAAACTAACTCGTCTCGACTGATAATGGTCGGTAGGAGACCGACTTGATTTAAATAACATGGAGGGGATTTCCTGCCTCAAAGGAGACTCACATATAACCCCCTCGACTTCAAAATTTTACTGAAGAGTCACTTCAATATTTAATGACTTAATCAATATAAATATATTTAATCAACTTTGAGTATGACATACATTACATCAGACAATTGACATATCGACCAACATGATATGTCGACCATATAGTAACATTAACTATTCAATTATGTGTCGACCATATTTATCATTGACTCGTAACAAGATCGACCAAAGTAAATGGGTGACATTGACTCAAAAAGGAACTATATAAAACTTGACCAATATGAAGAAAGTAAGAGACCGACCAAAATTACAATGTTGACCTCGACCACGGACAATATTGACAATATTCTATGATTAGTCAACCCAAAAAAATATCGACCATACTTCTTTTGAAAATACATACTTTTACACAAAAATTCATCGACCGAATTTATCCCATAATAATGATCCATGGACTTGATTGAGAGTCATGAGTTCTACATATGTGGACTCTAAAAGAGTCTTTTAAAGAAACGTCGACCAAAAATTTTCACTAGCACTTTTTTTTTTTTTTCCATTGAAAAATTTAACTTATTATTAATATACGAAATAGTAAATGAGTCCAATTGTCATGTGAGTACGTAGGAAAATAAACCTGACTAGACTATACCAGTGGTACCAACCCATGGACATCAAAAACATGTCCACCAAACGGTGACAAAACAGAACCCAAACACATGGGCCAAAATAAAACAGTTCTTCAAGTCACAAATAAAACCAATGGCTCAGCCGGGGAAAATCCTGTAGCCATTTCACATAATCTGCCACCCCAGATTGCATTAAAAATCAACATTACAAAAATATTATGATAGTCCAAAATCTAACCCAGCCGACAAAACAATGGCCGACAAAATTTTCACCAGCACTTAAAAAGGAATCAAGTGGTCGCCTCATTAGTATAGCATAGTTTTCGAGTTGGTCGATGGCGATTTTGACTCTTCAAAAGGAGCAATGATTTAACTCATACATCATGCTATTTACCCATACATGAGTAATCATCATGAGATCGACTCACCATCAACTAAGAACTCGTCTATCTGGTCTCCTACACCGCATTTCCGCAATTAATTATGGATGACGAACTCAGCCAAGGCACTATCGTACGTGCTCGATACATTTATGGTCAGTGGATCAACATAATTGTTAAGGAGAATTCGAGGAAATTTTATGCATGCGGTAGTTGATCAACATCAAATAGATGCACAACTGCTATCTGGTGCTTATCATATAAAGTCCCTGACTGGGTAGACTATGCTTTAGCCAATCGACAATGTTATGTCTCTATCGACCAACCTGTGGATGTGTGATCTTCCTGAGTATGCAGACAGTTGTTGGTCTATGGAAAAATATTCCACATTCAAGGCTAACTAAATATAAAAGGCAGTCTATTGCTCCATCTTGGACGCATAGTTCAAAGTCGAGCCCGGTCGATAGGAAGACTCTGGTGGTCTAGCAGGTACATATTAATAAAAGTGTGGAATCCTTCATTCTATGTAGATTTTGAATCTTCAACTCGTCAAGTACATCAGGTCGACTTTATTTTTATCATCGTATGCAGGTTGACTCTCGAGTATAGCACAACAGCAACGCGGACAGCTGGCTAAGCATCTTATGGTCGGTGGCATGCTTCGGTCAATGGGAAGTCGCTTTGATGACGGTTCTTCTCTTCAGTAAAGTTGACCCGAATAGTGATACATCGTTCTTCCACTGGATCACTGGAGATATCAACATCCTTCCGGAGGGCACACAAGCATCCATCATGAGGACGACACACGAGCATCCCTCAATTTCGGTTTTCAACCAGCTCAATACAATGTAGCATCGTGTCTTATTATTGTCTCTGACCGTATCTTTCTTCTTACAGGTTCTTGATCTTACAATTTATCACGGGCACACCATTCATCTTGGGCATTTCTCCATGTTGAGCAATATTTAACGTTTCTTGCAGGTTCTCCATATGAGAATCTCACTTTCTTCTGTATTCAAACCACTCCCCTCCGCTGCTGTTGTCACCTAGACCGGATGGGAGCGGGAATGGCGGCCTTGTTTTTATCGATGAGATTACATGAACATTCAAAAAGAGATTAATGCACACACAGTAACCAAGAAGAAAGGACTGGATCGAATTTTCGGTCAGTTTGTTTATTCGCCTTGAGAAGTATTTCATACATAGTAGATATGGTTGTAGTGGTTACACCCGCTCCAACTTCTCATGTGTTAAGGCTTAACTAATGCATTCATTTAATACATATGATGACATAGGTAAAATCCTATCGCCCTCATCAACAAGTAAGATCCCACAAATTTTGGAGGTGAGTGAGATCCACCCTAGATGGAAGGGATAAACCTCCACTGACGCACCTTGTAGTGATGCAAAGTGCGTCAATGGGAGGTGACGCACCCTACTAGAATGCAACATGCATCACTTAGCCAAAAAGGGGTTTTTAAAGGAAAAAAACCTAAGGGATCATCTTCCAAAGAGATTATGTCCAAGCACTTCAGGGATTGAGGCAAGGGAAAGGTATACATGGTTCATGATCATGGCAAGGACAAAAATTTTGTGTAACATATTTCCCCCCAAAGTACAAAGCTAGAGTAACAGGATATGTGAAATACTTTTACAGATAAAGAATAAAAGATCGAGGCAAGGAACCATCAATTGGAAACCTGTCAACAACAAACAAGTAATTTTTTGCAGTACAATAATTGATCATCCTGATGACTCACAACAGGATTTCAACCAATACATTACATATCCATGAAAGTATTGAACCAGGATACGACCACCGACATACATTGTGGATCCGTACCTAACAATAACTGAACAAAATCATGGTTACTAGAATACAAGCGTAGATCCATGATGAAATTATGACACAGCCACGACCAATACAAGAGTGGATCTATGTGATATGACTCAAAAATATCTATCGTATCCTGGGTAAGATACCTAACAAAGGACTCCCGAGGTATTCATCCTAAATCCAAAATGATACGAACTTAACCATGTGATTACAATGTGTTGAAGTCGAACATGGTAGAAACCACCTGATTTCCATTCAATGATGTAAATCGTTAACAAGTGCGAGGGAAATCACCAATGATGATAATAATCCCCAAGGTACCCTAGTACATTTTGATGAATGTGGATAGATGATTTGGAGTTGAACATCCATGGAATCATTCGATCAGAGGTCAACGATGTAAATCTATTGTCGAAAGCGAGGAAACTTACCATTGAGGCATGCAGGCCTAAGGTAATTTTGTGGTTTCTAAGTCTAATCCTTGGATGATGTGTTGATGTCGACAGGAATAGACTCGTCGAAGGAGGGCTATAATGTATCCCATGTCATCGACATGAAACCAACATAGGAAAGTGATGCAAGATGGTAGATCGAGTGTGTATGAACTGACACAAATGTGTAATGGTGAACATGAGACACTATTTTAGGGATGGTGGACACAATGGAAGGATTTATGACTGCAAAGGTTGATTCCAGAAAAATATTTCCCTTGATCATATAATGACACTACAAGTGGCCTAGCAGCATTGAATTAACAAGGAAAAGAGCAATACATAATACAACAAGTGACTGAGGTATTCTTCGGATGACCCAAAGGAGTAAGATGACTTATGGAATTGGTATGAATCAAGGAGAAGATGATTACCCAACTGTTTGAATAGGATACAGACATGTGCCATGTTCAAGGGTGACTGTAAGCTGCCATTAAAACATATTAAATATCTATTCCCATTCCCTTACTCCCCATCATGATTGACTAGTACCTCTTTGTTTATTAACGAGCTTGAGAATGATAATAGATGTTTGGTATAGCTCGTCCTTCGGACGAGTCCAATCTCACATGTTTTACGAACCTGAGAAATGAGGGGTTTGGTTCCAAAAAGGGCCCTTCAATGTTAAATTTAACGAGTCTAAAGAAGGTAAAATCAACGATTTTTCATGTTTAGAGAGTCTGAAATAATCTAAAGAAGACTCATAATGGTTCTTTTCCGTAAAATTTAGTCTCCTCACCCGAAAAAGGATAAAACAATGTGAGAGAGAACTCTTATAATCATGATTGAATAGAGTATTCCTTTTTCGTAAATACTCCAACCAGTCCGAAGCAGGGGTAAACTAGCACCGGAGAGACGATCTTTCTAATACTTTTACAAGCGTGAAAGAATCAAGTTTGATTGAAAATCTTTTCCTATTTTGGGAGTTTGAAAAGAGATTAAAGACAACTTCAAGGAGTTTCCTTTTTAATAAAGGTTTTACGAGCCCGAAAAAGAGATAAAAGTATACTCGACACCTTTTTACTTGGTTTTTAATGAGCAAAACCATGGTATCAAAAGCGCTCAGAATATTTTTCATGTTTGAATCTAGAGCACACAAAAAAAAATTAAGCTCAAGCCACTTTTCATGTTTTTTATCAGAGCACGAAAAGATGAAAAGTAAGCTCGACACATCTTTTTCATGTTTTAACAAGAGCATGAAAAAGTGGAAAAATTAATCTCAACACAATATTACTATTTTCAACAAGATCAAAAATTATGGAGGCCGACGCAGTCTGCTAATACACACCAGAGCGTTTGCTTCTCAGTGACGCAGGTTGGCAATAGAGAGAGTGCGTCTGTGACACCTCTTGTAAACTCATAGGGTGCTTCAGTGACGCATTAAACAGAGTGCGTTAGTAAGGCAGTGGGGCAGGGAAAATACAACCAAGGTGAGTCGGGAAAAAATGATAGTTGAAAAAGGTAAAGATCCTGAAATGAAAACAGGTAATTAGACAAGTTAAAGATCCTAGAATGAGACTGGACTATCCTACAACTCAAAAACAAAGCAGATCCAAAAGAAACAAGGTAAATCAAGTAGATCTGAGAGGATATATAAGGAAATAAGAATCAGAAATCAAACACTTTAAATATCATGGACTCTCCCTAGCGAAGTCGCCAGTTTTGTTTGAATACACTTTGTCTATGCGGATAAGGACAAAGCTCTCTAGTCCAAATGGTATGGATCTAGAACAAAATAGTACAAAAATGTAAACCTTTCCCTATATTTATCAAATCACTTGAATATGAAGGATCCGTACCTATTTTTAAAGGTTTTCCTCTCTAACTTGAAGCTTTTGCAATCCTACTTACTGACAAATAGACACTCTGCAAAGGATTCAAAGAAGACAAGAAACAAGTAGAAAATACAAGATAATCTAGTAGATCTAAGCAAATGACCAAGGAGAAATGCTATAAATAATATTAAACATCATTTCTGGGAAATTAAAACATTAATGTATTATTATCAGAAAGGAAAGAATTACAACCATATAGAGCCTTGGTGTTGAATATCCCTTCCAACTTGGTCTTTCCTCAATGTGTAAACTATCAAAGATCAGATCTTTGGACTGATTCCTCCAGCATTGGGCTTCTCTCCTCCTAACCCTGATTTACCCATGAGGGTGGGATTGCATTTATAGGTCAAAAGAGATAAGGAGGAGAGGAGAGGATCAAGGTAGAAGGATGAAGTAGGATCCCACAAAGCTTGGAGGCGAGTGAGATCCACCCTAGATGGAAGGGATAAACCTCCACGAGGGTCTCTTTCTAGAGACTTATCAAAAATTCTCTTTTTTCCCTTCGTACATGCAGTGATGCACCCTATACACAAGCAAAATGAAACACTGACGTGCCCTGTAGTGATGCAAAGTGCGTCAATGGGGGGGTGATGCACCCTGCTAGAATGCAACATGTGTCACTCAGTCAAAAAGGGATTTTTAAAGGGAAAAAACCCTAAGGGGTCATCTCCCAAAGAGATTATATCCAAGCACTTCAAGGATTTAGGAAAGGGAAAGGTCTACATGGTTTGTGATCATGGAGAGGACGAAAATTCCATGTAACAAATTCCCCCCCAATGTGAGGCACCTGCAACAATTACTTAATAAAAATATGCGAAATAGCAGAAATGACAGAACTCAGAATCACTTTTATATTGATCACAGGCCACTTCGAGGGGGCAACCTCCTATGAGAAAGCTCAATACAAATAACTTCACGGTGCCTTCATAGGTCTCAACACACACTTATATACTAAGTCTAGGCGCCAATACTATGGGTCAAAAGCATGGGCCACTACAAACTATGGATCAAGAATACTATGGGCGACTTGCAAAGCATATGCGCCAACAACAATAACACAAACTATTGATCAACAAATACTATGGGATGACTTACAAATCATATTCGTCCAACAACAACATACTAACAAAGTAACGACATGGGTTCCTAACACCCAAATTATAAAGCTAGAGTAACAGGATAGGTAAAATACTTTGATAGATAAAGGATAAAAGATCGAGGAAATGAACCATCGATTGGAAACATGTCAACAACAAACAAGGACTTTCTTGCAATACAATAATTTATCATCCCAATGAATCACAACATGGTTTTCGACCAATACATTATAGATCCATGAAATTATTGAACCAAGATACGTCCACCGACATACATTGTGGATCCGTACTTAACAATGACTGAACAAATTAATGGCTACTAGAATACAAGCATAGATCCATGATGAAATAATGACACAAGCACGAACAATACAAGAGTGGATCTATGTGATATGACTCGAAAATATGCATCACATCCTGAGTAAGATACATAAAAAAGGCTACCCAAGGTCTTCATACTAAACCCGAAATGATATGAATCTAACCATGTGATTACAATGTGTTGAAGTCAAACATGATAGAAACCACTTGATTACTGATCAATGATGTAAACCGTTAACAAGTGCGAGGGGAATTACCAATGATGATAATGATCCCCAAGGTACCCTAGTACATTCTGATGAATGTGAATATATGAGCTAGAGTCGAACATCCATGGAATCATTCGATTAGAGGTCAATGATGTAAAGCTACTGTCGAAATCAAGGAAAGCTTCCATTGAGGCATGCAAGCCCAAGGTACTTTTGTGGTTTCTGTGGTGACTGTAAGCTTCCATTAACACAAATTAAATATGTCTTCTCATTCCCTTACTCCCCATCATGATTGACGAGTACCTCTTTGTTTATTAACGAGATTGAGGAGGATAAAAAATGCTCGGTATAGTTATTCCTTCATACTAGTCCAATTCACATGTTTTACAAACCTGAGAAAGGAGGGGTTTGGTCCCAAAAAGGGTCCTTCAATGTTAAATTTAACAAGTCCAAAGAAGGTAAACTCGACGATTTTTCATGTTTAGAGAGTCTGAAATAATCTAAAGAAGACTCCTAATGGTTCTTTTTCTTAAAATTTTGTCTCCTCAACCGAAAAAGGATAAAACAATGTGAGAGAGAACTCTTCTAATCATGATTGACTAGAGTATTCATTTTTCGTAAATAGTCTGATCGGTCCCAAAAACGGGTAAACTATTACTGGAGAGACAATCTTTCTAATACTTTTACAAGTGTGAAAGAATCATGTTTGCTTGGCGATCTTTTCCTATTTTGGGAGTCTAAAAAGAGCTTAAAGACAACTCCAAGGAGTTGCTTTTTTCGTAAAGGTTTTACAAGCCCAAAAAAAGCAATAAAAGTGTACTCGACACATTTTTACTTGGTTTTTAACGAGCATGACCATGGTATTAAAAGCACTCAGAATATTTTTCATGTTTGAATCCATAGCATGAAAAAGGAAAAAGTAAGATCCAACCACTTTTCATGTTTTTTACCAGAGAACGAAAAGGTGAAAAGTAAGCTCGACACATTTTTACTGTGTTTTAACAAGAGCACGAAAAAGTGGAAAAATTAGTATCAACATTATCTTACTCTTTTTAATGAGCTCGATAATTCTGGAGGCCGACGCAGTCTGCCAATACACACCAAAGCATCTGCTTCTCAGCGACACGGGTTTCCAACAGAGAGAGTGCACCCATGACGCCTCTTGTACACTCACAGTGTGCTTCAGTGATAGAGTTTGACCATAAATAGATTGTTTTATTAAGGAAGTGACACAGAGCAAACACAAGCTGGGTGCGTCAGGTGAAATTGATAGTTGGAAAAGGTAGACATCCTGAAATGAAAAAAAGTAATTGGATGAGCTAAAGATCCCATGATGAGACTGGATTATCCAACAACTCAGAAACAAACCATATCCAAAAGAAACAATGTAAATAAAGCAGATCTAATAGGATCTATAAGGAAATAAGAATAAAAATCAAACACTTTAAAGCAGCGACCCATTCATCAGAAGCAGCGACCCATTCATCCCTTTAAACCCATTCGTCAGAAGCAGCGACCCATTCATCCCTCAAAGCTCCCAGTTGTTAAAGCCGAGATTGAGAAGCTGCGCAAGGCAGGATTCATTTATCCTATTGCCTATACCACTTGGGTTTCAAATCCCGTTCCCGTTAACAAAAAACAAGGCACCATTCGAGTATGCACTGACTTCCGCGATTTAAACCGCGCTTGTCCCAAAGACAATTTCCCCACACCATTTATTGACCAGCTCATCGATGCGTGTGCGGGGCATGAAGTCCTCTCCTTCATGGATGGTTTTTCCGGATACAACCAGATTCAGATCCGTAAGGAAGACCAGTACAAAACTGCCTTTACTACCCCATGGGGCACCTTTGCCTATCGCGTCATGCCTTTCGGCCTCAAAAATGCTGGTGCCACTTTCCAGCGGGCCATGACCTATTGCTTTCACGACTTGGTCCATATCCTGTTAGTCTACCTTGATGACCTTACAGCTCGTTCCCGGAAACGATCAGACCACCTTAACGACCTTCGGCAAGTTTTTCTGCGGTGTCACAAATACCAAATCCGCTTGAACCCCCACAAGTGTGTCTTTTGCGTTCCGGCAGGCCGATTGTTGGGTTTCATTGTTTCCCAGAAAGGAATTACTGTTGACCCTCTAAAAGTCCAAGCCATCTTAGACCTTCCTTCTCCTCGCACGCTCCGGCAACTCCAAAGTCTGCAGGGGCGATCCAACTTCCTTCGACGCTTCGTTCCTGATTACGCCACTACCGTTCACGGTTTCTTGCGCCTGCTCCGTACCCACATACCCTTCGTCTGGGATGAGCAAGCAGAAGCTGCATTCGAAGCCCTCAAGAAGGCTCTCACACAAGCCCCTCTGATCTCCCCTCCGGATTTCTCCCAGGACTTCATCCTATACGTCTCGGCCTCCGAGCATGCCGTGTCTGGAGTCTTGGTTCAAGAAGACGCTTCTCACCAGGAGCACGTCATTTACTACGTCAGTCAGACCTTGTCTGGTCCACCCCTACGTTACCCGTACGAGGAGAGACTCGCCCTAGCAGTAGTCTTTTCCGTACAAAAATTGCGACACTATATCTTAATGAGTCATACCACCGTCGTCGCTGACTCTAACCCCATGGTATATCTTCTAAACCGGCGGCTACTGCAAGGTCGTGTTGCTAAATGGGTCATTATCCTCCAGGAATATGACCTTACCTTCAAAACACCTAAGAGCACTAAAGCCCTCGCGCTTGCCCAACTCATTACTGATCTCCCTTCCCTTCTCCCGGCCAAACCAATCTCTGATGAGTTACCCGACAATCACCTGTTCACTATCTCGTCCGATGACCCATGGTACGGTGATATCTTGTTATACCTGCGCACACAGAAGTTCAGATCCAAAGTTACCCGTAATGAACGCCGTCGCATCCGTCACCAAGCCTCTCGGTATCTCCTCTTAGGTGATGTCCTTTACCGGCGCGGGGTTGACACAATTCTTCGTCGTTGCCTTACACACGAGGAAGCTGAACACGTCCTCAATGACTGTCATAGCGGTGCCTGCGGAGGCCATTTCTCAGGGATGGCCACTGCCCAAAAGGTCATCCGCGCCGGATACTTCTGGCCCACACTTTTCACCGACTGCATCACTGCGGTCAAACACTGCCATAACTGCCAACTTTTTGCCCCCAAAGCCCGGACACCTCCTGCCCCGTTACACCCAGTCGTCACCGTTGGCCCCTTTTGTAAGTGGGCCATAGACTTCATGGAATGTAGACCCCAGTCTGCCAACGGCCACAAATATATTATTGTCGCTGTTGATTACTTCACCAAATGGGCGGAAGCCATGCCTACCTTCAATTGTACCACTGACACTGCTGCCCGCTTCTTTTTCAACCATGTCATCGCTCGATTCGGGGTTCCTAAGCAGTTAGTCTCTGACCATGGTTCACACTTCGAAGATGCCGTTTGGCGTGAGTTATCCACCCTCCTTAAGTATGAGCACCAATTTTCCTTTGCTTACTACCCCCAAGGGAACGACCAAGTAGAGGCTATCAATAAAATCCTAAAAACTATCCTCCAACGAACGGTTGACAAGCATAAGTCCAATTGGCACCACATGTTGTTCCCTGCCTTGTGGGCTTACCGCACATCCACTAAGACCGCCACTGGTTTTACACCATTTCATCTAGTTCATGGTGTAGAGTCTGTCCTCCCCATCGAGTGTCAGATTCCTGCCTTACAGATCGCTGTTGAGCTTCTCCCTGACACCTCCCCCCTCGAGCAGCGTTTGCTGCAACTCGAACAAGCTGATGAAGACCGTCGTACCACTCTCCAGAACATCGAAGCTGCCAAAAACCGCTCCAAAGTTGGTTATGACAAACATGTTCACCCTCGAACTTTCCATGAAGGGGACCTCGTCCTCGCCTACGACCAAGCCCATGACAAAACCGGTAAAGGGAAGTTTGAATCTATGTGGCAAGGCCCTTACATCGTGCAGACCTGCCTCGGCAAAGGGGCATACATCTTAGCTGACTCCGAAGGCCGTCCTTTGCGCAACCCTCGTAATGGGTTGTATCTTAAGCGCTTTTACCCATAAAAGAGACCCGCGGCCTCATTGATCTGCGTTGTACAGTGTACTTTCTTGATTGTTTTTATCTTTGCAAACCGTTTCCACCACTGGAATTAGCACGACGAGACCATCATGATGGTCACCTCGTTGCATTATTTTTGTTCCGTCATTTTTTGCCCATTTTGCAGACGCCACTAGTCGCCTCGATTTGCGTGCCACATCGGTCGTTCTCCGTTTTTCACATGTTTTATATCTTCGGATTCATTTTTCCGAGCTGGTGATGATGCTTGAGATCATTTCTCGCTCTCACCCCCCAATTTTTTGGGTATTTTTTCCAAAACGCCCTCGTCACCTCGGTGTGCGTGCCACATCGGCCGTTACCCATTTTTGACATCCTTTATATCGTCGAATTCATTTTTCCGAGCTCGTGATGATGCTTGAGATCATTTCTCACTCTCACTTGGTGCAATTTCAACATTGTGTCCCGACACCTTGCTGCCTCGGTTTGCGTGCCACATCGACCGCTATCGGATTGTTCCACTTTTGTACATGAGCCATTCACTCCTGTCATACTGCAAATGTCTCATTATTTTTCCACCATCTCATTCACCCTGCAAGGAGGCCCATCAGTGTTCCCCAACACCCTTGTTCTTGGTCACCATTATTGATCCTTGATTGAACACTTCCTCCTTGCCTAGCCATTCCTTTTGTTCGGTATAATTTTATCCCTTTTTCGGGTCGGACAAGTCCTTTACGAAAAAGGCACTTAGGGAGTTTCCTTTAAGCTCTTTTCTGACTCCTAAAAGCATGAAAAGATCGCTGAGCAATCTTGCTTCCTTTTATGCTCGCTAAAGTACCTGAAAGGGCGTCTATCTGGTATAAGTTTAACCCTTTTCCGGACCCGGTAGACTAATTACGAAAAAGGAATACTCTAGTCACACCGGCTAGAAGAGTTCTTCATTGCATCCTTTTATGCTTCTTTGGGCCTTGGAGACTAAATCTACGAAAAAGCAACCCCCTGGAGTCTTCTTACTTGCTTTCAGACTCTCTAAAATTGAAAGCAACCACGAGCATGAACTGTCCTGGGCTCGTAAAATCCACACGACAGTACCATTTCATTACTTCAGAGTCTTCTTATCGCTTTCAGACTCCTTAAAATTTAAAGCAACCACGAGCATGAACTGTCCTGGGCTCGTAAAATCCACACGACAGTATCATTTTACACACACTTCTTCTAGTTCCTTAACCCATGACGAATTCCCCTCCCGTGCCTCCTGGCACTTTGATCGATCATCTCGGCAGCACCCCCAATCAGGTCGCCTTTGTTCAGAGTACTCTGCAGTCTCCTGCCATTTTATACCAGCTTGAGTCTCCCTCAGCCCAGTTACCCTCCCAGATCCCTTACAGCTATGATCCCTTTCCCCTCAGTCAGTTTCATATGCTGCCAGATCATTCCCATTATCATACTCTGAACAAAGGAAGTTTAAGTCCACCCACTCTACTTGCCCAGTTGTCCCCCCACATTTTGGTCAGTCTTGCCATCAGTACTATCACATTTCGGTTCTTCACCTCGCGCTCCTGTCAAGGAAACATCATTGCCTTGATAGTTGCATGTCTCCCTCTGTCGACGACAGCTCCTCTATTCCAGAGGATAGGCCCAGAGGTCCCTACGCCTTGGACTTATCACCATCTGTGGTAAGTACCTACGGATCATTCTGAGAGGAGTCATCATTGCCTCTCCGAGTGGTTGTTCCTCACATGCTCGACTTCAGCACCTTGATCGCATCGTTGAGGATCGCGTAGGATTATATCCCACCAGTTTTTAGTCGAAGACCCCGGATTTCCCCCGACTCTAGCACATTGGTGAGTCACTACGGAACGCCCAGTTATATGTTCCCGTGGATGTCCGGGCTGCGTTGGCGATTGTATTCGGAAGCCATCCAGTTCTATGCTTCCTTGAGTACCCATTTCAGTTCCAGCTCAGTGTACCATCGAGGTTATGGCTCCCAGTCATTATGATCCAGCAGCTCATCAGTTCCTCTGGTACCCCAGTCAGCTGCACTGTTGATGTTCCAGTGCACCATTTCTTCAGTTTACACATGGTCCGCCCAGCAGTATGTCCCAGATTTGTGTCCCCTCTGGACTCTTATGATGTACACAGTGGTCATGTATCTTACAGGTCCCCCTTTTCGGGCCTCACAGTTCTGTTTATGTATCTTGATACGAGCATGGGTATGCCCGCCTCGTCCATATATTGAGATTATTCCTCAATCAGTATTTGAGGTCATGTATATGTCAGGTCCCCATTTTATGGACCCCATTGTTATTGTTATGTTATAGCCTGATACGAGCATGGGTATGCCTGCCTCGTCCATATGATCAGATGATTCCTCATCCATTATTGAGGTTATGTACTTTTAGTTCTTGCAGTTGTTCGGGATCGTTGTTCCGGGCTTCAGTTTGTTTCTTCTCTTCTCTCCACACCCAGGAAAACCATTCATGACTTATGATGTCCATCGGCCATACGATGAGCTCCTGCCCTCGCACATCAGGGGGAAATCTGTTAACACCCAAAAAGTGCTCACTACCTCATCTACCACATTATATGGCTCATTTGTCCATTTTCCTACCATATTTCCCTTAAAATCCCAAAAAATCCCATTAAAAAGCCTCCAAAAGGCCTAAAATGCCTCCAAAAGGCCACAAAACCACCAAAATAGCCTAAAAAAGGCTAAAAAACCCCCTTTTTCCTCCAAAAATAGCAAAAATTCCCTAAAAAGGGAATAAAAAATATAAAATAATGAGGAAAAGGAGGAAAAAACCCTATACAGCTGCCCTAAACCATGTGTTTCCTAAAACCATGGGTCAGCACTCCACCACCAAAAAACTATAAATAGGTGATGGAGATCCCTTATTCCATATCCACAATCACAAGCACCCTTACTCTGCCAAAATCTCTCTCGAAACCCTAGTTCACCATTGAACTACTTTCACCTTGAGAGCCACTTTTGGCCCATTCCCACCATTGGAGAAAGAGAAGGAGCATATTGGAGCTTGGAGCATCCTCTTGGACATTGCAAAGGGCTTCATCAAACCTTCACATTGAAGGTAATATCAATACAAAAAACCATTATTTAAATTTGTTGTTTATGTTTCATGCATGCTTTAGAAGTAATTTAATTTATGTTTTAGCTTAGTTATTTACATTTACTGAACTGCTACTAAGGAGTCCATTCTCCTTAGTAGGTGCTCATTTGCACAAGCTAGGGGTAAAACCCTAGCTACAACGCACTTTACCTTTGATATGCAATGCACCATCGATGCGCCTTGGTAGTGTATTAAAACGCATCGACCCACAAAGACTCACTTTACTGTACTGACAGACTGCGTTGTACTGCAAACATTTTCTAGTACGGCCTTTATCCTTGCTCAGACTTGGACCTAGTCATCTTTTGAGTTTGTGTCAATATTTGTATTTCCCCCAGATCTCTGTTTCTATTATTATTCTTGGAATTTGAAGTAGTGTGATTTATCATTGAGTCCTTTAGTCAAGCAGTTACTTTCTTTGCTTTGAATGAGTTTGTTCTCTTGCAAGCGTCACTAGTCTTGTGGACCTATAGAAGCCTCTAATATGCTATGTTTTAATTCTTGAAACCTCTGAAAGTGTGTTGTTGTACCAACTCTTGCTAGTGTAAGTTTGGTTTGGATTGTTGTATGATTTGAGATTTATTGATTGAGTGGATACTTTTTGTTCTCAAAAGTTGCAGAACTCTCTCAAAGTGAGCAGAGTCATATGTGGATCTAATTGAACACAGTCTTAAAAGGAATTGGGTTTTCATTCTCTTCATATTGAAGTGTAGTGCTTTGATTTGTTGAGAAGATACATATTTTGGATCTTATATAATTGTTTGAAAAACTTGAAAGAGCTAAGAATTTTCGATGTTTTCTTCCTTTTGATCTTTAAAATGTCTTTGAAAATGAAAAGAATTATTAGATTGATCATAAAGTTTATTTATTTTCAAGCATTTTTTACGATTAGTGCATGTTCTAAAGATCTCTTAAATCGTTCTTTTAACTCTTTGATTCTTTGTTCGAAATTGAGTTGTTTTGAAAATTAAAAGATTCCATTGTACTTTTATTTTGAATTTGCATCGTCAAATCTCTTTTGAAAAAAGAAAAAAAATCTTGCTTTCGTTTTATTTTTTTTATCATTGGATTTTATTGAAAGAGTGTTACTTTCTTATGTCTTTTGGCTTTGCTTAAGAAGAAAAGTGAAAGGATAGTATTTCATTTTGGGGTATATTTTAATTGTTTCAAAAAAGGAAGAAATATCTCTCTCCTTTCCTTAGATAGTTTTCATCGAAAATTAAAAGACTTGCAACTCATTTAGCTTATTCATGCATATTGGTTCGAGTCTACACTTCATGCATCCACTTAACCGTACAAGATGAAATCAAGTGCTAGTTTAAGTTAAAATCCTTAGAAACTTGTGTGATAGGTTAGAGACATGTTTTGATGTCTTTAAGTGTAGTAGCTGTCATTCTTTTCCTGCACTACATCTCTATAATGTCCCCATTCAATTAAGGTTATAACACGAAAATTCCATCAATTCTACTAGTTCCCTAGGTTGGATGGAGACATTGGGATTTGCAATAAGGGAGCTATTAAATGATGTTTAGACATTAGAGTGGAATAAATATTTAATAAAGGAGATAATTAAATAAATGCAAGAGAAAATCAAAGTGGCAATTGATCATGAAGACACATGGAGATTGTGGGGCCCACACAAGCTAGAGTTTATGTGCCACATGGCATCCTCCTCTTGCAATTTCAAATCCATGGGAAGCAGAATAATATTGGGATGAGTTAGGAGACTCATACACTTGGACATATGCATCATAGGTCGAATTTGGATGGAAGTGTAACTCCTAGGGAGAAGGAAGAGTCAAATGAGGAGTTATTGGACACTTGGACTAGATTCCCTAACCTGTATGACAATAATGATGAAGATGCTATGACACCTATGGAAAATTACAGATCTGATTGTTGAAATTTGACCATTATGACATGTCAGGCCTAAATATAGCATCCAAGAAGACGTTCATGGAGTTGGGGAAGCTCAATGGGTCCCTATTCAAATTGGTGGGAGGTGGAAGGATTGGGAAGGGAGGACACATGGCAAATGTTGAGCCCCCACCCTAATTCGAATTGGCTTGGAGTTATGGATGGATTGGGAACCTTATAAGTCTAAGGATTGTTTATAAAATACATGGATCAACCAAGATAAGGGATTTTGACCATTTTGAGAATTTGCATTTGTGAAGAGAGCTAGTGGAAAACTAGTCTACTTGCCTTAGCCAATTTCGAGGGTGAAAGATTTCCATCCTAGTTGGTGTTTGGAAAGGCCACTCAGAAATTTCATAGGAGATTTAATGGATTATTTATTTGCAGGTTTAAGCTACAGGGTAGCTCGTGGTTTCTTCTAGTGCAACTCACTCCCTCAACCATTTCCAGTTTTCATTGCATATTCTTGCTCCTTGAGGAGAGGCGCTTTTGTTGAGCTATTGTACTCTTTGGAGGAGCTTCCAATTCCCCATTTATTTTTTAATATGAATTAAATACTCTTTTCTTCATCTTCATAAATTTTTGGGTCGATATTCCAAGTGGAAATGTATAAATCTGATTTTTAATGAAAGAATGGTGTCATTTCCCCACTATCTTGGTGTGTAGCAATGATGTATTGATGTATTCGAATGGAAGATCATTACTATGATGTATTTATGATTAATGGAAATTAATTTATGATATTCACAAGTTTCATGTTCAGTACTTAAGCATTTGAAGTCATTTTGATCAGTTTAATACCATTTGAAGAAGATTTAATACCATTTCCCCCAAGGTCGAAACTAGTGATTTTGTAGCTATTGGGAGAGGGTTATAACATACTTCAAAAACTAAATAATGGTGCACATGAGACCTTAATATTGTCCCTTAGACATCCCCTACCTTTTTTCATAAATTCTATTGGGTTTGGAAGCATTTGGAGAGCCATATTGAGCATTTACCCTAGGGGGATTTGAACCTCAAATTGCTAGTTAAATTCCATACTTTGTCCAGAATATTAAAGGGGTTTGAAGAAGTATTTTGGTGGTCCTCTATCATCTCTGAACATCATTATCAATTCCTAACATCAGTCATATACTTTCTCTGAATATTTGGGAGCATTTGGAGCAATTTGGATACCTAGACATCAAAACTAGTCAAAGGTCGAACTAGGGAAAAAAAAGTGAAAAAATTGTCGTTTTAATAAATTTCTTAAAAAGGGACATTAAAAGTGGTATCAGAGCATGATATTGGCACCTTATGTGGTCTTATGGTTTGAAAATGAGCCAAAGAAATAAGCCACCACCCTTAGAAACTGAAACTGAAGATATTGTTGTTGAAGAGGAAGAAATAGGAAAAAAATTGCATTTTGAGGAAACTATGGGTAATGAGAAGGAAATAACTTCAAAGGAAA
Source organism: Larix kaempferi (assembly GCA_027924585.1). Classification (NCBI taxonomy): domain Eukaryota; kingdom Viridiplantae; phylum Streptophyta; class Pinopsida; order Pinales; family Pinaceae; genus Larix; species Larix kaempferi. Next base: position 12,780,346 of record BSBM01000257.1, on the reverse strand, counting down.
AGGAATAATTCACCAATATAATGAAACCATTATTTGAAAACATGACCAAACAGATAATGAAGGGATTCGAATTGTTGGCCATCCAACTAGGAAGTAAAGGAGACAACAATAGTTCACATTCAGAGGAAAAGAAGACAATGGGTGGACATATTTTCTCAAGCACGGGACCTCATAATAGACCTAATGAATTTCAGATCACACCAAGGCCTACTACACCTAAATTTGTTGTTCCCAAAGAGGAAACTAGCATCCAATTGGAAATGGGTGAAGTGGTGAAAGAATGGGAAAAATTGAGTGAAGATTGTAGAGGGTCTCTACCATTTGACCAATATTTTATTGTCTCAAACAAACTCAACAAGAAGGAAGGGAATAAAATTATGTTTCAAAACAAAGAATTAAATTGTGCTATTGGTAAAATTTCACTCCCTACTTTTGATGGTTCCTCTCAAAGTTCTGCTAACACTTGGGTGCAAAAATTAGATGTGTATTTTTAGCTGAATCCCATGGTGGAAGAGGATGCATTAAAAATGGCCATTTTGCATTTAGAAGGAGATGCCAATGAATGGTGGTTCCGTGGTCTGAAAAATTTGGGAAATGATCAGGTTAATACATATGGATATTTTTTTGACAGGTTATTAAAAATATTCGAGCAAAAAAACCCAGAATTACCTTTCAAAGAACTAGCCCAATTGAAGCAAGTGGGAACCCCTACTATTTATATGATGGAATTTCAAAAATTATCAGTCAAGGTGGCTGATATATCTATGGGAAAGTTAGCATTTATGTTCATTGAAGGTTTGGATGAACCCTTAAAAGGTTTAGTTAAATCCCACAAACCAACTACATTAAGAGATGCTATGAGCTTGACTAGAGATCTCCAAAATGTGCTTCCTAGAACAAGATTTCCTCCCAAGCCTAACTTCAGATTTGAAAAGAAACCTTGGAAAAGATATGCATCTGATAAGAAGCCTTGGCAAAGAGATTCATTTGAAAATAATAATAAATAAGGACTAAACAGGGAAGAACTTCAAAGAAAAAAATTGTGCTACATGTGCTTTCAACCATGGGCAACGGGGCATAAATGTACTAAGGGAAAAGATCAATATATAGAAGTATTTTATGATAATGATGAGTATGAAGGGGGTATGGATGAAGAAGGACACATTTCATATCAAGAGGAGGAATATGAGATAGTAGAAGAATCAACCCCTCACCGGACAAAGCAAGAATGACAGTACTTTCAGCAATGCCTCGTTATCACACTATTTGATGCAAAGGTGTGGTACTAGGAAAAAGAGCTTCAATTTTGGTAGATGGAGGATCCACACATAAATTAATTGATGCAGACATGGTTGAGAGAAGGAAGATACCTATTGAACCATTCAATGGCTTCACAGTTGTCATTCTAGGTCACAACACAATGCAGTGCAAAACATGGGTTCCAAAGCTGCAAGTCACTGTAGGTAACTATACTTTTGTTGATATATTTTATGTGGTTGATGTTGTTGATACTAATGTGGTTTTGGGAGTGCAATGGTTGTACTCTATAGGGGATCATACAATAAACTATCAAATTCCCGAGATGAAATTTCAAGATTCGAAAGGTATACTAAGGGTTGTGAGAGGGCAGCACACTTACCCAAATCAAGTAGTGACTTCCAATAGTATGAGATCTATATTGATTCATGGAGACATAGAATGGGATGCTGAATGTCATATAACATCTCCCAAGCCAAACATAAAGGTTGTTGAACACCCAAAGGAGATAGAGAAACTATCGCAAAGTATGAATTTTTTTTAGAGATCTTCCACATGGTAGACCACCTGATCGGGGGGTTGAGCACAACATTGTTTTGGAGGAGGGTACTTCACCCATTCAAATACCACCCTATAGACATCCAAAAAAATTCAGAGATGAAATTGAAAAGGCCATCCAAGAACTCCTAGAGTTGGGACTCATTAGACCAATCTCTAGCCATTATGCTTCTTCAGTAGTGTTGGTAAAGAAAAAATGGAACCTTGAGGATGTGCATAGACTTTAGAGCCTTGAAAAAGAAGACAATCAATAATAGGTATCCTATTCATAGATTTGATGAGCTCATGGATGAGCTATTTGTTAAATTTTGAGCATTAATTCACAATACTCTAGGATCTTCACTGAGAGAATAACATATACAATATATCAATGCATAACAATCACAATAAGCATGACAAACATCACAAGAATCAAAAGCATGAGAGACGAGAGACATAGAGTTTCCGTGGGGAAAACCCTAAGGTGAAAAACCACACAACTTCCTCAGAGATAGAGAGAGCAATGGCTCAACCAAAATACACTGAGATAGTCTCCTAGTAGCAGATGATCCTCCTCCTCACTAGTGCGCCACTTTCTGAGTGAGAGAGATGTACTTTTCCGAATGATCTAAATAGAGATCACCTGATCTCTATTTATACTAACCTGTTTTCCCAGTGACCTTATGGGGCCGACTTGTCTAGCTAGGTACATCCACATTATAATATATGTATTTCAGGGCCAACCCCACACATCGTGGTCTAATAACCCATCAGCAAGTACACACACTTGTGACACTTGTCAATCCACATGACAACACTTCCTTATAGAGGAATAACACATCTCTAATAAGGGTACAATATATATATATATGAAATACATAGATGAAATACACTCCGAAGTTACATATACATCAACACTCCCTCTTAACTAGGAAGGTATTTCTCGACATAGATCTGCTAGACAAGTCTTCTTTTCGGGATCATCGTCATCATCATCGTCACTGCTACTGCTATCTCAACCAATCTCTGACTCTACTCGTCATAGAAAGTTCTACAGAGCCAGTCCTTTTTCATACTGGATGTAGGCCCACCACCTGCAGGTCTTCATCATCACTGGCCATACTGTGGAATCCTCAGGACTTATTACGTGCGTCACAAAACCTCGAAAGAGCATCCTAGGCTATTACGAGCACACGACTCTACCTATAGGATCTCCTACGGCCATATTATATGTGACCTCACCACAAAACCTCACAAGAGCATCCCAGGCTGTTACGAGCACACAGCTCTACCTATAGGATCTCCTAGGGAGAGATTATATGTGGTTATGGCAAAACCTTGCAAGATCATCCCGGGACTTATTACGGGCACACAGCCCAACCTATCGGATCTCCCAGGGACATATTATATGCCATAGGACAAAACCTTGAAAGAGAATCTGCCAGATATCCCAGAGCCAAATTATATGCCATAGGAAAAACCTCAAAAGACTATCTACAGATCTCCGAGGGCCAAATTATATTCCTCCCAGAGCAATACCTCGAAAGAGCATTTGCCAGATATCCCAGGGCCAAATTATATGCCATAGGCAAAACCTCGAAAGACTATCTGCAAATCTCCCAGGGCCAAATTATATGCTCATCTGCACAACCTGATCCACGGCCATAGAGTATCAACCTGATACTCACCATACATCATCCTGATGTACACATGATCATCGTTATCTTCATCACTGCAACATCCTACTGCATGTCATTTGGAGCAACATCTTGAAGCTCGTCATCCACGATCATCCTGATCATACAATGCATCTACCTGATGCATACCCAGTATCTACCTGATACATATCATCATACATGATCCACCTGATCATACAGTGTATCCACCTGATACAAATACAAATACATGATACATATAACCATACATGATCCACCTGATCATACAATGTATCCACCTGATACAAATACAAATACATGATACATATCACCATACATAAAAATGATCCAACTGATCATACAAAGCAGAAACCAGAACATCATCTTGATGCTCATCATCCAACACTTACATCCACAGCCATGTGAAGGATCCTCCTTCCAACATGCTTGGAATGGCTTCAGCAAATGTGTCCATCACTTCTTCCTCAAAGTGTCATCAATCTGAAGAAGACCAAGCCTCTCTCTGAAGTACTCAAACTTCACCCCGGCTAGTGGCTTCGTCAGCACATCTACAATTTGCTCATGTATCGCAACATACAGGAGCTTCACAGCTCCTCTCTGCACCATATCCCTGATATAGTGATATTTGATCTCTATGTCTTTCGACTTGTTATGAAACACTGGGTTCTCAGATAGCTTCACACAACTCTGGTTATCACAGAAGATACCAGTAGCATCCAATGGGAGATCAAATAACTCATACAGTAGCTTCCATAGCCATACTGCCTCACAACTAGCTAAACAGGCTGCAACATACTCTGCCTCAGCTATACTCAGTGCTACGCAGGACTACTTCCTGCTAAACCAAGAGATCACACCTGCTCCCATACTGAAGCAGCACCCAAATGTGCTCTTCCTATCTGCAGCACTTCTAGCCTAATCTGAATCAACATAACCCTACAGGTTAAACTTTTGATTCACTTCATACTTGAGCCCATAATCCACTGTACCCTTTAGGTACCTCAGAACATGCTTTAATGCAACTAGGTGAACACTCCTTGGATCTGTCAGGAACTGACTCAATGTGTTCATAGCAAAGCAAATATCCGGTCTCGTGTTCGTCAGGTACATCAAGGACCCAATAATCTGATGCTACATAGAGACATCAATCGGCTTAGATGAAGCATCACATAGAAGCTTCAGATTCGATGCCATAGGTGTGGCCATGGCCTTGCAATCCATCATCCTGAATCTCTTCAGGATATATACTATGTACTTCCCTTGACCAAGGAAGATCCCACCTGCACTCTACCACACCTCCATACCTAGGAAATAATGCATCATTCTCAAATCTTTCATATCGAACTCAGCAGCAAGCTTCCTCTTCGTATCTGCAATCAATCTGTCATCTCCTGTTACAAATAAGTCATCCACATACAGGAGTAGAATCACAGGATTCCCTTCCTCAACCTTGTAATAAAGGTTGGAATCCGCTTTACTCTTGGTAAATCCCAAATTAGATAGGAAACTATCCATCCTACCATACCAGGTTCTGGGAGCTTGTTTCAAGCCATACAAGGCTTTCTTCAATCTGCACACATATGACTCCCTATCATGTATTTCAAAACCGAGTGGCTGCTCCACATATACTTCCTCTTAAACTACACCATTCAAGAAAGCAGTCTTGACATCCATCTGGTGTATTTTCCATTTCATTGCTACAGCCAGGGCAAGTACTGTTCTGATGGAAGTATACCTGGCTACAGGTGCAAAAGTTTCTTCATAATCTATTCCCTCTTTCTGAGAGAAGCCACGAGCTACGAATCTTGCCTTGTATTTCTCTACACTGCCATCTGCAGCATACTTGATTTTGTAAATCCATTTGGAAGTCACAACAGACTTCTCTTTAGGTCTTGGGACAACATCCCAAACATCATTCTTCATTATTGATTGGTATTCCTCAACCATGGCATCCTTCCATTCTTTCTTTTCCGTTGCTTCTTCATAACTGGAAGGCTCTTTGTTCATAATGTCACAGAGTAAAGCAACATAGCTGGTATGTGATCTGGTTCTCTTCTTTGCTCTGTGTTCTTCTTCTGGAATGCCAAATCTTTCTGCATCTTGAATGAGCTTTCTAGCCCATGCACGTTTCCTCTTGTGAGAGTTATCCTCACGAGGTGGATCTATAGGTTCTTGTGGATCTTCAAACTCACGAACAACTTCTGGAACTGCTTCAGTCATGGTAGTGTCTTGAAATCTAGTTTCCTTAGGTTCTTCATAAACTTCCATAGGTGCCTTCCTTGATTTGATGAATGCTGAGTTTTCATCAAATGTTACATCCCTGATGACATCAATCTTCTTGAACCTTGGAAAGTATATTCTATAAGCCTTCGAGCTTTCACTGTAACCCACAAAGATACCCTTCTTTACTGAAGGATCTAGTTTAGTCCTCTTTTCCTTTGGGACGTGAGTGTATACTAGACAACCAAATATTCTGAGATGGCTGACTTCAGGTTTCTTACCAGAAAAGACCTCTTCTGGTGTCTTGTTGTTCAATATCTTGTGGGGTGTTCTGTTCTGCACATATACAGCTGTTCTAGCTGCTTCTGCCCATAGTTGCATAGGTAGATCCTGGTCATGCAGCATTGGCCTTGCTACTTCCATGATAGTTCTGTTTTTTCTTTCTGCAACTCCATTTTGTTGAGGATTATAAGGAGCAGTCAACTCCCTCTTAATCCCTGAATCACTAAAAAGCTTCTTGAACTCACCTGAGGTGAATTCTCCACCATTGTCGGATCTAAATGTTTTGATCTTCTTGTCAGTTTGATTCTCCATCAAGGTTTTGAATTCTTTGAACTTATCAAACACCTCATCTTTGTTCTTCAAGCAGTATACCCAAGTCTTCCTGGAGAAGTCATCAATAAATGAGACATAGTAAACATACCCACTAAGAGAACTGGATGACATAGGACCACATACATCTAAGTGGATGATTTCCAGGATATCTTTGGCCTTGCTTTCACTGCTTGGGAAAGCCTTCTTAATGTTCTTACCTTTTGCACATCCTTTGCAAACCCCTTCATGTTTGGTCTTGATTTCAGGAAGACCTTCTACAGCCTTGCTTGCAATTGGGAGTGCCCTATAGTGCATATGAGCAAGTCTTCTATGCCAAAGTTCACTTGGCTCCATGGATTCATGCACCATGGCATGTTCAGGTTGTCCCTTCAATTTATACAATCCTCCCTCTTGCTCTCCAATCACTACTGCATCATCTATGGTCTTTCCCTTTGGCCACATTAGGACTTGGCCATCCACAAATGCAACCCTCATACCTTTTGAATCCAATGCAGAGATGGAGAGTAAGTTCTTCTTGAGCCTAGGTACATAAAGGACTTCTTTCATCTTCAAAGATTTTCTAGAATCTAGGTTGTAGGAGGCTTCACCACTTCCTTTGATTGGGTACTGATAATCATCCCTATTCGGGTACACAGGGTACTACCAAAGGACCGAACACCAAGAGCAACCACTTCACACAAACAGATCACAGATCAACACACTGATGTTTTGACATGGTTTAAACCCTCATGAGGGAAACACTCCACGGCCCCAGCCAAATAGCTTCTACGAGACAATTTATTATGCAAAGAAAGAAAGTTACAAATGAGCTTCTCATAATCAATCAACTAAACAATTTCCCTCGATGCTCTTTAAATAGAGATCATGGACCAATCGGGTGTTAAGCCATAGATCAAGGTTAGGTTTGATCTAAGAGAAGTTGAGCCGTCGGATCACTCTACATCGGGAACATATCATGACCATCGAATTAAGTATTTACAAATGCATACTAAAGAAACACACTATCCCTAATGGATCTATTACACAAGTTGATCTTAACTAACTCCTAAGTGTCTAAATATCCTAACATCCCCCCTTAAGAACAACTTGGGATAGGATTGAAGGATTTACAAAAGTGACACTATTAGGAGAAGGAAGGAGGCATTAGAGCCTATCCCCCCTTAATGACAAGTTCCTGAACTCCTAACATAGATCGAAGTTTAGAAAACTTCGCTTCTGTAAGAGACTTGGTGAAAATGTCTACAACTTGATCATCTGTAGGGCAAAAGAGCACTTCAAGAACACGATCATGAAAAATATTTCTGATGAAGTGCATATGTAGCTCAATGTGTTTGTTGCGTTGATGTAGAACTAGATCTTTGGCAAGCTTGATGGCACTTTGATTGTCGCACCAAAGTGGAGTAGGCTGCTGATGCTCGAATCCAAACTTTCAAAGGATCTATCGAAGCCATAAAGCTTCCTGACTGGCATTAACTGCTGCTCGATATTCTGTCTCTGCTGAAGAAAGAGCAAGAGCTTGTTGTTTCTTACAAGCCTAAGTAATAGGTCCAGATCCCAGACTGAAAACATAACCTGCAGTAGACTTTCGATCATCAGGATCACCGGCCCAATCTGAATCAGTGAAACCAACCAACAAAGGTTTCCCCCCTGTACTGTAATGAATCCCAAACTGAACTGTACCTCAAATATATAGAAGTATTCTTTTAGCTTCTTTCCAGTGACTTTCATGAGGTGTCTACATATAATGGGCAACACGACCAACGGAAAAGGAAAGGTCAGGACGGGAATGAGTCAAGTATAAGAGACTACCAACAAGCTGATGATACAAGGTGGCATCGACTTCAGGTGAAGTACAAGTGGCAGAAAGTTTGACTCCAGACTGGAAGGGAGAAGGGGTTGGTGTACAATCTTCGATGTGAAAGCGACGAAGAAGGTCACAAGCATACGTAGACTGAGAAAGAAAGATTCCTTCTTTGGTTTGCAGGACTTGGAGACCAAGAAAATAATGCAAATGTCCTAAGTCTGACATTTAAAAATTTTGTTTAAGACTGGATTTCACATGGGTTATAAGCTTAGGGTCACTACCAGTAAGAATAAGGTCATCAACATATAGAACAAGTATGATGAGATGGTTTCCTACTTTCTTGGTATAGACATTGGGGTCAAAATGGCATCTAGAAAAACCAGTGTCAAGGAGAAAGCTATCCATTTTGGCATACCAAGCTCTAGGAGCTTGCTTAAGGCCATATAAGGATTTCTTAAGGCGGCAGACAAGGCTAGAGTTATTCTGAACATAGCCAAGAGGTTGTTCCATGTAAATTTCCTCCTGTAAATCACCATGTAAGAAGGCAGACTTGACATGCATTTGATGGACTTCCCAGTTGTGTAAGGCTGCAAGGGAAAAAACAAGGCAGATGGAGTTCATTTTTGTGACGGGAGCAAAGGTTTCATTGTAGTCAATCCCTTCAACTTGGGAAAAACCTTTGGCAACTAACCTTGCCTTAAGTCTTTCAACACTTCCATATGATGCATACTTAGTTCTGTAGACCCATTTACATCTGACAAGTTTTCTTCCTTTTGGAAGAGGTACAAGATCCCAAGTATCGTTCGCCATTAAGGAACGATATTCTTCATCCATGGCTGCATCCCAATTTGGATTCCCTGAAGCTTCTGCAAAAGTTTTTGGATCATGATTATCAAAAACTTGAGCCAAAAGAGAAGAGGCTTGTTGAAACTGAGGATGTGTTCGACGTTGATCTCTAGGATCACCGGCAAGATCACCAGCTGCTTCACATGTTGAACGGACCCATCGAGGAAGCACTTGTGCTGGTGCAACTGGAGGAACATGAGCAGGCGGAGGTGGATTTTCATCCTCAATGTCATCATCAAAAACTGGAGTTGAAAACCTGTCAAGGAAGTAAGAAGAAGAAGAAGGCACAAACGCTGAATCAGGCTCGCAGGCCAAAGATGGCACAATCACTGAGTTAGGCTCGCAGGCCAAGAGATTTTCATCAAATTTAACATCTCTTCTAATGATTATATCATTAGAATGTGATTGAACAAGTCTATAACCTTTTACATCTTTAGAATATCCAACAAATATGCACTTTTCACTTTTAGGCTGCAATGCTTTCCGTTTTTCATCCGGAATGTGAGCCCATGCTCCACTACCAAACACACGGAAGTGACTTACATCAGGTTTAGTTTTACTCCATGCTTCTTCCAGCGTTATACCTTATAATGCTTTAGTGGGGGTGCGATTAACTATGTAATTTGCACAATTAATGGCTTCAGCCCAAAATTGAAGACTTAGTCCCTTCGATTGGATCATACAATTTGCCATTTCTTTTAAAGTGTGGTTCTCCCGCTCAGCTACACCATTTTGTTATGGTGTATATGGAACAGTGTGTTGTTGTTGGATGCCTTGTTCAGTGCAGAAAGTAGTGAACTTATTGTTAACATATTCTCCTCCATTGTCAAATCTTAACTTAATAATTTGATGACCAGATTGTTTTTCCACAAGGGCCTTATAGGCCAAGGACATGTTAAATATTTCACTCTTAAGTTTTAGGAAATAAACCCAAGTGCATCTGGTGTAATCATCAATGAAAGTTAAGAAATATTTGAAACCAGAAAAGGAAGCAAATGGAAGAGGACCACACAAGTCACTATGCACAAGCTCCAAGGGAACGGAGGCATGCCAAGAGGCACGCTTCTCAAAACTGTCTCGATGATGTTTTTCGAGTACACAACCGGAACAAACACCTTCTCTGCAAGATACCATCGGAAGACCTGTCACCATATTTTCTTTACATAGTTGTTGCAATGAGCAATAATTTAAGTGACCAAATCGCTCATGCCAAAGTTTGCTCAAGTTATCACTATGAGCAACAAAAATTGAAGGGAAAGGTGATGACCCAAAGTTGTTAAACTTGTACAACCTGGTAATATCATCAACAATTCCAGTAGCTAGGACCTGTTGAGGATCTTTAAAATCCTTGATTATAACTTGGTGAGGTGTAAAGGTCACAGTTTTACCTTCACCAGAATAAGTGATCTGAGAGACTGATAACAATTTGCAATAAATTCTTGGAACACAAAGTACATCACTAAAATGACCATTATCTACTGGAATTGTTCCAGCTCCTACAACACTTAGAGATCTATCATCACCAACAAATATTTGTTTGGTGTTACATTCATGCATAGTAGAAAAGATGGCTTGATCCTTAGCCATATGATAAGATGCTCCAGAATCAATGAGCCATTCATTTGAAGGAGAAGAAAAATATGCATTATAAGAATAACCAGAAACACAAAGTGCATGTCCATGAGAGGCAGATTCTGAAGATGAATCTAGGTTGATGTGGTTCTTCTTCATTGCTGCTTCCAAGGCTGCCATCTTCTTGAAACACTTAGATTCATCATGATTATCTTTCCCGCAATAGTTGCAATGACGCTCAATCTTCTTGCCTTTTGGCTTGGATCCTTTGTCATTTTTTAAAGAAGGAGCTGACTGAGAGGGTTTTGGACCCTTGTTTGACTTATTATTGCAAAAATTTTGTTTCTTGGGAGGCTTGGACTTTTCTTTCTGTTGGGACAATAAGGCTTTCCCAGATGTATCTGCATTGTTGATTATTCCAAGATGAATGAGTTTATCTTGTTCTCTCATCAATGAATCACAAAAGGATTCAAGACTAGGCTCTTGATAGCTAGCTGCATTCAAGGATGCTTTCATGGAGTAAAATGTAGATACAAAAACAGAATATGCAGGTCCAAGTTTGGAAAGAATATGATAAATGCATTGTTTGTATTCCCTCTCAATCTTACATTCTGCACATAAGAGTTTAAGAGTTTTGTACTTAGATAAATAATCTTGAATGCATAAAAAGTCACTTGGATTTAAAGAAATCAACTCATTTTTGTGTTGGTGACCTTGAATTTCATTGTGTTTCCCCAACACAAATTCCAACTTGTCCCAAGCAACATTAGGTTCATCAATTCCAGATATGTGGAATCGCAAATCAGTAGAGATTGACATCCCAATCAATCCACGAGCTTCATCACATCTATTTGCCCATTTTATTTTCTTATCATCATCAGTGGGTTCTTTTTATTTCCCTGAGGTAATTATGAAAAGTCCCCTACTTCGTAGAACATCCTCCATATGAGATTTCCATGAGAAATAGTTTGAACTGTTAAATAGAATATCACAAAGGGCAGCCATATTTGTCAATTAATTGTTGTAAAAGTAGAAACCAATAGTCTAGATGTGAAGAGCTCGAAAAAATAGGCGATTTGAAAAAAAACGGCACTGAAAACTGATTTTGTATGATGAAGTTATGCTTGAACAAAGAAACTGTTGAAGATGTCCCCAATAGTGACGTGGCAGCTAGAGAATGTCCAGCAAAAAAAAAGAACCCCCCTCTTCCCAAGATGAATCTTTTGACAATCACTTTACAAGAAAGTTGCTTTAAGTGAACCACTTTTATAAAATAAGTGATTTCACTTTTACAATGATATTACTTTTAAATAGTGCAACATTAAAAAAAACTTAAGTGACTCACTTGTATTTTTATTTTTTATTATTTAAGTGAGATGCACTTTTACAATAAAATAACTTGAAAATAGAAATTGCATGCACTTTTTATTTTAAAAGTAACTTCCTAAGACTTGAACTTAAAACCTATTAAGGAATAAAGCAACTTTGAACCAAATGAGCTAGATTAAAAGGTATGTAAAATATGGGAATGAGGAAAGGGGCTCTTTTTTTTTTTACTCTTCTTGCTCGGTTTGCGTGCTTGCCCTTTTTCCTGCAAAAAAAACCATAAATCGAAACAAAAAAAACTTTTCCACACTTGTGCAGTTAGATCTTGTTAGCTTGCCTGGAAAGTCTATGTTTTCTCTCTGTTTCTGATTTGCTGAGATCGCGCAAGGTGCACGGCAAAGAACATATGCAACCGAGAAAAACCCTTTCCTTTTCTGTTTCTGATTTGCCAAGATCGCTCAAGGTGCACGGTAAAGAGCATACATAGACAGGAAAGCAACAATCCAAACCCAAAAAAAATCTAATAGTAAAAAATGATGAAATATGAGATTTTTCCTTTTAAAAAAAGAAAATAAAAAAATGCGTCACAGTAATATTATACCTTCAAATCTGATGAAATATGCGTTTCTGGAGCAACCAGGAACCGTTTTCGATCAAACGAAAACTATTTCCCAATGGAAATGATGCTCCAGATGCAATGGAACACCTCCCACAGCCCAGAAATGCACAAAAATACCAGAACTAGAAACCCTTTCGAGTTTCGGCAACAGCAGTTCAAGATCTAGATCATAAACGGAAGCGGCACTTCATAAAAGCTCTGATACCATGTTCGGGTACACAGGGTACTACCAAAGGACCGAACACCAAGAGCAACCACTTCACACAAATAGATCACAGATCAACACATCGATGTTTTGACGTGGTTTAAACCCTCTTGAGGGAAACACTCCATGGCCCCGGCCAAATAGCTTCTATGTGACAATTTATTATGCAAAGAAAGAAAGTTACAAATGAGCTTCTCATAATCGATCAACTAAACAATGACCCTCCATGCTCTTTAAATAGAGATCATGGACCAATCGGGTGTTAAGCCACGGATCAAGGTTAGGTTTGATCTAAGAGAAGTTGAGCCGTCGGATCACTCTATGTTGGGAACATATCGTGACCGTCAGATTAAGTATTTACAAATGCATACTAATGCATACTAAAGAAACACACTATCCCTAACGGATCTATTACACAAGTTGATCTTAACTAACTCCTAAGTGTCTAAATATCCTAACAATCCCCAAGTTTCACCTTATGGGGTGATTCATGTTCAGATAGATTCACAAAATATTTCTTAAACCCAGTCATGTGTTTGGAAGCCCCACTATCAATCAACCAATCATTACAACCATGGGAGATAGTACCTGTGAGAGAAGATATTAGAACATACTCTTCTTCACTTGATGAGTCATCATCACTTTCTGCCCTAGCCTTCTTCTTTGGAGGTTCATCATGCTTGGCAGCATGAGCATGAAACTTTCTTTTCTTGCCCTTCTTCTTCTTGCTGAAGTTGTTGTTATTATCCCTTTTGTTCTTGGGACAATCTGAAGAAAAGGGACCCCTCTCATTGCATGTGAAGCATCTTAGATCCTTCTTATTCTTTTGATAGGATCTTCTATAGCGAGAGTGCTCCTTCTTGGGCTTGCTTCTTTTGGTGTAAGTTGCAACAGCTTGATCTTCACCTCCCATCTTTTCCTCACGAGCTACAAGTCTAGCTTCTTCTTGAGAGCATTCCTCCCATAGTTTACTGAAAGAGATCAATTTCTTTCTTGCATAGATTCCTTAAATAAAGGAGTCCCATGACCTAGGTAGGCCATTCAGAGTGGTCATAACAACTTCACCATTGTCCACTACCTCATCCACAGCTTCAAGTTGTTCCTTGATCTGAGATACCTTGGAGAAGTAAGATTGAATGGTTTCTCCATTCAACATCTTGACCCCTTTCAATTGATTCCGCAGTCATCTTCCGATTTATGTTCTTCCCTTCAAATAGCTTGGTCAAAGAGTCAAACATCTCCTTGGGTGTCTTTAGAGAAGACACATGGGGTATGAGATGGTCTTTGATAGAATCAGCAATGATTCTCTTTGCCTTGACCAAGTTCTTCTTATGCAATACCTTGGCCTCTTCATCCCCTGGGATAGGGATGTCTTCTTTTATGTAAGAGTCCAACTCATTCTCTTCCAGGATTAACCCAATCCTATACTTCCAAGCTTGGAAGTTATCAGCCCCTTGAAGCTTATCCTCAAGCTTGGTGTGGTGAGACATCTTAAAGAGTACTTCAAATGGAAATAGAAAAGATTTAGGTCTCACCACTTGAAATGCTGAAAACTGGATCTAGTCCCGGATTAGGGTTTATCGAAAAAACCCTAAAAATTCAAAATGTGAATTTCAAATTTCTGAGAGGATAGAAAGATGTGCCTTGATGAGCTGATCGGCCTGGTTCATTGAAAATTTGAGATCAACAAAGCTTTATCCTTCAGACTTGTCTTTTTGTCCTCCCGGGTTCACTCGGGAGAGCCCTGAATTAGGGTTTGAGTTTTTCGGAGATCCACCTAGCCAAAAATCTCGATCCAAAGCTCTAAACTTTGATTTTTGCAAGGAGCTTCCAGCTATGTCTTCAGATTTTAGAAATTCCTATTTTTGTGGAAACCCTAATTTTTAGGGCTAAATCTGAAAATGCTCGGAATTGAATTCTGATTGGACAGATAGATGCACCTTGATGAGTAGAGTCCATCTACTTTACTGCTTTTCCAAAATTTATGGAGAGAAACCCAATAAACAAGAAACTCAAGTTTTCGTCACTGCAAAATGTCTTCTTCTCAGGTTAGCTCTAATACCATGTTAAATTTTGAGCATTAATTCACAATACTCTAGGATATTCACTGAGAGAATAACATATACAGTATATCAATGCATAACAATCATAATAAGCATCACAAGCATCACAATAATCAAAAGCATGAGAGACAAGAGACACAAAGTTTATGTGGGGAAAACCCTGAGGTGAAAAACCCCACAACTTCCTCAGAGATAGAGAGAGCAATGGCTCAACCAAAGTACAACCAAAATACACTGAGATAGTCTTCTAGTAGTAGATGATCCTCCTCCTCACTAGTGCGCCACTTTTTGAGTGAGAGAGATGTACTTTTCCGAATGATCTAAATAGAGATCACCTGATCTCTATTTATACTAACCTGTTTGCCCAGTGACCTTATGGGGCCGACTTGTCTAGCTAGGTACATCCACATTATAATATATATATTTCAGGGCTGACCCCATACATGATGGTCTAATAACCCATCGGCAAGTACACACACTTGTGACACTTGTCAATCCACATGATGACACTTCCTTATAGAGGAATAACACATCTCTAATAAGGGTACAATAAATATATATATGAAATACATAGATGAAATACATTCCGAATTTACATATACATCAACACTATTTGGGGCCAAATATTTTTCCAAAATTGACCTTAGATCAAGTTATCATCAAATTCGAATGAAGGAAGAAGATGTGCAAAAGACTGCTTTTAGATGTCATTATGGCCACTTTGAGTTTCTTGTTATGCCTTTTGGATTTACTAATCCTCCAGCCACATTTCAAGCATGCATTAATAGGATCTTTTGCATGCAACTTAGAAGATTTTTTTTGGTTTTCTTTGATGACATTCTCATTTACAGTAAAACTTGGGAAGAGCATTTGCAACATTTAGAGATTGTATTGAAAACTTTGCAAGAACAGTCATTGTTTGCTAAGATGTCTAAATGTGAATTTGGGATGAAGGAACTATTGTATCTTGGGCACATTATTGGGAAAGAAGGAGTGAAAGTACACATGGAAAAAATCAGGGCTATCTTAGAATGGCCATCAACAAAAAACATCATAGAATTAAGAGGCTTCATTGGAATACGCACCTACACTAGTACAAAATGAGAGATAAGTGACTCAAAAAACAACCAAAATTTGCATATAAATGACCACTTTTGAGTTGGTGACCACTGGTAGCAAATTAGTGGCATATATCACGCGACCAAAAATGTGTTCATACTTAGCTTGGCCATTTATAGCTTATCTTGTGGTCGTATATTTGGTTATTAATTTGGTAATATATTTGGTCATTAATTGTCATAATTAATGACCAAATTTATGACCACATTTTTTGTCACATGATAAATTTCCACTAATTTGCTACCAGCAATCACCAACTCAAAAGTGGTCATTTATATACATATTTTGGTCATTTTTTTGGTCCCTTATCTCTCATGTTGTACTCGTGGTCATTTATATTCAAATTTTGGTCATTTTTTTAGTCATTTATCTCGTTTTAGTGGTTTCAGAATATAAATAGGGCACGGAGGAATCGAACCACCAACCTCCTGCCTATAAGGCAGGTGCTCTACCATTGAGCTAGCACCCTTAAATAGAATTCCTTATGGATATGAGAATAAAATTTCCAATAGTTAACTCTTGCCAAATTCTGGAAAATGGTCAAATACGTAGGTAAGTGACAGAGATTACCCAATAGTGACCAAAAAGGGTCATGTTAATGATAATCTTCTTTTTCCAAAATCTCTCAAAAATACAGAATGCAGTAGTATTTTCAAATTATTCTCCGAGTGGTACCAAATCAAGAATCAAGATATAGTAAAGAAGCAATAGCAGGTTTGACAGTCAGTTCCACTTCCGATGTTCATACTTTTTTTATTATGATGTGTTTCAGTTTCTGAGTATAGATTAGTTTGCAGTTTTGATAGTAGTTAAAGTTATCTAGTTGTTAGGTTTTTAAGTCTGTGTAGTAAATTGTTACAGTGAGCTGAAAATGTTAACTTAGACTTCTACATCCTAAACAACATTCAAATTCTAGATCTATTGCATTTATCAATCATTTAGTCAAAGAAGCATAGATTAAATGGTTAAGCACTTGCTTTTGACATCCTTGAGCGGAGGAAAAACATAACAATATAAAATAATAAAATACAATAATAATAACAAGTGCTAAGCTAAAATACAATAATAATAACAAAGCTAAGTGTATTTTATATTGTAATACACTTGAGAAATAAGCTGTTACCTGCATCATGTCAATGACCCTAAAATGGTAGGGAAGGCAGCTGTGAGCTGCAAATCACTAGAGAAACCTGCAAATTTTGCTTGAAGATAAGATTTTGAGTAGAATTCTGAGCACAGGAAAACCTATATGGAGCCATAATTGTAGAACTTGTAAAATCCCTAATCACGGGCTCTGATACTAACTGATATGAGGACACAATTGGATGACAATGTATACTCTCAGACACAAACAGAGAAATGCAAGTGTAATGGAGATTGCCACAACTCTAAATGTTGTGCACTCTATATTGTATCATGGATATAGAAGTTTAAAATTGATGGAGAGTGATCTTCTTTGACCAAGTTACTTATTAAATATTTTTACATCGAGGTAGGTGAGATGCAAAATATAAAATACAAGATTAAAATATAATACATATTTGGACTAAATTCAATAGGAACTAGGACTGAGTCTTGTCGTTGATAACTATTTCCATCATGATCATAAGCTAGCTTCTTTAATTGTTTAGGACAGAAGGTTAATGTGTCATCGCTTTGTATCTTGACTATTGCTTATATTTTCTTGATTTGTATAGAATTTTCAGTGTCAGGAACATCTAAATAAGACATGGTACTTGGAAATGTTGTCTTATGGTGGATAGTGGATGTCCCTTTCCTGTGATATCCAGCCTAATTGAAAAGATGGACTCTCTTTTTCTATAATAGATTACTATTAATCTCTCTAATTAACATGTTGTTTATATATATATATATATTATGATATAGGCTAAACATAAATTTGCCCTTTTTATGTTGATTTTTAGTGCTCTAAAGGTTAAGGGTTCAAGCAATAGGAGCCATCAAACGCCACTATTGTAGATTTGACATGATCCAAAACTAACTGATTAAATGCTTGCTTTAGATAATGGCTAACATTGAAGGCATCAGGCAAGGGTCAAAAGGCAGTCGATAGTTCCATTTGTTACCGCACGATAGTATTACTGCATAATCCGCCATATGGAAATAATTCATTTGGGAGCATGTTGCACGTATGCTTGTTCGTGATATTTTTACATTTTTATAACTAAAGTGAGAAGCATGGTTGGGTGGGTTTGCAGAGGAGAAAATATGTTTTATCATTGTAGCTAGGGTTTTACCCCTAGCTTGTGCAAATGAGCTAGTGAGCACTTTTTGGGTGTTAACAATCATCTATGTATTTCAAACTCTTGATGCATTGGGTGTCTTTCCACCTCTTAAAGTCCCTTGCTAGTTTTCCCACCTACAATGAATTATGTTAGGTCTATACTCTATTGTTGGTTCTGTTTGATTATGGGCAATGCTTTGGCTAGAGTTGCATTGTTTACATTCCTCAGTCAGAGACGAATGCTATAAATGGTTCTTTGCAGGTATCTATGACTAAAAATAACACAGTAATGTAGGTTCTCCATTCTATATTGTTGCAAATATCTCTAATTTCTCCAGAGATTTCTAAGTTTTCTTAGTTTTTCAGGTTGCCAATGTTTACAATATTTTCTGAGTTTTTCAAATCCAACTTTATCCTTTCCAATAGTTTCCGACAATTTCCAATATTTTTCCTGAGATTATTTATGGACCTTTAGCATTATATCCCCCAAAACAATAATTGCAACATTGGTTCTAGTTAGCCACAAAGGATGGTAATTGAATTTAGTTGCACTATAATACTAGATAAGCATCATAGCAAAACATCTAACAATACTTAAATTGGATGTTGGTCAACCTAAACAACCACTAACCATGGAAGAGTTTCAATTAGATAAGATGATTTGGAAAATACTTAATACAGCCCATACATAATTGCACGGATAGATCACAAAAATAAAGATGATATCAAATTAATTATTACGAGATGATCCAATGTGCAACATTGGTTATTATTTTGAGAAAATAGAGAAAGTATACCTGTGCAGCTGGACGCCATAGTTATTGTTTCTCACCCGTATACAAAGAAAGACTGAATGATAGTATCCGTTGCAATGGACGCTAACTGACACATCCAATCAAAACTTTCAAAATTGTTCCTACCATAGTTCGAACTTGATTGCCACTATCATTAAAAAGGCGAGTCACCAATGGTAGGAAAATTGTCTCTGCGTGCTCATCTACCACATTACTGGGAAATTTCAGAATAATTACATGTCACATTTCCAGTACAGCTATGCTCATAGCTGCAACAAATGCAATTAAAAGTAAATTTAACTTTTGTACATATAATAATAGAACTGAAATACTGGCAGTAAATTAACAACACCTTACCTAAGATTTGCAACTAATAAATCCAAGTGTTGTTGCAATCGCTTGGCACCAAGAGGGAAGTCAAGAAGAAATTGTAAAAGAACTTGACTACATTGCTGGTGAATGGGTAGAGCTTGAATAGTTACCATCAAGTGTCCAACTCTAGTGATCAAATCATACAGATCTAACAATAATGTTACAACAATATAAATATTATTTTAATTTAATTCCCCATTTTGTTTGGTATAATAAAAACTCGTTTTTACCGGGTTGGATGGAAATCCCTTACATCGGGGCACATACATGCATTTTATTGTTACTGAACTATGCCCTTTTATGTCATTTACCTAGGGGCAGGATGCCAAAGGAACACTATTGGGATGGGATAAACCTACTTGTGTCACAATTTTCTAATCCCAATAGTCTCCAATGATAGTCATCTTTGGTTTTTTTAGATTCAATGTTTAGTTTCTTTATCTTTAGAGGTTCCTTGTAGCAATTTGCTACTACTTGCTTCTTTAATAGGATAGAGGTTCCCATGGAGTTCCTTCTTCGCACAAATAAATGAGTGCCTGCGGACTCTACATCTCTGTTAAGTAAGATCGTCGAAGGAAAGGCTCATTCTTCTCTGAACCCATAAAAGGCCAATTCTCCAATAGCAGTTGTAGAGGGATGCAACCAATGAGGAAGGAGACACGAGGTCCAGTTGACAGATGATTAGCTAGCTATATAAGTATGAGAGGAGGCACAAAGTGTGGATTGGGAAATAGTAACTAAAGGTTCAGAGGAGGCAATAGTATTTTAATGTAACTAAGTTAAAGTATGGAACTCCCTCAAAGCTTCAATCCCTCTTCCCCTCCACACCTATATTACTATAGCATTTGTTGAAAGCTGTAATGAGATACTAGGGAGCTTGGTAATGTCCAGTAGTATCGGAGAGGATTAAAAACTGTCTTGATGGTTGGATGCTCCATGGGCGGCAAAATTCGTCTTTTTCTTTTATTGTGGAGATGGTAAACTCGTGCTTCTGCCTAAGTTAAATAGACGTCTAAGGCATTTTACCGAACCCAGGGTAATCAAACCAAAAGGTACGGGCTATACTTCGCGATCCATGCAGCTGCTAGGAATCCTCAGGCATATTTTTGGAAGACCCTCTTATATGTAGGGTGTCTTTCAACCCATGCCCCATGCTACGAGTGAGACTATAGAATCGACTGTAGTCGGTTATCTGGCGACCTCTACTAAAAGAAGTGGATGAACCATTGTATATAGACTAGTTGATTCCACTTTTGTTACTTGGGAGGAAGGTCTGGTTCGGATTCAGGCGCGGTGAGATGCAGTTCTTAGAATCGTAACCCTTTCTATAAACCGATCATTGGACCTGTAAATTAACTCGCTGGCCACTGGCTCATCTGAGGAACCAAGGAAGGGAAGTTTAACCTATTTTTAACGTCGGGAATTCCCCATAGTGATTGTGTTTTTTCTATTTGATCAGCAAAAAATGCTCCCTTGTGTATTTAGTTTATGGGAATGAGTAAGTTACTATCTACTCGGGCCAGATAATTATGGTTTATTCTGGGGGAAGGCATGACTGGGTGTGGTTGTTTAGGCACGTAAAAGGACTGGTGGCAGACTATCAGACTCTATTTTAGATACTAGGTTGTGAGGGATGGGGAACTAGCCGATGCCAATCCGGCCAACCCAACTCTAACACTCTGGGGGCATGGGAACCAGTAGCTTCCGCCTAACAATTGCCTTCAAAAGTGATAGTGCAATGGTAGTTGAGATACTCTCTAAATCAATAAAGAGTGGGCATGGGAGAAGCATCTTTAATTGATCATTTGAGATGGTTGTATTTGCATGTCTCAAAAGAATAACAAGTAAATTAACAGAAGATTGCATTACAGGACTGTCACTCTTTCCTGATTTCAGAACCATATTAAAAACTGAGGAGGTAATGTTGCTCGCTTGAAAACTCAATGGCCCATCACATGAAAGCTCGCTTGTACTTCCATCTATGAATGTGCCATAGAAATGAAACCAATAAGAAACTTATAGCAATATTAAGACATTGTATCGGAAGGAATAGAAACTATAATTCAAACCTGGCAAAAGATTGAAGATGGATCCCTCAATGGCCCATCACATGAAATCTCACTTGTACTTCCATCTATGAATGTGCCATCTGCAAAGACTACGTGAGCAAAAGAAACAAAGCTAAAATAGTGAGATATTGCAGCTTTCGTAACCTCAAATTCCTGAAAAACTAATTTATGATATAAGGAGTTAAACCAGCTACAGGCTTGATGTAAGATCCCACAGGAGAATATCTTTGGACAGCCCCACAAAATGCCAAGAGGCATTCATGGCTTCCCAACTAAACTGGTTGGATTATACCTCAAAATCAAGATGGATGCAACAAAATTTTGCTACCAAACTCTTAAATGCACAATGTAGAATGCTGGGAATTATATGTATAATATCATGATGAGGCACTCGAGGAAGAGGTTTCACTGCATAACCTTGTGCTGCCATAACATCGGTGACAAGAAGACTTCCCTAGTTACAGAAATAAAAGTATTTATATTATCTTCCCCATAAATAGTGGAGAATGTTTAAATATTCATCAACTTCAGATGTTAGGTTCTAACATACCTTGATCGACTCCCCAACCATTTGAGGAGATAAATACAAACCCTGAAAGAGCATACGCATTACATCACCTGGGGTTGCTCCAGAGTCCATACCTATGCCTGGAGCTGAAAGACGAGTTGCTGCTACTTTGACCCATTGTCCCTTCCTAGCTACATAGCTTCCGCAAGGTGCAATAGTACCTCCTGGATTCTTGATCAGACTTCCTGCAATGAGATCTGCACCTTGGTGTAGACCAAATGAACATGTTTAAACAGATAGCATATCTCTACAGAATGATATGAATGAATAAAGCAACACAAAAGTTGAAAATCTACTTTATGCATCCTATATCGGTAGACATGTAGCTCATAGTGTTCACATCCTTCCCTACGATATCAACATGGTTAGGGTCCAGGGAAGCAGAAACATAAATTACCCACCACAGCAGTTGGTTCAGTGCTCTCAACAAATTCACCAAGATCACACATTCCTCACTCTGACTCTACTAGAGATACCTTATTAAAATCAACATGACTGAACAGAGACATAAAGAAAGCATATTTATTTTAGCTACACTTGTAAAAAATATCAAAGTTGTTAATCCAGTGCTTGAAGACAAACCTTGATACTTTCTATTGCCCTCTTGATATCAGATATGCTTAGGATTTTCCGCCATGCATAACCACAAGAACGTTGTATCAGAGCACATTTTGTCTGTGGCTTCACTGCCATCACAAGTGCTTCAAAATCTAGCCCACCATTAGTCATCTATCTCTATTGTTTCATATGTGTTTAGCAGGAGCAAGGGTCGTCGGAGCAACGAGACAGCTGTAGCCTGTCAGGGAAACCCTCAGAAAATCAACGGCGTAGTGTGTGTATGTCAATTGGGAACCGAACGGGTGACCAGGGCATAGTCAATATCTCTGGTACCATGCGGCTCCTTCAGCAAGAAGAAACCCTACAAGCAAAGGTCATGGAGAAACCCTTATGAGAAACCCTACAAGCAAAGGTCATGGAAAAACTAAATATCAAACAGTTTCAAGATCATTAAAGTTTAAACAAAAAAGTAATTGAGAGATTTCGAAGTTACCTTGTCACCATTGAAAGCTACCGATATCAATGGGGAGGATTCTGAAAATGAAAAACCCCCAACTTCCCACTAAATTGATGGTAACAATACCCAAAATTCCCCCAATTTTTTTTCCCAAATACTTTTTTCATGCCAATTTGTTTCCCGGGTTTTTCTTTAAAAAGATATTAACATTAAAAAGATATTTAAAATAGTTAAAATTATATTTTCATTTAAAAAGAGACTGGGTATTAACATTAAAGAGATATTTAAAATATTTTCTTTTATTTAGTTATTTCACTTCCCGGTTTTTCTTTAAAAAGACATTTAAAACATTTAACATTATATTTTCATTCAAAAAGAGATTGGGTATTAACATTAAAAAGATAATTAAAATATCTTATTTTATTTAGTTATTTCACTTACTCATATAAGGGAAACTTAGACTTAGGAAAAATGAATAGAGGACTCTTTTTTTTGTTTTATATTTAAAGGATGCAAAAATGATTTTGAAGGGGATTTATAATGAAACTTTTTTTTGTTAATGGAATGTTTCTTTTTTAATTTGGAGGAAAAACAAATAAATACTACAGTCGCCCTTTTGGGTATTAATAAATTGACAAGGATTCCCATGGGGTGTAGAATACATAGTGAATAGGTGTATTGTTAAGGCACTCCTTGCGTAAGGTCACCAATTCGAAACTACGTGTGTGTGAGCCTTACAAAAAATAAATAAGCCTTAGGAAAAAATATTCTTAAAAAAATGAACTATAATGCATAAAAGGGGGGAGTCTCTTTTATTTTTGGAAAAAGGAGGTTAAGAGTGATTTTTGGAAGGAGGTGCCTAAGGTGATATTTTTAACTTTTTAAACATAGACGGAGCAAGAAAACTGACAATAGCCATGCCCAACAATTTTATCAATCGATGTGAAATTGACATGATGCAATATTCCTTTACTTGCCAAAGCATTGACTAGGTGTTGAAATGGTCAAACGGAGACTATTTTGGTGGAACGAGATATGGACACGATGAGTGCGATGAACTAAATGACATGAAACTGACTCCTTGGCATTACAATGGAATAGACAATGAATGATAACATGCTATGACTTGACTTGACCATGACATGAAAATGTACAAGACACAACTTGGCGAGTCAGTCATAGGGGTCATATTGGAGGCTTTATTTTCTTGTATTTTCCCTCTCAATCTATTTCTAATTCACCGCTCATTCACTTTTCACTTTTTGTGAGTTTCCCTCTATCTGTTACATTTGTTTTGTTTATATTCTTCTTTTTCTTAATTTGTTAATACTAGTTACATATATTAATTATATAAATATATATAATAACTATACAATATATTAATATTATATATGGGTGAAAAGATACATGGAAATAAGGTTTTTGATAATTTATTTATTTTATATGTGAAAGGAGAAGGGGTTAGCTGCGATTATGGGGGTATTTATATTATTATTATTATTTTCAAGGAGATGGGAACAAAGGGATTTTCACAAAAAGGGAGGAATTATTTTTTCTTCAAAATGGAGGATATTGGCTATTTCTTGTAAGGGAGGGACATAGGGGAACTTTAAATGTTTTTGAACTCAGGTGCAAAGAGAACCATGGTGAATGAATGCATATGGAGAATTAATGGAGGTTGTGAAATTGAAATTTTTTAGCTAACATGGCACAAAAGACATGAACTTGTCAAAACTTTAACAGACTGTTAAGATGGTCAAACGACGATGGTTTTGTTCAAACAAAATATGAACACAACCAGTACAACAAACTGAATGGATTGACACTAACTTTAGGACATGAAAATTTCAAAAGGGAAAGACGACAAATATTGATTAAGACTCGACTCAACCACATGTAGAAAAACTCATCTATTACTTGATAAACTATATGCAAGACATGATGTATTATCTAGATATTAACTCACCACACCCAAGGCACTAATTAGTAGAGAAACCCCTAAATGAGCATCTCAATGATTCTCCTATCATCTAACACAATAGGCATCAGGATGGCCTCAAATAAATATTGATCCCTAGCTTAGAAGGCATGTATTGAAAAAAAATCCAAGTTATGTACGATTAAAATTTAGTAAATTGTACAAATTCATTATCAAAATTATAATTTTTCATTACTGAAATGACACAACTAAAAATGACCACATAAATGACCAATTGTTATGTGGTCATTTTTAGTTTAGTTATTATCTTGTGACCAAATTGGTCATTTATCTTGGTCATTTTTAGTTTAGTTCTTATCCCGTGACCAAATTGGTCATTTATCTTGCTCATTTTTAGTCAGTTCACTTAAAATTTCTCGATTTTGGTCATTTATCCCTTGAAAAAGCTGTAGTGACCAATTTTTTTTGTCACTTGGTCACTTATCTCTCATTTTGTACTAGTGCTATTGTTGAAAGTTTGTGAAAGGGTTCTCCAAATTGACTTCTCCACTCACTGATTTGACTAAGAAGGATGTTTTCAAGTGGGATGAAGAGGCTGAAAAAATGCCTTCCAAAAAATGAAAGAGGTAATGAGTAGTTGTCCCATACTTGCATTACCTGATTTTTCTAAACCTTTTGTTGTGGAATGTGATGCTTCTGGTGGAGGAATAGGGGTTGTCCTAAAGCAAGGCCAACACCCTATAGCCTTTGAGAGCAGAAAGTTTCAGCCTCATGAAAAGATTGTAAGAACCATAAAACTCATAAAACCCATTAAATAACAAAGAATATTGAATATGCATGCAGATCTGATCCAACACAGGAATCTCATAAAATGTTACATCTAATAAAATCCAAAAGCAACAAGAACAACATGCATAGAAGATCTGACAAAGAAATGGATCTAATCAATAAATATAGAAAATATGCTATGAAAATCATACCTGGTTAGATGACCTAGGAGCTACCATTACCTTGACAGCTCCAATAGTGCAACTAAAGGTGGGGGGACGACTCTCCACCCAACCAATCCCCAGCCAAAGGCTGAGGCCCCCGAGCCCCCAACAATTAACCCTATGCCAGTGCTATCTTGCTTTCCTCTCCTCTAGAGCTCCTCTTCCAAGATGCCCAAAGACAAAAAGACCAAGAAAAAGTCCCTCTCTTCACTTCTTCTCCTTCTTTTATCTCCTCCTTCTCCCAATTTCTTAATTTCTTATTTAATGCAATTTGTTTTCCCTTATTTTCTTTCATATTCCCCATTATATTATTATCTTACATTATTTTATATTTATTATATTAAATATTCTCTATATTCGTATATGAAGGTTGTTACATACTCTCCCCCTTCAAGAAACTTCGTCCCGAATTTATAATATTCAAGCAATAAATACAATATTTATTCAATCAATCAATCAAGTAAATACTAGAATATATAGGTAGCTAGTACTATTATGAAGCTAAGAGATTTATATGTGTGGCCACCACATAGAAGTATCCAAACCACAACAATCAAATGCCCTAAGTTACAACATGCTCTTAAGTAATTCCCTATGAGTCTAGTATGCAACCATAACAACAATTATGCATCATACATACAAAAGCATTAGATAATTATTGAATAATTAATAGCTGTGTATTTGTTTACTTCCTCTTTCCTTACTCACCCTCTCCCCGAGAATCATACCATCCGATCAACCTCCCTACACCTCCCCTTCAACTCCGGATGGTCCTACTCACCATGGCATGGGCCCTCTACTGTAACCTATCCACGGATCATACAGTAGGCATTAGAAGTTCCTCGGGAAGTTACTGCGGCATTGCCACCTTCCCAATTTCTGGTAATAATATGGCCTCATCGGATTCTAACCGGAATCAGAGCCTCATCGGTACTAGCCGGCATCTGGTTCCCAGTACCCTGATCCTGATACTCCCGGTACCCCCGATCCTAATATCAGGATCATTATACCCCAGGCATCTCGGAAGGCTAGCCTAAACATCCTCCACATCACCCTCAAGGCATTAGCCCCAGGCATCAGAAGTCCTTCTCCATAAACCTCCCTCCCAGTGAGTATGTTTCCAATCGTGGACTCTGGTCACATCAAAAGTTCTCCGGGAAGTATATGTGGCACTGCCACCTTCCCAACTTCTGGTACTAAAGTCAAACGCTGTTGTCATAGAGCTAATTGTTGGGCTTGTCCCCCAGCCCATAATTTATTTCTAGTAACCATTCTCATTCGTGGTTATGGGCTCCCACGAAATCATAGAATACTTAGCCTCATCAGGCTACCTGAGTGGATCACCTGGAACAACTGGCACTTGCCATAATGAATAATCATTGGTAACCATTTCTCAATATAATAATATCATGGATCAACCTTGAATCCTGTGTTGACAAGAATGTCTAGCCACCAGTTCATATTGCATTGCATTACATCATAAGCCATTGTCACGATAAGTCATGCCAAGTTTAACATCTGATACATTTAGGTGATTTTTGCTACCATTATAACATAATTGGTCATGGTACTTTCATAATTTCACTAAGAATCTCATAAACATGTCATCATAAGAAGCCATTTTTCAACATTAGTACTATCAACATGGAATAACAACCAACATAATCCATCATCATATCAAATATGCATTATGACAACCCACATAATCCATCATCATATCAAATATGTATTCTACGGGGAGCAATAAGGGTTAGCATGAAACAATAACATGTCATACCAAATATCTGATATATTCTCTTATTCTCCACTAATACATGATAGAGCTATAAAATACCATATTAAACCACAACATGATTTTATACCATTTATGTGCCAAGTGTCATTTATCCCTAGATGCCATGATAAAGCTATTAAAATGCTAAATTAATGTCATCACGAATTAATATCATTTTACGTTCCACACATCATCTATCTTGTAAAGCACCATAAAGTCTTGAAATAACATCAAGAAATATCACATGCACAACTCATGGCTAGAAATGACAACATCAAATTTCACATGAATAATGCATGACCATGAAGGCATCATTCCAAAAACAACATGTTGAAACACCATATCATGTACCACATGACTTACATCTCAAGATGCCACAATTAAGCCTATAAATTACCAATTCAGTATCAAAAATCAACGCATCATGTGCCTTATGTCCTATGCATCTAGAACCCATAATAAATTGAGTATCGACATGAAATATGCATCATGAAAACTAAGTAGAAGCAGGGAAAAATAAACTGAGTATCATCATGAAATATGTAACATGTGTCCTCTAATTATCAGATCAAACAAAAGGTTCTTTTGAAATTGCACACTTCTCCAATAGGAGGAAATTTAGGGTTCTTAAAACTTACCATATGATCAAGAAAGATTTTTTCTAGGAAAGGCTTAAAACTAATTTCGAGAAATTTCTCATAGAATGTTTGGTTTTCTAATAGAACAAGGGAGAGACAATCAGGACAACAAGTCTACTACAAGCATTATCTATACCAAGTCAACATTGGGATCTCAATATATTTTACCATAGGTCTACCAAAGTCAGAAGGAAAGAGTGTCATCATGGTAGTAGTGGATTTACTCCCAAAATACACCCATTTATTCTCTCATCAAGAATAGTAGTTTGCAAACATTTAAATTGTTGTGTATTTTGAAATGATAAAGAGCAAGGGCAAATTTGTTTTTTTTCTTTTTTGTAATGAAACCCTTCTCTTACTTTATCTAAATCTTTTCCTTTGCTTGGCTATTCATGGGTATTCTCAGTAGATTTTAGATTCCATGAATCCCAATTCTTTAATCGATGTTCTAATGCTTTGAATTTTTTGAAAGTATTCTTCTCATTTCTAGAGTTCCAAATCTGTATACATGATCCGGATCTTAGGGGTTGACACCCGGAAGGCTTGAATGCCGAGAGAGAAGGAGAAGAGATAGCTTCGAAACTGAAGCGAACAATGAACCAGCTGTGAGAAAGACAAAGTAGTAAGATCTGAGCTATAAATAACATAGATGGACAAACATAGAATAAATATGCCACATGGAGGGGTGAGGCTCAAAGAGGGTTCTTTGAGCCTCACCTCTCAAACTATACTAAGAAAGACACCCAGAACCAATACCCCAATAATAACTCAATAAAATAAGAGAAATGTAGGATAGAAACCAAATGAGTAACTTGTTATCATGAGAAGGCTTGCTAGACCTTTATATAGCATTATTACAATGTGTCTTGAGGCCATACCATGGGCCAAAACCATGTGCTACCAAATACCATGGATATGAGAGGGTGGCCTCTCCATTTAATGCTTTTATGATAAATGAGAGAGGGTGGCTTCTCCATTTAATGCTTTTATGGCTTATACATCCGAATTTAGACCATATTCTCCCTAAAATTCGGATCATTCTTTCGCCCTTAGAAAATGATGGTCCCCATCATTTCATGCTAAAAAGAGACCCATGATTACCATGTGCTAGTTACCAATGAAGAGAAGGGTTTTGTGTGGTTGACCCATAACCACGGGTTTTGTGAGGTTGACCCATAACCGTGGGTTTTGCAAGGGTGACCCATAACCATGATGGCAATGACAAGCTTGATTCCAATGAATAGAAGAGTTTTGTGTGGTTGACTCAAAACCATGGGTTTTGTGTGGTTGACCCATAACCATGGGTTTTATGTGGTTGACCCATAACCATGGTGGCAATGACAAGCTTGTTTCCACTGAAGAGAAGGGTTTTGTGTGGTTAACCCATAACCGTGGGTTTTGTGTGGTTGACCCACAACCATGATTACAATACATAACTATGGGTTTTGTGTGGCTGACCCATAACCATAGGTTTTGTGTGGTTAACCCATAACCATGGGTTTTGTGTGGTTGACCCATAACCGTGATTAAAAAATTGAAAATTCATGATCTTTGGTGCAGTTGATGTCTTGCTGCAAATCCATTCATAGCTTCTGATGCATGTACTAAAATTGAATTCCATTGAAGACCCATTTGAGAACTCGAAGAGACTTTTTCATCCATATAACATACTTGCTCTGGGGAGCCCAGAGATTGAAGAAATGTTTGTTGAAGTTTAAGAGATGTGCGGACACTATTTTGCATACATATGTTGCTTCAGTCGATGATATCTCTCAAACCAGAAAACCAAATGAAAAACCATGAAATACCCATTTTAGATGATGGAAAGAGCTTTCAAATGAGATATGGTAGAGCCTCAAAGACATTTTGTGGAGTCTTTAGCACTTGTTTAAAGTTGTTGTACATCCGGTCGCATTGTGTACAAATATGTACTACTTCAAACAAACATATCTCACAAACCAGAAAACGAAATGAAATTCCGTGAAATATCCAATTTAGATGACGGAAAGACCTTTCCAATGAGCTATGGAAGAGCTTTTGAGACATTCTATGGAGTCTGTAGCACTTGTTAAAAGTTGTTGTACGTCCGGCCACATTATGCACAAACACGTGCTACTTCAAACAAGCATATCTCACCAACCGAGAAACGAAAGGAAATTCTGTGAAATACCCATTTGAGCTGATGGAAATGCCTTTTGAATGAGCTATGGTAGAGCCTTTAAAACGTCTTGTGAAGCCCATGGAACCTGTTCAAATTTTGTTGAATGTGAGAGTGTTGAGTATAGAGATGCCAAGGGTTTGTAGAGCAACATGGGCTGTTGTAGAGGTTGTGGAACCTCCGTGGGAAGCATGGACACCCTGAAAAATCGCTGAAAATGCTGCTGACCAATGGATGTAGCAGATCCAGATCCATGTATGGATGTAGCAGATCTAGATCCATGTATGGATGTATTGAATCCATGTATGGATGTAACAGATCCAGATCCATGTGTGGAGGTAGTGAATCCAATAAACCATGTAGTGCTTGTGGACCAACTGTGATGCTTACAGTGTAACCCTTGTTCCAATGGAGAGCGAACCCGCTCTGATACCACTGATCTGGATCTTAGGGGTTGACACCCGGAAGGCTTGAATGCCGAGAGAGGAGGAGAAGAGATAGCTTCAAAACTGAAGCGAACAATGAAACAGCTGTGAGAAAGACAAAGTAGTAAGATCTGAGATATAAATAACATAGATGGACAAACATAGAATAAATATGCCACATGGAGGGGTGAGGCTCAAAGAGGGTTCTTTGAGCCTCACCTCTCAAACTATACTAAGAAAGACACCCAGAACCAATACCCCAATAATAACTCAATAAAATAAGAGAAATGTAGGATAGAAACCAAATGAGTAACTTGTTATCATGAGAAGGCTTGCTAAACCTTTATATAGCATTATTACAATGTGTCTTGAGGCCATACCATGGGCCAAAACCATGTGCTACCAAATACCATGGATATGAGAGGGTGGCCTCTCCATTTAATGCTTTTATGATAAATGAGAGAGGGTGGCTTCTCCATTTAATGCTTTTATGGCTTATACATCCGAATTTAGACCATATTCCCCCTAAAATTCGGATCAATACATGAAGGACTGGAATTGATTACTGCTCTAACATTTTAAGATTCAATTTAGAATCTACATGTTAGTGTAATTCTTGTAGACTAGTTATTAACCCTCACCAACCATAACCCAACCACACTGACGGGAATACCTTACACTCTTTTAATTTCAAAATTACAATTGGTACTTACAATTACTTTTTCAACTATAACAAAAAAATTAGTATCGTGGCAATGACTATCCTTCGTATAACTTCTTTTTCTTTTTTTTTCTTCTCCTTGTTATGATTGTGAATGTAGTATACATGAACTTGTTTATGAAATGGAGAAAACATGACATCGTGCATGCCTACATCGTATCGTATTCCATAGACGATAATATTTTCCATACACTGTCATCTTTTGATTTCATGGTAGGGCACGTGACAAGCGCTTATTGGTAAGGGAGATGTAATCCTTGGTGTATAAATTTCTATGAATTGATGTTTTCACGCTATAACAAAAACTGTGTAGGCTTCATTCAATACAATGGCCCCAAAACGGAAAAGGGCATGCTGGTAGGAGGAACAATCTATGGAAATATATATAAAAATGAATTGATTTCAACAATTGGATTTACGTCAAGCAAAAGGCTGTGCCCAGGCCATAGGCCCTATGTGCAAAAGTAATATATATAAATGAGAATATTTATAATATATATAATATGCCATTCCAAGACTGACCATTCAATTTTTTAAAGAAAAATGTAAAGTATGGACTTTTCTTTCCTGCAAATAGCTAAATTCAGCTAAATTGTTCACCAAACACGCTTCTTTAATTTAATCTATTCTTATAAACCAACTTCCTCCTGTTTAGCTTCCTCTCTACCTTTGGAGACCACTATCATATATGTCTTTTACCTAGCTTGAAGTTACCTATCAGGGAGATTCATAATCACTATTATATATGGATTTTACAAAGCCACCTACGGATAGAGTTAGTAATTAATGTAGCATCACAAATAGATTGAGATCAAGATACAACACAGAGGCAGAGCCAATTTATAAAGTAATTGATTATGACCGGTTATAAAGCCATATAATCTGTTGATTCCGGGGTGGGGACATATAAAGATATAGTGCCAGGCACAATAATAATTAAGGATGAGCAGTCTTGAACAATTATTAATTGTGAATCCTGCTGCATCTAGGGAAAAACCAAACTCAGTTTATTACAAAGATCCATCAGTTAGAAAGCCAACAGCATTCAAAGTGCTTCCAAACTCCTTTCATTTCAACATTTCACTTCCCAGGGCTATGGTTGAATAGTTACAGAGATCGTAAATCAGATATCTTACTGCTATTACAGTCTGGTAGGCTTCGTGGGTCTGGAAAAAGGAGGCCATCAAGCTATTTAAAATATTCTAAGCAATAATATGCTTAAGAGTCCTACCATAAACATATATGGTACATATAGGCAAGAGTTTCCAAATAGAAGCTACTCTGTTAAGTGCACTATTACAATTTAAAACTATTAATATGGGTCGACAATTACTTTAAATGTTAAACGTAAAATTAATACAGATCGACATGATCAAATACTAACTTTAAATATTGAACATACAATTAATATTGGATGAATGTACACATTACATCAAGTTTCAAAACGTGCCCAACATTATTTTGGGAATCACTAAATTTTCTTCTTGGAATGGACCGGATCTGGATCTCTTCATAACCCTAAATAACTTTGTGAAGTATGATGCCTTTTGGTATCAGAAACCATCGCTTAAGATCTAATGCAAAAGCCAGAAAATGAATACCACTAACTGTAAACAAGAAGACAAATTAAATTTCAAAACGAGCAATCAGTTCCGCATGCACAGATTTGACCAAAGATAAGTGTTTTTATATTTTTAATGTTTGTAAATTTTATGTTGTTATGAACATTGTGCTTGAATGGAAAATTTTTGGGAGGAATCCAATTGAAGTCTATAAAATGAAGAAGGATAAGCATCTTATTAACATCCACTTAATTAAAACAGTAAAGGTTTGATAGAAGACATAATTATCTGTTTCTTTTCCAGGTAGTTATCCTCAGTAAACATTTAATGTTGTTTGCCCCAGGATAATTACCTAGAAAAAAAAATAGAGGACCCAACATTGTATCAAATACTATGATGAATAGGGCTGGAAATAAAAATCAACATATCTTTGGGGATCTAGATGGAATATAAACACAAGAAATGCCTCAAAAGATACATTGTAAGGCATTCTGAAATCCCCACCTGATTTGAATTTTCCATTTCTGCAGTATATGCTTTATGGGTTACCTATCTACTACTTCCCTTTGTAAAGGGGAAAGGAAAACAAGGATAGTATTCTAGGAGAAGGGAAAACGTCAGTGAGGGGCAATTAATTTGTTCTTACCAGATCATAAACACTACATCTCTTTCAAAAAAATTGTTAAAGCATGCTTAGTTCTAGCAACTTCTTGATCTACCCATTCGCTCTGGCAAGCTGGCCTGTTTAAGTGTGTTTATTGTTTTCCACATTGGGCACTCTGAACTGTTATACTCTATTTTTTTATAACTTTATAGCAATTTTTAATAGTCTAGGCTTTTTTTGTCAAGGCCTTAGCTCGTGGTGCCTGTTCTAACAGCCCTTGTTATATAAAATGCATGTACTTTCATCCTGTACATTAATAGAATTATTATGCATTTTTTTTCAAAAGAAACTTTTAAAATTCAAATAGGATAACTTATAATTGTGCACGAGATTATTTTTTTCATGCAATAAGAAAGATAATGCAGAAGGAAAATCCTTCCTAGCAATTCAACAAGATAAATATTAACGGATCCCCACCATTTAGAAAAGCATAAGAATATGGCATGTTCCTACAACAATCATGAGACCACAATCAATTCATTGAGCAAGTTGAGCATTGCATTCTTAGGACTATCAGATAAGGCAAGAGGATGCGTTACAACTGACATGCCGACATGTTAACCGTTAGGGCAGATAAGGCATATTCAGAAGCATTGTTGGAGGAAAAGCGGTATGCATGAGTGCGCTAGTGGTTGAGATACAGGTAGATTGGCAATGCTCCGTTTTCTGAGATGCCATAAACCTAATCTAATGGACACCATGAATTGCACACCAGTAAGTAACGCATATAATGCACCAGAAAGATAAAACGCTCAATTGGCATGTAATACCCCAACTTTGACCCTTATGAAATATTGGCTTCTAATGTAAATATTGTATACATGCGTTGTATGTTTCCCTAGCGTGGAGCTCAAGGCCAAGGCCCCGTTAGTGTATGTTCAAATTTTATTTAAAATAAGCAAGCATTTGATATTTTGATACCCATGTGCTATTAAGCCATGGAATATTGTAAATTGATGTAAATGCTAATATTTCAATAAAATACCAAAACTGGCTATGGAAGCAACGAATGAGAAGGGGCCATGTGTATCCACTATGGAGTGGTGAGGGGGCTATGGGGATGAACCATACGCTGCCAAATGTCATTGTGAGAACCCATTTGACTTTCCTTGATAACATTTATTTATGTTGCAAGGAAGTTGTTGGAGATTTCAGTCCATGGCTTCAATGGAGCATGGGCAGCCCAGAAATTCGTATGGCAGAGTATGAGATCTGTTTTCTTATACCATAAGTCACTCTACCTCATGGAGATTGCTTCTTCCTCATCCCCATTGCATTGTGGAAGGGACCAACATCATTTTTCACCCAAAAACGAATTGCCAGCAGTGAGAAAAACCAGAAATCGCAACTTTGCAAGAACCCACGTTTTGAAGTGCCAAAACCACCTATATTTGGTATTGGACAGTGAAATCTAATGGGGGATCCATAGATATGAACCTTGGGGTGAATTTGAGAGCATTAGTTACTCCAAAATCCATTGGAAAACCCAGTTTTTATAGCCCAGAAAACCAGTGATGGGATTGAGTTATTTGATGAACAGAATTGTGAGAAATCCAATTATGAATGACTAAGCAGAGGTTGAATTTGCTTGATAAACCCAGTGAAGGCTAGAATCTCAAGAATTAGTAGCTAGACCTTTCTATACCCATCTTGAAGAGCACTGGAGGGAAGGGACGCCTGAGGGACTGTGTAGCAGAGAAGGGGACCTTCCTTGTGTTGTGTGTGTTAGGTAATGTGGGTGCCTTGACTGTTGAATTCATTTGATATGCTTGTAGCTCTGTGGTTGAGCTTACTGGCTTAGCATTGCCCTCCTTTGTCTGTTGTATGCTTGATAAACCCAACTGTGTGTTGGCTTAGCATAGTTGTTGAGTGAAATCACGGCTGTGAGTGAACCCAGCTAGTTCCTCCTTAGTGGATACACAACCCAGATCGGGGGTGATCTCTCAGCTGAAAGAATACAAGATGGATAGAGATCTATGGTTGGGTGGAATGTTGCTCTCACATAGCCAATTGTTTGGACAGCTTCATCTTCAAGATAAGTGTTCTCTGTGATTTACATTATATGCATTATGTGTTTTGCAGTGTGTTAATTCTTAATGTTAATTGTCCATGTTAATAAAATAAAAGGATTGTCTTAATAAAATCGACATGAAGTTTGTGCATAGCCTACGAATGGAATGGAAATCCCTGAGTTTTGAATCATCTTATTCCTATGTTAGATATGAGGATGCATTACTGTTTGTGTGCTTGCTACTATGTTTATTTCCGCTGTGTTTATTTGAAGTATGAGTCTGCACACAAGAAGATTTTAATTGTTATGAATTAATGAGTAATGTATGGGGCTGAGAGTGTCAATAAGCCCGGTAAGTCAGTAATGTTTCCTTCCTTGCATCGGATGGATGGAAGGGGATGCCACAGAGTGGTATCAGAGCCCAGCTTGCAGCACTACGGCTACTTGGGCCAAATTCTGAGTTACAGGCAAGTAACAGAATGGTTTTAACACAGTATTGGTGAAGATGGGGTGGCATTTTTTATTGGAAAAATGACAGAGTTAGAGTTTTCAGGTGTGGGGGAGGATCACACCATTGCATATAGCTCTCCAACAGATTTCCAACAGTACCAGACTCGCCTCATTTGGCCAAGGGACGAGGGAGTTATGAACCCCAGAAGTTACAGGAAACACAGGTGTTTTTTGCAGTTTCGGGCTGTCGGGTTTCGCGTTTCGAGAACGCGAATTTTCAAAATTTGTGTTTGGATTTCCAAAATTTCGAACCCGCAATTTTCGGCTTTCAGGCTGTCGGGTTTCAGGTTTCAGGAACGCGAATTTTAAAAATTTGCGTTTGGATTTCTGAAATTTCGAACCCGCAATTTTCAGCTTTTGGGCTATCGGGTTTCGGGTTTCGGGAATGCGAATTTTCAAAAATTGCACTCACTGGCTTAGCATTGCCCTCCTTTGTCTGTGTTCGGATACACAGGGTACTACCAAAGGACCGAACACCAAGAGCAACCACTTCACACAAACAGATCACAGATCAACACACCGATGTTTTGACGTGGTTTAAACCCTCTTGAGGGAAACACTCCACGGCCCCAACCAAATAGCTTCTACGGGACAATTTATTATGCAAAGAAAGAAAGTTACAAATGAGCTTCTCATAATCAATCAACTAAACAATGACCCTCCATGCTCTTTAAATAGAGATCATGGACCAATCGGGTGTTAAGCCATGGATCAAGGTTAGGTTTGATCTAAAGAGAAGTTGAGCCGTCGGATCACTCTATGTTGGGAACATATCATGACCATCGGATTAAGTATTTACAAATGCGTACTAATGCATACTGAAGAAACACACTATCCCTAACGGATTGATTACACAAGTTGATCTTAACTAACTTCTAAGTGTCTAAATATCCTAACATCCCCCCTTAAGAACAACTTGGGATAGGATTGAAGGATTTACAAAAGTGACACTATTAGGAGAAGGAAGGAGGCATTAGAGCCTATCCCCCCTTAATGACAAGTTCCTGAACTCCTAACATAGATCGAAGTTTAGAAAACTTCTCTTCTATAAGAGACTTGGTGAAGATGTCCGCAACTTGATCATCTATAGGGCGAAAGAGCACTTCAAGAACACGATCATGAACAAGATTTCTGATGAAGTGCATATGTAGCTCAATGTGTTTGTTGCGTTGATGTAGAACTGTATCTTTGGCAAGCTTGATGGCACTTTGATTGTCGCACCAAAGTGGAGTAGGCTACTGCTGCTCGAATCCAAACTCTGAAAGGATCTATCGAAGCCATAAAGCTTCCTGACTCGCATTAACTGCTGCTCGATATTCTGCCTCTGCTGAAGAAAGAGCAAGAGCTTGTTGTTTCTTACAAGCCCAAGTAATAGGTCCAGATCCCAGACTGAAAACATAACCTACAGTAGACTTTCGATCATCAGGATTGCCAACCCAATCTGAATCAGTGAAACCAACCAACAAAGGTTTCCCTCCTGTACTGTAATGAATCCCAAACTGGACTGTACCTCGAATATATCGAAGTATTCTTTTAGCTGCTTTCCACTGACTTTCATGAGGTGTCTGCATATAATGGGCAACATGACCAACAACAAAGGAAAGGTTAGGACAGGAATGAGTCAAGTATAAGAGACTACCAACAAGCTGACGATACAAGGTGGCATCGACTTTAGGTGAAGTACAAGTGGCAGAAAGTTTTACTCTAGACTGGAAGGGAGAAGGGGCTGGTGTACAATATTCCATGTGAAAGCGACGAAGAAGGTCACAAGCATACTTAGACTGAGAAAGAAAGATTCCTTCTTTGGTTTGCAAGACTTGGAGACCAAGAAAATAATGCAAATGTCCTAATTCTGACATTTCAAAATTTTGTTTAAGACTGGATTTCAGATGGATTATAAGCTTAGGGTCACTACCAGTAATAATAAGGTCATCAACATATAGAACAAGTATGATGAGATAGTTTCCTACTTTCTTGGTATAGACATTGGGGTCAGAATGGCATCTAGAAAAACCTATGTCAAGGAGAAAGTTATCCATTTTGGCATACCAAGCTCTAGGAGCTTGCTTAAGGCCATATAAGGATTTCTTAACGCGGCAGACAAGGCTAGAGTTATTTTGAACATAGCCAGGAGGTTTTTCCATGTAAATTTCCTCCTGTAAATCACCATGTAAGAAGGCAGACTTGACATCCATTTGATGGACTTCCCAGTTGTGTAAGGCTGCAAGGGAAAGAACAAGGTGGATGGAGTTCATTTTTGTGACAGGAGCAAAGGTTTCATTGCAGTCAATTCCTTCAACTTGGGAAAAACCTTTGGAAACTAACCTTGCCTTAAGTCTTTCAACACTTCCATCTGATGCATACTTAGTTCTGTAGACCCATTTACATCTGACAAGTTTTCTTCCTTTTGGAAGAGGTACAAGATCCCAAGTATCGTTCGCCATTAAGGAACGATATTCTTCATCCATGGCTGCATCCCAATCTGGAGTCCTTGAAGCTTCTACAAAATTTTCTGGATCATGATTCTCGGAAACTTGAGCCAAAAGAGAAGAGGCTCGCAGAAACTGAGAACGTGTTCAACGTTGATCTGTAGGATCACTGGCAAGATCACCAGCTGCTTCACATGTTGAACGGACCCATCGAGGAAGCACTTGTGCTGGTGCAATTGGAGGAACATGAGCAGGTAGAGGTGGATTTTCATCCTCACTGTCATCATCAGAAACTGGAGTTGAAAACCTGTCAAGGAAGTTGGAAGAAGAAGAAGAAGGCACAAATGCCGAATTAGACTCGCAGGCCAAAGATGGCACAATCGCCGAGTTAGGCTCGCAAGCCAAGAGATTTTCATAAAATTTAACATCTCTTCTAATGATTATATCATGAGAATGTGGTTGAAGAAGTCTATAACCTTTTACATCTTCAGAATATCCAACAAATATGCACTTTTCACTTTTAGGCTGTAATGCTTTCCGTTTTTCATGCGGAATGTGAGCCCAAGCTTCACTACCAAACATACGGAAGTGACTTACATCAGGTTTAGTTTTACTCCATGCTTCTTCCAGTGTTATACCTTGTAATGCTTTAGTGGGGGTGCGATTAACTATGTAATTTGCACAATTAATGGCTTCAGCCCAAAATTAAAGACTTAGTCCCTTAGATTGGATCATACAATTAGCCATTTCTTTTCAAGTGCGGTTCTTCAGCGCAACTACACCATTTTGTTGTGGTGTATATGGAACAGTGTGCTATTGTTGGATGCCTTGTTCAATGCAGAAAGTAGTGAACTTTTTGTTAACATATTCTCCTCCATTGTCAGATCTTAACTTAATAATTTGATGACCAGATTGTTTTTCAACAAGGGCCTTGTAGGCCAAGAACATGTTAAATACTTCGCTCTTAAGTTTTAGGAAATAAACCCAAGTGCGTCTGGTGTAATCATCAATGAAGGTTAAGAAATATTTGAAACCAGAAAAGGAAGTAGATGGAAGAGGACCACACAAGTCAGTATGCACAAGCTCCAAGGGAACCGAGGCATGCCAAGGGGCACGTTTGTCAAAACTGTCCCGATGATGTTTTCCAAGTACACAACCGAAACAAACACCATCTCTGCAAGATACCATCGGAAGACCTGTCACCATATTTTCTTTACATAGTTGTTTCAATGAGCAATAATTTAAGTGACCAAATCGCTCATGCCAAAGTTTGCTCAAGTTATCACTATGAGCAACAAAAACTGAAGGGAAAGGTGACGACCCGAAGTTGTTAAACTTGTACAACTTGGTAATATCATCAACAATTCCAGTAGCTAGGACCTATTGAGGATCTTTAAAATCCTTGATTACAACTTGGTGAGGTGTAAAGGTCACAGTTTTACCTTCACAAGAATGAGTGATCTGATAGACTGATAACAAATTGTAGGAAATTCTTGGAACACATAGTACATCACTAAAATGACCATTATCTACTGGAACTATTCCAGCTCCTACAACACTTAGAGATCTATCATCACCAACAAATATTTGTTTGGTGTTAC
Source organism: Larix kaempferi (assembly GCA_027924585.1). NCBI lineage: Eukaryota > Viridiplantae > Streptophyta > Pinopsida > Pinales > Pinaceae > Larix > Larix kaempferi. The sequence goes on along the minus strand of BSBM01000257.1, from coordinate 12,740,000 downwards.
ATTCATGCATAGTAGAAAAGATGGCTTGATCCTTAGCCATATGATAATATGCTCCAAAATCAATGAGCCATTCATTTGAAGTAGAAGAAGAAGATGCATTATAAGAATAACTAGAAGCACAAAGTGCATGTCCATGAGAGGCAGATTCTGAAGGCGAATCTAGGCTGATGTGGTGCTTCTTCATTGCTGCTTCCAAGGCTGCCATCTTCTTGAAACACTTAGATTCATCATGATTATCTTTCCCGCAATAGTTGCAAGGACGCTCAGTATTCTTGCCTTTCGGCTTGGATCTTTTGTCATTTTTTAAAGAAGGAGCTGACTGAGAAGGTTTTGGACCCTTGTTTGACTTGTTATTGTGAAAATTTTGTTTCTTGGGAGGCTTGGACTTTTCTTTCTGTTGGGACAATAAGGCTTTCCCAGATGTATCTGCATTGTTGATTATTCCAAGATGAATGAGTTTATCTTGTTCTCTAATCAATGAATCACAAAAGGATTCAAGACTAGGATCTTAATAGCTAGCTGCATTCAAGGATGCTTTCATGGAGTGAAATGTAGATATAAAAACAGAATATGCAGGTCCAAGTTTGGAAAGAATATGATAAATGCATTGTTTGTCTTCCCTCTCAATCTTACATTCTACACATAAGAATTTAAGAGTTTTGTACTTAGATAAATAATCTTGAATGCATGAAAAGTCACTTGGATTTAAAGAAATCAACTCATTTTCGAGTTGGTGACCTCGAATTTCATTGTGTTTACCAAACATAGATTCCAACTTGTCCCAAGCAGCATTAGGTTCATCAATTCCAAATATGTGGAATCGCAAATCAGTAGAGATTGACATCTCAATCAATCCACGAGATTCATCACATATATTTGCCCATTTTATTTTCTTATCATCATCAGTGGGTTCTTTTTCCTTCCCTGAGGTAATTATGAAAAATCTCCTACTTCATAGAACATCCTCCATAAGAGATTTCCATGAGAAATAGTTGGAACTGTTAAGTAGAATATCACAAGGGGCGGCCATATTTGTAAATTAATGGTTGTAAAAGAATAAACCAATAGTCTGGATTTGAAGAGCTCGAAAAAATAGGCGGTTTAAAAAAGAACGGCACTGAACACTAACTCTGTATGACGAAGTTATGCTTGAACAAAGAAACTGTTGAAGATGTCCCCAATAGTGACGTGGCAGCTAGAGAATGTCCAGCAAAAAAAAGAACCCCCCTCTTCCCAAGATGAACCTTTTGACAATCACTTTACAAGAAAGTTGCTTTAAGTAAACCACTTTTGTAAAATAAATGATTTCACTTTTACAATGATATTACTTTTAAATAGTGCAACAATAAAAAAAACTTAAGTGACTCACTTGTATATTTATTTTTTATTATTTAAGTGAGATGCACTTTTACAATAAAATAACTTGAAAATAGAAATTGCATGCACGTTTTCTTTTAAAAGTAACTTCCTAAGACTTGAACTCAAGACCTATTAAGGAATAAAGCAACTTTGAACCAAGTGAGCTAGATTAAAAGGTATGTAAAATATGGGAATGAGGAAGGGGGTTTTTTTTTTTTTTTTTACTCTTCTTGTTCGGTTTGCGTACTTGCCCTTTTTCCTGCAAAACAAACCACAAATCGAAACGAAAAAAACTTTTCCACACTTGTGGAGTTAGATCTTGTTACCTTTCCCGGAAAGTCTATGTTTTCTCTCTGTTTTTGATTTTCCGAGATCGCGCAAGGTGCACGGCAAAGAGTATACGCAGCCGAGAAAAACCCTTTCCCTTTCTGTTTCTGATTTGCCGAGATCGCTCAAGGTGCATGGCAAAGAGCATACGCAGACATGAAATCAACAATTCGAACCCAAAAAAAAATCTAACAATAAAAAATGATGAAATATGAGATTTTTTCCTTTTAAAAAAAATAAAAAAATGTGTCACTGTAACATTATACCTTCAGATCTGATGAAATATGCGTTTCTGGAGCTACTGGGAACCGTTTTCGATCAAACGAAAACTATTTTCCAATGGAAACGATGCTCTAGACGCAATGGACCAGCTCCCACAGCCTAGAAATGCACAGAAATACCAGAACTAGAAACCGTTTCGAGTTTCAGCAACAGCAGTTCAAGATCTAGATCATAACCGGAAGCGACACTTCATAAAAGCTATGATACCATGTTCGGGTACATAGGGTACTACCAAAGGATTGAAAACCAAGAGAAACCACTTCACACAAATAGATCACAGATCAACACACCGATGTTTTGACGTGGTTTAAACCCTTTTGAGGGAAACACTCCACGGCCCCGGCCAAATAGCTTCTACGGGACAATTTAGTATGCAAAGAAAGAAAGTTACAAATGAGCTTCTCATAATCGATCATCTAAACAATGACCCTCCATGCTCTTTAAATAGAGATCATGGACCAATCATGTGTTAAGCCACGGATCAAGGTTAGGTTTGATCTAAGAGAAGTTGAGTCGTCGGATCACTCTATGTCGGGAACATATCGTGACTGTCAGATTAAGTGTTTACAAATGCATACTAATGCATACTAAAGAAACACACTATTCCTAACGGATCTATTACACAAGTTGATCTTAACTAACTCCTAAGTGTCTAAATATCCTAATAGTCTGTTGTATGCTTGATAAACCCAACTCTGTGTTGGCTTAGCATAGTTGTTGAGTGAAATCATGGTTGTGAGAGAACCCAGCTAGTTCCTCCTTAGTGGATACACAACCCAGCTCAGGGGTGATCTCTCAGCTGAAAGAATACAAGTTGGACAGAGATCTATGGTTGGGTGGAATGTTACTTTCACATAGCCAGTTGTTTGGAAAACTTCATCTTCAAGATAAGTGTTCTCTGTGATTTACATTATATGCATTATGTGTTTTGCAGTGTGTTAATTCTGAATATTAATTGCCCATGTTAATGAAATGAAATGATTGTCTTAATAAAATCGACATGAAGTCTGTGCATAGCCTAGGAATGGAATGGAAATCCCTGGGTGTTGAATCATCTTATTCCTATGTTAGATATGAGGATGCATTACTGTTTGTGTGCTTGCTAGTATGTTTATTTCTGCTGTGTTTATTTGAAGTATGAGTCTGCACACAAGAAGATTTTAATTGTTATGAATTAATGAGTAATGTATGGGGCTGAGAGTGTCAATAAGCCCAGTAAGTCAGTCATGTTTCCTTCCTTGCATCGGATGGATGGAAGGGAACACTACAGAGTGGTATCAGAGCCCAGCTTGCAGCATTGGGGCTGCTTGGGCCAAATTCTGAGTTACAGGCAAGTAACAGAATGGTTTTAACGCAGTAATGGTGAAGATGGGGCGACATTTTTTATTGAATAAATGATAGGTTTATGCTTCTCAAGTTTGGGAGAGGATTACACCATTACATAGAGCTCTCCAACAGCTTTCCAACGGTACCAGAATCGCCTCATTTGGCCAAGGGATGAGGGAGTTATGAACCCTGAAAGTTATAGGAAACACAGGTGTTTTTCACAATTTCGGGGTGTCCGGTTTCGAGTTTCGGGAACGTGAATTTTCAAAATTTGCATTTGGATTTCCGAAATCCCGAATCCACAATTTTTGGCTTTCGGGCTGTCGGGTTTCGGGTTTCGAGTTTTGGGAACGTGAATTTTCAAAATTTACGTTTGGATTTCCGAAATTCCGAACCCGCAATTTTCGGCTTTCGGGCTGTCAGGAACACGAATTTTCAAAAATTGCGTTTGGATTTCCGAAATTTTGAACCAGCAATTTTCGGCTTTCGAGTTGTTGGGTTTCAGAAATGCAAATTTTTGAAATTTGTGTTTGGATTTCCGAAATTTCGAACCCGCAATTTTCGGCTTTCAGGTTTCGGGTTTCGAGAACGCGAATTTTCAAAATTTGCGTTTGGATTTCCGAAATTCTGAACCCACAATTTTCGGCTTTCAGGATGTCGGATTTTGGGTTTCGGGAACGCGAATTTTCAAAATTTGTGTTTGTATTTTTGGTCCAAAAATTGGAATTTTGGAAAAATGTGAGAAGTGGAAAGTAGTCAAACCCAGAATTTTATAGAAGACGAATGGTGCATCGGAACAGAGATCCGCGAGTTGCTGAGCGTTCCTTGTTATATAGACCAACTTCACCCAGTAGAAAACTTTTTGTGATTCCGGACCAAAATACAAATGTGTAAAATGTGCAGAATTATTGGTAAAAGTTGTCATTTTTGAAGTGATGTAGTTTCCACACCCGATGTCGGAATGGAGCAAGTGGATAGGCATTGGAAAGCTTATTCAGCAGGGAACAATGGTGCATAGGTAGAATTCGAATGGGGACATCAAACATCATAGATAATTAGAGTAGAAAAGTGTCAGTGACGGTTTGTCAAATTGTTGACAATATGAGCAATTTCCAGAATTGCATGAATGGGCAAAAGAAATGAATGCATAATAGTTATGTGAATTATTCCATCAGTTTGATTGTGTTAAATACTGAGGCTTTGTATTTCTATATGCATTCCTAATATGTCTAACAAATATTTTCATAATTCACAGTGCTTACAGCTCGTAAAATTAATAATTGTAGCAGAGGTAGCATATAGGAATAATGGTGACCATAAATGATGCTCAAGATCCTTATGAGAATGAAGAAGACGTCCTAGGAGAAAATGTGCATGAAGAGAATGTGAATATTGAATCCAATGGGAGAAGGGAGCAGGTGACTCCTCAGAATTTGGTTGAAACCATGGTGAGCTTCAATAAAAGATTGATGAAGGCTCAAGAAGAACAACACCAACTCAATGCTTCTATCTTGCAAAGTCTCACTGACTTGCAGTAGAGGATAAACCTTGGGTCCAACCCAAGCAATGTGGGTGAAGAAGGAAGAGATGCAGAGAGTTTCTCTAGAGGTTGTTCAAAGAAGAGGACTCCAAGCCCAAGGAAGAGTTTCGTGAGCAGAAAGCATAGAACACCTTCCTCTAGATCTTCTTCTAGCAAGTTGTGTGACTCCAGAGGTTCTCAAAGAAGTCCAAGGCATGTGCCTAGGATATTTAATGGATGAAAGAAGTCCAAGGGAATCCTACTGGGAGAATTCAGGAAGGCAAGGCCTCCCACCTTTGATGGTGTAATGTCCCCATTCAAATAAGTGCATAGTAAGACAATCCCATCAATCCTACTAGTTTCCTAGGTTGGATGGGCACATGTGGGATGGTAATAAGGAAACTAATAAATGATATTTATACATTAGAAGGGTTCAAGAATTTAATAAATATGATGAATAAATAAATTCAAGAGAAATTCTAGGTGGCAAGTGGTTTTGGAGACATATGGAGGTGGTGGGACCCACACTAGCTTGATTTTTCAATGACACATGGCAGCTCTCTCTTGCCAATTCGAATTCATGGGAAGGTGAACACTCTTGGGTGAGTTGGTAAGTCATAACACATGGCATTGAGCATATTAGGTCGAAATGGGAAGGAATAGTAACCTCCATGGGAGAGGAAGAGTCAAATTGGAGACTAGTGGACACATGGGCTAGATTCCCTAGTTTTATGACAACAATAATGAAGCATCTATGACATCTTATGACAAAATTCAGACCTGACTTCTTACACCTGACCATTATGACATGTCAGCCCCAAAAATAGGCTCAAGAAGGCGCTCATGGAGTTGGAGGAATCTAAAGAGACTCAAATTCGAATTTGGTAGAAGATGGAAGGTTGGAACTAGGAGACAAGTGGCAAATGAGGAATATTTTCTAAATGGAAAATTATTGAATCTATTGAGAGGATTTCGACCCCTTGAAGGCTAATGTTGGTTATAAAATGTAGAAATCAAGTATGAGAATGGCTTTTGATGATTTGAGAAAAATTGCATTTGTGAAGAGAGAGCTAGTGGATGACTAGTTTCTTGCCTTAGCCAATTTCGAGGGTGAAAGATTCCCATCCAAGTTGGTGTTTGGAGAGGCCACTCAGGTCTTTCATGGTGCTTTAATGGAGTTTGTATTTGCAGGTAGCAGCTACAGGAAGTTTCATGGTTTGGTTTAGTGCAGCACTTTCTCTCCACCGTTTCCAGTTTTGAAGGCATATTCGTGCTCCTTGAGGGAGGGCGTTTTTGGTGAGCTATTGTACTCTTTGGGGGAGCTTCTAATGCCCCATTTATTTTGTAATATGAAGTAAATACTCTGTTCTTCATCTCCAAAAATTTTCAGGTCTAAATTCCAAGTAGAAATGTATAAATCTCATTTTTAATGGAAGAACAATGCCATTTCCCCACTACCTTGTTGTGAGCCAATGTATTGATGATTATTTCGAATGTATGGATGATTCTATGATATATTTGTGATAAATATATTTCCATGGATGTCTTCTACAAGTTTCATGTACTGTACTTGAGCATTTGAAGCATTTTTACTCAGTTTAGTTGTATTTGGAGGTGAAATAGTGCCATTTCCCCAAGGGTCGAATTGGGGGTTTTTGCTGTTGAATGTGAGAGAGTTAGAACAGTATCAAAAATCAATTAATGCTGCATATGAGACCTTAATCACATACTTAACACATTATATACCTCTGTTCATAAATTTGTGGGAGTTTGGAGGCATTTGGAAGTCCATTTGCAGTGTTACCCGAGGGGGATTTGATGCACAAATTACTAGTCAAAATTACATATATTGATCAGAATACAAATCAAGTTTGCAGCAGTATTTGGAGGGCCATAAAACATCCCTGAACCTTATATTCAAGTCTAAATACCATTCATACACTCCTACAGAATATTTGGGAGCATTTGGGTTGATTTGGAGGTCAAAACAATAAAACTAGTCAAAGGTCGAAATTGGAAAAAAAAAAGTGGAAAATTGGGCATTTTAATAAAATTTGAAAAAGGGATATTACAGATGGAGAAGACAAGACTAGCCAAGAGGCAGAGGCATAGCTTCTTGGAATGAAGAAATATTTCAAAATTCAAGACTACTCAGGAAATGAGAAAGCCAGAATTGCCATTTACAATCTAAATGGCAGAGCTTCAATTTGTTGGGACAATCTCTTGCAAGTGAAAGGAATCAGTGAGAGGAAGATCAATTGGGAGAGATTCAAGAAGTACTTCAAGGAGAAATACCTTTTTTCTAGGTATTATGACACTAAGAGAAAAGAGTTCAATGAACTCAGATTGGGGCAAAAATCTATGGAAGAGCATGTCCACAAGTTTTTGGAATTACTGAGGTATGTTGACTATATCAAAGATGAGAGGATAAAAATCCAATGTTTCCTTGGGAGTCTACCTCAAAGTTTCAAAGAATGGATTGAGTTTGTTAATCCACCAAGTCTTGATGAAGCCATTAGAATGGCAATGCATTGCTATGAGCAGAATAAAGGAAAAACAGAGGTTAACCAAGCTTGGAAAGGAAAGCCAAGAGGGAGGTTTGATCAAAAGAAGAGTGGCTTCAATGTTGATGTATATGTAACTTCGGAATGTATTTCATCTATGTATTTTATATATATTTATTGTACCCTTATAAGAGATGTGTCATTCCTCTATAAGGAAGTGTCGTCATGTGGATTGACAAGTGTCGCAAGTGTGTGCACTTGCCGATGGGTTATTAGACCACCATGTGGGGTCGGCCCTGAATTATATATATTATAATGTGGATGTACCTAGCTAGACAAGTCGGCCCCATAAGGTCACTGGGAAAAAAGGTTAGTATAAATAGAGATCGGAGATCTCTATTTTACTCAATCAGAAAAGTAACTCACTCTCACTCAGAAAGTGGCGCACTAATGAGGAGGAGGATCATCTGCTACTAGGAGACTATCTTAGTGTATTTTGGTTGTACTTTGGTTGAACCATTGCTCTCTCTATCTCTGAGGAAGTTGTGGATTTTTTCACCTTAGGGTTTTCCCCACGGAAACTCTGTGTCTCTTGTCTCTTATGCTTTTGATTCTTGTGATGCTTGTCATACTTATTGTGATTGGCATGCATTGATATACTGCATATGTTATTCTCTCAGTAAAGATCCTAGAGTATTGTGAATTAATGCTCAAAATTTAACATGGTATCAGAACTAACCTGAGAAGAAGACATTTTGCATTGACGGAAGCTTGAGTTCCTTGTTTATTGGGTTTCTCTCCACATATTTTTGAAAATCAGTATAGTAGATTGACTCTACTCATCACGGCGCATCTGTCTGTCCAATCAAAATTCAATTCCGAGCATTTTCAGATTTGGCCCTAAAAATTAGGGTCTCCACAAAAATAGGAATTTCTGGAATCTGAAGGCACATCTGGAAGCTCCTTGCAAAAATTGAAGTTTAGAGCTTTGGATCGAGATTTTTGGCTGGGTAGATCTCCGAGAAAATCAAACCCTAATTCAGGGCTCTCCCTAGTGAACCCGAGAGGACAAAAAGGCAATTCTGAAGGGAAAAACTTTGTTGATCTCAAATTCTGAATACACCAGGCTGATCAGCTCATCAAGGCGCATCTTTCTATCCTTTCAAAAATTTGAAATTCACATTTTGAATTTTTAGGGTTTTTCCGATAAACCCTAATCCGGGACGAGATCCAGTTTTTAGCATTTCAAGTGGTAAGACCTAAATCTTTTCTATTTCCATTTGAAGTACTCTTTAAGATGTCTCTCCACACCAAGCTTGAGGATAAGCTTGAAGGGGTTGATAACTTCCGAGCCTGGAAGTATAGGATTGGGTTAATCCTGGAAGAGAATGAGTTGGACTCATATGTGAAAGAAGACATCCCTATCCCAGAGGATGAAGAGGCCAAGGTATTGCATAAGAAGAATTTGGTCAAGGCAAAGAGAATCATTGCTAATTCTATCAAAGACCATCGCATACCCCATGTGTCTTCTCTTAAGACACCCAAAGAGATGTTTGACTCTTTGACCAAGCTATTTGAAGGGAAGAACATAAATCGGAAGATGACCCTGCGGAACCAATTGAAAGGAGTAAAGTTTCAGAATGGAGAAACCATTCAATCTTATTTTTCAAGGGTCTCCCAGATCAAGGAACAACTAAAAGCAGTGGATGAAATGGTGGAGAATGGTGAAGTGGTGATGACCACTTTAAATGGCCTACCCAGGTCATCGGATTCCTTCATTCAAGGAATTTGTGCAAGGAAGAAGTTGATCTCCTTCAACATATTGCGGGAAGAATGCTCTCAAGAAGAAGCTAGACTTATAGCTCGTGAGGAAAAGATGGGAGGTGAAGATCAAGCTCTTGCATCTCACACCAAAAGAAGCAAAACCAAGAAGGAGCACTCTCGCCACAATAGATCCTATCAAAAGAGTAAGAAGGACCTAAGATGCTTCACATGCAATGAGAAGGGTCACTTTGCTTCAGATTGTCCCAAGAACAAAAGGGATAATAACAACAACTCCAGTAAGAAGAAGAAGGGCAGCAAAAGAAGGTTTCATGCTCATGCTGCCGAAGATGATGAACCCCCAAAGAAGAAGGCTAGGGCAGAAAGTGATAGTGATGATGACTCATCAAGTGACGAAGAGTATGTTCTGATCTCTGCTCTCACAGGTACTATCTCCCATGGTTGTAATGATTGGTTAATTGACAGTGGGGCTTCCAAACACATGACTGGGTTTAAGGAATCTTTTGTGAACCTATCGAACATGAATCACCCCATAAGGTGAAACTTGGGGATGATTATCAATACCCAATCAAAGGAAGTGGTGAAGCCTCCTATAACCTAGATTCTGGAAAATCTTTGAAGATGAAAGAAGTCCTTTATGTACCTGGGCTCAAGAAGAACTTACTGTCCATCTCTGCATTGGATGCAAAAGGTATGAGGGTTGCATTTGTGGATGGCCAAGTCCTAATGTGGCCAAAGGGTAAAACAATCGATGATGCAGTAGTGATTGGAGAGCAAGAGGGAGGTTTGTACAAATGGAAGGGACAACCTGAACATGCTATGGTGCATGAATCCATGGAGCCACGTGAACTTTGGCATAGAAGACTTGCTCATATGCACTATAGGGCACTTCCAATTGCAAGCAAGGCTGTAGAGGGTCTTCCTAAAATCAAGACCAAACATGAAGGTGTTTGCAAAGGATGTGCAAAAGGTAAGAACACTAAGAAGGTTTTCCCAAGCAGTGAAAGCAAGGCAAAAGATATCCTGGAAATCATCCACTCAGATGTATGTGGTCCTATGTCATCCAGTTCTCTTTGTGGGTATGTTTACTATGTCTCATTTATTGATGACTTCTCAAGGAAGACTTGGGTATACTTCTTGAAGAACAAAGATGAGGTGTTTGATAAGTTCAAGGAATTCAAAACCTTGATGGAGAATCAAACTGAAAAGAAGATCAAAACATTCAGATCCGACAATGGTGGAGAATTCACCTCAGGTGACTTCAAGAAGCTTTGCAGTGATTCAGGGATTAAGAGGGAGTTGACTGCTCCTTATAATCCTCAACAGAATGGAGTTGTAGAAAGGAAGAACAGAACTATCATAGAAGCAGCAAGGGCAATGCTGCATGACCAGGATTTACCTATGCATCTATGGGTAGAAGCAGCTAGAACAGTTGTATATGTGCAGGACAGAACACCCCACAAGATATTGGACAGCAAGACACCAGAAGAGGTCTTTTCTAGTAAGAAACATGAAGTCATCCATCTCAGAATATTTGGTTGTCCAATATACACTCATGTCCCAAAGGAAAAGAGGACTAAACTAGATCCTTCAGGAAAGAAGGGTATCTTTGTGGGTTACAGTGAAAGCTCGAAGGCCTACAGAATATACTTTCCAGGGTTCAAGAAGATTGATGTCAGCAGGGATGTAACATTTGATGAAAACTCAGCATTCATCAAATCAAGGAAGGAACCTATCGAAGTTTATGAAGAACCTAAGGAAACTAGATTTCAAGACACTACCATGACTGAAGCAGTTCCAGAAGTTGTTCGTGAGTTTGAAGATCTGCAAGAACCTATAGATCCACCCCGTGAGGATAACTCTCATAAGAGGAAACCTGCATGGGCTAGAGAGCTCATTCAAGATGCAGAAAGATTAGGCATTCCAGAAGAAGAACACAGAGCAAAGAAGAGAACCAGATCACATACCAGCTATGTTGCTTTACTCTGTGACATTATGAACAAAGAGCCTTCCAGTTATGAAGAAGCAGCAGAAAAGAAAGAATGGAAGGATGCCATGGTTGAGGAATACCAATCAATAATGAAGAATGATGTTTGGGATGTTGTCCCAAGACCTAAAGAGAAGTCTGTTGTGACTTCCAAATGGATCTTCAAAATCAAGCATGCTACAGATGGCAGTGTAGAGAAAAACAAGGCAAGATTCATAGCTCGTGGCTTCTCTCAGAAAGAGGGTATAGATTATGAAGAAACTTTTGCACCTGTAGCCAAGTATACTTCCATCAGAACAGTACTTGCCCTGGCTGCAGCAATGAAATGGAAAATACACTAGATGGATGTCAAGACTGCTTTTTTGAATGGTGTAATGGAAGAGGAAGTATATGTGGAGCAGCCACTCGGTTTTGAAATACATGACAGGGAGTCATATGTATGCAGATTGAAGAAAGCCTTGTATGGCTTGAAACAAGCTCCCAGAACTTGGTATGGTAGGATGGACAGTTTCCTATCTAGTTTGGGCTTTACCAAGAGTAAAGCAGATTCCAACCTTTACTACAAGGTTGAGGAAGGGAATCCTGTGATTCTACTCCTGTATATGGATGACTTATTTGTAACAGAAGATGACAGACTAATTGCAGATACTAAGAGGAAGCTTGCTATAGAATTCGATATGAAAGATTTGGGAATGATGCACTATTTCCTAGGTATGGAGGTGTGGTAGAGTATAGGTGGGATCTTCCTTGGTCAAGGGAAGTACACAGTAGATATCCTGAAGAGATTTGGGATGATGGATTGCAAGGCCATGGCCACACCTATGGCATCGAATCTGAAGCTTATATGTGATGCTTCATCCGATCCGGTTGATGTCTCTATGTATCGTCAGATGATTGGGTCCTTGATGTACTTGACGAACACGAGACCAGACATTTGCTTTGCTGTGAACACATTGAGTCAGTTCCTGACAGATCCGAGGAGTGTTCACCTGGTTGCTGTAAAGCATGTTTTGAGGTACCTGAAGGGTACAGTGGATTATGGGCTCAAGTATGAGCGAATCAAAAGTTTAACCTGCAGGGTTATGTTGATTCAGATTGGGCTAGTAGTGCTGCAGATAGGAAGAGCACATCTGGTTGTTGCTTCAGTATGGGATCAGGTGTGATCTCTTGGTTTAGCAGGAAGCAATCGTGCGTAGCACTGAGTACAACTGAGGCAAAGTATGTTGCAGCCTATTCAGCTAGTTGTGAGGCAGTATGGCTACGGAAGCTACTGTCTGAGTTATTTGATCTCCCGTTGGATGCTACTGGTATCTTCTGTGATAACCAGAGTTGTGTGAAGCTGTCCGAGAATCCAGTGTTTCATGATAGGTCGAAACACATAGAGATCAAATATCACTATATCAAGGATATGGTGCAGAGAGGAGCTGTGAAGCTCCTGTATGTTGCAACGGACGAGCAAATTGCAGATGTGCTAACGAAGCCACTAACCAGGGTGAAGTTCGAGTACTTCAGAGAGAGGCTTGGCGTTCTTCAGATCGAGGACACTTCGAGGAAGAAGTGATGGACACATCTGCTGAAGCCATTCCAAGCATGTTGGAAGGAGGATCCTTCACATGGCTGTGGATGTAAGCGTTGGATGATGAGCATCAGGATGATGTTCTGGTTTCTGCTAGATATGATCAGTTGGATAATTTTTATGTATGTATGTATGCATCATGTTGGATGCTGGATATGATTAGTTGGATCATTTATATGTATGTACGCATCATGTTGGATGCTGGATATGATCGGTTGGATCATGTGTATGTATTTTTGTATATGCATCATGTTGGATGCTTGGACCATGTATCTGTATATGTATAAGGTGGATACATTGTATGATCAAGTGGATCATGTATGATGATATGTATCATGTATTTGTATGTGTATCAGGTGGATACATTGTATGATCAGGTGGATCATGTATGATGATATGTATCAGGTAGATACTTGGTATGCATCAGGTAAACGCATTGTATGATCAGGATGATCATGGATGACAAGCTTCAGGATGTTGCTCCAGATTACATTCAGCAGGATGTTGCAGTGATGATGATCAGGATGATCATGTGTACATCAGGATGATGTATGGTGAGTATCAGGTTGATACTCTATAGCCATGGATCAGGTTGTACAGATGAGCTTATAATTCGTTGCCCTGGGAGATTTGCAGATAGTCTTTCGAGGTTTTTCCTATGGCATGTAATTCGGTGCCCTGGGATATCTGAAAAATGCTCTTTCGAGGTTTTTCTCTGGGAGGACATATAATTCGTTGCCCTGGGAGATCTGCAGATAGTCTTACGAGGTTTTTCCTATGGTATGTAATTCATTGCCTTGGGATATCTGGCAGTTGCTCTTTCGAGGTTTTGTCCTTTGGCATATAATTCGTGTCCCTGGGAGATCCGATATGTTGGGCTGTGTGCCCGTAATCAGTCCTGGGATGCTCTTGCGAGGTTTTTCCATGACCACATGTAATTCGTGCCCTGGGAGATCCTATATGTAGAGTTGTCTGCTCGTAACAGCCTGGGATGCTCTTGCGAGGTTTTGTGGTGACCACATGTAATTCATGCCCTGGGAGATCCTATAGGTAGAGCTGCGTGCTTGTAACAGCCTGGGATTCTCTTGCGAGGTTTTGTGGTGAGGTCACATATAATATGGCCCTGGGAGATCCTATAGGTAGAGCCGTGTGCTCGTAACAGCCTGGGATGCTCTTTCGAGCTTTTGTGATGCACGTAATAAGTCCTGAGGATTCCATAGTATGGCCAGTGATGACGAAGACCTGCAGGTGGTGGGCCTACATCCAGTATGAAAAAGGACTGGCTCTGTAGGACTTCCTATGACTAGTAGAGTCAGAGATTGGTTGAGATAGCAGCAATAGTGACGATGACGATGACGATGCATCGATGATGATGATCCCGAGAAGAAGACTTGTCTAGCAGATCTGTGTCGAGAAATACCTTCCTAGTTAAGAGGGAGTGTTGATGTATATGTAACTTCGGAATGTATTTCATCTGTGTATTTTATATATATTTATTGTACCCTTATAAGAGATGTGTCATTCCTCTATAAGGAAGTGTCGTCATGTGGATTGACAAGTGTCGCAAGTGTGTGTATTTGCCGATGGGTTATTAGACCACCATGTGGGGTCGGCCCTGAATTATATATATTATAATGTGGATGTACCTAGCTAGACAAGTCGGCCCCATAAGGTCACTGGGAAAAAAGGTTAGTAAAAATAGGGATCGGAGATCTCTATTTTACTCACTCGGAAAAGTAACTCACTCTCACTCAGAAAGTGGCGCACTAGTGAGGAGGAGGATCATCTGCTACTAGGAGACTATCTCAGTGTATTTTTGTTGTACTTTGGTTGAGCCATTGCTCTCTCTATCTCTGAGGAAGTTGTGGGGTTTTTCACCTTAGGGTTTTTCCCACGGAAACTCTGTGTCTCTTGTCTCTTATGCTTTTGATTCTTGTGATGCTTGTCATACTTATTATGATTGTCATGCATTGATATACTGCATATGTTATTCTCCCAGTAAAGATCCTAGAGTATTGTGAATTAATGCTCAAAATTTAACATTCAAGCCACCATTTAGAGATCAGCCTAGAACCTTTCCACAAGGGCAGCAAGCAAGGAGTGGATTCAAACCAGCAGTAGCAGTAGACAAAGCATCAAAGGGACCAATTCAGTGTTGGGGATGTGGAGAAAACCACATGCTGAAGGATTGTCCACATCGAAAGGATAATCCCCAAAGGTTGCACAACTTAAAGGGAGCGGCTATAGTGGAGGACATGGCAAGGGCAATGCCTCGAATTTATGCAACATTGGATAATCATCAAACAGACCATCAATCATCAGTTGTGGAATTTCAAGGTAAGATTGCTAAGCAATCTATTTCTGTTTTGATTGATCTAGGATCTACTCATAGTTATGTTTCTTCAAAAGTGGTTGAAGGTTGTTCTTTTAGAAAAGTGAAGCATAATAAATCTTGGCTAGTTCAATTATCCACATGGACCAAGAGAAAGGTTAGTGAAGTGGTGGTGGAGTGCCCCATAGAATTGAATTGACTCCACACACATGCAGATTTAAATGTTCTAACTTTAGGATCTTATGATGCCTTGATTGGCATGGATTGGTTGGAAAAACATAGAGCCAAATTGGACTGTTATGAGAAATCACTTGAATGTATTGATGAAGAGGGAAGACCAAGATTGGTAAGAGGAATTTCCAAGCAAGTTTCAGTAAGTCAGATTTTAGCCCTACAATTGAAAAAGTTTTATAAGAAAGGTTGTAAATTGTATGCAGTCCATATGTCAGATTCATCAGAGGACAAGGGTCCAAGGATAGAAGATTTCTCATGATTGCAAGAATTCCAAGATGTATTTCTGGATGAAGTCCCGGGACTACCACCAAAGAGAGATATTGATTTTACCATCAATCTTGTTCCAGGGGTAGCACCGAATTCCAAAGCTCCTTATAGAATGAGTGCACCGGAGTTGGTAGAATTGAAGATGCAGCTGCAAGAATTAATGGACAAAAGGTATATAAGGCCTAGTGTGTCTACTTGGGGAGCATCGGTGTTATTTGTTAAGAATAAGGATGGGACTCTAAGGCTGTGTATTGATTACAAGCAGCTCAATAAAGTGACAGTCATGAACAAGTATCCATTGCCAAGAATTGATGACTTGTTTGATCAAATGAAGGAAGCTAAAGTGTTTTCCAAGATTGACTTAAGGTCTAGTTATCATCATGTAAGGATTAAAGAAGAAGACATTCACAAGACAACTTTTAGAACTAGATATGGTTATTACAAGTTCACCGTGGTGCCATTTGGTCTTACCAATGCACCTGCTACATTCATGTGTCTCATGAATAGTGCATTCAACAAATATTTGGATAAGTTTGTGATTGTGTTCTTGGATGACATTCTTGTCTATTCAAGGAATGAAGAAGAACATGAGGAACATATAAGGATGGTGTTGCAAGTCCTTAGAGAACATCAGTTGTATGCCAAGTCAAGCAAGTGTGAGTTTTACCAAAAGAAGGTGCAATATTTGGGTCATGTCATTTTCTGAAGAAGGTATTGCAGTGGAGCCAGAAAAGATTAATGCCATCATGGATTGGTCTACTCCAAAGAATGTTTCAGATGTTAGATCTTTTATGGGTCTTACTGGTTACTACAGAAGGTTTATTGAAGGCTTCTTCAGGATAGCTCATCTGATCACTTCATTGCAGAGGAAAAATATCAAGTTTGTATGGTATGAAAAGTGTGAGAAAAGCTTCCAGCAATTAAAAGAGATACTTACCAACGCTCCTATTTTGAAGATAGCAGATCCAAAGAAGGATTTCGTGGTATGCACAGATGCTTGCATTGAAGGGCTAGGTGGAGTACTCATGCAAGAAGGCGTTGTGATTTGCTATGAGTCAAGGAAGTTAAAAGAGCATGAAAAGAATTATGCCACACATGATTTAGAATTAGCAGCCATAGTGCATGCTCTCAAGATGTGGAGACATTATTTGATGGGAAGAAGATTCGAGCTTCGAACAGACCACATGAGTTTGAAGTATTTGTTTGATCAACCAAACTTGAATGCTAGGCAAGCTAGGTGGATGGAGTTTCTTTGTAAATTTGATTTTGAAATTAAGCATGTAAAAGGGAAGGAGAATAAGGTTGCAAATGCTCTTAGCAGAAAATTTCATGTTGCAGCAGTAAGTATGTGCAAGTCAGATTTGAAGACAAGAGTCATTGAAGCCCAGAACAGTGATGGCACTTGCCTTCAAATTAAAGAGAAGTTGCAGTAGGGTAATGTGGATGAAAAGTGTGCGGGATATTAGCTTGGTGAAGACAATATCCTCATCTACAAAGATAGGTTGTACTTTCCAAATAGTGTAGATTTGAAGAAGCTAGTGATGGATGAAATTCATCAAATGCCATACTCTGGACATCCATGATACCAGAAGACTATAACAGCAGCAAGAAAGCAATACTTTTGGCATGGCATGAAGAAGGACATACCTAAGTACATTGCTAGATGTCAAAAATGCCAACAGGTCAAGGCAGAGCACCAACATCCAGCAGGATTGTTGCAGCCCTTACCCATTCCGGAATGGAAGTGGGAAGTGATCTCTATGGATTTTATAACAGGTCTTCCCATGACAGTGAAGAAGCATGATTCAATCATGGTTGTGGTGGACAAGCTATCAAAGGTAGCTCACTTTATTCCAGTCAAGTCCACTCACAAGGCTAATGACATTGCAAACATCTTCATCAGAGAGATATTCAAGTTGCATGGATTGCATAAGGCAATAATTTCTGATCGTGATACAAAGTTCACTTCCAATTTTTGGAAGGGATTATTTCAGGAATTGGGAACTAAATTGAATTTCAGTACAGCATATCATCCTCAAATAGATGGCCAAACTGAGAGGGTGAATCAGGTTCTTGAAGACATGCTGAGAATGTATGTGATGGATAAACCATCCAAGTGGGAGGATTACCTACACTTGGTAGAGTTTGCATACAATAATGGACATCATGCATCCTTGGGAATGAGTCCATTTGAGGCATTGTATGGCAAGGGATGCAGGACTCCAATGAATTGGGACAACCCGGTGAACAGGGTAGTACTTGGACCAGAGATGATCAAGGAAATGGAATAGGAAGTTGCTAAGATTAGGCAGAATTTAAAGGCAGCTTAGGACAGGCAAAATAGTTATGCAGATTTGAAAAGAGTGCATAAGGAATTTCAGATTAGAGATCATGTTTATTTGAGAGTGAAACCGAGGAAGAGTTCTCTCAAGTTGGGGAGTTATGCCAAGTTGTCACCAAGATATTGTGGGCCATTTGAATTCCTTGATAGGATCGGGCCAGTTGCATATAGAATTGCATTTCCTGCTAACATAAGAGCTCATAATGTTTTCCATGTATCTTTGCTTAAGAAGTATATACATGATCCTAATCATATGATTGATTGGAATGTGATACAAGTGGAACCCGAGGGAGAGTTCCAAGTAGAGCCTATGCGCATCCTCGACAAGAAGGTCACTTTGCTCTGGAACAAAGCCATTGGGAAGGTAAAGGTCCAATGGGAGCACCTTAGCCCCGATGAGGATACATGGGAGCTGGAGGATGCCATGAGGGAGGCATTCCCATTTTTGTTCAGTTTTGAGAACACCAAGGATGGTGTTGTTCTAAGTGGGAGGGGAATGTAATACCCCAATTTTGACCCTTATGAAATATTGGCTTCTAATTTAAATATTGTATACATGCGTTGTATGTTTCCCTAGCGTGGAGCTCAAGGCCAAGGCCCTGCTAATGTATGTTCAAATTTTATTTAAAACAAGCAAGCATTTGATATTTTGATACCCATGTGCTATTAAGCCATGGAATATTGTAAATTGATGTAAATGCCAATATTTCAATAAAATACCAAAACTGGCTATGGAAGCAATGAATGAGAAGGGGCCATGTGTATCCACTAAGGAGTGGTGAGGGGGTTGTGGGGATGAACCATATGCTGCCAAATGTCATTGTGAGAATCCATTTGACTTTTCTTGATGACATTTATTTATGTTGCAAAGAAGTTGTTGGAGATTTCAGTCCATGGCTTCAATGGAGCATGGGCAGCCCATAAATTCATATGGCAGAGTATGGGCTCTATTTTGTTGTACCACAAGTCACTCTACCTCATGGGGATTTCTTCTTCCTCATCCCCATTCCATTGTGGAAGGGACCAGCATCAATTTTCACCCAAAAATGAATTGCCAGCAGTGAGAAAAACCAGAAATCGCAACTTTGCAAGAACCCACGTTTTGAAGTGCCAAAAACGCCCAAATTTGGTATTGGACAGTGAAATCCAATGGGGGATCCATAGATATGAACTTTGGAGCCAATTTGAGAGCATTAGTTACCCCAAAATCCATTGGAAAACCCAGTTTTTATAGCCCAGAAAACCAGTGACGGGATTGAGTTATTTGATGAACAAAATTGTGAGAAATCCAATTGTGAATGACTAAGCAGAGGTTGGGTTTGCTTGATAAACCCAGTGAAGGCTAGAATCTCAAGAATTAGCAGCTGGACCTTTCTATACCCATCCTAAAGAGCACTGGAAGGAAGGGATTCCTAAGGGACTGTGCAGCAGAGAAGGGGACCTTCCTTGTGTTGGGTGTGGTAGGTAATGTGCGTGCCTTGACTATTCAATTCATTTGAGATGCCTGTAGCTATGTGGTTGAGCTCACTGGCTTAGCATTGCCCTCCTTTGTCTGTTGTATGCTTGATAAACCCAACTGTGTGTTGGCTTAGCATAGTTGTTGAGTGAAATCATGGTTGTGAGTGAACCCAGCTAGTTCCTCCTTAGTGGATACACAACCCAGCTCGGGGGTGATCTCTCAACTGAAAGAATACAAGCTAGACAGAGATCTATGGTTGGGTGGAACGTTTCTCTCACATAGCCAGTTGTTTGGACAACTTCATCTTCAAGATAAGTGTTCTCTGTGATTCACATTATATGCATTATGTGTTTTGTAGTGTGTTAATTCTGAATGTTAATTGCCCATGTTAATGAAATGAAATAATTGTCTTAATAAAATTGACATGAAGTCTGTGCATAGCCTGGGAATGGAATGGACATCCCTGGGTGTTGAATCATCTTATTCCTATGTTAGATATGAGGATGCATTACTATTTGTGTGCTTGCTAGTATGTTTATTTCCACTGTGTTTATTTGAAGTATGAGTCTGCACGCAAGAAGATTTTAATTGTTATGAATTAATGAGTAATGTATGGGGCTGAGAGTGTCAATAATCCCAGTAAGTGAGTCCTGTTTCCTTCCTTGCATCGGATGGATGGAAGGGGACGCCACATGGCATCTTGACAGAGCACACCCGTGGGTAGCTTATCCACGCTAAACTAATAATAATAAAAGAACAATCCTCCACATGGCGCGAGAGTCCTGCATGCTTTGAGCAGGCACTCATGGCACATAGATGGAGACACAAGCCCATTCCAAAGTAGGAGAAAAACGAAAAACGCCAAAATTTTAATGAAAGTAATGTAATCACAGCAATGGCACCAATGAGTACTAGAAATAATGCAGTTGGATTCCTATTAGAAATATGATAATATTTAATATTTTCCCATTCATAACGTCCAAGATCATAGACAAGCTTGCAAGGATGTGGCTTAGACAAAACACAATTAGCCAATGGCCAAAAGCATCTCATTCAATAAATTTAAGCTCCATGTGGAACGGTTTTCTTACCACAATCTCCATCTCCATACATTATTTATCTTGCCACTAAGATTCACTAGTAGAAACGGGCATGGCATAGGCATAGGAAAAACCACAATGGTCAAAGGCCCAAGTGCCTTATCTCATACATTTATTTCCCTGAAGGCCCAAGAAGCGCCTACGCATCCCGGAGATGAAGAAGAGCCTGCGCATTCAACAGGCATAGGTCATGCACCATTTTATTTGATCTATATCAAGAACGCATTGCTAGTTTGTTCTAATTTTATTTTTGTTGTAGATGTCGCAGAACAATAGTCAGGCCTACGTATAGGAAGGCAGGTGGCATCCCGGGGGGGCGCATATAGAAATGCATTTCTATGATTTAAATGTCTGGAAATGACCTATTGCAATTTAACTGAGCTTTCCTAAAATTTGTCTGTTGGTATATGATGAAGAGTGCACCCAATATTCTGATGGGGAGATTCGAATTAGGATGCCTACTAGGGCAAGGGATGTTTGCCAAGGTATATCTTGCGAAAAACCTAGAGACTAGAGAGAGTGAAGAGTGAAATTGGATTCAAATTCGTATCTGATAAAAGATCTGCCAATATGGTAGCAAACCAGATAATCAAATTGCTGTGAGAGAAGGAAAATGGAATATGAAAGGAAAGAAATAGAGAGAAATTTCAAATCTTTGATGTTTAATATCTGAAGCATCATTTTTTTTTCATACAATACGATCCATTTTTTCTAATGGAAGAAATCCTAAAAATAATTGAATTTAAACATTCATGACAGATGTTTCACCTTCACAAATTACATATATATTTTTCTTAGTGACAATGAAAACAAATGCTTTTACTGTAGGTGTAGATTTCAAATCTTTCATGCTTATGTCTATAGAAAATTAAAATCATTTTCAGAAATGCTTCTTGTTCTAATGAAAGAAAAGCATCAAAGGAACCAAATGCTTCTTGTTGTAATGAAAGAAAAGCATCAAAGGAACCAAGCTCACTATCTTCAGAGAGGCTAAAAGTTATAAGGTTTGGAAAATTAGCCGACTTTTTTTTTTTTGATAAATCCAAATTAGGTAAAAAGTATTGAATACCATAAATGAAAGGTCATACGTTTGATGATATATAATATATAAATCCAACCGGCAGCAACAGAAATCTAATCGATTTCATGGTAGCAATATATGTAGAGTTTTCAATATCAAAACAAAAGATATATAAACCAAAATAGAAAAACTAAATGGGGATCTGCACCTGGCATCAACACATAAAAGGTATAACCCGTGGATATTAATCCCACTGATCTGAAGCATAAATGCAACACATAAATTGAAATAAACTAAAGAATATCGATCCGTTCGATAAAAAATGCAGAACGCATTCAAACAAGGAAAGAAAGAAATTGTTGAAGATCGATTTCCATCGATCAATATGCGGAATGCTGGCATAAACATACACTGAAAACAAAGATCAAAAGATAGCATAAATATATACTGAAACAGAGATCGGTGCAAAAAGATAAAAACATGATACTATACAGGGATCTGGCTCTATGATCCATCCCTTCCCAACTCCTAGGGGCTTCCCCCAACCACTACCGTGCGCCCATTAACCTGAATCTTTAAATTTTACAGAGATTTAGGGTTTTTTTTTGTTTTTACAACCTAGCAGTTCTAGATTTGACATAAGCACATTATTGATTTTGATTAACTGGAAAAAAATCTCATGGGTCTTGAGGGTTTGAACTTAGCTCTGATACCAAATGTAAGAACCATAAAACTCATAAAACCCATTAAATAATAAAGAATATTAAATATACATGCAGATCTGATCCAACACAGAAATCTCATAAAATGTTACATCTTATAAAATCCAGAAGCAACAAGAACAACATGCATAGAAGATCTGACAAAAAAATGGATCTAATCAATAAATACAGAAATATGCTATGAAAATCATACCTGGTTAGATTACCTAGGAGCTACTATTACCTTGATAGCTCCAGTAGTGCAACTGAAGGTGGGGGGACGACTCTCCACCCAACCAACCCCCAGCCAAAGGCTGAGGCCCCCGAGCCCCCAACAATTAACCCTATGCCAGTGCTATCTTGCTTTCCTCTCCTCCAGAGCTCCTCTTCCAAGATGCCCAAAGACAAAAAGATCAAAAAAAATTCCCTCTTCACTTCTTCTCCTCCTTTTATCTCCTCCTTCTCCCAATTTCTTAATTTCTTATTTAATGCAATTTGTTTTCCCTTATTTTCTTTCATATTCCCCATTATATTATTATCTTACATTATTTTATATTTATTATATTAAATATTCTCTATATTCGCATATGAGGGTTGTTACAAAGATTTACTCCATCTATGACAAAGAAATGTTGGCCATCATGCATGCATTGGCTAAGTTTAGGCAATACTTGGTGGGAAACAGATTTGTGGTGAAAACTGACCACAATAGTCCAAGGCACTTCCTCACTCAAAATGATCTAAATGAAAGGCAACAAAAGTGGGTAAGCAAGATTCAAGATTATGATTTTGATATTGAATATGTGAAAGGAAAGAATAACATTGTAGCAGATGCATTATCTATAAGACCTTCTTTTTCTCTCATGGACATTGCCAAGGATTGGAAAAACATGCTAATAATGGAATATGCCAAAGATAAATTTACTTGTGATGTATTAGATGGAATCAAAGGGGATGATAACTACAGGATTTTGAATGGGATGATATATTATAAGGGCAGAATTTATTTGGTTGAAAATTGAAAACTCAAGTACAAAATTTTGCAAGAAGCACATGATTCCCCACTAGCTGGTCATCCAGGGATCTTCAAAACTTATAGGAAATTAAGGCAAAAGTTTTTTTGGAAGGGGCTAAAGGAAGATGTTCAGAAATATGTGAATGAATGTGAGGTATGTTAACAAAACAAATCTGAACTTACATTCCCAGCTGGCTTATTGCAACCATTTCCCATTCCAGAGCAAAAATGGGACAATATCTCAATGGACTTCATCACCGGTTTGCCCAAATCTTTGGGTAAGGATTGCATATATGTGGTACTGGATAGGTTGAAAAAAAATTCTCATTTCTTTGTTGTTACATCATATTTTAGTGTTGCACAAGTGGCTAATATTTTTTTCAAAGAAATCTTCAGATTGCATGGGCTCCCCAAGAGCATTGTAAGTGATAGAGATAGTAGATTCATGGGTGATTTTTGGCAAGAACTTTTCAGATTGGTGGGCACTCAGTTGACTCCAAGTACAAGCTATCATCCACAAATTGATGAAAAAACAGAGAGGGTGAATCAATGGTTGGAAGGGTACCTAAGAAACTATGTGGAGAGCAGCAAAAAGCATGGGTAAAATGGCTACACTTGGGTGATTTTTGCTACAACACCACTTTTCACATGTCAATAGGGATGTCTCATTTCAAAACATTATATGTCTATGATGCACTCACCTTTGTTGAAATTATATTTGGTGATAGTAGAGCCCCAAAAGCTAAGGATTGGGTGGAAGAGAGCCAAGAAATTTTAAAGCTTTTGAAAGACAATTTGCAGGTTGCCCAAAATTAGCAAAAACAATATGCAAATAGACATAGAGAAGAAAGGACCTTTCAGATTAATGATTTAGTATATTTGAGGTTGCAGCCATATAAACAAACATCTCTAAAAAAGAATGGAGCAGAAAAGCTAAAACCAAGATACTATGGCCCATACAAGGTAGTCTGGAAGAATGGGGAGGTAGAATATGAATTAGAACTTTCGGAAGGAAGTAAAATCCACAATGTATTTCATGTTTCTTGTCTCAATAAATCTCTGGTTCAGCAAATTGTCACTTCAGAAATACTTCCTTATTTGGATGATGAAGGTCAGTCGATACTTGTTCCTGAAAAAATTTTGAATACAAGGGAAAGGAGATTGAGGAGAAAAACTATCAAAGAATACTTAGTACAATGGAAGGATCTACCAAGTGAAGATGCCACATGGTAAGAGTGTAAAATTAGTCACAGCAGATCTAATGAACAAGTAAATCAATCACAACAGATGAACATAGAAAATATGGTGCAAAACTGTGCAAAACATGCAGCAGTGCTCTCTATCCCAGAAAGGGTGAATGAATTACAATACAAACTGTCACAATGACTGAGCAATTCGAATTGCCTAAGGAGGTCATTCGAATTACAGAATGGAGTAGCTTGACTCTATCTAGGAGTCCTCATCAATCATCGGTGGTGCTCATCAATCACAACAACCAGTCATCCAGGTGTCAATCTGAGTCTAAATGAGTGTAATAAGTGTAACTGAAGTGTGTAGCACTGATATAGGATCTGGAGGCTCAGTGGGGGCGCATGGGAGGCTAACTGAAGTCAGAACAAGTCACCTAATCAAACTGGAGGTCCAACGGAAGTGATACAGTCAGTCGGGAGTGAAACTAGCCTCAAATCAGGGAGAATCGGAGCTAACTGAATGTAACTGAAGTGAAACTGCAGTGGTAGGTGAACAAGTGCGCCCTTCTCTGGAAGTAGGTGAGAAGTGGGCGCCTTTCAGCTTAGGAGGGCTAAAACTCTGTGGTAGGTGGCTCCCGGGTGCTAGAATGAAGTGGATAAGGTGCTGGAGGCATCAAACTGGTGACTGGGATGCATGCCTGTGCATGCAGGTGCATGCAAACCCTAGATTCTGCGTGCAAACCCTAATTTGCATGCAAGATCCTGAAAAAGATGATGTGGATATCCGAACAAAGAGGAGAAGATTTTGCAGCATCCAAATCTGAAATTGCTTGAGGACAAGCAATCTTGGGTGGGGAGGATTGTAATGTCCCCATTCAATTAAGGTTATAACAGGAAAATTCCATCAATCCTACTAGTTCCCTAGGTTCGATGGAGACATTGGGATTTGAAATAAGGGAGATATTAAACAATGTGTAGAC
The DNA here is from genome assembly GCA_027924585.1 of Larix kaempferi. Lineage (NCBI taxonomy): Eukaryota > Viridiplantae > Streptophyta > Pinopsida > Pinales > Pinaceae > Larix > Larix kaempferi. Next base: position 12,714,698 of record BSBM01000257.1, on the reverse strand, counting down.
ATTAGAGTGGAATAAATATTTAATAAAGGAGCTAATTAAATAAATCCAAGTTAAAATCAAAGTGGCAATTTATCATGAAGACACATGGAGATTGTGGGGCCCACACAAGCTAGAATTTATGTGCCACATGGCATCCTCCTCTTGCAATTTTGAATCCATGGGAATCATAATGATATTGGGATGAGTTAGGAGACTCATACACTTGGCCATATTCATCATAGGTCGAATTTGGATGGAAGTGTAACTCCTAGGGAGAAGGAAGAGTCAAATGAGGAGTTATTGGACACTTGGACTAGATTCTCTAACCTATATGACAATAATGATGAAGATGATATGACACATATGACAAATTGCAGATATGATTGCTTACATATGACCATTATGACATTTCAGGCCTAAATATAGCATCCAAGAAGGCGCTCATGGATTTGGGGAAGCTCAATGGGTCCCTATTCGAATTGGTGGAAGGTGGAAGGCTTGGAAAGGGAGGACACATGGCAAATCTTGAGCCCCCACCCTAATTTGAATTGTCTTGGAGTTATGGATAGATTGGGAACCTTATAAGGCTAAGGATTGTTTATAAAATACAAGGATCAACCAAGAGAAGGGATTTTGACCATTTTGAGAATTTGCATTTGTGAAGAGATCTAGTGGAAAACTAGTCTACTTGCCTTAGCCAATTTTGAGGGTGAAAGATTCCCATCCTAGTTGGTGTTTGGAAAGGCCACTCAGACCTTTCATAGGATATTTAATGGAGTATTTATTTGTATGTGTAAGATACAAGGAAGCTCGTGGTTTCTTCTAGTGCAGCTCACTCCCTCAACCATGTCCAGTTTTCATTGCATATTCTTGCTCCTTGAGGAGAGGCGCTTTTGGTGATATATTATACACTTTGGGGGAGATTCTAATTCCAAATTTATTTTATAATATGAATCAAATACTCTTTTCTTCATCTTCAGAAAGTTTTAGGTCGATATTCCAAGTGGAAATGTATAAATCTGATTTTTAATGAAAGACTGGTGCCATTTTCCCACTATCTTGGTGTGTAGCAATGATGTATTGATGTATTCAAATGTAATATAATTAATATGATGTATTTATGATTAATGGAGTGTAATTTATGAGCTTCACAAGTTTCATGTTCAGTACTTAAGCATTTTAAGTCATTTTGATCAGTTTAATACCATTTGCAACAGATTTAATGTCATTTCCCCCAAGGTCGAAACTAGTGATTTTGTAGTTGTTGGGAGAGGGTTATAACAGAATTCACAAACTGAATAATGGTTCACATGAGACCTTAATATTTTCCCTTAGACATACCCTACCTTTGTTCATAAATTAGAGTGGTTTTGGAAGCATTTGGAGATCCATATTCAGCATTTACCCTGGGGGGATTTGAACCTCAAATTGCTAGTTAAATTCCATACTTTGTCCAGAATCTTAAAGGGGTTTGCAGAAGTATTTTGGTGGTACTATATCATCCCTGAAAATCATAATCAAGTACTAACATCATTCATATACCTTTTCTAAATATTTGGGAGCATTTGGAGCAATTTGGAGACTTAGACATCAAAACTAGTCAAAGGTTGAATTAGGGAAAAAAGTGAAAAATTGCCATTTTAATAAATTTCTTAAAAAGGGACATTACAATATCGGGGGCTTGTAGTTCTTCCACATAGTAGTCAGTATATAGAACAACCTTTCACATACCTAAGGATATATAGAAAGTCACTTCATGTACTCGACAGTATATAGGAGGGATCCTATCAAATGGTTGTGCATTAGAGAACACTGCTACAGATTGGAGCTCCCACATAACTTTTGTATATTGGGAGACCCCACTAGGATCCCGAAACCATCTAAGTCACTCATTGACCATCTTGAATTTGCAATACACTGAGAACAACACACAGGGAGCTACTATGCACGTATTGTTAGGTAGTCAGGTAATACGGTCAGGGGTACGGTCCTAATCCTCCCTAGTTATTGCTCTGAAATATTGGGTTGAGTATTACTGTTGGACCCTGTAGTATATTGCGAGTTGCAACTCCTTAACACTCATCTGAGGATCTAGCTATTTATCCCACCTATCACATAAGTTTGCGTGTGGCTTTAGCTGGAGTGGACTTGAAGTGTGCTTTTCTTTAGAAAACTTTAGGAGGATACTTTCATCATCCATTCTGGCTGAGAAACCCTTAAGGACATCCCATATGTAATTTACCAACTAGGATTAGTGATACAAAAACTCTCTTCCCCAAAGAATCAATTAAAACAATGTTTCTGGAAGCTAGTTTGATTAAGGGTGGACAAGATCAAAAGCTCTAGATGGAAGGAAGTTTCTGATATAGGTTAATACCTCTGCACAAAGTACTGATACCATTGATGTTTCAATATCAGCAAGGCTGAAATATAGTCCAACATTCCTAGGCACCTCAGCATATGCAGACTAGTATGGATCTAAACTTTGACTGGAAGCTATGGATGGATTTTTTTGACTCGGAGAGGATAAATAACATTAAATATCATTCAATACACAGTCATAGTTCACTCCTCACTAGGCATTCTTTTCCATTGCACCAAAAATTATTTAAGGATTATGATCCTTATCTTCTTCTATCGGACCTCCAAAATCCTATCAGGGATCAACACCAAATTCCCTTCATCATCAAGGGGTGGAAAGTCTTGTGAAACTTTGACTTGCTTCCCTATTGCTTTATTCAAACAGGACACATGGAAAACATTGTGAATTCGGCTACTTGGAGAAAACTCTAGCTCATAAGCCACTTCCTCAATCTTTCACAAAACTTGGTAGGGGACATAGAATATTGGCTGCAACTTCTCATTCCCCTTATACTTCAATGATTACTTTATATATGGATGCAACCTCAAATATACCAATCTCCAACTTGGAAAGCTCACTCAACTCTATGCTTGTCTACATGCACTTTTTGTCAATGATGTGCTACCTGCAAGTTGTCCTTGAGAGTCCTAAGTATGTCTTGACTCTCTTGGAGACAATCCTTTTCCTTCTATGTATTACAATCACCAAATATCAGAACAGCGCATCATATCCATAAATAGATTTGAAGGGATACATACCAATTGAGAGATGAAAAGTAGTGTTGTAACAAAACTCTCCCAAATGGAGCCAAGTAGTCCAAGACTTTTGTTGGTCGGTGTCATAGTTTCTTAAGTACCCTTCTAGTGATTGGTTCACTCTCTCTGTTTTTCCATCAATCTATGGATGGTATCCGGTGCTCATGTCCAAACTTGTCCCCACTAACTTGAATAGTTCTTGCCAAAAATTGCTAGTAAACTTGTTATCCATGTCACTGATGATGGACTTGGGTATGCCATGAAGTTTGAATACTTCTTTGATGAAAATTTTAGCCACTTGGCTCGCTACAATATTAGTTTTGACAGCAAAGAAATGTGCATATTTAGTCAATCTATCAAACACAACAAAAATACTATCTTTACCTTGGCTTTTTGGAAGCCCAGAGATGAAATCCATCGATACAGTTTCCCATTTCTGCTCAGGATTGGGGAGTGGTTGTAAGAGCCCTACTAGATTAGTATGATCTACTTTATTTTTGTTACAGCATATTTTTCCACCTTATGAGCATCAGCAATAATTGGCCTTCAGTATTCATTTTCTTGACTCATATCCATTATTTTTCCGCCACAAACCCATTGTTCCCTATTTTTGTTCATGTACACTAGTTATTCCACTATAGCCAACATATATGCAGGCTGCACTAATGTAGCCAGTGTACATTGAGTTAAATGGTAAAAACCATAGAAAAATTACTTTTCACTCCAAAAAGCGGTCTTAGGGTGACGTTTGGACCTCCATGTACCCCAGAAACGACTCAATTCAATCTTTCACCTACCTTTGGAAGGCTATATATTGAGCTATTATGGTGCATGGAAGGAGGAGAAAGAGAAAGCACCGTAACTCTATTGGATTTTTGCCGTGACATGAATCTACATCCATTGATCCTTGTTGTTATGAACTTATTATGTTCACCTACCAAACTCCTTCATAGTTTGAGTTTTCCATTGCATGGGGGATTGAAGTGGTGGAGGCACAAGTGGAGGGACCTAGTTCTTGGTTCAGATTGGTTGCCGGCAAGAGGTTGTATTGTGTACTTCTTGTTATTATTTATAGAAATACTCATTTCCTCATCCAATTGATCTTGTAAATGTTGTTAAAATTAAATTTGGTTGCATTTGCTTATTATATCATGGACCATGGTATTGATTATGCTAATGTATTTCATACATTATATGCACTTTCTTGTATATGTTGTTGAGACTAATCTGCAGGGTCAAGTGTAGAGATTGAAAGCTCAACGGGGATCTACTTCGAACATCTGGTTGAAGGTTGGTCTTATTCTCCATATCTTAGCGTTTTCATTTATGTAGCATTGTTTTGAGAATTGAGTAGATTTATTGCAGTCATCTATCTGTTGTGGTCTGCCCCGAGCCATAGGAAGTTTTTCTTCGTAACAGAAATGGTGACTACGCTGGGGAGAACCTCCATTTTGGGGATTTTTAGGCATTTTTCCTTATTTTGAGTTGTTGTTTGTCGAGCTTTTGTGTCATTGACTGGCTGTTGGGTTCTGCATTAGAAAAATTGATTTTTTTGGGCTGTTTGATTAATTTTTGGCTCATTTACCTTTCCCTATACGCAGGTATGGCTACTCTTTTTATGTTTTATGTATTTTCAAATTTTTTGGATTTTTTATTATAAGTGAAATGAAAAAATATTTTTGGTGTGGTATCACATATTGACATTTGACTGTTTGCTCGCAGATCGGGGTCCGCGAAGACCTCAAGGATTCCCATGGCACTGCCGCAGAGGCAAGGGAGGTGAGATCGTAGGTGCGGCGACAGAGTGCACATTGGAGATGGTACGGGTTAACCTCTCCTGCATGACAGCTTGGGTACCACTTATAGAGGTAGAGTTGTTGATGTAATTGTAACTTTGGAATGTATTTCACCTATGTATATTCTATTCCTATAGAGATGGTATTATTCCTCTATACGGAAGTGTTTGTATTCCTATAGAGATATTATTATTCCTCTATACGGAAGTGTCGTCATTTATATTGTAAGTGTCGTAACTTATACTTGATGGTTTATTAGACCACCTTGATGAGGTTGAACCTGTATGAGTCATGTGGGTAAAAGGGTTATTAGACCACCCTATTGGGGGTCGGCCCTATCAGCATTATGTTATGTGGTTAAGTTAAGGCCGACCTAGTAAAGGTTATTAGGCAATTCAAGTCAAGTATAAATAGAGTGCGGGAGGCACACTATTTGATCATTCTATTATTCACTCACACACTCATTGGAGAGTGGCGCATATGTGAGGAAGGAGGAGTAGCTGATAGGAGAAGACTATCTCTTATGCTTGGGCTGTATCATTTCTCTATCTATATCTGAGTAAGTTACATGGTTTTTCACCTTCTTGGTTTTCCCTGGTGAAACTCTGTGTCTCTTGTGTGCTTGCATTATTGTGTCCATGATTGATATGCTGTAGATATGTTGTACATGTTATTCTCTCAGTTAATATCCTAGATCAGATTGAAATTCTGAAAAAAAAACTAACATGGTATCAGAGCTAGCCTGAAAGAAGGCATGGTATGGCATTTATGACACTTGTTGCACTTGCGAAGCTAGGGCTTGATATAGAAAAAACCAGTCATTGTAGAACTCTCCCTATAAATTCATTTTGGAAAAGTTTCAAGATCTGAAAATCTTACAAGTCGAATACATGATCCCCATGTACCTTGTGTCCGAAGGAGAGCCTCTAATTCGTTGTACTTTCAGATTTATGATCTGTACAATATAAGGTTTTTGCCTCTTCCATATCTCAGTCATAAACAGGTGACCTAGGAAAAAAGGTCACAACTTGGGCTAGGAATATCCAAATGAAATTTAGTAAAAAGTGTAAGGTAGGGAACGGACTTTACTTTCACAAGTATGATTTGCAGAGGCCGAAATTGAACCAGTGACACATGGAACTCAGTACAAGTTCGCTCTCCTGTTTTATCCCATAAACAGGTCACGTTGCAACACTTAGCATAACTCTCTCTCAGAGAATCCATTTGAGGTAAGACCTTTGGTGTTGGAAAGATAATAGGTAAGGCTACTAAAGGAAGAATTTTCAGACCCTAGAGATCTGAAATTTTGGAGTTACACCAGAAACAATAAGGTGCATATTTCTGTCAAAACAGAATTGGATTTTGAGCACCTTCATTCATGGCTCCGGGAATTTAGGGTTTCAGAGAATGTTGGAATTTCTTGTATTGGGGACCGCGGCTGGATGCTCCTCATCAAAATCAAAATTTAGAGACCAAGATCAAATTTTTTGGTTGGGAAAAAGGCCGGTCTTGATCAAACCCCAGTTCGGGACTTTGATCAGAAAAGTGGAAAATTAGGGCTTCTGCAAAAATGGAAATTTTTTAAATCTGTGACCATAGCTGGAAGCACCTTGGAAAAAATGAAATTTAGGGCTTTGGATCAAACTATTTGGTTGGGTGAAGCTCTGGGAAAATCAAACCCTAATTTAGGGTCCTCCCTAGTGAATCCGAAAATCTAAAAGGCAATTTTGAGGGGTGAAACTTTGTATTTTTCAAATTCCAAGTATACCAGCTTGACCAGCTCAGAAAGGTGCATCTTTCTATCCTTTTAGAACTTTGAAATTCAAAGTTAGAATTTTTAGGGTTTCTCTGACAAACCCTAATCCAGCTACAGATCCAGTTTCTGCAAATCAATTGGATTGGGTTAATCCTAGAAGAGAATGGATTGGTCACCTACATAAGTGAAGAAGTTCCAGTTTCAGAGGGAGATGAGGCTAAGGCCTTACATAAGAAGATTACAAACAATCTCGACAGGTATGACTTATCTAGGTATGTTTCGAGATCTGTTTATGATTAATTTTATGGTATGTTTGTCTTCATTAAGGTTAGTACAATATTGATTAACTTTAGACTTGTCGTATCACCTTAATAAAATTATGAATGCAGATATTCATTGATTAGGGTTTTGACACTTATGATTGTACTAATGCATTGTGGTGTTGTATGAGTTTGATGTTGTCTACTAACATGAAAGGTACATCAAGAAAGACAAATCATGTTCTAGTTCAAGAACATATGACCATGTTGACATGAAGACAAAGATTCATCCATTGTCATGGATCACATAGAAGATCTACTTACGAGGTATGTATAACTTGGTTCTATAATGATTAACCTATGAGATATACAGGTTACTAGCACAAGTCATCGAAGAGAACAAGAAGACATTGCTAGACATAACTAGCAAATATGATAACCAGGTATGTTTTTCCTATATCAAGTTAGAATCCTACCTTGTGTTAGGATCTTATACTGTTGTATGGTTGATAATGATTATTCATGAAGTTAGAAATGTAAGTAATCAAGGGTTTATGCATATTATGTCTCTTACCTTGATTGATGATATGACTAACTAGAAAAGTCCTTTGGTCAAATAAAAATATGCATGAGTAAAAGAAGTATTCCCTGAAACCTTGAATACTAATGTTTATTATCTGTGTTTGAAATGATCATGACTATACATGTTTAAGATTATTGTGTTTTCATAGTATTGAGATTATACTAATGAATGTATGTATGATACCTCGAGGATAACACAATGATGATACTAGTAAGTATGCATAAGTGATCAAGGATGGATATAAGTTCAAGGACAGGTAATCCAGGAAGCAAATATTAAGAGGGAGCACACTCCAATAGTTTCTGCAAGGAAGCAAATATTGAGAGGGAGTCCACCCTACAAACCAAACAAAGATAAGTACTTGAATGGTCATTTCTTGAATATTTGTTTGTTTAAATAATATTATTCAATGATGTATATGCTTATGTTCCTAGACTTAGGGTGTGTATTATGCATATTAGAATAATTGCATTAATGAACAGTATACTACTAATATGCATGTGATGGGTAAGTGGCCTATGGCACTGTACAACATTCCATTGCTACTTATCTAGAATGAAACCTCTTTGCTAACATGTTGGGAGTTGTGCACACTCTTAACAATGTTCTGGTAGATATTGGAAGGCACCTAGAAAGTTACGAGATATGGATAAATGTTGTATTGAAGCATTGTCTAAGATAATTGCATGACTGAATGACATATTTATTTACGTATAAGAATTTGTTCTGAAAACTATGAGATGTTTCTAATCATGCAATTTAACTTGTTTTGTATGAAATATCGTATACCATCACCTACAAAAGAAGGACTACAATATTTGTTCAATAAAAAAGTTATCTATTGAACATATTGAAGATATTGAAGTTCCCAAGATTCGGGAAGAATGCCATGATTGAGGAGTACCAGTCGATCAGGAAGAATGATGTTTGGGATGTAGTCCCAAGACTAGAAGGGAAGTTGGTTGTGACTTCCAAATGGATCTACAAGATCAAACATGCTGCAGACGGAAGCATAGAAAAGTACAAAGTGAGATTTGTAGCTCATGGATTCTCTCAGAAAGAGGGAATAGACTATGAAGAGACTTTTGCTCCTGTAGCCAGGTACACTTCCATCAGATCAGTAATTTCCCTGGCTGTAGTGATGAAATGGAAGATACACCAGATGGATGTCAAGACAGCTTTCTTGAATGGTGTAGTCGAGGAGGAAGTGTATGTGGAGCAGCCACTCGGGTTTGAGACACATGACAGAGGGACTCATGTGTGCAAACTGAAGAAAGACTTGTATGGCTTGAAGCAAGCTCCTAGAACTTGTTATGGTAGGATAGACAGTTTTCTATCTAGTTTGGGCTTTACCAAGAGTAAAGCAGATTCCAACCTTTACTACAAGGTTGAGGAAGGAAATCTCGTCATACTATTTTTGTATGTGGATGACCTATTTGTAAAAGGTGAGGATGGATTGATTGCTGATACCAAGAGGACGCTTGTTTCCGAGTTCGAGATGAAGGACTTGGGATGATGCACTATTTTCTAGGTATGGAGGTGTGGCAGAGTGTATAGATGGAATCTTCCTTGGACAAGGGAAGTATGTAGTAGAGATCCTTAAGAGGTTCGGGATGATGGACTACAAGGCCATGGCCACACCTATGGCATCAAACCTGAAGCTTCTGTGTGATACTTTGTCTAATCTGGTCGATGTCACTTTGTATAGTTGGGTGATTGGGTCCTTGATGTACCTGACGAACACTAGACCAGATATTTGCTTTGTGGTGAACACATTGAGCCAGTTCTTGATGGATCCTAGAGGTGTTCACCTGGTTGTTGTAAAGCATATTCTGAGGTACCTGAAGAGTACAACTGATTATGGGCTGAAGTATGAATTGAATCAAAAGTTTAACCTGCAGGGTTATGTTGATTCGGATTAGGCAGGCAGTGCTGCAGATAGGAAGAGCACATCTGGGTGCTGCTTCAGTAAGGGATCAGGTGTGATCTAGTGTTTTAGTAGGAAGCAGTCCTGCATAGCACTGAGTACAGCTGAGGCAGAGTATGTTGTAGCTTGTTCGGCTATTTGTGAGGCAATATGGCTCCGAAAGTTACTGTCTGAGTTATTTGATCTCCCGTTGGATGCTACTGGTATCTTTTGTGACAACCAGAGTTGTGTGAAGCTGTCTGAGAACTTAGTGTTCCACGATAGGTTGAAGCACATTGAGATCAAATATCACTATATCAGGGATATGGTGCAGAGAGGAGTAGTGAAGCTCCTGTATGTTGTGACAGATGAGCAGGTTGCAGATGTGTTGACGAAACCCCTAGCCAAAGTGAAGTTTGAGTACTTCAGAGAGAGGCTTGGTGTGCTTCAGATTGATGACACTTCGAGGAAGAAGTGATGGACACATTTGTAAGAGCCATTCCAAGCATGGTGAGAGGAGGATCCTTCCCATGGTTGTGGATGTAAGCGTTGGATGATGAGCATCAGGACGATGCTTCAGTTACTGCTCTGTATATGCATCAGTCAAATGCTTTGATCAACTGGATCATGTATATGTATATGCATCATGTTGCATGTTAGATATGATTAGTTGGATCATGTATATGTATATGCATCATGTTGGATGTTGGATATGATCAGTTGGATCATGTATATGTATATGCATCATGTTGTATGCTAGTTATGATTAGTTGGATAATGTATATGTATTTGCATCATGTTGGATGCTGGTTATGATCAGGTAGATCATGTATGATGATATGTATCAAGTGGATACATTGTATGATCAGGTAGATCATGTATCATGATATGTATCAGGTGGATACATTGTATGATCAGGTAGATCATTGTTACAACGTAATCTTCCACCTTGTGAGCATCAGCATTCTTTGGCTTGTAGGATCCATTTCACTGAATCAGATCCACTTTATATCCTTCAGACATACTATTTCCTCATTTTTCCTCTTACCCGCTTGTTGCATCACTATAGCAAGCGTACTCACGAGTTGCATCACTATAGCCCGCAGGTATCATGTAAAATGGTAAAATCACTAGTTTATTACTTTTTACTCCCAAAAAGCAGTTATTGGGTGACCTTTGACCTTCCATCTTCCCAAGTAACGCCTCGATGTGTCCTTTCACCTACCTTTGGGAGGACTATATATTGAGCACATATGGCTTATGGATGGGAGGAGAAAGAAGAGCAAGAGAACTCTAGTGGATGTTTTCCCTATCTTGAGTCTACACTCATTGATCCTTGTAGTTGTGAACCCCTTTATGTTCACCTTCCAAACTCCTACCATAGTTTGAGTTTGCCATTCATGGAGGATTGAAGTAGTGAGGCACAAGTGGATTGATCCAAATCTTGGTTTAGATTGGTTGCCGGCAAGAGGTCGTATCACATTGTACTTCTTTTTGCTTATTAATATAAATTAACTCAATTCTCAGAACTACGCTATTATAAATGACAATTCTAAGATAATGGAGAATATAACCAACCTCGATCCAAACGTTTGATGTAGATCCCCGTTGGAGCTTTTCCAATCCGTGCACTTGAATCTGCAAATTAGTTTTGACAGCCAATAGACAACAAGTACATAATATATATAAACGACATTAACATCATCAATAGAAATGGTCCATGATATAACAAGTAAATGCAACCCAATGTAATATAAACAACATTTACAACATTAATGGATGAGAATATGAGTATTTCTATTAATAAACAAGAAGAAGTACAATGTGATACGACCTCTTGCCGGCAACCAATCTGAACCAAGATCTGGATCAATCCACTTGTGCCTCCACCACTTCAATTCTCCATGAATGGCAAACTTAAACTATGGTAGGAGTTTGGAAGGTGAACATAAAGGGGTTCACAACTACAAGGATCAAAGAGTGTAGACTCAAGATAGGGAAAAAATCCACTAGAGTTCTCTTGCTCTTCTTTTTCTTCCCGTCCATAAGCCATATGTGCTCAATATATAGTCCTCCCAAAGGTAGGTGAAAGGACACATCAAGGCATTACTTGGGCAGATGGAGGGTCAAAGGTCACCCAATAACCGCTTTTTGGGAGTAAAAAGTAATAAACTAGTGATTTTACCATTTTACATGATACCCGTGGGCTATAGTGATGCAACTCGCGGGTACGCTTGCTATAGTGATGCAACAAGCGGGTAAGAGGAAAAATGAGGAAATAGTATGTCTGAAGGATATAAAGTGGATCTGAGTCAGTGAAATGGATTCTACAGGACAAATAATGCTGATGCTCACAAGGTGGAAGATTACGTTGTAATAGATGCCCCCTACTGTGTGAGGTTAGAGACTGATGCTACAATGGCCAAAATACATTATAAAAATCATAAGTGGAGAGATGGAAACACAATTGGAAAGAGCAGCTCACTCATCATAGTACAATAGTATCTCTGAATACATGTCGGTATAGTACAACAATCTGATACAATGGCCATGAATAGGTAGTACATAATGGATATATGTCATAAGTGATCATAGCCACGATCCCTCTACAGTAAGATATGGTCTCCTGCTGAAAAGGAAACAACTAGTGCAAACTGGTGGTACAAACTGCTGATATCTGAGAGGTGATATCTCATATGTAAATTCAAAGTCATAGGTAGCATATTGAATGCCACCATCGCCTGGGGTCTTCTACGCAAGTCTTCGACGGTGCAAGTCCCATCAAGTGAATAAAGGAGTTGAAGTTGAACCTGATGCGAAATCATCTGATTACCAGTCAATGATGTATATCGTTAACAGACGCGAGATGACCCCCCAATAATGAAAATGGGCATCAAGGCACAGAGCACAATCATCGGAGTGTGAATAAATGAGTTGAAGTCGAACACTAGGATGAATCCATCGATCAGGGGACATTGATGTATTCCCAAAACTATTGATGGCGAGAGAACCTGCCACTAATGACTGCAAGCCTCAAGGTACTCAACTGAACTCTAAGCCTCAAGTCCTAGAATAAATGGGTTGAATTCGATGGAATGAGACTCGCTGGAAGGAGGGCATTAATGCGTCCCCCATCAACCAGCACAAGGTACCAGCTACGCTTAAAGATTTAGAAGAAATCAGGTGAAACGGACTGACTCAATAAGGATGGCCGATATGCAATAATCAAGAGATCTGAGGAGTGGCCGACACTGGTTTCAGGACTTCCTTTGAACAATAGCATGAGCAGATGGATAGACTCAGGAATCATAGACTTGACATAAACTGTGCAATGCAGGAGGCCTTACAAAGGGCTCCATAATGAGTGGAAGCTTAACCAATCGATGGAGAAACTGAGATACAAGTATAGCTCCTAAGGTCCAACTATAGTCCCGACTCATATTGTATGGAGTGGAATGAATGCTCTGTTCAAAGGAAACACAATAGCTGCCAACAAGAAGTAGTAACCATAATCCCGTCTGGCTTTTTGGAATATTTGATTTTTTTGGTCCTTTTCATATTTGGGGAAAGCTTGAAAAAGAATAAAATTGCTTATAGTACAACAAGTGAGGGAACGAGTGTCAAATAGCGAGCAGACTAATCCCAAGCGGTGGAACATACCTATGATCAATGCAAGGAAGTGCATGCAGGATGTGGACACTCGGGGGTGTGTTCCCTCAGGGTCAAAAGGGTGATCAAATTTTGAAGGACAAATGGAAGCTCTGCAAGGCTCGACAGGGTAAAGTGCTCAGGCACCAGGCTAACAACTGAGTAAGTGGGAACCAACACAAGGCTCAAGTGGCAAGCAGGATGATGCAATACAATCACAACATGATATAACTGAGGGGAGTCCTTAAGGGAGATAGCCAACATAAGACAAAGTAGAGTATGAGTCTTTATCACAACATCATGGTGTAACTACAAAGGACTCCCAATCCTAAGGACAAATAACAGCCTGGGCACCAGAATGCACAAAGGGGTTCTAACTAGGGTACCCATGTTTGAAAAATCCCTACCGCCACATAACAACACTTCTATAGCAGTGTGAAGGTTTCGTGTTGGTTACGAACTGGGGTCGCATCTAGGGTTTATGAAAATGGCTAACAGGTCAAATGCATAATGCACATGGAAATGGCATCTAACCTATATGTCGGGTGTGAAACGTACCTGCCGTAGGTGTGAAATGGTCCAAAACAAATTTTGCTGAAGAAATCTAATTAAAAAATACTACTCCAAGACATTATATTAGTCCATAACGACGTAAAACGGTAAAAACTATAGACAAGTGGGTCCTAAAAATTATAAATAGTAATAAAAAATTACAATTTACAATTCATTTTTACTATTCACCCATTTGGAGCTTTGTGGTTAGTTTTCACCTGAAATTTCAATTGCCGATTCTGGGAGCTACAAGCGACCGTTCATTGAACCGTCCAGAGTAGGTTGGTAGTCTCATCCATACCTTTCATTTCAATGTTTCATTTTAGTTTTCAGCGGTGGGATTTGTAGTTTGGCCAAGCCCTAAATGGCTTCGGCGCTACCCACGGGCTATAGCTATGCGGGTCGCGGGTAGGGCACTATATGCATAGTCAATGAATAGGCTGACCATGGGTACCCACACCTATATACAAAGTAGCCCGCGGGTACGGCCGTGAAGATGATTCTGAAAAATAAATGACCAAAATATTTGTTGTTTCTCACTCCAGGATGGTTCTAGAGTGGAGGGAGAGGGAGCATGACCAAGTAGATCAGGCCATGCACAACGATGTGCAAGCACAGCAGGCATTGCAAGCCTGTGGATTATATAAATTCTGGAGTATAGGGGGTTTGAGGGCCCAAAACCTACTACTCCACCGCTTGATCGACTACTGGGATGTTGATGCACATAACTTCAGTCTCAACGGGAAAATCCTCACACTGGAAGTGGAAGACATCTACTTTATAACAGGTTTGTCCCATCCCGGTGAGACAACCAGTCTTCGGTCTCGTACTATGGGTGGTGGGATCACTATCTAGGATTACATAGAGCGGTATTGTCCTGCAAACACACGAGCGGTGAGAAGTAAGGTTCCCATCAATGCCATAGTAGATATGGGCATGAAGATCATTGTGGATACCTTAGTGCGGATCATTGGATCCAAAGCTCTGCACCAAGCATCCAGGTCGGTGATGTTTTATGCATCACAATGCATGCAGCCTATACTATTCGATTGGTGTACCCCACTACTAGTGTCTATGAAGACACAACTGACAGAATGCAAAGAAGGGAAGGTAAAAAACTTCGGGTATGGTAGCATCCTATGCAGCTTCTTCTTTGAGAGAGTCTCGGGGCTTAGTCCGAGGGTGGATGTCCCTCCTCATAGTCTCCACGATCCAGCCTTGACCCGGTGGGCTGAGATCCTAACATGACAAGGTGGTGGCCGTCTGGCGTCACCATATACTGAGGATTTCTTCCACTAGTGGTACTGACAAGTCATTTCCATAGAGGACTACCCCTATGCAGGGATAGATTTTCGCCAGGATCGGGACATGCCACTCCCACCAAACGCAGCGTTCGGAGACATTGGTGAGTACTCTTTTTAGGTTTTGTGTTATTAAATTTTTATGGATTTTTTATTATAGATGAAATGAAAGTCTTTTTGGTGGTAGTATCATATGCTAATGGTTGACTGTTTGCTCATAGACAAAGGCCTAGTGAGACCCGATGGCTTCCCAAGACATGGTCGTCGGGGTAGGGGTGATGAGGCAGGTGATGCTACAGCAGGGCGTACTCTACAAACCTTGCTATGCAACCTATCACGGATGGTTTCCAGGGTTCCACAGATAGAGGTGGCGTGACTACTTGAGGCCATGCAGTGCCAAGTAGTGGGGGTTCCTGGTGACTGGGTGTGGTTACTGCAGCGGGGAGCCAATGCATTTCACTATTTCTACGAGACACATCCTGTTGGGGCGACAGCTAGGCCTCCTCGGAGGGAGTAGATATCCCAGGATCTCATTTTTGTATCGATATGAATATTTTTTAGGGCTATGGGCTTTAGTTTTGTATGACACTACCATTTTTGGACATATTTATATATAAAAACTTTGGTTCTTCGGTTATACTATATCTGTGTATGTACAAATGTATGAATGTCTCTTTCATTTGTATGCTTCATGGTGAATGTGACAAATGCCAATCTAATACATAGTTAGCGTATGCATTAGATATATGATTAGCACTTCTCAGAACATGTATGTATGTAAATGAAACAAAATGGCATTCCAAGAGTCTTACCCTTAGGAATTTCCAAAGTAACGTAGGATCTCACACACGGTACTGCCCATTCAAGTGAGACACAACTAGTTGTGAATCCAGGAAAACTTCTAAAGACTGGATACCATGGGAAATGGCATCCTGAAGTATCTCAATGACGTCACTATACTCAGCCACATTGTTAGATGTAGGACCGAGACAAGCACCTCCTGAAGACACAACTAGGTGGTCAGGTGAGAAAATAACCCAGGCAGCAGAAGCAAGCTGCTGCGTATGTCAGCTAACATCTATCAATCAAATGAAAGTGAATTAGCAGACCCAAAAAAACCAAAAGAAAGCTAAACTATGTATAGAAGTAACTATACAATAGTATACAAAAGTATCATCCTGAACTAGATGTTCAAGCGTAATACCGCTTGAGGTAGAGCCCATTTCTAGGCTCCTTCAAGACAATCCCCTCATAGTCTTCTAATTCATAGGCTCCTTTTTCCAGGACACGCCTCACGATGTAAGGACCGTGCCACATGGGGTTGAACTTGCCTGCCCCCAAGGGTTCTTTATCTTGGTCATATAGGAGGACCAAGTCACCTTTAGCATACTATCGAGGACAGACAGACCTATCATACTGAACCTTGACATGACATTTGTTAGCATCTATGGCCACAACAACATCTCGGCGTTGCTCGTCAAGTTGCTCAAGGTGGATTAAACATTGCTCAATATCTGTCGTATCAGGGAGGAGCTCTAGGGTCGGTTTAAGTGGAGGGATTTCGCATTCAATTGGTAAAAGTGACGCCACACTGTGGACTAGCTGGAACGGTGAGAATCCAATGGCAGTCTTGACTGCAGTTCGATATGCCCACAAAGCAGGATATAACATCATGTTCCAATTGCTCTTGATTTGTTGGATGGTATGTTGGAGAATGGTCTTCAAAGAGTTATTAATTGCTTCAACTTGACCATTCGCTTGGGGATAGTAGGATGACAAGTGTTCTTGACGAAACCCAAGCTTGAGAGACAAATCATCGATCATCTTATTTTGAAAGTGACTGCCATGGTCAGTGACAATCTCTTTCGGGATACCGAATCGAGTGATAATCTAATTGAACACAAAATGGGCTGCAGTAGCATCGTCGACTTTTACGGTAGGCATGGCCTCAGCCCATTTGGAAAAATAATCCATGGACACTATCTTATGGTGATGCCCCCTAGCCGAAGCTGGTTTGCAATCCATGAAATCCACCCCCAACTTAGTGAAGGGACCAACGGTGATGACTGGATGAAGGGACACTGGATGCGAGCATACATTCCGAGAAAACACCTGGCAAGGGTGACATCTCTTCACAGCGTTAACACAATCCTTAAAGATGGAAGGCCAAAAATAACTAGCTTGCATAATACGTTGGGCTGTAGCAAGCTTGGATAAGTGACCGCCACACGCTCCAGCATGGCAAGCATTAAGTACCTGCTCCGCTTCTTCATGATTTAAGCAACACCGAAGAATGGAATCCTTTCCTCGGTGATACAAACTATCATCGACGATAGTATAATATTTAGCGTGATGTTTCACACGCCGTCGCTCATCTTGTGAATAATGCAGAGGAAACTTCAAAATTTGGAGATATATAATGACATCCCCATACCAAGGGTCTTCGAATGAGATAAGAAATAAGTGCTCATCCACAAAGGAATCTTCATGAATGACATCCTTATCAAGTCTCGGAAGGTCCAACATAAACTCAGCAAACACCAACGATTTCACTGATTTCGTCGAAGCAAAATCGAGATCGAACTCCTGAAGGATCAAAATCCATTTATTATACTTCCCCCCTATAAGGCGTCGTGATAGCATGAACTAAAATGGATTGATGTGAGCTACTACTGTGGTTGTTCTAAGCAAAATGTAATGTTGTAACTGCTGGACTGAATGGACAGTCGCAAGTGCCAGCTTTTCTACGTGAGTATGTCTTAGCTCAGTATCTACTAGATTTCAACTGAGGTAATAGATAACATGCTCGATGAGTGCATCATCAACCTGAACCAAGACCATGCCAATCGTCTCTTGAGACACGACCACATAAAGGATAAACTCTTGTGGGAAGTCTGGTGGACTAAGCATAGGGGCCGATACCAAATATTTCTTAAGGGAGTTGAAATACTGTTGAGCTCACTCATCCCAGATAAAAGGTGTGTCTTTCTTCAATAAGCGCGCGAAACCTTTGGTAATATTAGCATAATTGACTACAAATCAACGCAAAAAAATAGCTCTCCCTTGGAGGCTCTGAAGTTGTAACAAATTACGTGGAAGAGGAAACTGAAGTATTGCCTCAACGTTTAGAGGATCGACTCTAATACCCTCTTTGGAAACTATGAAGCCTAGAAGGTGACCAGTCCTTACAGCGAAGATGCATTTATTGGGATTCAATTGAATTTTGTAGTGTATACATCGTTCGAGAATCATACGGAGGTGCTCAAGGTGGTCCGCTCTCTTGCGAGAATGGCCAACAAGATAATCCAAGAAAACCTCCATAATCTTCTTAAGATCGTGAAAGGCGTAGGTCATGGCTCGATGAAATGTAGCTCCGACATTTTTAAGGCCGAAGGGCATTTTCCGATATGCAAATGTTCCCCATGGACAAATGAATGTCGTCTTATGTTGCTCCACGGGTTTGATCTGAATCTAATTATAGCCTGAGAAGCCATCCATGAACGAAAAAATCTCACTTCCCACAAAAGCATCCAAGATCTGATCAATGAATGGCATGGGGAAGTTGTCTTTCAGACATGCATGGTTCAAACCTCTAAAATTGGTGCATACATGGATCGTTCCCTACTTCTTATCCACAGGAACGAGGTTTGACACCCATTTGGTAAGGGGAACGAGGTAGATGAAACCAACTTTGAGCAGTTTCTCCACCTCTGCCTTTATAGCAGCTGCCTTCCTAGGGTTCACAGCACGTAGGCATTTTCAAACTGGTTTAGCATTAGGATACGTTCTAATCTCATGTTCAACAATGCGAGGGTCTATTCCTAGCATCTCCTCATATGACCAGGCGAAAGCTTCCCAGAGTTCCGTAAATAAATCAGTATAAATAGAAATCTCCTCAGGAGTGCAATCGGCACCGATGCAGACATTCTCCACCTTTCCGGGAGTACGAGAGATGTTGATCGACATGGTTGGAGAAATATTGGCCATATTCCCCTCCACAAAAACACCATGTGACTCCAAAAGAGCCATAGGGTGACCAACCATCTCTGCTAGAGTCATGGCCTCCATAACTCTAGCGATGATGCATATCCTCCCAAGGCCTCTCACTACCACACATGTCCTCCATAATAGCTTCATCAGATGGAAAAGTATCATCAAGGCAGTCATGTGAACAAGACGAGTTGGCTACCCAAACTGGCAGTGTAACAGGATCTTCTTCGACTATTTGGGAAGAAGAGAGATCTGGTTCTGCAGTGGCTTGTTGAATATGCCCGTAAGCAAGCTCAGCTACAAACAAGGGCATAGACATCCCAACATGCATAATGTCTCCAGACGTACGACTCGTGGATGGTAAAGTCCATGGATCAGTACAATAGGATGTTCGGAATGGCATATTATGCAAAGGAGGAGGTGCATCATCGGAAATGGTTCCGATAAAGTTCACAGGTGCAGAAAGAGTATAGGTTCCCATCAATGAAGGGTACATACCAACACCTATGTTCTCAGTTTCTGGCTGAGAATCAGTAACTTGTGGGACTATGGATCCCATGGATGCTGTGGAAAGAGTGTTAACAAAATCCAGCGGATCGATGGTCACAATCTTGCCTTCATGGGAAAAGAAGATAACTCTTAATATAGTGGACGCGATAGCCTTCATAGCGTACATCCAATTCTGACCCAGTAAAAGGTTGTAGTCAATGGGCGCATCAACCACCTCGACTTCAATAGGCACAGACTTACCTCCCAAGTAGACAATAAGGGAAGGGATAATTCCATGTGGCTTAAAAGACCGACTGTCGAATGCAGTGAGCGTGGTTCTAGACATGAGTAGAGGAGGAGAGCCAAGAGATTTCCAACAAGTTAACGAAATTACTAACGCGGGAGCACCTTCATCAACCATAGTACGTTTTACAAAACTCTGAAGGCACACCACCTAGATTTGAAAACCCACGTGGTAAGGTAAGCGATGTTGTACATCAGTAGTATCGAACTTGATAACACTAGGATTTCCCCCATCCTGAACTCCTAACGCACTCAAAAGGGCATGCTTCTGAGAAGTACAGGCCTGCAAAACTTCAAGAGCCGAAATGGCACACGGAGTTTGGCCGAAATCTTCTACAATGGAGTAGTTCTGGGCAGCTCAAGCATTAGTATTATGCATAGAGCGCTTGAGAACACCTTTCGGTATCCGTGACATATTAGAGGGCTTCTCGATATGCAAGGAATTGTTAGGAGGAGGGGGAGGCTCACTCCCCAAATTAGGTTGTGGTGCACCATAATCACATTGACGAGTAGCAACACAAACCTCCAATTGAACCATGTTCACACATCCATAACCACTTGTATTGGAAGAAGCTGTTGTCGTTTCATTAAGTCCATAACCAATGGTGGGAGCATGCGAAGCCATGTTTTGATGATGAGGAAGGGGATCCTTCAACACAGCTGGGCTCTGTTCCAAATGCTTCGATGCTTCAATTCGAGGACATAAGTGAGTAAGATGATCTTCCCCACAGAGCTTGTAAGGGAATTTCACCTTATGCCTAGGTTTACAATCCTCACTAGCATTTCTGCCTTCCCGAGGAGGGTTGGAATTCTCTTTATGAGGAGTATTGCGATTGCTATTATCGTTACTTCCATTGTTTCCACCCCTACGATTGTTTCTCCCCTTTTTCTTACCACCGGGGTGTTGGTTACCTGACGGTTTCGTTGATTGCACATTGTATACATCAGACGACGGAGTGGAAGTGGACAAGGTGTGAACCTATCCGAGAGTAGACTGGTTTAGTGAAAATTTTTGCATTTGATTATCTACCAAGTCTATAGGGTGAGTGCTTGTGGATCCCATGATGCCATTGGCATGTGGTCCAGGAACTGACGTAGGCTCATGTCATGTTCTTGGTGCGTCAGGAATAATGTCATATAAAATGCCAGACTGAGAGTATAGTAGGTCTAACTACTGGACTTTCAAGATGGCTTGTTCCTCAGTCACAATGCCGGACATCGAAACATCCTTAGCAATGTATGGGAGTAGAGACTTAAGGAACCATTCCAACAGAAACTCTAGAGGAATGTTGGCTTTCACTAATCTTTTCCGCTGATGCCACTCTTGAACATGGTAAAAAATATGTGTGGCCTTATTCTAACAGAAAGTAGACAACAGTTTAGTACCAGTGTCATAACGAACCGGCAACTGGAAATGGTCCAAGAAAACCAAAGCAATCTCACTGAATCCCCTATAGATGTTCCTAGGAAACTCCACATACCACTTCGCAGCTACCCCCATGAGGGTGCGTTGAAATAGTCATAGTCTAATGGAATCATGATTCAATGAGTTGGAGGAGCACCAAAGGTGAAACGTTGTGACATGATTGCCTGGATCCTCACCACCTTTCCCCTCAAACTTAGGAATGTTCGAAGGGAGCTTGGTAGAGACCAAGGGCCAACTAGTAAAGCTTGGAAAGCTGGAACGGGAGCTGCAGCTGGAAAGCTTGATTATAAACGGGAGCTGCAGCTGGAAAGCTTGGTAGAGACCAAGGGCCAGATCATTCATGAGCTTGATTATAAACGGGAGCTGCAGCTGGAAAGCTTGGTAGAGACCAAGGTCCAGATCATTCATGAGCTTGGAAAGATCTGGAAGATTCAAACGTGTAAGGAACGGGAGCTGCAGCTGGAAAGCTTGATTATAAGCTCCCATAAAAGGTTCGTTGAACGGAACCAGATTATAAGGTGGACCAAAAGCTTGACCATGAGCATTAAACGGCTGATAATGAGGACCTGGTGGACCATAAGCTTGAACATGGCCATAAGGTTGATAACCTCCTCTGACCTAACCCGTATGAGAGTAAGCAGGCATATGTGTGTTTGGGGCACCGTATTGAGGTGGGTTGAACTGGTGGCCATCACCGATTGGGTTGTAGTAAGGGTTTCCACCATAAGTATGGGGCATATACATACTATTCGTAGTGGGAACCGAGTTGTAATGACCATAATGGTGAGGTATGTTCCCACCCCCAGCATTAGGATTAGTGTGAGCAGTCGTGTGGTGACCATAAGTATGAGAAGTATTCCCAACCCCAACGTTGGTGTTACTAGTAGTAGGAATGGTGGCGTTATGATCATGAGGATAAGATATATTCCCACCTCCTATATTAGCATTACTAGTAGTGGTGGTGGATGCAAAAGTGTGTGGTACTTGTCCACCCCCATAGTTAGGAGGAGCATTAACATTTGCGAAAGTGGTCCTGGGTTGACGAGTAGCAATATGTGTGTTGGGTGGTATATGACGAGTCGGGTTTCGGACAGTGTTCCTATTAGGTGGGGCAGTCCTAAGAGGTGGTCTTCTTCCAACATTAGCATTGTTAGGAGGATTATGACCAGTCCTCATATTATGTGTGTGAGTGGACAACGTGGTGCCCCCGGTGAGGGTATTTCCCCCAGTGGGTGCATTGTTGCTAACACCATGACTAGTGCCAGCATGACTACCAAAAGCAGTGGGAGGATCAACTGTACTGAAACCGGGCATACTATATGAGAACGGGTTAACGTTAATTGTAGGATCTCCGTCTTCATCTTCAGGTAAGGTTGGCATCCCATAAAGATAATTATCCGGATTCGAAGGATCGAACGAATCTTTCTCAAGTGGATTCGGCCAGATAGAACCAGTTTGAGTCTCAGGTGGATCACCCCCTAGGCCTCACAAGGAGTGGGGATGTCTGTAGTATGTTCGACTCCACCTGATGGAATCGTGGGGATGTTCTCTGTGTCGAAATGTCTAGCCATCATAATGTCATCTATGTATGTCTCGTAAGAATTCGAAGACTCAAAGGGAGCCCATCGACGTCCCCGAGCAGCACGGCGTGAAAACTCGGCCAATTTTAAACCAACTAACCGAAGGGAATGACAGAGAGTAGGACTCTACGCCATGATATCTAGAAAGAGAAAATCAAATCACAACATCTCCTACGGCCAACTATCTATCAAAAACAGTAAATCAAAAGCACACACCTAGAGAAACTACAACCAAGAGCAGACAAATAGAGTGGCTAAATGAGCTCCCGACACTAGAGCCGATATGTCTCACCTAAGAGAGGCTCGAGACTACCAAACTATAGCCGGAGGTAACAGAATCAGTTATAGAGACACCCAGGCTTCACTGCGTGCACAGGGTCAAGTCCACTGTACAAACACAACTATGCTATCCAATCCCTATCTGACTCAAGACACAAACAGCATAACCACTGCAAGTACCCTATGCGATACCTAGGTAAGGAAACTATGGTCACCGCAATATAACCAATGCTCAAGGGGATAGTCGCAGGTGGGATCCGTCGTATGGGCAGGGTAGCTAAGCCCAAAGCACAAGAGGACAAACCTTCGGTACCCCCAGATACAAACAAACCCTGGAAATATCTCCCACGTTCAGCCGGTATCAGAGGGATATCCCTTCAACCAACCTCCTGTGACCTCATTTTTAACTATGGTTTTAGTAGAGTTTCCTGAGAACACCGATATATACCATGGATTCCTCCACTCCCTAGTCAGACACCTAATGTTTCTTCTACTAGTCTTGGATTGTTTACTCACAATGATCTATTCCAAGACTCTAAACCTATGCTAGTTATGGTACCCTATAAATAAAATCGATCTAATCAATTTTAGGATTAAGCATTAATTTTAATGGCTGTGGTTACTCAAAGGATATGATCGTGAAACTAGTGATGTGTAAGACTCAATAGTATGCAAAATCGTCCATTCCTAGACTCATCTATCTAATAAAACAATGTCACTAACATGCACAATCAACCCAACGATTTCAAAATAAAAATGCAATCCTTTGATGTTTTCGATGCACAATCAAAACCTAAATGAAAGCAACAATCACTCAATGCAGGATGCAGTACATGAAAGTAAAAAAATTTGTATTTTCTCTTATAAACAAAAGGAAAATGCAAAACTATATGTATTTTTTTGTATTTTTCAATATAAAGAAATGAAAAATGCAAGCAAAATCATACTATTCAGTCACTGAAGTGCCGAGAAGATCACTAAGACAACCCAACAGAATCCAAACAGTAAGACTCAGCCAAAGGAATGAGCTCAAAAGGAAAAAACCAACAAGGCTAAATCCAAAGATGGGTAAAAAACCAACAAGGCTCAGCCAAGAGAAACAAAGAGTTCTGGTCACAACCAAGGCATGGAACAATCAAGAAATAGGCCAACAAATACTCGAGGTCATCCAAAGCTAACCCAGCAACAACCAATAGTCATATACCAATAAAAGCCGGAGTTGTACGCTATTGTCGAAGGAATACCTGCGGGTACCCACGAGCAACAGTGTAAACAGAGGCGGGTATACGCAAGCAGAGCTAAGCTAGCCTGCGGTTGAGGAAAGGAAAATGGGAAAACAAAGAGTCCAATGGCTCAGAAAAAGCAAGTTTTCTATAGTGTATCTTAACAGCCAATCAGTGACACAGAGATTCGACAATCTTCTTGTTTATTAATAGAAATACTCATATTCTCATCCATTAATGTTGTAAATGTTTTTTATCTTACATTGGGTTGTATTTACTTGTTATATCATGGACCATTGCTATTGATGATGTTAATGTTATTTATATATATTATGTACTTGTTGTATATTGGCTGTCAAGACCAATTTGCAGATTCAAGTGCACGGATTGGAAAAGCTCCAATGGGGATCTACATCAAACGTTTGGATCGAGGTTGGTTACATTCTCCATTATCTTAGCATTGTCATTTATAATAGCATAGTTCTGAGAATTGAGTTAATTTCTATTAATAAACAAGAAGAAGTACAATGTGATACAACCTCTTGCCAGCAACCAATCTGAACCAAGATCTGGATATCTCCACTTGTGCCTCCACCACTTCAATCCTCCATGAATGGAAAACTCAAACTATGGTAGGAGTTTGGAAGGTGAACATAAAGGGGTTCACAACTACAAGGATCAGTGAGTGTAGACTCAAGATAGGGCAAAAATCCACTAGAGTTCTCTTGTTCTTCTTTCTCCTCCTGTCCATAAGCCATATGTGCTTAATATATAGTCCTCCCAAAGGTAGGTGAAAGGACACATCGAGGCGTTACTTGGGCAGATGGAGGGTCAAAGGTCAACCAATAACCACTTTTTGGGAGTAAAAAGTAATAAACTAGTAATTTTACCATTTTACATGATACCCGCGGTCTATAGTGATGCAACTAGCGGGTACGCTTGCTATAGTGATGCAACAAGCGGGTAAGAGGAAAAATGAGGAAATAGTATGTCTAAAGGATATAAAGTGGATCTGAGACAGTGAAATGGATCCTACATGCCAAAGAATGCTGATGCTCACAAGGTGGAAGATTACGTTGTAACAATCATGTATGATGATATGTATCAGGTAGATACATTTTTTGATCAGGTAGATCATGTATGATGATATGCATCAAGTAGATACTTGGTATGCATTGTTAAATTTTGAGCATTAATTCACAATACTCTAGGATCTTTACTGAGAGAATAACATATACATTATATCAATGCATGACAATCACAATAAGCATGACAAGCATCACAAGAATCAAAAGCATGAGAGACAAGAGACACAGAGTTTCCATGGGGAAAACCCTAAGGTGAAAAAGCCCACAAATTCCTCAGAGATAGAGAGAGAAATGGCTCAACCAAAGTACAACCAAAATACACTGAGATTGTCTCCTAGTAGCAGATGATCCTCCTCCTCACTAGTGCGCCACTTTCTGAGTGAGAGTGAGTTACTTTTCCGAATGAGTAAAATAGAGATCTCCGATCTCTATTTATACTAACCTTTTTGCCAAGTTACCTTATGGGGCCGACTTGTCTAGCTAGGTACATCCACATTATAATATATATATTTTAGGGCCAACCCCACACATGGTGGTATAATAACCCATCGACAAGTACACACACTTGCGACACTTGTCAATCCACATGACGACACTTCCTTATAGAGGAATGACACATCTCTTATAAGGGTACAATAAATATATATAAAATACACAGATGAAATACATTCTGAAGTTACAAATACATCAACATGCATCAGGTGGATGCACTATATGATCAGGATGATCATGGATGATGAGCTTCAGGATGTTGCTCCAGACAATATGTATTAGGATGATGCTATGATGATCAGGATGATGCTATGATGATGTACATCAGGATGATGTATGGTGAGTATCAGGTTGATACTCTATGGCCATGGACAGGTTGTGTAGATGAGCATATAAGTAGACCTGGGAGATCCGATAGGTTGGGCTATGTGCCCGTAATCAGTCCTGGGATTCTCTTTCAAGGCATTTCTCTAGGAGGACATATAAGTAAACCTAGGAGATCCGATAGGTTGGGCTTTGTGCCCGTAATAAGTCCTGGGATGCTCTTTCAAGGAATTGTCCTATGGCATATAAGTAGACCTAGGAGATCCGATAGGTTGGGCTGTGTGCCTGTAATAAGTCTTAGGATTCTCTTTCGAGGCATTGCCATGACCACATATAAGTAGACCTAGGAGATCCAATAGGTTGGGCTATGTGCCCGTAATAATTCCTGGGATGCTCTTTCGAGACATTGTGGTGACCACATGTAATACATCTTGGAGATTCGGACAGGTTGTGCTAGTCACGTAAAAGGCCTCGGATGCTCTTTAGAGTTCTTTCTAGTCAAGACACTCTTTTAAGGTTTTATGGTGGGGGTCACATGTAATACGTCCTAGAGATCCAGACAGGTTGTGCTAGTCACGTAAAAGGCCTTGGATGCTTTTTAGAGTTCTTGCTAGTCAAGACACTCTTTTAAGGTTTTGTGACAGTCACATGTAAGTGGACCTAGGAGATCTTGCCGGTCGTGCTTCAGCACATAAAGGATCCTGGGATACTCTTTTGAGGCATTGTGACGCACGTAATAAGTCCTAAGGATTCCACAGTATGGACAGTGATGATGAAGACCTGTAGGTGGTGGGCCTACATCCAGTATGAAAATGGACTGGCTCTGTAGAACTTCCTATGACGAGTAGTTCAGAGATTGATTGAGATAGCAGCAGCAGTGACGATGGCGATGATTCGATGTCGATGATCCAGTGATGATGATCCAGAGAAGAAGACTTGTGCTAGAAGACCTATGTCGAGAAATACCTTCCTAGTTAAGAGGGAGTGTTGATGTAATTGTAACTTCGGAATGTATTCACCTATGTATATTGTATTCCTATAGAGATGTTATTATTCCTCTATACGGAAGTGTTTGTATTCCTATAGAGATGTTATTATTCCTCTATACGGAAGTGTCGTCATTTATATTGTAAGTGTCGTAACTTATACTTGATGGGTTATTAGACCACCTTGATGAGGTTGGCCTTGTATGAGTCATGTGGGTAAAAGGGTTATTAGACCACACTATTGGGAGTCGGACCTGTCATCATTATGTTATGTGGTTAAGTTAAGGCCGACCTAGTAAAGGTTATTAGGCAAGTCAAGTCAAGTATAAATAGAGTGCGGGAGGCACTCTATTTGATCATTCCATTATTCACTCACACACTCATTGGAGAGTGGCGCACATGTGAGGAAGGAGGAGTAGATGCTAGGAGAAGACTATCTCTTATGCTTCGGTTGTATCATTGCTCTATCTATCTCTGAGGAAGTTGCGGGGTTTTTCACCTTCTTGGTTTTCCCCGATGAAAATCTATGTCTCTTGTGTGCTTGCATTATTGTGTACATGATTGATATGTTGTAGATATGTTGTACATGTTATTCTCTCAATTAAGATCCTAGATTAGATTGAAATTCTGAAAAACTAACAAGAGCATCTCCCTGGGGGGATACAACGACATGTCGTCGAGGTACCAGGTGTATGGGTGCGTCTACCGTGGCGTATAGCCAATGCCATGCATTATTATGTTCGGGTACATAGGGTACTACCAAAGGACCGAACACCAAGAGAAACCACTTCACACAAACATATCACAGATCAACACACCGATGTTTTGATGTGGTTTAAATGCTCTTGAGAGAAACACTCCACGGCCCCGACTAAATAGCTTCTACGGGACAATTTATTATGCAAAGAAAGAAAGTTACAAATCAGCTTCTCATAATCGATCAACTAAACAATGACCCTCCATGCTCTTTAAATAGAGATCATGGACCAATCAGGTGTTAAGCAATGGATCAAGGTTAGGTATGATCTAAGAGAAGTTGAGCCGTTGGATCACTCTATGTTGGGAACATATCGTGACTGTCGGATTAAGTATTTACAAATGCATACTAATGCATACTAAAGAAACACACTATCTGTTGGAGCCTAGGCCGCAGCTATGGTAAAGCTGCAAATTTTGAGGAAAAAGCACAAGTGTTGAAGGGAAAGTGTTAATTTTGAATAAGCACCAATTTTTGGGCAGAAGTAGATAGTGCGCAGTACGGTGCCAGATGGATGAGCTCAGCGCAGATTATGGGCCGAAAATCACGGAGCTCACGCGCACACGTCAAAGGAGAATGAATGTGGCCCAGTAGAAAGCTCAGCTACCACAATAAATGAAGCAACGGAATAGAGGGCTCAGCTACCCTCATTAAGGCTAAGTACAGAAGTTATGGTTGCTCTGATCAAGGAAGAGCAATGGACCAAAGCATTGAAGGCGAAGGACAAGGAGCAGTGAACAATGAAGTGGCGCCCATACCCGCAATCTACGTCGAAAATCTTGGAGCCTGCAGGAAGCGGCGACGTGACTGCAAGCGGCGCCTACAGTACACCTAGCCATGTCCGCGGTTAGGGTTTTTGGGGAATACTGCTGGGAAAGGCCCACAGTTTTGTAAAGGTGCGACCCTCGGGGCCACCTATATATATGTGTAATTGTAAAGGAATAAAGTTCGATGTTTTAGACATAAGAAGGTTAGACGTTAGACGTTAGCCATTAGATGTTTTAGATGTTAGATAGATAGAGTGGTTAGAAGGCCATTGTAAGTTGATGATTGAGGTTGCAGACAGTCTAAGTCGACGTCTGAACCATTGTAATCTTTGTAGAAGAAGAGACTAGATCTAGAGAAGGGCTCCCAGCTGTGTGTGTGGAGTTTCCTGGAAAGATCTAAGGCTGTAGCTGTGTGCGCAGCATACTGTGTAATCCCATTTGAGATTAATATAAGATACAGTTCCGTTGAATGTGATTTCTCCATGGAGGCGAACTACATAATTCTCGTTATTGTGATGCTGTGTTGTGCGAATGCATGTTTTAAGTTTACTATCTGTGTTTACATGAACGTTTCATTGTCTTTATGAATGAGTATATAAAGCAAGTCCTTGAAGCTCCCTTAGAAGTTATTCTCACGCACTATCGAAGGAGTCGATAAGAGCACTATTGCCGCAGCGCTTAGGGAATGCATTACTGCGCTGGGTGCACAGGCAGGGATGATACACAGCATATCGGATGGAGTGGGTAATTGCCTCATGCGCAGGAGCGGAAATACCGCGCAGCTAGGCTGGTGAGCGTGAATTTCAGCACTGTTGCACTGAGAGGTCTGCGGAAGAGTAAGACGTTCCTCTTTGAGGAATCCTCCCATAAGAGAGAGGAAGAAGATTGCAGTCTCTGCGTCGCCTAGGTTAAGGAAGCCTGATTCCTTAGCCCCCCCATAGCCACTTCGGGTGAGACTTCGGGTTGCTGCGCAGCTCGTTGCCGAGAGGGCCAGTGCGCCAAGGGGTGTTTGTTGCTGCGCATCCTGAAAACCCGGGTCTGTCCAAAAAGCAGCCAACACTATCCCTAACAAATATATTACACAAGTTGATCTTAACTAACTCCTAAGTGTCTAAATATCCTAACATCCCCCCTTAAGAACAACTTAGGATAGGATTGAAGGATTTACAAAAGTGACACTATTAGGAGAAGGAAGGAGGCATTAGAGCCTATCCCCCCTTAATGACAAGTTCCTGAACTCCTAACATAGATCGAAGTTTAGAAAACTTCGCTTCTATAAGAGACTTGGTGAAGATGTCTGCAACTTGATCATCTGTAGGGAAAAAGAGCACTTCAAGAACACGATCATGAACAAGATTTCTGATGAAGTGCATATGTAGCTCAATGTGTTTGCTGCGTTGATGTAGAACTAGATCTTTGGCAAGCTTGATGGCACTTTCATTGTCGCACCAAAGTGGAGTAGGCTACTGCTGCTCGAATCCAAACTCTAAAAGGATCTATAAAAGCCATAAAGCTTCCTGACTGGCATTAACTGCGGCTCGATATTCTGCTTCTGCTGAAGAAAGAGCAAGAGCTTGTTGTTTCTTACAAGCCCAAGTGATAGGTCCAGATCCTGAAAACATAACCTGCAGTAGACTTTCAATCATCAGGATCGTCGGCCCAATCTGAATCAGTGAAACCAACCAACAAAGGTTCCCCCCCTATATTGTAATGAATCCCAAACTGAACTGTACCTCGAATTTATCGAAGTATTCGTTTAGCTGCTTTCCAGTGACTTTCATGAGGTGTCTGCATATAACGGGCAACATGACCAATGGCAAAGGAAAGGTCAGGATGGGAATGAGTCAAGTATAAGAGACTACCAACAAGCTGACGATACAAGGTGGCATCGACTTCAAGTGAAGTACAAGTGGCAGAAAGTTTGACTCCAGACTGGAAGTGTTGAAAGACTTAAGGCAAGGTTGGTTGCCAAAGGTTTTTCCCAAGTTGAAGGGATTGACTACAATGAAACCTTTTCTCCCGTCGCAAAAATGAACTCCATCCGCCTTGTTCTTTCCCTTGCATCCTTACATAACTGGGAAGTCCATCAAATGGATGTCAAGTTTTCCTTCTTACATGGTGATTTACAGGAGGAAATTTACATGGAACAACCTCCTGGATATGTTCTGAATAACTCTAGCCTTGTCTGTCACCTTAAGAAATCCTTATATGGCCTTAAGCAAGCTCCTAGAGCTTGGTATGCCAAAATGGATAACTTTCTCCTTGACACTGGTTTTTCTAGATGCCATTCTGACCCCAATGTCTATACCAAGAAAGTAGGAAACCATCTCATCATACTTGTTCTATATGTTGATGACCTTATTCTTACTGGTAGTGACGCTAAGCTTATAACCCATGTGAAATCTAGTCTTAAACAAAATTTTGAAATGTCAGACTTAGGACATTTGCATTATTTTCTTGGTCTCCAAGTCCTGCAAACAAAAGAAGGAATCTTTCTTTCTCAGTCTAAGTATGCTTGTGACCTTCTTTGTCGCTTTCACATGGAAGATTGTACACCAGCCCCTATACGACCTTTCAGTACCTTCTCTGGTAAGGATCAACTTCTTGATTGTTCGTATTTAACTTAAGACATTGGCAGCTCTGATACCATGTTCAGGTACACAGGGTACTACCAAAGGACCGAACACCAAGAGAAAACACTTCACACACACAGATCACAGATCAACACATCGATGTTTTGACGTGGTTTAAACCCTCTTGAGGGAAACACTCCACGGCCCCAGCCAAAGAGCTTCTACGGGACAATTTATTATGCAAAGAAAGAAAGTTACAAATGAGCTTATCATAATCGATCAACTAAACAATGACCCTCCATTCTCTTTAAATAGAGATCATGGACCAATCAGGTGCTAATCCATGGATCAAGGTTAGGTATGATCTAAGAGAAGTTGAGCCGTCGGATCACTCTATGTTGGGAACATATTGTGACTGTCGGATTAAGTATTTACAAATGCATACTAAAGAAACACACTATCCTTAATGGATATATTACACAAGTTGATATTAACTAACTCCTAAGTGTCTAATATCCTAACATATTATGCTCAGAATCATCCTGCCGAGGCGGAGAGACCTAGATGCCAGGGTCTCATTATTTTTCTATTGGCTATGTATATTTTTGAGAGCTACGGGCTCCAGTTTTGTACTGTGACACCACATTTTGGACATATTATTTATAAAAAAAAACTATGATTCTTTGGTTTTACTATATGTGTATGTACAAATGTGTGAATGAAAGTTTATTTGTGTGCTTCTTTTTTACAACATAATTTTCCACCTTGTGAGCATCAGCACTCTTTGGCTTGCAGGATCCATTTTACTGACTCATATCCACTTTATATCCTTCAAACACACTGTTTTCCCTATTTTTTCCCCTGTACGCTAGCTGCATCACTACAGTGGGAGTACCCACGATTTGCATCAGTATAACCCGTGGGTAGCATGTAAAATGGTAAAAATCACTAGTTAATTACTTTTTACTCCCAAAAAGTGGTCATAGGGTGACCTTTGGCCCTCCATTTTCCCTGAAACACCTCGATGTGTCCTTTCATTGACCTTTGAGAGGACTATATATTGAGCACATATGGCTTATGGATGGGAGGAGAAAGGAGATCAAGAGAACTCTAGTGAATTTTTGCCCTATCTTGAGTCTACACTCATTGATCCTTGTAGTTGTGAACCCTTTATGTTCACCTTCCAAACTCCTATCATAGTTTGAGTTTTCCATTTCATGGAGGATTGAAGTGGTGGAAGCACAAGTGGAGAGACCCAGATCTTGGTTCATATTGGTTGCCGACAAGAGGTCGTATCACATTGTACTTCTTGTTATTTATTAATAGAAATACTCATATTCTTGTCCATTAATGTTGTGAATGTTGTTTATATTACATTGGGTTGCATTTACTTATAATATCATGGACCATTGCTATTGATGATGTTAATTTCGTTTATATATTATATGCACGTGTTGTATATTGGCTGTCAAGACTAATTTGCAGGTTCAAGTGCACGGATTGAAAGCTCCAATGGGGATCTACATCAAATGTTTGGATCGAGGTTGGTTATGTTCTTCATTATCTTAGAATTGTCATTTATATAGAATAGCATTGGGAATTGAGTTAATTCATGTTAGTCAGTTGTCTATTGTGGTCCACCCCAAGCCATAAGAAGTTTTCTCCAACACAAAAATGGCAACTCCGCTGGGGACAACA
This sequence comes from Larix kaempferi, assembly GCA_027924585.1. Classification (NCBI taxonomy): domain Eukaryota; kingdom Viridiplantae; phylum Streptophyta; class Pinopsida; order Pinales; family Pinaceae; genus Larix; species Larix kaempferi. Next base: position 12,681,825 of record BSBM01000257.1, on the reverse strand, counting down.
TCAATTTTTTGGGGATTTTTGAGCATTAGTCCTTATTTAGAGTTGTTGTGTGTCGAGTCTCCGTGTCATTGATTGGCCGTTAGGATACTCTATAGAAAACATCATTTTTCTGAGCCATTGGACTCTTTTCTACTCATTTGCTTTTCCCTACCCGTCGGTGAGCCTAGCTCTACCCGTGTCTACCTGCCTCTATCTACACTATATCCCGCAGGTACCCACAGGTATTCCTTCGACAGTAGCGTACAACTCCGGGGGTGATTTTTTTATGGCCTTTGGATGTTGTTGGGTTGATTTTGAGTGTTCCTGAGTCTTCTTTGGCCTTGTTCCTGACTGTTCCAAGCCTTGTTTGTGACCAGAACTCCTCTTTTCTCTTAGTTTTGAGACTCATTGGTTTTTACCCATTTTTAATTGTTAAGATCATTCCATTGGCTGAGACTTACTATTTAGGATCTGCTAGGTTGTCTGAGTGATTTCCTTTGCATTTCTATAACTGAATAGTGAGATTTTGCTTGCATTTTTCATTTCATTATATTGAAAAATACAAAAAAATAGTTTTGCATTTTCCTTTTTCTTATAAGTGAAAATACAAAAAAAATTACTTTTATGTACTGCATTTTTCATTGAGTGCTTGCTGCTTTCATTTAGGTTCTGCTTGTGCATTGAAAATATAAAAGAGTTGCATTTTTATTTCGAAACTGTTGGATTGATTTTGCATGTTAGTGGCATTGTTTTTATTGGATCGATGAGTCTATAGTTTGACAATTTTGCATACTGTTGAGTCATATACATCACTATTTTCACGACCATATCCTTTGAGTAACCACAACCATTAAAATTAACGCTTAATTTAAAATTGATTAGAACGATTTTATTTATAGGGTACACCAACTAGCATAGGTTTAGAGTCTTGGAATAGATCATTGTGAGTAAATGATCCAAGACTACTAGACAAAACATTATGTGTCTGACCAAGGAGTGGTGAAATCCATGGTATACATCAGTGTTCTCAGGAAGCTCTACTCAGACCAAAGTTAAGCATGAGGTCACGGGAGGTTAGTTGCAGAGATATCCCTCGAATACCGGCTGAACGTGGGAGATATTTCCAGGGTTTGTTCGTATTTGCGGAATCTTGGGGGATTTTACCCTCTTGAGTTTCAGGATTAGCTACCCTGTCCATACGACGGATCCCACCTGCGACTGTCCCCCTGAGCATTGGCTATACATCAGTGACCATAGTTTCCTTACCTAGGTATCGCACAGGCTACTTGCAGTGGTTATACTGTTTGTGTCCTGAGTCAGATAAGGGTTAGACAGCACAGTTTTTTGTTGCCAAGGGTTATGGGCCTTTGCATGCAGTGAAGCCTGGGAACCTCTATAACTGATTATGTTACCTCCGGCTACAGTTTGGGAGTCTTAAGCCTCTCCTAGGTGAGACATACCGGCTCTAGTGTCGAGAGCTCATTTAGCCACTCTGTTTGTCTTCTCTTGGTTGTAGTTTCTCTAGGTGTGTGCTTTTGATTTATTGTTTTTGATCGATAGTTAGCCATTAGGAGATGTTGTGATTTTATATTCTCTCTGGAGATATCGTGGCGCGGAGTCCTACTCTCCTCCAATCCCATCGGTTTGCTGGTTTAAAATCGGCCGAGCTTTCATGCCTTGTTGCTAGGGGATATCAGCGAGCTCCCTCTGAGTCTTCAGATTCTTACGAAACATATGTCCTAGAAGTCATGACTATTGCACACTCTGACACGGGAGAAATACCTATGACTCCATTGGGTAGAGTCAAGCACACTTCAGACACCCCTACTCCTCGTGAGGCATGGGGGGTGATCCACCTGAGACTCAACCTAGTTTGTTTGGTCTTAATCCACCCGATACAGCCTAGTTTGTTTGGTCCAGATCCGCCCGAGGATGACCCATTCGATCCTTTGTTTCCACATAATTATATATATTGTATGTCAGAGTTACATGATGACACAGGTCCTACGATCAACCCTACCATGTTCTCTTTTGGTATGCCTAATTACAACACAGTTGCTCCTTCCACTGCTTTTGGTAGTCATGCTGGCACTAGTCATGGTGTTAGCAACATTGCACCCACTAGGGGAAATACCTTCGTCGGGGGCACCACGTTGTCCACTCACACACATAGTATGGGGACCTATCACATTCCTCCTAACAATGCTAAAGTTGGAAGACGACCGCCTCCTAGGACTACCCAACCTAATAGGAATGATGTTCGCAACCTGACTCGCCATCCACCACCTCTTACACATGCCGCTACCCATCAACCTACGACTACTTTCGCAAATGTTAACTCTCCTCCCAACCATGGAGGTGGACATATACCGCATACTTTTACGTCCACTGTTGCTACTAGTAATGCTAATGTAGGAGGTGGTAATATACCTTATCCTCATGGTCACACACCACCATTCCTGCTACTAGTAACACCAATGTTGGGGTTGGGAATACATATCACACTTATGGTCACCACACGGCTGCTCATGCTAATCCTAATGCTTACGCAGGGGGTGGGAACATACCTTACCATCATGGTCATTACAACATGGTTCTCGCTATGAATAGTATGTATATGCCCCATACTTATGGTGGCAACCCTTACTGCAATACAGTCGGTTCTGGCCACCAGTACAACCCACCTCAATATGGTGCTCAAAACACATATATACCTGCTTACTCTCACATGGGTCAGGTAGGAGGAGGTTATCAACCTTATGGCCATGGTCACTCTTATGGTCAGACAAGTCCATATAATCAGCAGTTTAATGCTCATGGTCAAGCATTTGGTCCTTCTTATCCTTTAGGTTCTTACAATCAACCTTTTATGGGAGCTTAGAATCAAGCTTTCTAGCCACAGCTCAGGTTCCTTGCACGTTCGAATCTTCCGGATCTTTTGAAGCTCACGAATGATCCGAGTGATCATGTCACAATGTTTCACCTTTGGTGTTCTTCCAACTCGTTGAATCACGATTCTGGTCGATTGTGACTATTTCAACGCACCCTCACGGGGGCAGCTGCGAAGTGGTATGTTGAGTTGCCTGGGAACACTTATAGGGGATTCAATGATATCGCTTTGGTTTTCTTGGATCATTTCCAGTTGCTAGTTCATTACGATACTGGTACTAAAAATTTTTCTACCTTCCGTCAAAATAAGGCCACGCATATTTATGACCACGTTCAAGAGTGGCGTTAGCGGAATAGGTTAGTGAAAGCCAACATTCCTCCAGATTTTTTGTTGGAGTGGTTTCTCAAGTATCTACTTCCATATATTGCCGAGGATGTTTCGATGTCTAGTATAATGATTGAGGAACAAGCCATCTTAAAATTTGAACAATTAGATTTAGTATACTCTCAGTCTGGCATTTTATATGACATTATTCCTAATGCACCGCGAACACGACATGAACCCAAGACAGTTCCTGGACCGCATGCAGATGGCATTGTGGGATCCGCAAGTACTCTCCCTATAGATTTGGTGGCTAATCAAATGCAAAATTTGTTGCTCAACTAGTCTACTCTCGGACAGGTTCACACCTTGTCCACATCCACCTCATCGTCCGATGTACACACTGTGCAAACAACAAACCCATCGGGTAACCAGCAGCCTAGTGGTAATAAGAATGGGAGAAATAACCGTAAGGGTGGAAACAATTGTTACCGGACAATCCACTCGACCGGAGGTGAGCCAGATCTCCCTAGCTCAATGCAAGTCTAGAACAAATAGAACAGACGACAAACACGTTTCCTAGATATACTTAAGGATCAAGTGCTCGATGTCTTACCTCTTTGATTCACTATCCTTTCTCCTGAATGTTACTCCACGTCCCATGGTCGTCAGATCCAAGCTGCAAGACCTGTCAAGAAACAGAAAAGAGAAACGAGTAAAGAGCATCTATACAATAAGAGATCTATGTAAACAGTTAAGCAGGTAAACAACACAACATCATTACACATAAGAATGATATTGGTGGAAAGCATTTGTATTACTGCAAATAGAGGAGTACATGATAGAGATATAAAACTACAACCAATGACTTAACGTAGCATCCCTTCTCCACACAAGCCAATTGCCAAGCCCTTCCAAGGAAGCATGAATTCTCCAAGAGGTGAGTGAAGGTGTTCTAAGAGAGATTTCACCAACATGTAGATACCATAGCCTTCCTCTCTTTGGTATGGGAGTGAGCCTCGTTTATATAGGACTAAGTGGATGAGATTATGGATAGGATAGGTTGAGAGATGGTAGGAGAGAGATAGGGGATCTTCCCAATGAGTTAGGGGTCGAGTACCAGCTCTGCAAGAGATCAGGGATAAGCCCCCAAATGGGAAAGCTTCGAGAAAGATCTCGAAATAGCTATTTTTTCCCATTAACAGACCTCATTGCACCTTGCTATGGAGCAACCTGCGACGTCGCATGTTGCTAGTATGCAACCTTTGACAACCTCTCAAAAGGTTGTACAAACTGAGTACAAATCCTCTCAAATGAATACTTGGTCTAGATGACTTCAGGGATGTATACACTAAATCATGATGATGGGTTGATCTTAGGTGTAACAGAATGCCCCCCAAAGCATGAAGCTGTTAAGGATGTACAGGTGAAGTGCTTTGTAAAAAGAAAAATGGCAAGGAATTCTTAGTTGGAATCAGTTGCTACAAAAATGACCTAAGATCCACAAGTCTCATATAACACAAAACATGGCTGTCGACCAATACATTGCAGATCCATGATAGTAAAGACTGACTGAACATAATCATGGCTACTAGACACAATCGTAGATCCATGATGAGATGATAACACAGCCACGACCAATACAAAAGTGGATCTGTGTAACTCTGAACTAACAACACAGCCATGACCAATACAAAAGTGGATCTGTGTGTCCCAAACAATCTCCACCGCAACCTGGGTAGAAAATAACTTCCCTAGGGTCTTCAAGATGAACCCGCAATGATATGAATCTATCCATGTGATTACAATGTTTTGGAGTTGAACATGGTAGAAACCACTTGATTACCAGTCATTAATGTATACCGTTAACAAGTGCGAGGGATATCATCATTGATGTCAATTATTCCCAAGGTATCATAGTACATATCATCAAGCGTGAATAAATGAGTTGAAGTCGAACGCGAGATGAAATATTTAAATCAAGATTCAGTGATGTAAACTCATGTTGAAAGCAAGGTAACCTACCATTGAGGCATGCAGGCCCAAGGTACTTAGTTGGTTTCTAAGTTCAATCCTCGGATGATGATTTGAAGTCGACGAGTATGAACCCATCGAAGGAGGGCCATGATGAATCCCCCATCAATCGACACGAAACACGACAAAAGATGTGTAGAGTAGATTGGATGGTATAGTAATGTGCAAGACCGACTCAAGGTAGACTGACATGATTGAAGGTATACTGACTGCAGATGATGAGTAACAAATATATCTTTAACATGAGCATGGCATGACTTGGCAGTATTGACATGACGAGACGAATACCAATCCCTAATGCAACTGATGGTGGAAGCATTCTTTGGCTGATCCAAAGGAGTGACACGACTCATGGAATTGACAAGACTTGAGGACAAACAGATTATCCAAGTACTGAATACAAATGCAAACGAGTGCCATGTTCAAGAGTGACTATGTACTGCCATAATTAAGACGTAACACAAAATCTTCCCTTTTTCCCCATCATGATTTATGAGTGCCTCATGTGTTTTTAACAAGCTTGATGAGGGTAACCAGATGCTCGGTATAGCTCATCTCATAGATGATTCCAATCCCAAATGTTTTACAAACCAAGGAAAGGAGGGGTTCGTCCCATAGCGAGCCCTTCAGTGTTTAAAATTTAACGAGTCCAGAGAAGGAAAACTCGGCATCATTTCATGTTTAGAGAGTCTGAAAAGAACTAAAGGAGACTCCAATGGTCCTTTTTCGTAAAGTTAGCCTCATCACCCAAAAAAGGGTAAAAAAACGCGAGAGAGGACTCTTCCAGCCATGGTTGGTTGGAGTATTCCTCTTTCGTAAATAGTGCTTCCTGGTCCGAAAAAGGGGTAAACTATCACCAGAAAGACGATCATTCAAATACTTTTACAAGCGTGAAAGAATCAAGTTCACTTGGCAATATTTTCCTATTTAGGGAGTCTGAAAAGAGCTTAAAAAGGACTCCATGAACAACTTTGTCATGGTTGATAACCGAGTACGACAAAGGAATAAGTAAACTTGGCACAGTTCATTTTTCGTAAATAGTCTAGCGAGGCCGGATAAAGTGATAAACCTATACTCATTAGACACACCTTTTTAACTCAAATTTTTAATAAGCACGAGAATGGTATCAAAAGCACTCATAATCTTTTTAATGTTTGAACCAGAGCACGAAAAAGTAAAAACTAAGCTCAAACCACTTTTCATGTTTCAACTAGAGCATGAAAAAGGTGAAAAGTAAGCTCAAATGCTATCTTATTGTTTTTAACGAGCTCAGAGATAAATTGGAATAATGCTCATGATGTCTTCTTTATTTTTTAATGAGCTTGTCATAGAAAATGAACTATGCTCGGGATAATTTTCATGGTTTAATGAGCTCGAAACCTAAAATGGAAAGTATGCTCGAAAATGTTCCCAATGGTGGACTTTTTCCCAACATGGCATCCAGAGGTTGGTGTGTGCCCCCAGCATGATTGCTAGAAGTAAGTGACTTAGCTCCAACGTGGTGTGGAGAGGTGATCGAGTTGACTTCAACGTAACTTCCAAAGGTTGAAGACATTCCCCCAAGCTTCATTTCATCTGCCTAAGGCATAGGCAAGTGAAAAGAAGGTTTAGGTACTAATTCTACGAGGAGAATTGACTCAAAGGGAAAGGATATGTTTCATTTTTTAACAAGCTTGACATAAGATTAGAACTCTACTCACGGGAACCTATTTCATTTTTTAACGAGCTTGACATAGAAAGGGAACTATGCTCATAGGTTAAGTTCCACTGACGGGTTCCTTCCCAACATGATGCCCAGAGGTTGGTAAATTTCCCTAGCGTGATTGCTAGCGGCTCAACATGGTAGTGTTCCCTCAACATGATTGTTGACGGTACGACATGTGGCATTCCCCCCCAGCTTCATTTCGTCAAAAAATGTTGCTTGCTAACCCAACTACCAACCTGGCTACTAATGTGAAAATGTTCACCAAGGGGGGGGGGGACAAGAATCAGATGAAATGAAGGTTCAAGTTCTAACTCTAGCGAGAGACTCAAACTGATGGGAGGGAGATCTATTTCATTTTTACACAAGCTTGAAATAGACAATAACTATGCTTGAGGTGGCCCATCTTATTTTTTTAACGAGCTTGAAATGGAATAAAACTATGGTTGAGGGGGCCCATCTTATTTTTTAACGAGCTTGAAATGGAATAAAACTATGCTTGAGGGGGCCCATCTTATTTTTTAATGAGCTTGAAATGGAATAAAACTATGCTCAAGGGGGGCCATCTTATTTTTTAACGAGCTTGAAATGGAATAAAACTATGCTCAAGGGGGGCCATCATATTTTTCAATGTGCTTGAAATGGAATAAAACTATGCTCGAGGGGGCCCATCTTATTTTTTAACGAGCTTGAAATGGAATAAAATTATGCTCGAGTGGATTGGTTTCATTTTTTTTGCAAGCTTGAAACCAAAGGTAAACCATGCTAGGGTGGTTGGTTTCATTTTTTAACGAGCTTGAAACATAACATAAACCGTGCTCGTAGGAACCTATTTCATTTTTTAACGAGCTTGACATAGAATGGGAACTATGCTCATGTGAAATGGTTTCATTTTTATGCAAGCTTGAAATCAAAGAGAAACTTTGCTTGAAGGTTGGTTTCATTTTTTAACGAGCTTGAAACAGAACATAAACTATGCTTGTATAGTGGATTGGTTTCATTTTTATGCAAGCTTGAAATCAACGAGAAAATTTTCTCGAAGGTTGGTTTCATTTTTTAACGAGCTTGAAATAAAACATAAACTATGCTCATACCCCCCATCCTCAGGGGGAAGAAACCACTAAAACATGTGGAACGTTTAGAGAAGTCTGATGACTAGGAGTCATATCATGAGTGGGTGTCACGTATGAAAACTGATCAATGGTCACAATCCTCCCATCATAGGGAAAATACATCACTCGAAAGAGTGTGGACACGATGGATTTCGTAGCATAGACATAATCACGTCCAAGGAGTAGATTGAAATCTAAAGGACCTTGGACAACCATTACATCAACATAAACAGTTTTACCTCTCAACGTGACAGGTAACTGCGGGAGAATCCATAAAGGTCTGGTAGGCCTTGTATTAAAATAAAAAATCTGGTCAGTTACTGGCACAAGATGAGGAGAACCTATAGCTTTCCAAGCAGTTGAGGATAAAATACTAACAGAAGCTCTCTCATCAATTATCGTACGAAAGATTTCTTTATCGGAAACTCCTACAAATATTTGAAAAGGAATACTCGAAGGAAGACGAGATTCTGTTAGACCATTCAGATCAAATGAAATGACCTCAGTACTTGGAGGGGGTCCTGTAGGAATGGACAGGGTTTCCCCTTACCTGGGACATTCTAAACTGACTAGGAAAACATTAGTAGTTTCCAATTCACTCTCACTTGGAAGATAAGAATGATACGAAGATTGTGTCATGGTGACTACTTCAGTCTGGACTTTATCCAATGAAAGAGCGGTATCGAGTGGAGATGACATTGACTCAATCTCTTCAGTCTCGGAAGGGAGAGTGGGATCAATTATAGATGAAACTGAATTGATCACTTGGTCAACCAGCGGGGGATCGAGGGACAACTTACTATCGCTTGTTGGAAGCACCTGTTTAGAACTAGTAATATCTTCCAACCACCGTGAAGCTTCATCCATGCTTGGACAAAGGTAAGTACGATGCATTCCCTTGCATAACCAGCAAGGGTCTACAGCTCTACCCTTCCAACCCATCACCAATGGGTCACTGGTCGAGGGAGTATCATCAACATGATGGTCAGAGGTTGACGATACAAGCGGTTTGAGGTTTTTAGACCACACTTCTGACACACTGGAAAGACCGGGAAAATTCTTGAGAAGGTGATCACCCTTACAAATTTTGCAAGGGAACTTTGGCTTACGAGGCGTTCTCATAGAATGAGTGCCATCAGAGGCAGATGGTTGACGCATGGTCTCTTTCTTAACCTTCTTCTTCTTAATCTTCCCTTCTCTTCTTCACACTAGCCTTCTTACTAACATCATAGTTTTCAGTAGGAAAAGAGGAAGAGATGGAAGTTGATTCAACTTTTGATAGAAAAGGAGAAGGGTCATCATGAGATTGATGCTCATGTGGTGAAGGACCTAGGTCCGACATGATTGGTGCACTTGGTGTAACCGGATTGGAGAATAACCATACTGGTAATCCTATCGTCAAACCAAGAAGACTCAACGTAGACATAAAGGGAGGACCAATAGTTCCAGAAGGGGGAATAACAACTGGCATACCTTGGAAAGGGGTGCCTTGGTTAGTAGTCCTGGAAGAATCTTCCATATCTAAACTTCCTAAGAGTCTCTAAAGTACCACACAAGACCAACACTACTCAAGTCTAAAAGCAACAAGCAAACTGTGTGAATAGGAGTGGATTCAAAGTCTGGAACCTCATGGGATTATCAAGGCATTGCAAACTGCTATATACTGCAGGGTCCAACAATATGACGCGACAAGGAGGCTTGGGACCGTACCCTTGCCTGCATACTCGATTACCTGGACAGTACGTGCGTGCTAATCTCCCTGAGTGTTGTTCTCGGTGTATTTCTTTGCCAAGATGGCCAAATGGTTAACTCAGTTGGTTTCAGGAATCCTAATGGTGTCTCCCGATATACGCTAGGTACATGGGAGCTCAAATCCATAGTGGTGCTATCTAATGCACAGCCGTTGGCACGAGACCTTCTGATATACGTGTCGAGTACGTGATACACCCTTTGATATACGCCAAGTACAGATTATGGTACTTGGTGGGTACATGAAGGAGCTCGATATACCGATGTACGTGGAAGACTACAATACCCCTGGACTACAGTGCTGGAAAATAATGACAGCTGCCACGCTTAACGACGCCGGAACACGTCTCTAACTTACACACAAGTTGCTAAATAATTTTAACCTAAGCTAGCATTAATTTTATCTTGTACGGTTAGGTGGATGCATGAGGTGAGTACATAAATGTAAACATAATGAAATCCTCAACTACATGATAATGCACATTTTCCTTTCCTTTTCTATGAAAACTACTTAAGGTAGGGAGAGATTTTTCTTTCTTTCAAACCAAAAGTACTTAAGTAGTAGTGAAAAGAAGAATTCCTTCCTAGAGTGCAATAATTCTAACTTTCTGCAATAATCAGCCAAAAAGCGTAAAGAAAATGAAAGATGCAGCTAATCTTAACAATGTATAAGACAAGATAAAGAAGCACTTTCAATTTTCAAATGCATGTACCAAAACTGGAATTTGATAGCTAAACGCTTTTCATATCTATATACAAAAAGTGAGAAGATATCTACAGTACTCTAATCTTTCAGAAATTCCCAAAGAAAAATGGCAAGCACCCAAACAACTCAAAGGCACTCAAGAGAGGCTCAAAATCTACCAAATGCAATAATTATAACTCATTTCCTATCTTTTTACACTTGAAAAAGACACATCTAAGCTACGGAAAGAAGGATTCCACTAACGTTTCCAATCAAATGCAAGACAAAGGAAATCGCTTAACAATCTTATCTAACTCAATTACATACAAATCTGGAATGAATATTTCTTCTTCTTATGAGTGTGAGACCAAGAATTTCAAATGATCAAATTAAAACAAGAAGAATACTTATGTTTTCCAATTTCATGAATATAGCAAAAGAGTGACAAAATCAAGCTTTTGTTTGAACTAAAGTGGAGACAAAGAATCAATCTTCCCCAAAAATGATTGAATAGCTCAGCATGTAAGGGAAACAAGATGCATAACCCAAGAAAGAGAGGCTCAAAAAGACATGGATATCCCACACTCTTCAAGTCTTTAAAACAATCCAATCATGCCAAACAAAAAAATGATCTCAAAACCTTGAGATGGGTCAAAACGACTGAAGAATGCATGATTCATGGCCCTACAGTGAGGGAGGTGGTTTGTGGGTCAAAAATAGAACCCATTTCGCTTAAAAATGCAAGCAAAACACTAGTTTTTACTCAAGGGGCCAAACAAGAATCCAAAACTCAAAAGACCCAAAAACCAATACAAATAAGCCAAACAAAACACTGCTGGACAAAAGGGTCTCTACCTAGAAGGTACAGTGCAGAGGAGTCTGTACACAAACCAAAACTCAAATCAGAAATTGAGAAAAGGTGCCTATATGGCAAAAATGGCAGATCGGCACACTCTGTGCTTGTTCATAGTGTGACGTCATAGTTCACCAATGCAGGAAGTGCGACGACGTCGCAGTCTACCAATGAAAGGGCTACGACGACAGACTAATAGGCTAAGAAAAACAATCAAAAAACACACAGTATCGCTCTGGGTACACTGACTAGGTGTGACAGGCGAGATCTAAGTTAAAAAATGAACCAATTCTCCAAATAATGAGCAATAAACATGTATTCAAATGGGATGTGCAAACTCAGATGAAGGTAATCAGACTCTTCAAAGCAAAGATCTGGTGGTGAAAAGGCTTCAGAGGCAAAAAGATGGCTTGCAAAAGCAATAAACTGAAAATTACTTCAAATTGAAAACTAAAACAATGTTCATTCCCCAATGGAGTCGCCAGATTTGTTACCGGACAATCCACTTGACCGGAGGTGAGCCGGATCTCCCTAGCTCAATGCGAGTCTAGAATAAATAGAACATACTACAAACACGTTTCCTATATCTACTTAAGGATCAAGTGCTAGATGTCTTACCTCTTTGATTCGCTATCCTTTCTTCCGAATGTTGCTCCACGTCCCACGGTCGTCAGATCCAAGCTGCAAGACCTATCAAGACACATAAAAGAGAAACGAGTAAAGAGCATCTATACAATAAGAGATCTATGTAAATAGTTAAGCAAGTAAACAACACAACATCATTACACATAAGAATGATATTGGTGGAAAGCATTTGTATTATTGCAAATAGAGGAGTACATGATAGAGATATAGAACTACAACCAATGACTTAACGTAGCAGCCCTTCTCCACACAAGCCAATTTCCAAGCCCTTCCAAGGAAGCATGAATTCTCCAAGAGATGAGTGAAGGTGTTCTAAGAGAGATTTCACCAGCATGTAGATACCATAGTCTTCCTCTCTTTGGTATGGGAGTGAGCCTTGTTTATATAGGACTAAGTGGATGAGATTATGGATAGGATAGGTTGAGAGATGGTAGGAGAGAGATAGGGGATCTTCCCAATGAGCTAGGGGTCGAGTACCAGCTCTCCAAGAGATAAAGTATAAGCCCCCAAATGGGAAAGCTTCGAAAAAGATCTCAAAATGACTATTTTTTCCCATTAACAAACCTCGTCACACCTTGCTATGGAGCAACCTGCGATGTTGCATGTTGCTAATGTGCAACCTGCGATGACCTCTCAAAAGGTTGTACAAACTGAGTACAAATCCTCTCAAATGAATACTTGGTCCAGATGACTTCAGGGATGTATACACTAAATCATGATGATGGGTAGATTTTAGGTGTAAAAACAATGGGAACAATAATCGTAATCTCAATACCCCTCGTAAGGAGAATGCCAATCGTCCTCGAGAAGGTGAAAATGTTGGTGAGGACCGTAAACCTAGGCGTAAGGTGAAATTTCCTTGTAAGCTTTATGGGGAAGATCATCTTACTCACTTGTGTCCTCGAATCGAAGAAGCATCAAATCATATTGCACAGAGCCCAGCTATGTTGAAGGATCCCCTCCCTCATCATGAAAACATGGCTTTGCATGCTCCCGCCACTAGTTATGGACCTAGTGAGACTGCAACATCTTCTTCCAATACTAGTGGTTATGGATGCATGAATATGGTTCAATCGGAGGTTAGTGTTGCTACTTGTCAACGCAATTATGGTGCACCACAACCTAATATGGGGAGTGAGCCTCCCCCTCCTCCTGATAATTCCTTGCATATCGAGAAGCCCTCTATTATGCCACAGATACTAAAAGGTATTCTTAAGCGCTCTACGCATAATCCCAATGCCTGAGCCGCCCAGAACTACTCCATTGTAGAATATTTGGGGCCAAACTCCATGTGCCATGTCGGCTCTTGAATTTTTACAGGCATGTCCTTCTCCAAGGCATGCCCTTTTGAGTGCATTAGGAGTTCAGGATGGGTGGAATCCCAATGTTATTAAGTTCGACACTACTAATGTCCAACCTCGCTTACCTTACCATGTGGCTTTTCAAATCCATGTGGATTGCCTTAAGAATTTCGTCAAGAGAATGGTGGTTGACAAAGGTTTTTCCGTGTCGGATATGTCATTAGCTTGTTGGAAAGCTCTTAGCTCTCCTCCTCTACTCACGTCTAGGACCATGCTCACTGCATTTGACGGTCGATCATTTAAGCCACATGGGATTATCCCTTCCCTTGTTGTCCGCTTGGGAGGAAAACCTATGCCCATTGAAGTCGAAGTGGTTGATGCGCCCATCGACTACAATCTTTTACTAGGTCAGAATTGGATGTATGCTATGAAAGCTGTCACGTCTACTTTATTCAGGATCATTTGCTTTCCACACAAAGGCAGGATTTTGACCATCGATCAGCTAGATTTCGTTAATCCTCCTCCCACAGCATCCATTGGATCAGTAGTCCCACAGGTTACAGATTCTCAGCCGGCAACTGGGAACATGGGTGTTGGTATGTACCCTTCGTTGATGGGATCTTATGATTTCCCTGCACCCGTGAATTTTATTGGAACCATTTCCGACAATGCACCTCCTCCTTTGCATAATGTACCGTTCTGGACTTCATATTTTGATGATCCATGGACTTTACCATCCACGATTTCTACGTCTGGAGACATTGTGCGTGTCGGGATGTCTTTGCCACTATCTGCTGTTGAGCTTGCTTATTAGGATATTCAACAAGATCCCGTTACGCTGCCAGTTTGGGCAGTCGACTCGTCTTTTTCGAATGATTTCCTTGATAGTACTTTACCTTCGGATGAAGCTATTATCGAGGCCATGTGTGGTAGTGAGAGGCCTTGGGAGGATATGCATCATCGCTCTTATTTCATTCCCAACCTCAATCTCGCCGAGCAAGAAGAGTTCAGGACGACTCTTGCAGAGATGGTTGGTCACCCTGTGGCTCTTTTGGGCTCACATGAGATTTATACGGAGGGGAACATGGCTAATATTTCCTTGAATCAACTGATCAACATCTCTCGCACTCCCGGAAAGGTTGAGAATGTTTACATTGGTGATGATTGCTCTTCTGAGGAGGTTTCCATTTACACCGAATTATTTACTGAACTTCGGGAAGCTTTCTCTTGGTCATACGAGGAGATGCTAGGAATAGACCCTAGTATTGTCGAACACAAGATTAGAACCTATCCTCATGCTAAACTAGTTCGACAACGTCTTCGTACTATTAATCCTAGGAAGGAAGCCACTATCAAGGTAGAGGTGGAGAAACTACTCAAAGCTGGTTTTATCTACCCCGTTCCCCTTACCGAATGGGTGTCAAACCCCGTTTCTATAGATAAGAAGCAGGGAATGATCCGTGTATGCACTGATTTTAGAGACCTGAATCGTGCGTCTCCAAAAGATAATTTCCCCACTCCATTCATTGATCAGATCTTGGATGCATGTGCGGGAAGTGAGATTTTTTCATTCATGGACGGCTTTTCGGGGTATAACCATATTCAAATCAAACCTGAGGACCAACATAAAACTGCGTTCATTTGTCCTTGGGGTACGTTTGCATATCGAAAAATTCCCTTCGGCATTAAAAACGTTGGAGCTACGTTTCAATGTGCCATGACCTATGCCTTTCACGACCTTAAAAGTATAATGGAGGTTTTCTTGGATGATCTTTCCGGCCATTCTCGTAAGAGAATGGACCACCCCAACCACCTTCGTTGGATTATCGAACTATGTATATGCTACAAGATCTTATTGAATCCTAATAAATGCATCTTTGCGGTGAGTTCAGGTCGCCTTCTAGGATTCATAGTTTCGAAAGAGGGTATTAGAGTCGATCCTCATAAAGTTGAGACAATACTTCGATTGCCTGCTCCACGCAACTTGTTTCAACTTCATAGCCTCCAAGGGAGAGCTACTTTTCTACGTCGCTTTGTATTCAATTATGTTAATCTTACCAAAGGTTTTGCACGCTTGTTGAAGAAAGACACACCGTTTATCTGGGATGAGCGAGCCTAGTAGTCTTTCGATGCCCTTAAGAAATCTTTGGTATTAGCCCCTGTGCTTATTCCACCAGACTTCGGACGAGATTTTATACTTTATGTGGCTGCGTCTCAAGAGACGATTGGCATGGTCTTGGTTCAGGTTGATGATGTGCTTGTCGAGCATGTTATATATTACCTTAGTCGAAATATACTAGACACTGAACTCAGATATACTCACGCGAAAAAGCTGGCACTTGCAACTATCCATGCGGTCCAACGGTTACGCCACTATATTTTGCTTAGAACAACCACAGTTGTAGCGCACATCAATCTGTTTCAGTTCGTGCTATCACGATGCCTTATAGGGGGGAAGTACAATAAATGGATTGTGATCCTTCAGGAGTTCAATCTCGATTTTGCTTCGGCAAAGTCGGTGAAATCGTTGGTGTTTGCTGAGCTTATGTCGGACCTTCCGAGACTTGATGAGGATTGTTGGCTATAACTAACCCAAAGGTTTTCTATAAGACCCAGGTTCTACACGGTTTCCCTTTGACCAACAACACCCCTTCGCAACGGCCCTTTCGGCAACAACCTGCGAGCAGGTTGAGGTCTCACCCGAGGTGTATCTATGGGGTACTACAAAATCAGGTTTCCACAGTAAGTGACGAATTGCTTAAACAGACGTATTGTGCAACACAACAAGGGGTATGCGCTGCGAGGGGGGACTGCACAGCGATGGGCAACGCTGCGGTCCGCACTACTATGTTCTTATACCGCGGGACTTCTCCTGAAGCTACAAACAATGAAACTTTACTCTATACTTGGATTATCTTGAAAACACTTAAGGCATTGAAATGAATATCACTCATCCACTCGTTCAGGCACTTAACTGGCTATTCTTCTAACATTCATTCGTTAAGTTGGAATGTTGCGATTTGAGAATATGTGACTATACAATCCAACTGTTATGCATTCTTTTACTGCGTATAAGAAAGTGTTTAACTAACTAACTGATTCACTGTCTTCAAACACAACACTGAATGTTCATCATTCATCTATTCATACAGAACTTAACATATCATTTCCATACTTCTTCTAAAGGCAAATGCATATCCAAGTTCATTCATAACAGCATGCAAGGAAACATCTAGACATTCATTTACAGAAAACACAAATAATCATTCACTCATAAAACACAATCATACAACGCAATATTTAACGTGGTTCACTCCCTCGGATGGGAAGCTACGTCCACAAGAACGGTTGGTAATATATATCTTTAAAAGGGATGGGGACAACCGTTCTTAGTCTTTGCAGTCAGTTGCAGACTCTCCTTCCTCTCAGATAGGTCTCTGCGCACACAGCTGCAGAGCCTTTACAATCTTCTCGACTCAAGAGATTTTACAATATAATATCTAGAATTGTAACAGCAGAAAGTAAAGAGTAAACCCATCCCATAAAAAATTGTCTTCTTAAATAGACCATGCTCGAAGGTCATGTCTTTACAATGCCAAAGACCTAAACCCAAAACCCTTAGGGTTTACAAAACCGTGTCGGTTTCCCTAAATCGGCTTGCTGGCATCTGGTAGCGCCTGCTTCATCATGACGGTTCTCCACGTCTTGACTTTGTCGCTATCGGCCTTCTTGCCACACGCATGCCAACATGTCTCTTCCACTGAACCGTTCATCTCTAACAGTCTCTCCCACCAGGCGTGCCAAGCCGTCGCTTTCCTTAAGCTGTCCTTCCATTAACAAACTCGTGCATTGGTCGCCTGTAATGTCCCCATTCCAATAATTTCATAGTAAGACAATCCCATCAATCCTACTAGTTTCCTAGGTTGGATGGGCACATGTGGAATGGTAATAAGGAAGCAAATAAATGATGTTTAGACATTATAAGGGTTCAAGTATTTAATAAATATAGTGAATAAATAAATTCAAGAGAAATCATAGGTGACAAATGGTTTTGGAGACATATGGAGGATGTGGGACCCACACTAGCTTGATTTTTCATAATACATGGTATCTCTCTTTTGCAAATTCGAATTAATGGGAATGTGAACACTCTTGGGTGAGTTGGTAAGTCATAACACATGTCATTGAGCATATTAGGTCGAATTGGGAAGGATTGGTAACCTCCATGGAAGATAAAGAGTCAAAGTGGAAGTTTGTGGACACTTGGGCTAGATTCCCTAGCCCCTATGACACCAATGATGGAGCATCTATGACAAATATGACAAATTGCAGACCTGACCTCTGACATCTGACCATTATGACATGTCAGCCCCAAAAATAGGCTCAAGGAAGTCGAATTTGGGAGTTGGAGAAGCCAAAGAGACTCAAAATCGAATTTGGGGAGAAGATGGAAGGTTGGAACTAGGAGACAAGTGGCAAATGTGGAATAATTCCTAAATGGAAATCTATTGAATCTATTGAGAGGATTTCGACCCTTAGAAGGCTAATGTTGGTTATAAAATGTAGAAATGAAGTATGAGAATGGCTTTTGATGATTTGAGAAAAATTGCATTTGTGAAGAGAGAGCTAGTGGATGACTAGTTTCTTGCCTTAGCCAATTTCGAGGGTGAAAGATTCCCATCCAAGTTGGTGTTTGGAGAGGCCACTCAGGTCTTTCATGGTGCTTTAATGGAGTTTGTATTTGCAGGTATCAGCTACAGGAAGTTTCATGGTTTGGTTTAGTGCAGCACTTTCTCTCCACCGTTTCCAGTTTTGAAGGCATATTCATGCTCCTTGAGGGAGGGCGTTTTTGGTGAGCACTTGTGCTTCTTGAGAGAGCTTATCATTATATATTTATGATTGTAATAGCTTCATATCCTCTGTTATTCATATTCAGAAAGTCTCAGGTCGAAATACCCACTGGTTGTATGCAAAACTATTGATTAATGAGCAAACAATGTCCATTTCCCCAATGCATTGATGTATGACACTATAATGTTGATTATTTCGAATGGATGGATGATTATCTGATATATTTGTGATCAATATAATGCCATGGATGTCTTCTACAAGTTTCATGTACTGTACTTGAGCATTTGAAGCATTTTTACTCAGTTTAGTTGTATTGGGAGATGAAATAGTGCCATTTCCCCAAGGGTCGAATTGGGGGTTTTTGCTGTTGAATGTGAGAGAGTTATAACAGTAGTAAAAATCAATTAATGGTGCATATGATACCTCAATAACATAATTAACACATTATATACCTCTGTTCATAAATTTGTGGGAGTTTGGAGGCATTTGGAAGGCCATTTTCAGTGTTACCCGGGGGGGATTTGATGCACAAATTACTAGTCAAAATTACCTATATTGATCAGAATACAAATCAAGTTTGCAGCAGTATTTGGAGGTCCATAAAACATCCCTGAACCTGATATTCAAGTCTAAATACCATTAATACACTCATACAGAATATTTGGGAGCATTTGGGATGATTTGGAGGTCAAAACAGTTAAACTAGTCAAAGGTCGAAATTGGGGAAAAAGTTGAAAAATTGGCATTTTAATAAAATTTGAAAAAGGGATATTACATCGCCTTCCTGATTTGCTCGTACCCGCCGCTCGGCACTCTTGGAGCATCTTTCCAAAATTAGACCACTACTAGTCCATCCAGTACCTGCACCTGATCCTTGTCCAGCACTCTGCTTTGCTAACTCCACGTGGCCTTCCTATTTCCCAGCATTGCTTCCTCACAGTGCTGGTCTTTGTGGTGCTTCCAAACTTTGGATGCTGCGCATAACTTCACAGCATGGTCAAAACTTGGATGTTGCGCACAACTTCGTAGCACCCTCAACACTTAGACAAAATTACTCCTGCTTATCAAAAGTGTTACCAGAACTTTGTCCCAACTTGGGCACAACAAGGATTCCATCCATGAAGATTCCTTTGTGGATGAACACTTGTTTCTCATCTTGTCAGAGGACCCTTGGTATGGGGATGTCATTGTATATCTCCAAACTTTGAATTTTCCTTCACATTATTCACAAAATGAGCGACGTCATGTGAAACATCACGCTAAAGATTATACTATCGTAGGTGACACTTTGTATCGTCGAGGAAAGGATTCTATTATCCGTCATTCCTTGACTCACAAAGAAGTGGAGCATGTGCTTAAATATTTCCATGTTGGGGCATGTGGTGGTCACTTATCTGGGCTTCTTACAGCCCAACGTATTATGCGAGCTGGTTACTTTTGGCCTTCAATCTTTGAGGATTGTATAAATGGTGTAAAGAGATGTCACCCTTGCTAGGTGTTTTCTCAAAATATACACTCGCATCCAGCACCCCTTCATCCAGTCGTCACCGTCGATCCCTTCACCAAGTGGGGGGTGGATTTCATGGATTGCAAACCAGCTTCGGTTGGGAGGCATCACCATATTATAGTGGTCGTGGACTACTTTTCCAAATGGGATGAGGCCATGCCTACCGTAAAATTCGATGGTGCTACAGCATCCCATTTCGTGTTCATCCAGATTATTACTCGGTTCGGTATTCCGAAAGAGATTGTCACTAACCATGGAAGTCACTTTCAGAACAAAATGATGGAGGATTTGTCTCTCAAGCTTGGGTTTCATCAAGAACACTCATCTTCTTACTATCCCCAAGCGAATGGTCAAGTTGAAGTAGTCAATAAGTCTTTAAAGACCATTCTCCAACGTACCATCCAACAAAGCAAGAACAACTAGCACATTATGTTATATCCTACTTTGTGGGCATATCGAACCGTAGTCAAGACTGCCACTGGGTTCTCACCATTTCATCTAGTACACGGTGTGGAGTCGATTTTACCGATTGAAAACGAAATCCCTTCGCTTAAACTGGCCATAGAGCTCCTCCCTGATACGACGGGTATAGAGAAACGTTTAATCCACCTTGAGCAACTTGACGAGCAGCGTCGAGATGCCGCCGTGGCTATAGATGCCAATAAACATCATGTTAAGTGTTGGCGGATATTTCTACCCTATAGTCAGGAAACTAAACTATCAACTTGGTTGGGGTGACAGGTAAGTGCATTTATGTTATTACAGAGGTGTTTACAAAAGAAAAAGATTGTAGATTTAGGGAACACACCTTTTAACCGGAGTCTGATCCTAGCCTTGACTCGATCCCGTGTCCAGCTTCCAAATCTACTTTTCTTTCAGCAAACCTGCAACAACAATACCTTCCTCAAACATTTTGGGCAATATATAAAGCATGAAATAAACAAAACCTATGTTTAATATTCAGCATTGACCAAAATAAATCCAACTTAAAAATGCCATTTCATAACACATTCAGATTGGAACAAGGAAACACTTCAACCTTTATTTGTCAAAATTGGAATGCAGTACAAATATACCTGATAATGAAGCAGGCTCCTGCAACTAGATTCTAGGCTCTGGCTTTCTTCTGGCTTGGATATCTTCTGCAACCACTTCTCCAATGCAAGTTTCTTCAAAGTTTTTTCATTAATCAATCTCACTAACTCCAATTTCTAACCCTGCTCCTTTAACCTTCTTGGTATTTATAGGTTCAAAGAAGCAGTTCAGGTCGAGATGTAGTTATGGAGGAAGTTGGGGGAGTTAAGAAACTGCCATCAACTAATCCTCCTCGATGAATTAATATATTTTTTAATCATCTTTTAAGATATACGCGACTATTACTCAGTGGAGTAGCATATAGGGCGCTGCCCTATTGTTTAACAACTAGCGCTCATTTAGTTTTAAATGTCGAGCGCTACTTTGCTAGGAAGGAGTAGCGTATATATTGATATGGGCGCTACTATTATACACTGGAGTCGCGTATGGGCGCTAGTCTATTTAAGTGGAGTAGCGCTCAAACCTCAAAATGATATTTTGTATGTTTTCCAGTATTTTCAGGAAATAGGATGAGTTGTCATATGGTCCAAGGTCAACATGCTCCTCCATCCAAGTTGTCCTTTTGTGTGATCAGCAACTCAGGGTGATCACGGACGAAGAGGTGCAAGTTTGACCTATAACATTAAGGTTCAGTATGATAGGTCTATTCATCCTTGGCAATATGTTGAAGGTGACTTGGTCCTCTTATATGACCAAGCTAAAGAACCCCGAGCGGCAAGCAAGTTTAACCCCATGTGGCACGGTCCTTACATCGTGAGGCATGTCCTAGAAAAAGGAGCCTATGAATTAGAGGAATATGAGGGGAACGTCTTGAAGTAGCCTAGAAATGGGCTCTACCTCAAGCGGTATTACGCTTGAACTTCTAGTTCAGGCTAATACTTTTGTATACTATTGTATAGTTATTTCTGAACATAGTTTAGCTTGCTTTTGGTTTTTGGGTCTCCTGATTAGCTTCTGTTTGATTGACAGATGTCAACAGAGTTTCCTACGTTCTTAGGATTCATGGATGGTGCTAGCCGTCATACGCAACAGCTTGCTTCTGCTGCCTGAGTTATTTATTCACTTGACCACCTAGTTGTGTCTTAAGGAGGTGCTTGTCTCGATCCTACATCTAACAATGTGGCTGAGTATAGTGTCATGATTGAGCTACTTCGGGATGCTATTTCACATGGCATCCAATCTTTAGAAGTATGCCTAGATTCACAACTAGTTGTGTCCCTCTTGAATGGTCAGTACCATGTGAGGTATCCTACGTTACTATGGAAATTCTTAAGGGTAAGACTCTTGGAACGACATTCTATCTCAATTACATACATTCATGTTCCGAGAAGTTTAAATCATATATCTAATGCATACACTAACTATGTATTAGATTGGCATTTGTCACATTCACAATGAAGCACACCAATAAAAGATACATTCATACATTTGTACATACACACATATAGCAGAATCGGAGAACCATAGTTTTTCATAAATAATATGTCCAAAATGTTAGTGTCATAATACAAAACTGGAGCGTGTAGCCCTCAAAAATATACATATCAATACAAAAATGGGACTCTGATATGTCTAATCCCTACGAGGAAGCCTAGCTACCGCCCCGACAAGATGTGTTTGATAGTAATACTATACTACATTTTCTATATGCTGCAGTAGTCATGCCCAGTTACCAGGCACCCCCATTACATGGCACTGCATATCCTCTGGTAGCCGCACTACCTCTACCTGTGGTACCCTGGTGGTCATCCGTTATAGGTTGACCCATAGAATCTATAATGTATGCTCTGTTTAAGCACCCACTACCTCATCACCCCTTCTTTGGCGACGATGTCTCAGGAAGCCCTCGGGTCTCACTGGGCCCTTATCTATGAGCAAACAGTGAAACATTAATATGTGATACTACTCCCAAAAATATTTTTGCATTTACATCTATAATAAAAAATCCATAAAAATGTAATACACCAAAAACCTAAAAAGAGTACTCACCAATGTCTCTGAATGCTGCATCTAGTGGAAGCAGCATGTCACGATCCTGGCGGAAGTCTATCCCTACATAGGAGTAGTCCTCTATAGCTATGACCTGTCGGTCCCACCAATGAAAGAACTCCTCTGTGTATGGTGATGCCTGATGGCCGCCACCCTGTCGCGTCAAGACCTCTACCCACCGGGTCATGGCTGGGTCTCAGAGACTATGAGGAGGGACCTCAACCCTCGGACTAAGCCCTGGAACTCGCTTAAAGAAGAAGCTGCATAAGATGCTGCCATATCCGAATTTTTTTTCCTCCCCTTGATTGCACTCTGTCAGCTGGGTCTTCATAGACCCCAGAAATGTGGTACACCAGTCAAATATCATGGGCTGCATACACTGTGACGCATAGAACATCACTGGACTGGATGCCTAGTGAAGAGCTTTTGAACTAGTAATCCGCACTAAGGCAGCCACTATAACCTTCATGCTCAGGTTGACTATAGCTCTGATGGGCACCTGACTCCCCACTGCCCGAGCATTTGGAACACAATACCACTTTATATAGTCGGGGATGGTGATCCCACCACCCATAGAATGAGATCAAAGGCTTGCCACCTCACCTCAGCGGGACAAACCAGTAATGAAGTAGATATCTTCCACTTCCAAAGAGAGTATTTGCCCGTCTAGGTTGAAGTTTTGTGCATCGATGTACCAATAATCTATCAAACAACGGAGCAATAGGTTTTGGGCTTTGAAACCCCCTATGCTCCAAAATTTATATAACCCACATGCTTGTAGAGCTTGCTGTGCATGCACATCATTGCAAACGGTCTCATCCACTTGGTCATCTTCCCTCTCTCTCCACTCTAGAACCATCCTGGAGGGAGAAAAACCAAAGAGTTTAGTCAATTTTATTTAAAAAAATAGCTTCATGGCCGTACCCACGGGAAATGTTTTTTACAGAGGCAGGTACCCATGGTCAACGCATGCGTTGACTGCGAGTACCTTGCCCTACCCGTGACCCGCATAGTGTTAGCCTGCGGGTAGCGCCGAGACCACTTAGGGCTTGGCCACACAAAAAATCCAACCGATGAAAATTGAAATAAAATCATTGAAATGAAAGGTATGGATGAGACTACCAACCTGCTCCTGACGGTTTGATGATCGGATTCCCGTAGCTCCTAGAATCAGCAGTCGAACTTTGAGGTGAAAACTAACCACAAAACTCCAAATGGGTGAATAGTAAAAATGAATTGTAATTTGTAATTTTTTGTTACTATATATAATTTTCAAAACCATCTTGTCTATAGTTTTCACCATTATATGTTGTTTTGGACTAATATAATTCCTTGGAGTAGCATTTTTTTTACCAGAGTTCTTCTGTGAGACTTGTTTTGGACCATTTCGCGCCTACCGCGGGTATATTTCACACCTGGCATATAGGTTAGATGTCATTTTCACATGCATTTTGCATTTGACATTTTGACCACTTTAATAAACCCTAGGTGCGACCCCGCTTCTTAACCGACATAGAGCCTTCACACTATTATAGAAGTGTAGTTATGTGGCAGTAGGGCCTTTCCAAACATGGGTACCCTAGTTAGAACCCCTTTTTTCCTTCCAGTGTCGATGTCGTTGTTTGTCCTTAGGATCGAGAGTCCTTTGTAGTTACGCCATGACATTGCGATAAAGACTCATACTCTACTTTGTCTTATGCTAGCCATATCCCATAAGGATTCCCCCATTTATATCAAGTTGTGATTGCATTGCATCATCTTGCTTACTACTTGAGCCTTGTGTCGGCTCCCACTTACTCAGTTGCTAGCCTGGTGCCTGAGAACTTTTCCCTGTCGAGCCCTGCAGAGCTTCCATTTGTCCTTCACAATTTTATGACCTTTTGACCCTGAGGGAACACCCCCCCTGAGTGTCCACATCCTGCACACACTTTCTTGCATTGATCATAGGTATGTTCCACTGCTTGGGACTAGTCTGCTCGCTATTTGACACTTGTTCCCTCACTTGTTGTACTATAAGCAATTCTATTCGTTTTCAAGCTTTTCCAAATATGAAAAAGACCAAAAAAAATCAAATATTCCAAAAAGCCGGACGGGATTATGGTTAATACTTCTAGTTGGCAGCTGTTGTGTCGCCTTTGAACAGAGCATTCATTCCACTCCATCCATTATGATTTAGGACTATAGTTGTACCTTAGGAGCTACACTTGTTTCTCAGTTTACACCACTGATTGGTTAAGCTTCCAGTCACTATGGAGCCCTTTGTGATGCCTCCTGCATCGCACAGTTCATATTGAGTCTATGCTTCCTGAGTCTATCCATCTGCTCATGCTCTTGTTCAAAGGAAGTCCTGAAACCAAAGTCGGCCACTCCTCAGATCTCTTGACTATTGCATGTTGGCCATCCTTATTGAGTCAGTTTGTTTCACCTGAGTTCTTCCAAATATTTCAACGTAGCTGGTACCTCGTGCTGGTTGATGAGGGATGCCTTAATTCCCTCCTTCCAACGAGTCTTGTTTCGTCGACTTCAACCCATTTATTTCGAAACTTGAGGCTTAGAGTTTGGTTGAGTACCTTCAGGCTTGCAGTCATTAGTGGTAGGTTCTCTCACCATCGACAGTTTTGGGAATACATCAATGTCCCCTAATCGATGGATTCATCTTAGTGTTCAACTTCAACACATCTATTCACACTCTAATGATTGTACTCTGTGCCTTGATGCCCATTTTCATTATCGGTGGGTTATCTCGCGTTTGTTAGTGGTACACATCATTGATCGGTAATCAGACAATTTCACATCAGGTTCGACCTCAAATCCTTTATTCACTTGATGGGACTTTCACTGTCGAAGACTTGTGTAGAAGACCCCAGGAGATAGTGGCATTCAATATGCTACTTATGATTCTGACTTTACAGTTGAGATATCACCTCTCATATATCAGCAGTTTGTACCTCTAGTTTGCACCAATTGTTTCCTTTTCAGCAGGAGACCATATCTAACTGTAGAGGGATCATGACTATGATCAATTATGACATATATTCACTATGTACTGCCTATTCATGGCCATTGTATCATATTGTTGTACTATATGGACATGTACTCAAGGATACTATTTTATTATGACAAGTGAGATGCTCCTTCCACTTGTGTCTCCATCACTCCACTTATGAGATTTATAATGTATTTTGGCCATCGTAGCATCAGTCTCTGACCTCACACATCAGGGGGCATCTGTTACAATGTAATTTTCCACCTTATGAGCATTAGCACTCTTTGGCCTGCAGGATCCATTTTACTGACTCATATCCACTTTATATCCTTTAGACACACTATTTTCCCTATTTTTTCCCATGTACACTAGTTGCATCACTACAGTGGGCGTACCCGTGAGTTGCATCACTATAGCCCACGGGTAGCATGTAAAATGGTAAAAATCACTAGTCAATTACTTTTTACTCCCAAAAAGAAGTCATAGGGTGACCTTTGGCCCTCCATTTTCCCCGAAACACCTCGATGTGTCCTTTCACTTACTTTTGAGAGGACTATATATTGAGCACATATGGCTTATGGACAGGAGGAGAAAGGAGAGCAAGAGAACTCTAGTGGATTTTTTCCCTATCTTGAGTCTACACTCATTGATCCTTGTAGTTGTGAACCCTTTATGTTCACCTTCCAAACTCCTATCATAGTTTGAGTTTTTCATTCCATGGAGGATTGAAGTGGTGGAGGCACAAGTGGAGAGACCCAGATCTTGGTTCAGATTGGTCACCAACAAGAGGTCGTATCACATTGTACTTCTTGTTATTTATTAATAGAAATACTCATATTCTCGTCCATAAATGTTGTGAATGTTGTTTATATTACATTGGGTTGCAATTACTTATAATATCATGGACCATTGCTATTGATGATGTTAATGTCGTTTATATATTATATGTGCTTGTTGTATACTGGCTGTCAAGACTACTTTGCAGGTTCAAGTGCATGGATTGAAAGCTCCAACAGGGATCTACATCAAACGTTTGGATCGAGGTTGGTTATGTTCTTCATTATCTTAGCATTGTCATTTATATAGCATAGCATTGAGAATTGAGTTAATTTCTGCTAGTCAATTGTCTGTTGTGGTCCACCCCAAGCCATATGAATTTTTTCCTACCCCCAGGGGTTCCTTAGCTTGATCATACAAGAGGACCAAGTCACCTTCAACATAATCTTGAGGATGGACATACCTATCATAATGAACCTTAACACGACATTTGTTGGCATTTATAGTCACGGCAGCATCTCGACATTGCTCGTCAAGCTGCTCAAGGTGGATCAAATGTTGCTCAACATCTGAGGTGTCAGGCATGAGCTCTATGGCTAGTTTCAATGAAGGGATTTCGCATTCAATCAGCAAGATAGACTCCACACCATGTACTAGCTGAAATGGTGAGAAATCGGTAGCAGTCTTAATTGCGGTTCGATATGCCCACAAAGCAGGATATAACATGATATGCCAATTGCTCTTGATTTGCTAGATGGTTCATTGGAGAATGGTCTTTAAGGACTTATTGATTGCCTCAACCTGACCATTCGCATGGGGGTAGTAAGAAGATGAATGATATTAATGAAACCCAAGCTTAAGTGATAAATCTGCCATCATTTTGTTTTGGAAGTGACTGCCATGGTCAGTGACAATATCTTTCAGGATACCGAATCGAGCGATAATCTGATTGAATAAGAAGTGGGCTGTAGTAGCACCGTTGGATTTTACGGTCGGCATGGCCTCAGCCCATTTGGAAAAGTATTCCACGGCCACAATAATATGGTGATTCCCCCCATCCGAAACTAGTTTGCAATCCATGAAATCCACCCCCCACTTGGTGAAGGAACCAACGGTGACGACCAGATGAACGGGTGTAGGATGCAAGTGTATATTTCGAGAAAACACCTGGCAAGGGTAACATCTCTTCACCGATTTAATACAATCTTTGAAGATCGAAGGCCAAAAGTAACTAGCTCCCATGATAGGTTGGGTTGTTGCAAGCCCAGATAAGTGACCACCACATGCCCCACTGTGGCAGTCATTCAACACTAACTCTACTTCTTAATGAGTCAAGCAACGACATAGGATGGAGTCTTTTCCCCGATGACACAAAGTGTCGCCGACGATGACATAGTCGTTAGTGTGATGTCTCATAGGTCACCGTTCATCTCGTGAATAATGTGAAGGGAAATTTAAAGTTTGGATATATATAATGATATCCCCATACCAAGGGTCCATTGACGCAATAAGAAATAAATTTCCATCCACAAAAGAGTCTTCATGGATGATATCCTCATCAAGTCTCAGGAAATACGACATGAGCTCAGCGAGAACCAAGGATTTCACTGATTTCATTGAGGCAAAATCAAGATCAAACTCCTGAAGGATAAAAATCCACTTATTATACTTCCCCCCAATTAGGCATCATGAAAGCACGAACTGAAATGGATTGACATGTGCTATGACAGTGGTTTTCCTAAGCATAATGCAATGCTGTAAACATTGGACTACATGAACAGTCGCAAGTGCCAATTTCTCCACATGAGAGTATCTCAGCTCAGCGCCTACTAGATTTCTACTAAGGTAGTAAACAACATGATCTTGGATCACATCATCCACCTGAACTAAGACCATACCAGTCGTCTCTTGAGACACGGCCGCATAAAGCAAAAAATATCTAGCAAAGTCGGGTGGAAAGACTATTAGGCTTGCTCATCCCAGATAAAAGGAGTGTCCTTCTTCAAAAGTCACGCGAAACCTTTGGTAAGACTGGCATAATTCATGATAAAGCGTCGTAAGAAAGTGGCTGTCCCTTGGAGGCTTTGAAGCTGAATCAAGTTACGTGCGGGAGGAAACTGAAGTATTGCCTCAACCTTGAGAGGATCTATTGATGTATATGTAACTTCGGAATGTATTTCATATATATATATTTATTGTACTCCTATAGAGATGTATTATTCCTCTATACGGAAGTGTCATCATTTGTATTGACAAGTGTCGCAAGTATGTTAACTTGACGATGGGTTATCAGACCACCTTGTAAGGGGTCGGCCCGGATTAATGTAACATGAGGTTATTGTGCTAAGCTAGACAAGTCGGCCCCATAAGGTTATTGGGTAGTTAGGACAAGTATAAATAGAGATCTCGCGCTCTCTATTTGGATGACTTCAGAACTCACTCTTCCTTCACTCAGAAAGTGGTGCACATGTGAGGAGGAGGATCAGCTACTAGGAGGAGTCTATCTTTGTGTGCTTTGGTTGTATCATTGCTCTATCTATCTCTGAGGAAGTTGTGGGGTTTTTCACCTTAGGGTTTTCCCCATGGAAACTCTGTGTGTCTATTGTCTCTTATGTTTGCTTCTTGTGATGATTGACATGCTTTTTATGATTGATATGCATTGATATACTGTATGTGTTATTCTCTTAGTAAAGATCCTAGAGTATCTTGAATTAATGCTCAAAATTTAACATGGTATTAGAGCTAACCTAAGAAGAAGACATTGTGCAGTGGCGAAAACCAAGGTTTCTTGTTTATTGGGTTTCTCTCCACAGATTTTGGAAAAGCAATATGATATATTGACTCTCCTCAGCAAGGTGAATCTATCTGTCCAATCATAATTCAATTCTCAGCACTTTCAGTTTTGGCCCTAAAAATTACGGTTTCCACAAAAAATAGGAATTTCTGAAATCTGAAGACATAGTTGGAAGCTCCTTGGAAAAATCAAAGTTTAGAGCTTTGGATCGAGATTTTTGGCTGGGTAAATATTTGGGAAACTCAAACCCTAATTCAGGGTCCTCCCTAGTGAACCCAGGAAGACTAAAAGGCAGTTCTGAAGGGTGAAACTTTGTAGATCTCAAATTCCAAATACACTAGGATGATCAGCTCATCAAGGCACATCTTTCTATCCTTTCACAAAGTTGAAATTCACATTTTGAATTTTTAGGATTTCTCTAACAAACCCTAATTCAAGACCAGATCCAGTTTTCATCAAATCAAGTGGTAAGACCTAAATCTTTTCTATTTCCATTTGAAGTACTCTTTAAAGATGTCTCACCACACCAAGCTTGAGGACAAGCTTGAAGGGGCTGATAACTTCTGAGCCTGGAAGTATAGGATTGGGTTAATCCTGGAAGAGAATGAGTTGGACTCATATATAAGGGAAGAGGTCCTTGTCCTAGAGGGAGAAGAGGCTAAAGCCCTCCACAAGAAGAACTTGATCAAGGCAAAGAGAATCATTTTTTATTCTATCAAGGAACATCTCATCCCCCATGTGTCATCTCCGAAGACACCCAAAGAGATGTTTGACTCCCTATCCAAGCTATTTGAAGGGAAGAACATAAATCGGAAGATGACTCTGTGGAACCAATTGAAAGGGGTAAAACTTCAGAATGGAGAATCCATTCAATCTTATTTTTCTAGGGTCTCTCAGATCAAGGAACAACTAGAAGCAGTGGATGAAATGGTGGATAATGGTGAAGTTGTCATGACCACTCTGAATGGCCTACCCAGGTCATGGGACTCCTTTATCCAAGGAATCTGTGCAAGAAAGAAGTTGGTATCCTTCAGCAGACTACATGAAGAATTTTCAAAAGAAGAAGCAAGGCTTGTGGCATGAGAAGAAAATATGGGGAATGAAGATCAAGCTCTCACAGATCACACCAAGAAAGGGAAGTCCAAGAGAGAGCCATCTCACTTCAAGAAATCTTCACATCACCATAAAGAAAGGAGAATATGCTTCACCTATAATGAACAGGGACATATTGCAATAAATTGTCCCAAGAACAAGAAGGACAACAACAACTTCAAAAAGAAGAAGAAGGGAAGCAAAAGAAGGTACCATGCTCATGCTGCTAAGGATGATGAACCTCCCAAGAAGAAGGCTAGAGCAGAAAGTGATGATGATGACTCATCAAGAGAAGAAGAGTATGTTATAATCTCTGCTCTCACATGTACTATTTATCATGGTTGTAATGATTGGCTTATTGACAATGGGGCTTCCAGACACACGAATGGGTTTAAAGAATCTTTTGTAAATCTATCTGAACATGAATCACCTCATAAAGTGAAACTTGGGGATAATTATCAATATCCTATCAAAGGAAGTGGGGAAGCCTCCTACAACCTAGATTCTGGAAAGTCTTTGAAAATGAAAGAAGTTCTTTATGTACATGGGCTCAAGAAAAACCTACTCTCCATATCCGCATTGGATGCAAAAGGTATGAGGGTTGCATTTGTGGATGGTCAAGTTTTAATGTGGCCAAAGGGAAAGACCATAGATGATGCAGTGGTGAAATCATCCACTCGGACGTATGCGATTCGATGTCATCCAGTTCTCTGAGTGGGTATCTTTACTATGTCTCTTTCATTGATGACTTCTCCAGGAAGACTTGGGTTTACTTCTTGAAGAATAAAGATGAAGTGTTTGATAAGTTCAAGGAATTCAAAACCTTGATGGAGAACCAAAATGACAAGAAAATCAAAACATTCAGATGCGACAATGGTGGAGAATTCACTTCAGGTGACTTCAAGAAGCTATGCAGTGATTCAGGGATTAAGAGGGAGTTGACTGCTCCTTACAATCCACAATAGAATGGAGTTGCAGAAAGAAAGAATCGAACAATCATGGAAGTAGCAAGGGAAATGCTGCATGACCAGGATCTACCTATGCATCTATGGGCAGAAGCAGCTAGGACAGCTATATATGTGCAGAACATAACACCCCACAAGATATTGGACAACAAAACACCAGATGAAGTCTTCCCTGGTAAGAAACCTGAAGTCAGTCATCTCAAAATATTTGGTTGTCCAGTAAACACTCATGTCCCAAAGGAAAAGAGGACCAAGCTGGATCCTTCAGAATATACTTTCGAGGGTTCAAGAAGATTGAAGTCAGTAGAGATGTGACATTTGATGAAAACTCGGCATTCATCAAATCAAGGAAGACACCTGTTGAAGATTATGAAGAACCTAAGGAAACTAGATTTCAAGACACTACTATGACTGAAGCAGTTCTAGATATAGATCGTGAAATTGAAGATCCACAAGAACCTGTAGATCCACCCCATGAGAATAACTCTCACAAGAGGAAACCTGTATGGGCTAGAGAGCTCATTCAAGATGCAAAAAGATATGGCATTCCAGAAGAAGTACACGGAGCAAAGAAGAGAACTAGATAACACACCAGCTATGTTGCTTTACTCTATGATATCATGAACAAAGAACCTTCCAATTATGAAGAAGCAGCGGAAAAGAAAGAATGGAAGGATGCCATGGTAGAAGAATACCAATCAATAATGAAGAATGATGTTTGGGATGTTGTCCCAAGACCTGAAGGGAAGTCTGTTGTGACATCCAAATGGATCTACAAGATCAAGCATGCTGCAGATGGCAGCATAGAGAAATACAAGGCAAGATTCATAGGTCGTGGCTTCTCTCAGAAAGAGGGAATAGATTATAAAGAAACTTTTTCTCCTGTAGCCAAGTACACTTCCATCAGATCAGTACTTGCTCTGGCTGTAGTGATGAAATGGAAGATACACTAGATGGATGTCAAGATTGCTTTCTTGAATGGTGTAGTTGAATAGGAAGTGTATGTGGAGCAGCCAATCGGTTTTGAAACACGACAGGGATTCATATGTGTGCAAATTGAAGAAAGCCTTGTATGGCTTGAAGCAAGCTCCTAGGACTTGGTATGATACGAAGGAAATCCAGTGATAGTACTTCTGTATGTGGATGACCTATTTGTTACAGGTAATGATAGTTTGATTGTTGATACCAAGAGGAAGCTTGCTGCCGAGTTCTGTTGCGTCTAGGAAATGCCCCTTTTTGGCTACCTCTATTACACCTTTTTGCCCTAATTCCATCCTATTTTCATGAGCTATATCCATGTCTTTCCAGATTAATCTATAACATTGACACGTATAATTTTCTATTACTTTATTTGTTTTTATGCCTAAGACTGTTAAAGATTATGGATCTTAGTCCTTGGTTTATACTAATTTATGTGACTTTATTTAGCAAAGGTCTAAAAGCACAGGTGTATCAGCCAAGCAGTGCCAGCTGTGACTCTTCAATGTCAGTTCCTCATATTCTAAGGGACAGTGCATCCTCCAAGCGAGCTGTAAAAGATTTCCAATGTAACAGATCCCATTGAAGAAGAGCTTAGCTGCAACAAACAAGTGGAATTCCAGCTGTCAAGTCTGTTGATCCAATTTCCATCGGGACAGCAACATCCTCTGGTATTAATAGCACTATTCAACATGATGTATCAGTTAGTTGTAACTGCGCATCATGAAGATCATAAATCTTCATTGCTGCGTTATTTTTGTGGATCTGAAACTATCTTTCTTTTTGTATAAATTCCAGAAGGCTCTCGTAGCCTGGGGTTGGACAATCATTACTGGTGTAAGCTGTAATAGAGCATTGAAGCTCATGATATTCCATTAATAATATGAGAGCAGAATTCTTCACTTCTGAGTTTTAATTAGCTGTGACTCTCGGTGTCTCTGTTAGAAGGCCAGGGCCCACCTTCTCATAGAGATAGCCGATTTACGTAGGTAGAATAGTTTAAATTCATTTCTGTTGTGTGGTGTGGAAAGTTGCAGACATTGCTGATAGCTGTAACAGAGAATAGTTTAAATTCATTTCTATTGTGTGGTGTGGAATGTTGCAAACATTGTTGATAGCTGTAACAGAGATTAGCTTCCTTGCTGGTAATTTACAATTGCATCTTGAATAGCTGTAGCAGAGTGGTGTGATAGTCGACTATGTATAACAATTCAATTAATTGCATGTGTGTTTTAATCAGCTGTAATAGCCAAGCTCGATCCCAATCAATTTGCAGTTATTTATGCTTTCTAGGACTTCCAGTAATCATCAGTAGAGTTCAAGCTTGTACTTCAATTCTGGTTGTTGTTGTATCTTTAATTGCATACATAGACTAGACAGATAATGATGGAGTTATAGTAGTCACTGGATAGATCATTTTGGTAAACGTTGAATGTTGTAGTTTGATGATCATAAGGATTTAACTTCTTGCAAAAGTAATCTCGTTTCATTTCATCATTAGATCATTAACTTTCTAGATTGATTCTGTAAGAAGGATTGTTTCAATTGGGATTTGTAGATGTTTGAATTAGATTAGTTGCTTAGGGAATGAGCTGGCTGAGAATCTAGGTAGGAACATTACTTACATTCATTAATCAACTGCTTAATTTGTTTATGCATAGATTGTGCTTATTACCTTTGAAATAAAAGACCTTCCTGGGTTTGACAATTTATGTTGATCATTCTGTGTGTTAGCTTTAATTAACTGACATATCGAGTGCCCAACATTTTGGTGTCGTTGCCAAGGATGGTAATAGATAGACAGAGTTAGTAGTTGGTTTCATTTGATTTTACTTTAGTTCAATATTTTTACGGCATACATGAATACAAGAAAAACAAATCGGGAACCCCCTTTGAATACTAACATCGCAGGTGGAAGAGGTCGAGGTCGTAATGCAGGTTAGGGGAGACACACTTATATTTACGAGATAATTGCTAGAGTTGATTCTTCCACTAGACCACAGTGGAATTATACAGGCAGGGGAAATTCTGTCAGTAGGAGAACATGTTATTCCAAAGCTCCATGGGATGGAACTGGCATCCTTACCACCACCCTGGAATCAAGCTGCAGTCTTTGTGAAGAGATATATTTCTTGTGGAGGTAGGTACCAAGTTGTTTCATTCTCTGAAATTCCCTTACTGTCTCATTTACGACATGGTATCTTAGTAAATATACCATTCTATCTGTTTAAATCCCTACAAACCATGGCTGGCTATGCAAGAACTGCCCAGCACCCAGTTTCCTCCTTCACTAATCATGGTTTAATTAAATTATTGGTCCTAAGAGCCATTGCAAGTTGTCATTTAACTTGGGAGCAATTTTTGGCTGGGGACGCACCAATCAGACAACCTGTATTAGAAGAGGGAGGTGTTGGTGAGGATAGTGAGGACCGGAGTTCCTCAAACCTAGTTGGGGGGGAGGTTGGAGTAATAGAAAGTCAGGCCAATAATGAAGGGGAAGTAAGTAAAGAAGAGGCTGGAGTAGTAGAAAACCATATAATTGAAGGAAGTGTGATGGAAACCCTGGAGAAGGAGGTAGAAAATTGGAATCTGTTATTGCAGAGTCAAGTACTCAATTGAAAGAAGCTGAAATTGGAGTAGCTGTTGAAGCTGCGATAGTTAAAGTTGCAATTGCAGAAGTAGGGATTCAGAAGGAAGGATATCGGCTAGAAACAGTAGAAGAAGGGACTGTGAAAGTCTTGGAAGTGGAGTCCTCTTCAGAAATAAGGGGCACCATTATTGAAGAAGAAGAAACCAAGGTGAACACCCATGTGTCAAAGAAATGAAGAATAGAATCAAGAAACAGGGTTCATACACCCATGGCAACAAAGAGGAAGAAGATTCGGACTATCAAAGCATCAGTAGCAGTAAGTGGTGAGGAACACCCAGTGGGATTGATGAGGAAAAGAAGAACTCGGTCAGCAGCAGCAGCGGAAGCAGCTGTGACAGTAGCAGCAGCGGAAGCAGTTGTGACAGTGGCAGTAGCAAATGTAACTGTAATGGCAACAGAATTAACAGTGGTAGCAGTAGAAGTAACTGTAATGGCAGCAGAATTAACAAGGACAGTAGCAAAAGCTGATACAGTGAATGCTGTTGGGGGTAACAGTGGAACACCCCTATCAGAGATGACAAGATCAGTTAAAGGGAATAGGGGGTCACCTGCGTTAGAAGAAGCACATACAGTAGGGGCAGATATAGAGATTCCTATTTTGAACCCCAAATTTCCTACTGCTACACAGGAACCCTCTAGGGAAGAACCCCAAATCGAAAACCTCCTATTTGAAAACGAATTATTAAAGGAGGAAGTGCAGACATTAAGAAAGGACTTGGAAAAGTGGAAGGGAGCAGCTGGAAGACAAGCATAGAAAAATTTGGATATATTAGAAAACGCTGCAAGTTTGCTGGAAAACCCATCTTTTGCATTTGAAAATGAGAAGCATGGGGAGACTGTTTTCCCAGAATGTGGAGATATATTTGCTTCAGCAGGACACAGAGTTGTTGTGTTGGGACTTGCATCCCAGAGTCATGTACAGATAAAGGAGGTGGAAGAAGGAATGCTAGGGATCGAATTGATAGAGGAGAATGAGCCAAGAATGGAAGAAATCCTTGATTTGAATTTAGGGGATGAAATGGTACAGTTCCAACCATCAGGGGATACTGAGCTCCTTCAGGACCAGTCTTACCAGTCAGAAAGATCTGATAAAAATCAGAAACAATCTCAGCAATTTAAAGAAACGGAGGAACAGGGGACTGTTACACAAGAACCAGTACCCTTGAGAATGTTTAAATCTGCAACTCATATAGCAACATTTGAGGTGGAGAATCAGGAGAGAAACACTGCTACACAAGAACCAGTGTTTCCAAAATCATTTGCTACAGTGGCAACACAAATTGAGATGGCTGAGATTGAAATGAAAGACTTGGGTGCTGTTACACAAGAATCAACAACCCTAAAAATACTAACTGAGACTGTAACACTGACCGAGGAAGCTGAGATGGATATGGATATGAAGAATGTTGTTACACAAGAACCAACATCCTTAGACCCCATGGTTGATACTGCACCACATGCACATACCATTGCAATCCCGATAGAAGATGAAGTTGTCACAGTGCTGAGGAAAGACAAGGAAGTCATTCATCTAGATTCTGATGATGAAAAGGAGATAGAAGACAGAAAGATTCAATGACTAGAGAAGAAAATTCTTTGGTTAAACCTTGAACTGGATAAATGGCTCAAATGGATTGAACAGTTCAAAGAAGGTATGATCCCTCTTCAGGAGCATAGGAATGTCATTAAGGAACTAAGAGAAAAATGGGTTGAGGAGCTATTCTTCCAGAAACTTCGGTGGGAGAAACTCCAAGAAAAACTGGAAGGTTTGAAGAAGCTTGAGT
Source organism: Larix kaempferi (assembly GCA_027924585.1). Lineage (NCBI taxonomy): Eukaryota > Viridiplantae > Streptophyta > Pinopsida > Pinales > Pinaceae > Larix > Larix kaempferi. The sequence continues at coordinate 12,645,086 of BSBM01000257.1, read as the reverse complement.
CCCTACAGTAGGACAAAAACCAAATGTATAATCTTTCTATAGAATTGATGAGTTGCAGAGCTCCATCCCCCTCTTATCCTGTCTTCCTCTATGAGCAGACAACCTTATTTAAATTGAAGGCTCTCAAAGATGGAAGATCATTTGAGTTGGTAACAGTTGATCAATTTCTAGAGACTTTTCTAAAGAGTGACTTTGAGGATCAGCATTTGTTATGTGAATTATATTTGCATGATAGGGCTTGCTATATTACCGTTCCATCTGACCCTTTACTTGTTCTTGCGGATGTTCAGCTGAGGGAATTTGCCTCCTTTGTCATTAACCATGTAATATGGAAGGCTGCCTTCCAAACCATCCTCAAGAATGAGGAGAATTCTACTCTTTGGATTAGGGAGGAACCTCAAAATCCACCAACATTCATGGCTAGTCATGCTAAATCCCTCAGGGTTCCTTCAATTGCTCAATATTTTGAGAGCCTGCGAGATAAGCTCCTTACTACATGTTTCCAATGATTCTTAATCTACAGCAGGATGCCCTGGAAGGCAGTGAATACAGATGGCTATACTCATCCTCATCTCTGAAGGAAATGGATCCATATGGCTTCGAAAATTTCAGGCAAGCCTTCACTAGGGTGCCTAGATATGTGCAGTGCATGCAAAGGTGTGGACCTTGGTGGATTGGTTTAAGATTTAAGTTCCCCCTCATTTGGTGGCCTATAAGCAATTCTTACAGAACCAGTTATGCTCTAACATTAGAAGAAGAAGAGATTTGGTGGGAGCATTGGGTATACTACTATGGGTTTGTCCCTCGAGGGGAGGCACCATAATTTGCTTATAACATCACCAATCTCCACAAATTTCACTCAGATTCAGATTTAGACTAAAGGAGGTTGTTGCATGAGGACATGCAATTGGATAGTTGGGGGGAGATGTTGGGTCCAGGAAATGCCCCTTTTTGGCTACCTCTATTACTCCTTTTTGCCCTAATTCCATCCTATTTTTATGAGCTATATCCATGTCTTTCCAGATTAATCTATAACATTGACAAGTATAATTTGCTATTACTTTATTTGTTTGTATGCCTAAGACTATTAAAGATTATGGATCTTAGTCCTTGGTTTATACTAATTTATGTGACTTTATTTAGCCAAGGTCTAAAAGCACAGGTGTATCAGCCCAGCAGTGCCAGCTGTGACTCTTCAACATCAGCTCCTCATATTCTAAGGGACAGCGCATCCTCCACGCGAGTTGTAACATATTTCCACTGTAACAGATCCCATTGAAGAAGAGCTTAGCTGCAACAAACAAGTGGCATTCCAGTTGTCAAGTCTGTTGATCCAATTTCCATCGAGACAGCAACATCCTTCGGTATTAACAGCATTGTTCAACATGATGTATCAGTTAGCTGTAACTGTGCAGCATGAAGATCATAGATATTCATTGTTGCGCTATTTTTGTGGATCTGAAACTGTCTTTCTTTTTGTATAAATTCCAGAAGGCTCTCGTAGCCTGGGGTTGGACAATCATTACTGGTGTAAGCTATAACAGAGCATTGAAGCTCATGATCTTCCATTAATAATATGAGAGCAGAATTATTCACTTCTGAGTTTTAATTAGCTGTGACTCTCGTCGTCTCTGTTAGACGGCCAGGGCCCGCCTTCTCACAGAGATAGCCAATTTAAGTAGGTAGAATAGTTTAAATTCATTTCTGTTGTGTGGTGTGGAAAGTTGCAGACATTGCTGATAGTTGTAACAGAGAATAGTTTAAATTCATTTCTGTTGTGTGGTGTGGAATGTTGCAAACATTGCTGATAGATGTAACAAAGATTAGCTTTCTTGTTGGTAATTTACAATTGCATCTTGAATAGCTGTAGCAAAGTGGTGTGACAGTTGACTGTGTAGAACAATTCAATTAATTGCATGTGTGTTTTAATTAGCTGTAATAGCCAAGCTCGATCCCAATCAATTTGCAGTTATTTATGCTTTCTAGGACTTCCAGTAATCATCAGTAGAGTTCAAGCTTGTACTTCAATTTTGGTTGTTGTTGTATCTTTAATTGCATACATAGATTAGACAGATAATGATGGAGTTATAGTAGTCACTGGATAGATCATTTTGGTAAAGGTTGAATGTTGTAGTTTGATGATCATAAGGATTTAACTTCTTGCAAAAGTAATCTCATTTCATTTCATCATTAGATCATTAACTTTCTGTATTGATTTTGTAAGAAGGATTGTTTCAATTGGGATTTGTAGATGTGTGAATTAGATTAGTTGCTTAGGGAATGAGCTAGCTGAGCATATAGGTAGGATCATTACTTACATTCATTAATAAACTACTTAATTTGTTTATGCATAGATTGTGCTTATTACCTTTGAAATAAAAGACCTTCCTGGGTTTGACAATTTATATTGATCATTCTGTGTGTTAGCTTTAATTAACTGACGTATAAAGTTCCCAACAAGTTCGAGATGAAGGACTTGGGGATGATGCACTTTTTTCTAGGTATGGAGGTGTGGCAAAGTGAAGATGGAATCTTCCTTGGACAAGGGAAGTATGCAGTAGAGATCCTGAAGAGGTTTGGGATGATGGACTGCAAGGCCATGGCCACACCTATGGAATCAAACTTGAAGCTTTTGTGTGATGATTCATCTAAGCCGGTTATTGTCACTATGTATCGTCAGACGATTGGGTCCTTGATGTACCTGACAAACACGAGACCAGATATTTGCTTTGCGGTGAACACATTGAGCTAGTTCCTAACGGATCCGAGGAGTGTTCACCTAGTTGTTGTAAAGCATATTCTGAGGTACCTGAAGGGTACAGTTGATTATGGGCTCAAGTATGATGCGAATCAAAAGTTTAACCTATAGGGTTATGTTGATTCAGATTGGGTAGGCAGTGCTGCAGATAGGAAGAGCACTTATGGGTGCTGCTTCAGTATGGGATCAGGTGTGATCTCTTGGTTTAGCAGGAAGCAATTCTACGTAGCACTGAATACAGCCGAGGCAGAATATGTTGGAGCCTATTCGGCTAGTTGTGAGGCAGTATGGCTGAGGAAGCTACTGTCTGAGTTATTTGATCTATCGTTGGAGGCTACTGGTATATTTTGTGACAACCAAAGTTGTGTGAAGCTGTCTGAGAACCCAGTGTTCCACGACAGGTCGAAACACATAGATATCAAATATCACTATATCATGGATATGGTGCAAAGGGGAGCAGTGAAGCTCCTGTATGTTGCGACGGATGAGCAGATTGCAGATGTGTTGATGAAGCCACTAGCTAGAGTGAAGTTCGAGTACTTCCGAGAGAGGCTTGGTGTTCTTCAGATCGACGACACTTCGAGGAAGAAGTGATGGATACATTTGTTGTAGCCATTCCTAGCATGGTGGAAGGGGGATCCTTCACATGGCTATGGATGTAAGCACTGGATGATGAGAATCAGGATGATGTTCTAGTTTCTGCTCTGTATGATCAGTTGGATCATTTACATTTGTATGTATGTGTATGCATCATGTTGGATGCTGGATATGATCAGTTGGATCATTTATGTATGTACGCATCATGTTGGATGCTGGATATGATTAGCTGGATCATTTATGTATGTATGCATCATGTTGGATGCTTGGACCATGTATCTGTATATGTATTAGATGGATACGTTGTATGATCAGGTAGATCATGGATGTTGATATGTATCAGGTAGATACATTGTTTGGATCATGTATCTATGTATGTATCAGGTGGATACACTGTGTATGGTGATATGTGTCAGGTAGATACTTGGTATGCATCAGGTAGATGCATTGTATGATCAGGATGATCGTGGATGACGAGCTTCTCCAGATGACATGCATCAGGACGATGCAGTGATGATGATCAAGATTATCATGTGTACATCAAGATGATGTATGGAGAGTATCAAGTTGATACTCTGTGGCCGTGGACAAGTTGTGCAGATGAGCATGTAAGTAGACCTGGGAGATCTGGACAGGATGAAAAAGGCCTCAAATGCTCTTTTGAGGAATTGCTTTGGGAGGACATGTAAGTAGACCTGTGAGATCTGGACAGGATGAAAAAGGCCTCAGATGCTCTTTCAAGGCATTGTCCTATGGCATGTAAGTGGACCTGGGAGATCTGGATAGGATGAAAAAGGCCTCAGATGCTCTTTCGAGGCATTGCCATGACCACATGTAATATGCTCCTGGGAGATCCGACAAGTAGAGCTGTGTGCTCGTAATAGCCTAGGATGCTTCAGCCAAGTTTTGTGGTGGACCACATGTAATGTGCTCCTGGGAGATCCGACAGGTAGAGCTGTGTGCTCGTAATAGCCTAGGATGCTTCAGCCAAGTTTTGTGGTGAGATCACATGTAATGTGCACCTAGTAGATCCGACAGGTAGAGTTGTGTGCTCGTAACATCCTGGGATGCTTCAGCCAGGTTTTGTGATGGGTCACATGTAATGTGCTCCTGGGAGATCCGACAGGTAGAGCAGTGTGCTCGTAACATCCTGGGATGCTGTAGCCAGGTTTTGTGACGCACGTATTAAGTCCTAAGGATTCCACAGTATGGCCAGTGATGATGAAGACCTAAAGATTATGGTCCTACATCCAGTATGAAAAAGGACTGGCTTTGTAGAACTTCGTATGATGAGTAGATTCAGAGATTGATTGAGATAGCAGCAGCAGTGATGATGACGATGATTCGAGGATGATGATTCGCTGATGATGATCCAGAGAAGAAGACTTGTGCTAGCAGATCTATGTCGAGAAATACCTTCCTAGTTAAGAGGGAGTGTTGATGTATATGTAACTTCAGAATGTATTTCATATATATATTTATTGTACTCCTATAGAGATGTATTATTCCTCTATACGAAAGTGTCATCATTTGTATTGACAAGTGTCGCAAGTATGTTAACTTTTCAATGGGTTATTAGACCACCTTGTAAGGGGTCATCCCGGATTAATGTAAAATGAGGTTATTGTGCTAAGCTAGACAAGTCGGCCCCATAAGGTTATTGGGTAGTCAGGACAAGTATAAATAGAGATCTCCCGATCTCTATTTGGATGACTTCAGAACTCACTCTTCCTTCACTCGGAAAGTGGCGCACATGTGAGGAGGAGGATTAACTACTAGGAGGAGTCTATCTCTGTGTACTTTGGTTGTATCATTCCTCTATCTATCTCTGAGGAAGTTGTGGGGTTTTTCACCTTAGGGTTTTCCCCACGGAAACTCTGTGTGTCTATTGTCTCTTATGTTTGCTTCTTGTGATGATTGACATGCTTGCTATGATTGATATGCATTGTTATACTGTACATGTTATTCTCTCAGTAAATATCCTAGAGTATCTTGAATTAATGCTCAAAATTTAACAAGATCGACTTGTATATTGGTGCCAAATTTAGGCGGATCCCTGCTTAACCTCTCCTCATCACATTGATAAAGAAATATCAAGTGTAAAAATCATTCCAAATGTTGCTTCATGCACTTCACAAAACGTAGTTCAGAGGACTCTGCAAATCTCTTCAACCAAGTTGATTCATGAGAAAAAACTTGTGAGTCACACAACATACTCCCTTCTGCACAAAACCCAGATCGTGGAATTTTGAAATTCGTCTCTATTTGTCCGTAAACGGAGCTACAAATCCAAGGATGGTTTTACTTCATGTGATCTTCCCACAGGACCTTCCTCAAGGCTTTTACGGGTGTAATGGTTAGACTCTAATCCAAAATCTTCTGAAATGAAACCCTGGTGTGATTGTAACTCGTAGGATAGTTTAGATGGCAGGTAATAAAAATGCCTCAATGCATACAAAAAACATATCTACCATGAACTCAGGAAATGAAGGAAGAAACCAAAAAATTATCCATTCATTCTTAAATAATTCATAGAAACAGAGGATTCAAGATGTCCCTTACTCAAAATTCGAATTCATGCTTTTATTCATGGCAGGCTATTGCCTATTCTCCCTCCCCCCAGCTACAGGTTTCCTTCTTTTTCTTTTGTATGACAGCTAGAAAATCTCTTCAGCTTCCTCCCTGACCGGGAGTTACAAAAATGATGCCTGAACTGCCATTTGCAAGAGTCTACTTGCCCAAACTGAAGAGTTTCTTGCTAATTTCAACCAATTGCTCCTAAAAAAACTATAACAGCCCAGCTTCCACGTAGGGATCCATTTATTCCTACTTTAACTCAAAGGCTAACATCTATACTATTATGTTACATAATTAAACTTAACAAATTGCAAACTATCTCTAATCGTTAGGCAGAATTGGCATTGCCATTATCACGACCTACGAACTTCCTCAATTCCAAACCACAACATGTGATAGCATGGCCACATTATTAGCCTTAATCGGATGCTCCTGCATCAGACTCCTAGGGCGAAAAGCAATGAACCCCTGTTCATCAAATCAGCAACAGAGAATCCTTTAGCTTCTAATTCTGTTGCACTCACCCAAGTGGCATCCTCTACAGGATGTGCCTTCCACTTGACCAAATACTTGAGATAGTCCTTCTGTCTGGTACTTTTTTCCACCTTAGTGTCCAAGATCTCTTCAAGTTCCAATTTCTGTGCTACTGACATCTGCTTCAGCCATTTCAAATCATCATTAGTATCTTTGTCTCCTGCAACCTGACCTGCATCATCTACTGTAAAGGGATATATATCAACAACATTGAAAATAGGAGATATGCCAACTCCTGCTGGCATTTCCAGCTCATAAGCATTTGCATAAAACTTTCTAAGTATTTTACATGGCCCAATCTTCTTCATTTTCAGTTTGTTGTACTCTCTCTTATGAAACCTTTCCTTTCTCAGATGGGCTAACACTAGGTCTCCCACCTCATAATTATTTTCTCTTCTTTTGGAATCAGCTCTCGCTTTGTAATTTGCATTACTACTTTGAAGCCTTTCCTTAACTTCTTCATGTAGCTCTCTGATTCTAGCTGCAAAGTCTTCTCCATCCACACTCTTCTTTTCCAACTGTCCCAAATCTCACAATTCATACACTCCTCTAGGATGCATACCATACAAGATCTGAAATGGGCTCATACCTGTGCTTCTGTTTGGCGAGTCATTATAGGCAAACTCAGCTTGTGCCAACACTTTATCCCACTGTTTTGGATTTCCTCCAACCAAGCTCCTCAGCATGTTACCCAGACTCCTATTGACTACCTCAGTCTAACCATCAGACTGTGGATGATAAGCTAAACTGAAATTCAGCTTAGTACCTAGCTTCTTCCACAATGTCCTCCAGAAGTGACCTGTGAACCTAGTATCTCTATCGGAGACAATACTTCTAGGCACCCCATGCAACTTCACCACTTCATTAAAGAACAAGTTTGCTATGCGAGTGGCATCACTTGTCTTAAAACAAGGAATGAAATGTGCCATTTTAGTAAACCTATCAAGCACTATGAAGATGGAATCAGTTCCTTTCTGTGTCTTTGGAAATCCTAAGATAAAGTCCACACTCACAGAATCCCAAGGTCTGGTAGGAACAGGAAATGGTGTATATAATCCTATGTTTTGGCTTCTTCCTTTTGCATGCTGACAAATTCTACATCTGCTCACAAACTTCTCAACTTCAGACCTCATCCTAGGACAGAAGTAAAAATCACTTAGCTGTCCATAAGTCTTATCATTTCCAAAGTGACCAGCCATTCCACCATTTTGCTTCTCTTGAATCAGGTTTTCCCTCATTAAGCACCTTAGGATACACAACTTACTGTTTTTGAAAAGTAAACCGTCCTGCAACATATATTCATCCCACAACTCTCTGTCCACTTCCACAGGGTTCTTGCATGCTCTATATGCACATTGGAAATCATTGTCAGATTCATATAAATCTCTAATATATTCAAATTCTAAAACTTGTACCTGAGTTTCCTATATGATTAAGGCTCTCCTACTCAATGCATCAGCTACATAATTTGATTGTCCACTAATATGCTTCAACACAAAAGTAAAACTCTGCAAAAACTCTACCCATTTGGCATGTTTCTGATTCAATTTAGGCTGCTGCATTATGTACTGCAAAGCATGGTTGTCAGAATACAATACAAATTCCTGAGGCATCAAATAATGCCTCCAATGTTTCAGGGCTTGGACTATAGCATAGAATTCTTTATCATATGAGGAATATTTTTTTTTTGCATCATTTAGTTTCTCACTAAAATAAGCCACTGGTTTATCTTCTTGACTGAGCATAGCCCCAATGGCTATCCCACTAGCATCACACATAACTTGGAATAGTTTTCTAATGTATCGTAACCCCAACATGGGTTGCTCAGTAATCTTTTTCTTTAACAGCTGAAAGTTATTTTCAGCTCTTGCTGTCCATTTGAATGGGTGCTTGTCCTTTCTAATAGTCTCAACAATGGGTGAACAAATGCCACTAAAGTTCTTTATGAATTTTCTATAAAAGCTTGCTAAGCCATGGAAGCTTCTTACCTCATATATGTTGTGGGGTGAAGGCCAATCCATGATTGCTTGCACCTTCTCCAGATCCATCTTTAAACCATCCTTCGAAACCACGAAGCCCAAATACACTAACTCAGATTTCAGAAATGAACACTTCTTAATGTTCACCAATAACTTCTCTGCTTGCAACCTTTCCAAGATATATCTCAGATGCCTTAGATGCTCTTCCTTTGACTGACTGAAAATTAGTATATCATACAGGTAGACTATCACAAACTTTCCTATGAAATCCCTCAAGACTTCATTCATCAATCTCATAAAAGTACTTGGGGAATTTGATAACCCGAATGGAATAACCAGCCACTCATACAGCCCTTCATTAGTTTTGAAGGATGTCTTCCACTCATCCCCCTCTCTAATTTGTATCTGATGATATCCACTTTTCAGATCTATCTTAGTAAAGTATGCTGCCCCACTCAGACAATCCATTATGTCATCCATCCTGGGCAATGGAAACATATATCTGATGGTTATTTTATTAATGGCTCGTGAGTTTGTGCACATTCTCCATTCACCACCCTCCTTTGGGCTCAACACTGCAGGCACTGCACATGGGCTTAGACTTTTCTTAATCAGCCCCTTATCCAACAGTCCTTACACTTGCTTCCTAATCTCTTCATTCTCCTTAGGTGTCAACCTATAGGCTACCTTGTTGGGTAAGCTAGCTCTCGGAATGAAGTTAATGTGATGGCTGATATCTCTCTTTGGCGGCAACTCATTGGGTAAATCATCCACCACTATGTCACCAAATTCAGCCAACATTCTCTGAACCTCTTTAGGCAGATCTGAAATAGTAGTTTTCATTATTACTACCTTGGGCTTGCACATCACAGCATAGTTCACTTCCTCCTCCTCAAACTACTACAAATACTTTTTGCCGGTTAACATCAAGACTTTTACTGCTTGCTACTCTACTATACTACCTTCTTGCAAAGGATGTAAGACATGTCTCATTCCATCCTTATCAAAACTATAGCAATTCCTCCTACCATCATGCACTACCTTCCTGTCAAACTGCCAAGGTCTTCCCAAAAGAACATGATATACATCCATGGGCATAACATCACATATTGCTTTATCTTTATATGTACCTACTTGTAAATCAAACTCACATTGCTCACTTACCAGCATTTTATGTTCTTTGTGCAACCAGGATACCTTGTAGGGGACTAGATATTTGATCTTCTTCAAGCTCAGTTTCTCCACCATCTCTGTGGAAACCAGATTGTCAGTACTCCCACTGTCAATCACCATCTTGCAGCACTTTCCTTTGACCTTGCACATAGTCCTGAACAAGGCTTTCCTATAAGCAGGTTCTGTACTTTCCTTCTCAGTTTCAACAAGACTTTGTTTATCATCAAAGCCTCTCCAGTCTCAGGTAGATTTTCAGCCACTAGTAATTTCTCTTGTTGTTGCTCCTTCTGAGCTACATAGGCCCTCTTTGTCCTATGTTTTCCTTCTCTGAGCATTCAAAAGATCTATGACCCAGCTTGTTACATTTGTAACATCTAAAGGCAGTTTCTCTGCCTCTCCCTCTACCTCTACTTCCCTGGTAGGGTCTTCTTCCTCTGGGGTCACTGTTTCTGTCTTGCTGCTCCTGTTGATTCGAATTGTTGGACTCTCCCTTTTGGGCTGTAAACTTCTCCCTTACAACTGGTTGTCCTCTCCCTTTTGCTGAACCTCTTCCTCTATTGAAGTTTTGTTTCCTCAATAGCTTCTCTTCTGCTTTCAAGGCACATTGGTAGGCCTCTTCCATTGTCCTAGGTGATATCATGTTGATTTCATCCTAGATCTCCATCCTCAAGCCATTTACATACCTGGTAGTCTTCGCGGCTGATTGCTCCACATAAACAGCTCTCAAGTTTTCTTTGTAAAACTCCTCATTGTACTCTCTCACAGTCAGCACTCTTTGCCTCAAATTCTGCATTTTCCTATACAGAGTCAGCTGGTAATCCTTGGGAAAGAATTTTGCCCTCAACTTGGCTACCATCCTATCCCAACTCTTGATTAGTGGCTTATTCTTCCTTCTCCTCTCTGCTTGCACACTATCCCACCAGAGGGATGCATGCCCCTTCAACCATGTCACTGCCAATCTGACCTTCCTATTCTCCTCAATCTCATCATACTCAAAATATTTGTCCAACTCATTGATCCAGTCAATGAGGTGTTCAGCAGTAAGGCTTCCCTCATAGGTAGGAAACTCAGGCTTTGATCTGGATGTGGTTCCTAAAATGGATCAAAGACATCTCATTTCAGGTGTCTCTACCATAGGAGGTGTCTCCTCTTCACGTTCTTCCTCTTCAGGCTCACTCACATCTCCTACCACTAGATCTCTCTGTCTGCCCAGCTCCATAGCTGCCATACGTGCTCTTAGCTCTCTCAACTCCTCCATAACCTTTGCATTTGTTGTTGGTCTTCCTCTGCCACGACCCCGAGCTCTACCAACATGAACAGCCATGTCTTTTCCTTATTTTACTAAGCAATATCCTTGCTTTGATACCAGAATTGGTGCCATATTTAGGCGGATCCCTTCTTAACCTCTCCTCATCACGTTAATAAAGAAATATCAAGTGTAAAAATAGTTCCAAATGTTGCTACATGCACTTCACAAAACGCAGTTCAGAGAACTCTACAAATCTCTTCAACCAAGTTGATTCCCGAGAAAAAAACTTGTGATTCACACAATAGACTCCCTTCTGCACAAAACCCAGATCGCAGAATTTTGAAATTTGTCTCTGTTTGTCCGTAAACGGAGCTACAAATCTAAGGATGGTTTTACTTCACGTGATCTTCCCATAGGACCTTCCTCAAGGCATTTACGGGTGTAATGGTTAGACTCTGAGCCAAAATATGTTGAAATGAAACCCTGGTGTGACTGTAACTCGTAGGATAGTTTAGATGGCATGTAATAAAAATGCCTCAATGCATACAAACAACATATTTACCATGAACTCAGGAAATGAAGGAAGAAACCAAAAAACTATCCATTCATTCTTAAATAATTCACACAGACAAAGGATTCAAGATGTCCCTTCCTCAAAATTCGAATTCATGCTTTTATTCATGGCAGGCTATTGCCTATTCTCCCTCCCCCGAGCTACAGGTTTCCTTCTTTTTCTTTTGTATGACAGCTAGAAAAGCTCTTCAGCTTCCTCCCTGACCGGGAGTTACAAAAATGATGCCTGGACTGCCATTTTCAAGAGTCTACTTACCCAAACTGAAGAGTTTCTTGCTAATTTTAACCAATTGCTCCTAAAAAAACTGTAACAGCCCAGCTTCCACGCAGGGAGCCATTTATTCCTACTTTAACTCAAAGGCTAATATCTATACTATTATGTTACATAATTAAACTTAACAAATTGCAAACTATCTCTAACCCTTAGGCAGACTTGGCATTGCCATTATCACGACATACGAACTTCCTCAATTCCAAACCACAACATGTGACAGCATGGCCACATTGTTGGCCTTAATCGGATGCTCCTGCATCATATACCCTCTTTGGAAACTACGAACCCTAAAAGGAGACCCATTTTCACGACAAAGATGCACTTGTTGGGGTTCAAACGAATCTTGTAACACCGACATCTTTCGAAAATGAGGAGGAGGTGCTTGGGGTGGTCCACTCTCTTATGAGAATGGCCAACAAGATCATCCAAGTAAGCCTCCACTATGTGCTTAACGTCATGAAAAGTGTAGGTCATGGCACAGTGAAAAGTAGTTCTAGCATTTTTAAGGCTGAAGGGCATCTTCCGGTACGCAAATGTACCCCAACGAAATATAAAAGCAGTTTTATGTTGATCCTTGGGTTTAATCTGGATCTTATTATATCCTGAGAAACCATCCATAAATGAAAAAACCTCGCTTCCCGCACACGCATCCAAGATTTGATCTCTGAATGGAGTGGGGAATTTATCTTTCGGACATGCGCGGCTCAGATCTCTAAAATCTGTGCATACACAGATGGTTGCTTCTTATCCACAGGAACGGGATTTGACACCCATTCAGTAAGGGGAACCAGGTAGATGAAACTAGCTTTAAGGAGTTTCTCCACCTCTACCTTAATCGCGGTTGCCTTCCTAGGATTCACAGCATGAAGTCGTTGTCGAACTGGCTTGACATTAGGATAAGTCTTAATCTCATGTTCAACAATGCTAGGGTCTATTCTTGGCATCTCCTCATATGTGTCATGTCCCCTCCCATCTATTAACGCAAGTAAGGGAACATGGCACTAGAATCTGGGCTTTTATAAAACTTAGCCCCATTCATCATGAATAAAACAAATGGCATTACAATAAAATGCATGTTTGCTTTCTTTGCATATGCACACATATGCATTTTATTGTAATGCCATTTGTTTTATTCATGATGAATGGGCCTAAGTTTTATAAAAGCCCATATTTTAGTGCCATGTTCCCTTACTTGCGTTAATAGATGGGAGGGGACGTGATAGAATGTTATGTCCCCATTTTGACCCTTGTAATATTTTGGGCTATAATGTAAATATTGTATGCATATTATGTATGATTCCTAGTGTGGAGCTCAAGGCCAAGGCCCTGCTAGTGAACGCTCGACCTTGAAGAGGCATGTATTGGATATTATTCTACCCATGTGCTAGTGAACCATGGGAATTGTAAATATGCATTTTAATATAAATTCCCACAACTAGCTATGCAATGCAACAAGAGATGGGGGCATGATGTTTACAAGGAATTGGGAGGAAAATATTCAACCCTTGAGCCAATCGAGTCAAACCAAGTGCCAATGAGAGAACCCATGAACCCTCAACTACCCATGTTGACTTTTTTGCTCAATCATTCATTTCTCCCAAGAGTTGGTTGAGGTAGTTAATGCCTCGGGGAATGGGAGGTATGGTTGTCCAAATTCGAGTATGGGCAAGCCACCCTGCATGGAAAATGATGTATGGATTCCTTGGCAAGAAAGGAGCCTCGAAATTGCTCCCCGAGCCATTCTTCACCCATCAGTTTTGCTCTCTCACAAGTTTGAAGCTACCTGGGCATTTTCCTCCATGGATTTCCTGTGTTTTCCTTCATTTTCCTAGCTGGGAAGGGCGTTTTTATGTTGTGTAACAATGGGGAAAAAGGGGAAACGATTTGGTGTTTTATAGAGGTATTTTTGGCCCACTGAATGCTCATGCATCTATGGGAGAAATTGGTTTTCTTGCCTGAGGTTGATGCCCTCTTCCCACAATCTGTTTTGGGTGTGCAACGATTTGGGAAAAACCCATAGACCGTAATTTGTAAAATCCATTGTTGAAATGTGTATCCATGCCCAGTTTTTGAGTTTGCTGTGTGTAAAAGAATGCTGAGTATGAGATGGGTATCCATTGATTTGGTTGTGCTGAGCTTGAGAGTCCCTTTTCCTTGTAGATATCATGCCCATTTTAGGGGTGGTCTCTGAGTACTGAAATAATACAGGCTGGGAAGAGACCTATGGTTGGGTGGAACGTTGCAGTGACATATCTAGTTGCTTCGGACAACATTATAGCAAGATAAGTATATTCTCTCATGTGTATTTACTTCTACAATGATTTAATTGATGATTGTTCTTGATATGGTGGATGCATGTGAAATGTGTGTGGATGATGTTTTATTCCACTGTGCATGTTTGCTTGATTTGCATCTGCACACATATGCATTTTATTGTAATGCCATTTGTTTTATTCATGATGAATGGGGCTAAGTTTTATAAAAGCCTACATTTTAGTGCCATGTTCCCTTACTTCTGTTAATAGATGGGAGGGGACATGACAATATGACCAGGAGAAAACATCCCGAAATTCTTTAAACAACTCGGTGTATATGCGGATCTCATTGGGAGAACAATCAACACCGATATAAACGTTCTCAATATTTTCAGGCATGTAAGAGATGTTGATCGGTATGGTTGGGGAGATATTAGCCATTTTCCCCTCCACGTAAATCCCATGTGAATCCAAAGGAGCCACAGGGTGGCCAACCTTATCGGCAAGAGTCGTCCTAAACTCTTCTCGCTCAATAAGATGAAGGTTGCGAAGAAAATAAGAGCGATGATGCAAATCTTCCCAAGGCCTCTCACTACCACACATGGCCTCAGTGATAGCTTCATTCGAAGGAAAAGTACCATCAAGATAATCATGCGAGCAAGATGAGTCGGCTGCCCACGCGGATAGCATAACGGGATCTTCCTCTTCTGTCTGTGAAGATGAGGGATCCGGCTCTGCAGTGGCTTGTTGAATATCATGGTATGCAAGCTCGGCTGCATATAGTGGCATAGCCATTCCAATGTGCGAAATGTCTCCAGATTGGGAACTCGTGGATGGTAAATTCCACGAATCATTAAAGTATGAGGTATGGAAAGGTACATTATTTAATGGATGGCGCACTATAGAAAATGGTTCCAATGAAAGAGATCGGTAAAACAAAGTCGAATGATCCCATCAAGGATGGATACAATACTACACCAATATTCCCAATTGTCGGCTGAGAATTTTTGATCTGGGGAACAATAGTTCCCGGCAATGCTACAGAATTGGAACTAGAGAAGTCTAGCTGATCAACCGTCATAATTTTGCCTTCATGAGGAAAGCAAATAACTCTAAACACAGAGGATGATCGCTCTCATTGCATAGATCCAATTCCTACCCAATAGAAGGTTGTAGTCGATGGGCGCATCAACCACCTTGACTTCAATAGGCACGGATTTCCCACCCAAGTGGACCTCAAGGGAAGGGAGAATCCCATGCGTCCTAAAATACCAACAATCGAACACAGTAATCATGGTCATAGATTTCGACAAGGGAGGAGAGCCAAGAGCTTTCCAACAATCCAACGACATCACTGAGGTGGAAGCACCTTTGTCAATCACTGTACATTTAACAATTTTCTGTAAGCACATAACATGGACTTGAAAAGCCACATGATAAGGCAAGCGAGGTTGGATATTAGTAGTGTCGAATTTAATCATGTTAGGTCTACCCTGATCCTGAACTCCCAAAGCACACAAAAGGGCGTTCTTCTGTGAAGGACATGCCTGTAAAACCTCAAGAGCCGACATGGCACATGGAGTTTGGCCCAAATATTTTACAATGGAGTAGTTTTGGGCGGCTCGGGATTTGGGATTATGCGTTGAGCACTTAAGAACACCTTTCGGTATACGTGGCATAATAGTAGGCTTCTCGATATGCAAAGAAGAGTCAGGCGGAGGGGGCTCATTCCCTATATTCGGTTGTGGTGCACCATAATCACATTGGCGAGTAGCAATACTAACCTCAGATTTAACCATGTTCACGCATCCGTAGCCATTGGCATGAGAAGATGACATCAAAGTTTTGTTAGTCCCATAACCAGCGACGTGTTGATATATATGTAACTTCGGAATGTATTTCACCTATGTATATTGTACTCCTATAGAGATGTTATTATTCCTCTATACAGAAGTGTCGCAAGTGTCGTAACTTGCAGTGATGGGTTATTAGACCACCGAGTGTGGGCTCGGCCTGGATTAATGTAACCATGGGTTATTAGACTGAGTTAGACAAGTCAGCCCTGCTAGTCTATTGGGCAGGACAGGACAAGTATAAATAGAGATCAGGAGATCTCTATTTGATCATCTCATTACTCACTCTTCCATCACTCGGAAAGTGGCGCACATGTGAGGAGGAGGATCAGCTGCTAGGAGAAGACTATCTCTTATACTTTGGTTGTATCATTGCTCTTTCTATCTCTGAGGAAGTTGTGGGGTTTTTCACCTTTATGGTTTTCCCCAATGAAACTATGTGTGTCTATTGTCTCATGTGATTGCTTGGTGTGATTGATATGCAATGCTATACTTGATATGCTGTACATATTATTCTCTCAATAAAGATCCTATAGTATATTGAATTAATGCTCAAAAATTAACATGGTATCAGAGCTTCCCTAAAAAGAAGACATTGTGCAATGGCGGAAACTAGGGTTTCTTGTTTATTGGGTTTCTCTCCACAGATTTTGGAAAAGCAGCAAGGTAGATTGACTCTACTCATCAAGGACAATCTTTCTGTCCAATTAGAATTCAATTCTAGGCACTTTCAGTTTTGGCCCTAAAAATTAGGGTTTCCACAAAAATAGGAATTTCTGAAATCTGAGGACATAGCTAGAAGATCCTTGGAAAAATCGAATTTTAGAGCTTTGGATTGAGATTTTTGGTTGGGTGAAGCTCCAGTAAACTCAAACCCTAATTCTGGGTCCTCCCTAGTGAATCCAGGAAGACTAAAAGGCATTTCTGAAGGGTGAAACTTTGCAGATTTCAAATTCTGAATATACCAGGTTTATCAGTTGATCAAGGCACATCTTTCTATCCTTTCAGAAAGTTGAAATTCACATTTTTATTTTTTAGGGTGTCTCTCACAAACCCTAATCCAAGACCATAACCAGTTTTCAGCAAATCAAGTGGTAAGATCTAAATCTTTTCTATTTCCATTTGAAGTACTCTTTAAGATGTCTCACCACACCAAGCTTGAGGATAAGCTTGAAGGGGATGATAAATTCCAAGCATGGAAGTATAGGATTGGGTTAATCCTGGAAGAAAATGAGTTGGACACTTATATAAGTCAAGAGGTCCATTTCCCAGAGGGAGAAGAGGCTAAGACTCTTCACAAGAAGAACTTGGTCAAGGCAAAGAGAATCATTGTTGATTCTATCAAGGACCATCTCATCCCACATGTGTCATCTTTGAAGACACCTAAGGAGATGTTTGATTCCCTAACCAAGCTATTTGAAGGGAAGAACATAAATTGGAAGATGACCTTGCAGAACCAATTAAAAGGGGTAAAGCTTCAGAATGGAGAGACCATTCAATCCTATTTCTATAAGGTCTCTCAGATTAAGGAACAACTCGAAGCTGTGGATGAAATTGTGGATAATGGTGAAGTTGTTATGACCACACTAAATGGCCTAACTAGGTTATGGGATTCCTTTATTCAATGGATTTGTGCAAGAAGGAAATTGATCTCCTTCAGTAGACTGTGGGAGGAATGTTCACAAGAAGAGGCTAGGCTTGTAGCCCGAGAAGAAAAGATGGGGAATGAATATCAAGCTCTCACAACACACACCAAGAAAGGAAAGTTCAAGAGGGATTCTTCCCACTTGAGAAAATCTTCACACCACCATTATCATAAGGATAAGAAAGATCTCAGATGCTTCACATGCAATGAGAAGGGACACTTTGCTACAGATCGTCCCAAGAAGAAGAAAGACAACAACTTCAATAAGAAGAAGAAAAAGAACAAGAAGAGATATGATGCTCATGCTACTGAGGATGATGAACCTCCCAAGAAGAAGGATAGAGCAGAAAGTGATGATTCGTCAAGTGAAGATGAATATGTTCTAATATCTTCTCTCACAGGTACTATCTCTCATGGATGTAATGATTGGCTTCTTGATAGTGGGGCTTCCAAACACATGACTAGGTTTAAAGAATATTTTGCAAATCTATCTGAACATGAGTCACCCCATAAGGTGAAACTTGGGGATGACTATCAATATCCCATCTAAGGGAAGTGGTGAAGCCTCCTACAACCTAGACTCTGGGAAATCTTTGAAGATGAAAGATGTTCTATATGCACCTAGGCTCAAGAATAACTTACTCTCCATATCTGCATTAGATGCAAAAGGTATGAGGGTTGCATTTGTAGATGGCCAAGTACTAATGTGGACAAAGGGTAAGACCATGGATGATGCAGTAGTAATTGGAGAGCAAGAGGGAGGATTGTACAAATTGAAGGGACAACCTGAACATGCCAAGTGAACTTTGGCATAGAAGGCTTGCACATGTGCACTATAGAGCACTACCAATTGCAAGTAAAGCTGCAAAGGGTCTTCTTGAAATCAAGACTCATCCATAGTCATGGATCACATAGAGGTATGTATATTTTACAATGGTTAACTTATGAGTTATGCAGGTCATCGAAGGGAACAAGGAAACATTGCTAGACATAACTAGCAAATATGATGACCATGTATGTTTTTCCTATATCAAGTTAGAATCCTACCCTATGTTAGGATCTTATACTTTTATATATGATTATTCATAGAAATTTAAGTAATCAAGGGTTTATGCATGTTATGTCTCTTACCTTGATTGATGATATGACTAACTAGAAGAGAAGTCTTCCCTAAAACTTTGAATGCTAATGCTTATTATTATCTGTGTTTGAAATGATCATGACTATACATGTTTAAGATTATTGTGTTTTGATAGTATTAAGATTATACTAATGAATGTATGATTATGTATGAGATCTCGAGGATGACACAATGATGATACTAGTAAGCATGCATAGTGATCGAGGATGGATATAAGTTCAAGGACAGGTAATCCAGGAAGCAAAGATCAAGAGGTAGCACACTCCAGTAGTTCCTGCAAGGAAGCAAATATTGAGAGGGAGTCCACCCTACAACCAAACAAAGATAAGTATTTGAATTGTCATTTCTTTCATACTTGTTTGTTTAAATAATATTGTTCAATGATGTTCCTAGACTTAGAGTGTGTATTATGCATATTAGAATAATTGCATTAATGAACAGTGTACTACTAAACATGCATGTGATGGGTAAGTGGCCTATGGCACTATATAACATTCCATTGCTACTTATCTAGAATGAAACCTCTTTGCTGACATGTTGGGAGTTGTGCACACTCTTAACAATGTTCTGGTAGAGATTGGAAGGCATCTAGAAAGTTATGGGATATGGATAAATGTTGTATTGAAGCATTGGCTAAGATAATTGCATGACTGTATGACATATTTATTTATGTGTAAGAATTTGTTTTGAAAACTATGAGATGTTTCTAATCATGCAATTTAACTTGTTTTGTAGGAAAGATCGTATACCATCACCTACAAAAGAAGGACTACAACATTTGTTCAGCAACAAAGTTATCTATTGAAGATATTGAAGATATTGAAGTTCCTAGGATTTGGGAAGAATGCCATGATCAAGGAGTACCAATCGATCATGAAGAATGATGTTTGGGATGCAGTCCCAAGACCTGAAGAGAATTCTGTTGTGACTTCCAATTGGATATACAAGATCAAGCATGATGCAGATGGCAACATAGAGAAATACAAAGCGAGATTTGTAGCTAGTGGCTTCTCCTAGAAAGAAAGGATTGATTATGAAGAGACTTTTTCTCCTATGGCCATATACACTTCCATTATATCAGTACTTGCTCTGGTTGCAGTGATGAAATGGAAGATACACCAGATGGATGTCAAGACAGCTTTCTTGAATGGTGTAGTCGAGGAGGAAGTGTATGTGGAGCAGCCACTTGGTTTTGAGACACATGATAGAGAGTCATATGTGTGCAGGTTGAAGAAAGCCTTGTACGGCTTGAAGCAAGCTCCTAGGACTTGGTATGGTAGGATGGACAGCTTTCTATCCAGTTCAGGCTTTACCAAAAGTAAAGTAGATACCAACCTTTACTACAAGGTTGAGGAAGGCAATCCAGTGATACTACTTCTATATGTGGATGACCTATTTGTTACAGGAGAATATAGTTTTATTGATGATGCATTACTTTCTAGGTATGGAGGTGTGGCAGAGTGCAGAAGGAATATTCCTTGGACAAGGGAAGTATGCAGTAGAAATCCTGAAGAGGTTCAGGATGATGGATTGCAAGGCCATGGCCACACCTATGGCATCGACCCTGAAGCTTCTATGTGATGCTTCATCTGATCCGGTTGATGTCACGGTGTATCGTCAGATGATTGGGTCCTTGATGTACCTGACGAACACGAGACCAGATATTTGCTTTGTGGTGAACACATTGAGCCAGTTCCTGATGGATCCGAGAGGTGTTCACCTAGTTGTTGTAAAGCATATTCTGAGGTACCTAAAGGGTACAATTGATTATGGTCTCAAGTATGATGCGAATCAAAATTTTAACCTGTAGGGTTATGTTGATTCAAAATGGGCAGGCAGTGCTACAGATAGGAAGAGCACATCTGGGTGCTGCTTCAGTATGAGATCAGGTGTGATCTCTTGGTCTAGCAGGAAGCAGTCCTGCTTAGCACTGAGTACAGCCGAGGCAAAGTATGTTGCAGCTTGTTCGGCTAGTTGTGAGGCAGTATGGCTAAGGAAGCTACTGTCTAATTTATTTGATCTCCTGCTAGAGGCTACTGGTATCCTTTTTGACAACCAGAGTTTTGTGAAGTTGTCTGAGAACCCGGTGCTCCACGATAGGTTGAAGCACATAGAGATCAAATATCACTATATCAGGGATATGGTGCAGAGAGGAGTAGTGAAGATCCTGTATGTTACAACAGATGAGCAGATTGCAGATGTGTTGATGAAGCCACTAGCCAGAGTGAAGTTCGAGTACTTCAAAAAGAGGCTTGGTGTTCTTCAGATTGATGACACTTCAAGGAAGAAGTGATGGACACATTTTTTGGAGCCATTCCAAGCATGGTGAGAGGAGGATCCTTCCCATGGTTGTGGATGTAAGTGTTGGATAATGAGCATCAGGACGATGCTCCAGTTACTGCTCTGTATATGCATCATGTTGGATGCTTGTTATGATCAGTTGGATCATGTATTTGTATACGCATCATGTGGGATGCTTGTTATGATCAGTTGGATCATGTATATGTATATGCATCATGTTGGATGTTGGATATGATCAGGTAGATCATGTATGATGATATGTATCAGGTAAATACTGTATATGCATCAGATGGATGCATTGTATGATCAGGATGATCATGGCTGATGAGCTTCAAGATGTTGCTCCAGATGATATGCATCAGGACGATGCAGTGATGATGATCAGGATGATCATGCGATGATGGCATGCATCAAGTTGATGCAGTGATGATGATCAAGATGATCATGTACATTAGGATGATGTATGGTGAGTATCAGGTTGATACTCTGTGGCCGTGGACAGGTTGTGCTTGAGAGGACATGTAAGTCCTGGGAGATGCGATAGGTTGGGCTGTGTGCCCGTAATAAGTCCTAGGATGCTCTTTCGAGGGTTTGTCCTATGACCACATGTAAGTCCTGAGAGATCCGATAGGTTCGGCTGTGTGCCCATAATAAGTCCTGGGATGCTCTTTCGAGGGTTTATGGTGGTGACTACATGTAAGTCTTGGGAGATTCGATAGGTTGGGCTGTGTGCCCGTAATAAGTCCTAGGATGCTCTTTAGAGGGTTTGTAGTAGTGACTACATGTAAGTCCTGGGAGATCCGATAGGTTGGGTTGTGTGCCCATAATAAGTCCCGGGATGCTCTTTCGAGGGTTTGTAGTGGAGATCACATGTAAGTCCTTGTAGATGTGATAGGTTGGGCTGTGTGCCCGTAATAAGTCCTGGGAATCTCTTTCAAGGGTTTGTGATGAGGGTCACATATAAGACCTGGGAGGTCTAATAGGTTGGGCCGTGTGTGCGTAATCAATCCTAGGATGCTCTTGCGAGGGTTTGTGATGCATGTAATAAGTACTGAGGAATCCACAGTATGGCCAGTGATGATGAAGACCTGCAGATGGTGGGCCTACATCCAGTATGAAAAAGGACTGGCTCTGTAGAAATTCCTATGATGAGTAGATTGGAGATTGATTGAGATAGCAGCAACAGTGACGATGATAATGACTCGATGACGATGATTCGATGACAATGACCCAGAGAAGAAGACTTGTGCTAGCAAATCTGTGTCGAGAAATACCTTCCTAGTTAAGAGGGAGTGTTGATGTATGTGTAACTTCAGAATGTATTTGACCTATGTATATTGTACTCCTATAGAGATGTTATTATTCCTCTATACGGAAGTGTCGTCATTTGTATTGACAAGTGTCACAAGTGTCATAACTTGCAGTGATGGTGTTCGGATATCCATCATCTATTTCGGGATACATCATCTATTTCAGGATCTTGCATGATCTATTTCAGGATATGATCTATTTCAGGATCATCTATTTCAGGATATGATCTATTTCAGGATCTTGCATGCACAGGCATGCATCCCAGTCACCAGTTTGATGCCTCCAGCACCTTATCCACCTTCTTCTAGCACCCGGGAGCCACTTACCACAGAGTTTTAGCCCTCCTAAGCTGAAAGGCGCCCTCTTCTCACCTACTACCAGAGAAGGGCGCACTTGTTCACCTACCACTGCAGATTCACTCCAGTTACATTCAGTTAGCTCCGATTCTCCCTGATTTGAGGCTAGTTTCACTCCTGACTGACTGTTTCACCTCCGATTGACCTCCAGTTCGATTAGGTGACTTGTTCTGACTCCAGTTAGCCTCCCATGCGCCCCCACTGAGCCTCCAGATCCTATATCAGTGCTACACACTTCAGTTACATTTATTATGCTCAGTTAGACTCAGATTGACACCTGGATGACTGGTTGTTGTGATTGATGAGTACCACCGATGATTTATGAGGACTCGTAGACAGAGTCAAGCTACTCCATTCAGTGATTCGAATGGCCTACTTAGTCAATTCGAATTGCTCATTGACAGATATTGGATTGTATTGTAATTCATTCACCCTTATTGGGATATTGAGCACTGTTGCATGTTTTGCACAGTTTTGCACCATATTTTCTATGTTCATCTGTTGTGATTGATTTACTTGTTCATTAGATCTGCTGTGACTAATTTTACATGGTATCAGAGCCATGACAGGGACAAGATTTCTTTTCTACAGGTGTTCTACATGAAGAGAGAGCAATCTTTGCTCACCAATATATTTCAGCAGCGGCATGCAAAATCTCATGTGCATTCGCTCATGTGCATGCAAGGTTGAAAACATAGTGTTTATTTGTGTGTGATTTGCAGGTTTCTTACTTCCTCCATGTGCATTCGCTAATGCAAAGATGGAGACTTCTTCTTCACAAAATATTCTTACTCCATTCAACTATGATGAATGGAAACCAAAGATGATTGCATTCTTGAAGAGACAATGTCTTTTTGATATGTGCATTGGTAATACAAGAGATTTTGATTCCGATGAAGAGGAGAATGATTGGCTCAATGATTGTGACAGAGCTTTTGGAGCAATATGTCTTGCTATGTCTCCTTGTATGCGCTACCTCAGTAAGACTGCTGAAAATCCAAGTGATCTATGGGTCCAACTTGACAGAGAATTTGGAAAGCAGGAAGAAGAGGATCATGCTAGCCTTTTGGAGAACAAGCCCAGTGAGATCTCCTTATGTGTTCTTTCCGATCATGTGTTGGCCTCAACAATTGTTCAAGATGAAGAAGAAACTGTAGATTCAACACTCATTCTCTCAAAGTCTTCTATTTCGAATTTTGAGCAAGATAAACAAGCTCATACTCTAGATTCCGAAGAGGTTCTTGAATCCTCTCTTTCACATGAGTTTGTCGGCATGCAGAATAATGATCTACTTGAAGTTTTGGAGGTAAAATCTGATTTTGGAGGTGAAGCATTCGTCCTCCTTGATTGCATGCCTTCTATAAACTTATGTTCTATCATTTGCAAAGTTTCTCAGAGTTTTAATGAAGATGAAGAGCACTACCATTCGCTTGAGTTCAATTCTCATGCACTTTTTGCTGATTTTGGTTTTGATCTCACCCTTGTTGGTTCAAAGGAGATCTCAAGAAACCATTCATCTATTTTTGGAGCTGATTTAACTTCTATTGATAAGAAGTTCAAGTTTCAAGATCTATTTGATCCGATTGGAGCTATTCCTACCTCACTTGGTTCGAATCACAGGTTCCAGGATCATCCTCATATTTTCAGATTTGTTCTCACCTTTTTCGGTATGAAGAGCAAGTTCTTAAAGTCTCCACATTCGCTTGCATCCACTGATGGAGAATTCAAGCACATGTTTTTGGAGCATGATCCATTTACTCCCAAGAGTAAGATACCTCCAGACATATCTACTTGATTTTGGAGCAGTTAAATCTTTTGGTGTACTACAGTCTATTTTGAGGGGGGGTATTTTTCCCATGAGGTTTTCCCCATTTCCTCGGTTTATTGACTGTTATTAGTTTTTGGATTATTGTATTGGGGTGACCTTTGGTCTTAGTTACCAGGGCCCCACATTATTTTAGTTGGCACATCATAGTCTAGCTTGAGGGGGGGTGTTCGGATATCCATCATCTATTTCGGGATACATCATCTATTTTAGGATCTTGCATGATCTATTTCAGGATATGATCTATTTCAGGATCATCTATTTCAGGATATGATCTATTTCAGGATCTTGCATGCACAGGCATGCATCCCAGTCACCAGTTTGATGCCTCCAGCACCTTATCCACCTTCTTCTAGCACCCGGGAGCCACTTACCACAGAGTTTTAGCCCTCCTAAGCTGAAAGGCGCCCTCTTCTCACCTACTGCCAGAGAAGGGCGCACTTGTTCACCTACCACTGCAGATTCACTCCAGTTACATTCAGTTAGCTCCGATTCTCCCTGATTTGAGGCTAGTTTCACTCCTGACTGACTGTTTCACCTCCGATTGACCTCCAGTTCGATTAGGTGACTTGTTCTGACTCCAGTTAGCCTCCCATGCGCCCCCACTGAGCCTCCAGATCCTATATCAGTGCTACACACTTCAGTTACATTTATTATGCTCAGTTAGACTCAGATTGACACCTGGATGACTGGTTGTTGTGATTGATGAGTACCACCGATGATTTATGAGGACTCGTAGACAGAGTCAAGCTACTCCATTCA
This sequence comes from Larix kaempferi, assembly GCA_027924585.1. Taxonomy (NCBI): domain Eukaryota; kingdom Viridiplantae; phylum Streptophyta; class Pinopsida; order Pinales; family Pinaceae; genus Larix; species Larix kaempferi. Next base: position 12,619,923 of record BSBM01000257.1, on the reverse strand, counting down.
GTGATTCGAATGGCCTACTTAGTCAATTCGAATTGCTCATTGACAGATATTGGATTGTATTGTAATTCATTCACCCTTATTGGGATATTGAGCACTGTTGCATGTTTTGCACAGTTTTGCACCATATTTTCTATGTTCATCTGTTGTGATTGATTTACTTGTTCATTAGATCTGCTGTGACTAATTTTACAGATGGGTTATTAGACAACCGAGTGTGGGGTCAGCCCGGATTAATGTAACCATGGATTATTAGACTGATTTAGACAAGTCGGCCCTATTCGCAGGACAGGACAAGTATAAATAGAGATAGGGAGATCTCTATTTCATCATCTCATTACTCACTCTTCCATCACTCGAAAAGTGGTGCACATGTGAGGAGGAGGATTAGCTGCTAGGAGAAGACTATCTCTTGTACTTTGGTTGTATCAGTTCTCTTTCTATCTCTGAGGAAGTTGTGGGGTTTTCACCTTTATGGTTTTCCCCAATGAAACTATGTGTGTCTATTGTCTCAATTTATTGCTTGGTGTGATTGATATGCATTGTTATAGTTGATATGTTGTACATGTTATTCTCTCAGTAAATATCCTAGAGTATATTGAATTAATGCTCAAAAATTAACACAACGGAAGTACTCGAAGCCATATTCTGATGATGTGGAAGGGGATCTTTCAACATAGTTGGGCTACGCAAGATGCTTCGAATCTTCTTCATTTCGAGGACACAAGTGGGTAAGGTGATCTTCCGAACAAAGTTTGCAATGGAATTTCACCTTATGTCTAGGATTACGGTCCCCACCAACATTTCCATCGTCCCGAGGAGGGTTGGCATTATTTTTTCTAGGAGTATTTCTATTACTTCCATTGTTTCCACCCTTACGATTGTTTCTCCCCTTATTCTTTCCACCAGGTTGCTTGTTACCTGATGGGTTCGCTGATTATATAGAATGAACATCGGACGATTGGGTGGAAGTGGATGACGCATGAGCCTGTCCGGGGGTAGATTGGATAATAGACAAACTTTTCATTTGATTTGTAACCAAATATACAGGTCGAGTACTTGTGGATCCAACGATGCCATCAGCATGTGGTCCAGGAACAGGCTTGGTTTCATGACGTGAGCACAGTGCATTAGGAATAATATCGTACAGGATACTAGACTGAGCTTAGACTAGGTCTAGCTGCTGGGCTTTGAATATAGCTTGCTCCTCAGTCATAATGCTAGACACTAAAACATCCTTCGAAAGGTAAGGAAGTAAAGACTTAAGGAACCATTCCAACAAAAACTCTAGAGGAATGTTGGCTTTCACTAGCCTCTTCCATCGACGTCACTCCTAAATGTGATCAGCTATGTGTGTGGCTTTGTCTTGGAGGAAGGTAGATAAGAGTTTGGTGCCAGTATCGTAGCGAACCAGCATCTGAAAGTGATCTAGGAAAAACACGGCTATCTTATTAAAACCCTTGTAAGTTCCCCTAGGAAACTCGATGTACCATTTCGTGGCTGCCCCCATGAGGGTGCATTGAAATAGTCTCAAACGAATAGAATCATGATTTAAGGAATTTGAGGAGCACCATAAGTGAAAAGTCATAACATGATCACCTGGATCCTCACCATTCTTCCCTTCGAACTTTGGAATGTCAGAAGGGAGCTTGGTAGGGACTGGAGGCCAAGTAGGATCATGACACACTGGATCATTCGTGAGCTTCAAAAGATCTATTAGATTCAAACAAGCAACAAACAGGAGATTCGACTGCGAAGCTTGATTGTAAGCTCCCAAAAGAGGCTGACCTTGTGGACCTGAAGGATGATATAAACCATGACCATGACCATAGGGATGATAACTGCCTCTAACCTGACCCATGTAAGGGTACGGAGGTATATATGTGTTGTAAGCACCATAGTGAGGAGGGTTGTAATAAGGGCTAGAACCGGCTGCGTTGTAATAAGGGTTACCACCATAATTATGGTGCATATAAGTGTTATTTGTAGCAGGATCAGTTGAGTGATGACCATAAGTAAAGGGTATGTTCCCACCTCCCATATTAGGAGGGACATTTAGGTTAGCAAATGTGGTCATCGTAATGGGTATATGCGTAGAAGCATGTGGGTTAAACTGTGGAATGTGAGCCGTATTATGAGAAGTGTTCCCACCGAAATTAGGGGTAGTACTGGGAGGTGGTACTCCTCCAACATGTGGAATAGATGAAGGAATATGACCAAACCCAAATTGAAATGGAGAAAAAGACGGTGCAGTGACCCCAGCACCAAGGCTAAAGTTAGCATGACTACTAGACGAAGTGGATGTAGCATTCATATTAAGACTGGGCATACCAAATGAGAAAGGAGTCATGATCAAAGGGATTTTTGTATCATTAAGATCTGGCATCCCATATCGGAAACCATGTGAGTGTGTACCATCAAATGGGTTTGAGTCCGGGGGTTGGTTCGTCCTAAACACAATATTATTGGCATGTGGTGGTGAACCTGACCCCCAACCATCCCTAGGAGTGGAAGGAGCGGTGTGTCCATCGACATCACCCGATAGAGTCATGGGAATTCCCGCAGTGCTAGATGCAGAAGTCATAATGTGAGCTTCTTGAATCTCATGATAAGTATCAATCGGATCAGAGGCGATCCCCCGGTGTCTCTTGTAAAAATGACATGCTACCTCGTCGGCTGGTAGACCAGCCAAACGACGAGACTGACGGAGATGTGGATCTCACTCCATGATAACTCCAAAAATTCAATAAATCAAAACGCCTCCTAACGGCCAACTAACAATCAAAGAGCACACACCTAAAGAAACTATAGCCAAATGCACACAAATAGGACTGGCTCAAGGGACCTCCCAACACTACAATCGGTATGTATCGCTTAGGAGAGGCTTGAGACTCCCAAACTATAACCAGAGGTAACAAAATCAGTTATAAGGGCTCCCAGAATTCACTGCGTGCATAGGGTCAAATCCCTATACAACAGCAACTGTGTTTTCCAACCCTATCCGACTCAGGACAATCGTAGAATAACCCAATGAATGCCCTATGTGATACCTAGGTAAAGAAACTAAGTCCACCACGTATAACCAATGCTCAAGAGGACAGTCGTAGGTGGGGTCCATCATATGGGAAAGGTAGCTAAGCCTGAAACTCAAGAGGGTCAAATCCCTCAAGAGCTCCCATACACGAACAAATCCTGGAAATATCTCCCACGTCCAGCTAGTATTGGAGGTCTATCTCCGCAACCAACCTCCCGTGACCTCATGCTTAACTCTGGTTTGAGTAGAGATTCCTGAGAACACTGATGTATACCATGGGTTTCACCACTCCCTGGTCAGACACATAATGTTTCGTTTAATATTCTTGGATTTTTAACTCACAATGATCTGTTCCAAGACTCTAAACCTATGCTAGTCAGTGCACCCTATCAAAGAGAAAATTGTTTCTAATCAATTTTAAGATTAAGCATTAATTTTAATGGTTGTAATTACTCAAGGGATATGGTCATGAAACTGATAATGTAAAAGACTCAATGGTATGCACAATCGAAAAACACTAGACTCATCTATTCAATAAAAAGCATGCCACTAATATGACAATCAATCCAACGGTTCTTCGGAAATAAATATGCAATCTGTTTATAGTTTCAATGCACAAGCAAGTCCTAGATGAAAACACAAGCACTCTGATGCGAAATGCAAGAACATAAAGCAAATATTTTTGTATTTTCGCTTATAAATGAAAGGAAAATGAAAAACAATGTTTTGGTATTTTTTCAATATAAATGGAATGAAAAAATGAAAGCAAAATCAAACTATTCAAAAAAATGCAGATCCTATCAAGCAGACAACCCAGCAAATCCCAAACAGTAAGACTCAGCCAAGCTAACGAGCTATAAAAACAAAAAATGGTGGGAAACCAAAAAGCTCAATAACTAAAGAAAGAGGAGTTTCTGGTCAATAACAGAGCATGGAACAGTCAGGAAACATGCCTACTAAGACTCAGGAACACTCAGAACCAATCCAGCAACAACCCAAGGTCAGAAACAAGACAATCCTAGAGTTGTACGCGAATGTTGAAAGAACAGTAGCGCCTGTACGCTGGTTACTGTGCAGACAGTAGCAGGTAGACGCGGGAAAAACTAAGCTGACCCGTATACAGGGAAAGGTAAATGAGCCAAAAATGAATCAAAAGGCCCAAAAAAGTCAAGTTTTCTAATGTAGAACCCAACGGCCAGTCAATGACACGGAAGCTCGACAAACAACAACTCAAAATAAGGAAAAATGCCTAAAAATCCCCAAAATGGAGGTTCTCCCCAGTGGAGTCACCATTTCTGTTATAGAGAAAAACTTCCTATGGCTCGGGGCAGACCAAAACAGACAGATGACTGCAACAAATCTACTCAATTCTCAAAACAATGCTACATAAATGAAAATGCTAAGATATGGAGAATAAGACCAACCTTCAACCGAATGTTCGAAGTAGATCCCCGTTGAGCTTTCAATCTCTACACTTGACCCTACAGATTAGTCTCAACAACAAATACAAGCAAGTGCATATAATGTATGAAATACATTAGCATAATTAATAGCATGGTTCATGATATAATAAGCAAATGCAACCCAATGTAATTTCAACAACATTTACAAGATCAATTGGACGAGAAAATGAGTATTTCCATTAATAATAACAAGAAGTACACAATACAACCTCTTGTCGGCAACCAATCTGAACCAAGAACTAGGTCCCTCCACTTGTGCCTCCACCACTTCAATCCCCCATGCAATGGCAAACTCAAACTATGAAGGAGTTTGGTAGGTGAACATAAGAAGTTCACAACAACAAGGATCAATGGATGTAGACTCAAGTCCTGACAAAAATCCAATAGAGTTACGGTGCTTTCTCTTTCTCCTCCTTCCATGCACCATAAGAGATCAATATATAGCCTTCCAAAGGTAGGTGAAAGGTTGAATCGAGTTGTTTCTGGGGTACATGGAGGGCCAAATATCACCTAACACCACTTTTTGGAGTGAAAAGTAATTTTTCTATGGTTTTTACCATTTAACTCTATGTACGTTGGCTACATTGGTGCAGCCTGCGTATACGCTGGCTATAGTGGAACAACTAGCGTACATCAACAAAAATAGGGAACAATGGGTTCCTGGAGGAAAAATAATGGATCTGAGTCAAGAAAATGAATACTGAAGGCCAATGAGTGCTGATGCTCACAAGGTGGAAAAATACATTGTAACAATTTTGTTGGAATGCCACACATGACCTGACATAATCCATCACCTCCTTCTTCATTTCTTTCCATGTGAACCTTTCCCTCATTTTCCTGTAAGTCTTCACAAACCCTGGATGACCTGCTAAAGGCACATCATGGGCAGCTTCAAGGATCTTCTTCTTTAGTATGGATTCTGGAACTACAAATATTCTATCCTTATAATAACTAATATCATTGATAATATTATAAGCATCATCATGAATTAATCCATAAAACAAATCACAATCAAACTGGTTCTTTGTGTATTCTAACCCAAGTTGTACTTTCCAATCATCATGAAATTTGATCAATGCAAGTGTGGGTTTTCTAGAAAGTGCATCAGCTACAATGTTCATCTTACCCTTCTTATATTCAATATCAAAGTCAAATGCTTGGACCTTTCTTACCCACTTCTATTTCCTATCATTCAACTCTCTTTGGGTTAAGAAGTGTCTCAAACTGTTGTGATCAGTCTTGATAATGAACTTACCTCCTACCAAATACTACCTGAACTTGACTAACACGTGCATGATGGCTAGCATCTCTTTGTCATAGACTGAATACAAAATTTCATGGGGATTCAATTTTCTTCTCTCAAAGGACAAGGGGTGCTTATTTTGCATCAATACTGCTCCAATTCCATTCCCTGAAGCATCACACTCAAGAACAAAAGGTTGAAAAAAAAATGGAAGTGTAAGAACAGGACAATTGCTCATTACCTCCTTCATTCTATTGAACACTTGTTCAGATTCTTCTGACCAATGGAAATATCCTTTCTTAGTGAGGTCTTTAAATGGATATGTGAATTTGGAAAATCCCTTGACAAACTTCCGGTAGTAGGTACATAGCCCAATGAACCCTCTTAGTTCAGTGAGATTTTTAGGACTAGGCCAATCTAGAATGGATTGGAACTTTTCCATGTGAACCTTAACTCCATCTTGACCAATCACATTACCAAGATACAAAATCTCAGTCATCCCAAAATCACACTTGGTTAGCTTTGCATAAAAAGATTGATCTTCCAAGATTGTTAGTACAATATCCAAATGATGCAAATGCTCTTCCCAAGTCCTAATATAGATCAAAATATCATCAAAGAAAATAAGTACAAACTTACGGAGTTTCCTGTTGAACATTTTGTTCATGCAAGATTGAAAATTTGTAGGTTCATTTGTTACGCCAAAAGGAATAACCAACAACTCAAAGTTCCCATGGTGACACCGAAAGGTTGTCTTCTGTATGTCTTCTTCTTTCATGTTGATTTGATGGTAACTAGATCAAAGATCAATATTTGAAAAGTAATTTTCCCCATGGAGCTCATCTCTAAGCTCATCAATCCTTGGAATAGGATATTTGTTCTTGATAGTCTTCTTGTTGATAGATCTATAATCTATGCACATCCTCCTGGTCCCATATTTATTTTTCACGAGGACTATCAATGAGGCAAAAGGACTTGAACTCGGTCTAATGAACCCCAAGTCAAGCAGTTCCTTGATGGTTCACTCTATCTCATCCTTGAATCTTTTTGGGTGCTTATAGGGGTGCACCTTGATAGGTGAGGTTCGTATATCCAACTCAATCCTATGCTCCACTCCTCTATCTGGAGACCTACCATGTGGAAGGTCCCCAAACACCTTCTTATGTTTTTGGAGCAAATTCTGAATGTATTCAGGATAATGAGCTACTTCAAATGATTTTCCCTTTGTGGTGATTAAGCATTCTGCATCCCATTCAATATCTACACGCATTAGTATGGATCTCATATTGTCTGCACTTACCACTTGTTTATGATAGGTGTTGATCCCCTTCAACACTACCTCTTTTCCATTTTCTCCCTTGAAGATGATTTTAGGAAATTGGTAGTCTATTGAATGCTTTCCAATGGAATACAACCATTGTACTCCCAAAACCATGTTAGTATCAGCCACATCAAAAACATAAAATCTATATGTAATGGTATTTTCTCCTACACAAAATTGCAATTTAGGAATCCATCTACAACAGTTCATGGAATGATTACCTAGAATGATAACAACAAAGCCTCCAAATTTTTCAGTATGTATCTTCCTCTTTTCAACCAGAGTTGAATCAATGAATTTATGTGTTTCTCCTCCATCCACTAACACAGTGACTGATTTTCCTTGAACCACTCCTTTGAATATGAGTGTATGGAAGCGAGGAACTCCTGAGAGTACTGCAATCTTGCTCACCTCAGGAGTAGGTTCTTATTATGCAGTCTCATAGGCCACTTCTGCATCTGTTGGGGCCTCTTATTCTTCTTCCTCAGCTTCGCTCTCTGAGTAAACTTCAGTGTAGTGTGCCTTTCCTTTGGCACATCTATATCCTCAAACCCATGGCTCCTGATAGGTGAAGCATAGCTTCCTTATTCTCAATTCGTATCGATCCTTAGCATAGTTATCCTTTCTGAGATTTCTAGAAGGACTCTTCATGGGTGGACTTTGATTTTTGAACTAAGTAGGACCAAAAGTCCTGGGATGAAATATGGTCCTTGGGATAGAGTATTGCAAGTCTCTAGTTCGACTTAGTGCATCTTGCAATGTAGAAGTTCTGTAAGCCTTAACCAAACCTTTCAAAGTTTCCGATAACCCTTCAATGAACAACAGTATCAATCTAGCTTCTGAAATATGAGACCATCACAGCTAGTTTTAGTTGAAACTCAAATATGTAAGCTTCAGGAGTTCCATTTTGCTTCACATTTGCTAGCTCTCTAAAGGTGATCTTAGGATCTTTTATTTTGAATATTTCATCTAACCTTCTTGTTAACTCTTCATAAGTGGTCACTTGATCATGCCCAAGATATCTTAGGCCATGAAACCACCAATCATTTGCTTCTCCATCTAAGTGTAGAGTAGACATATTGATGGCATCTCTTTCAGCCATAGGATTCAACTGAAAATATGCATCAAGGTTTTGAATCCAAGAGTTAGCAGTAAATATCTGTGAACCATCAAAATAAGGTAAAGAAATCTTACCAATTACTGAATCCAAGAGTTAGTAGTACATTTCTGTGAACCATCAAAATAAGGTAAAGAAATCTTACCAGTTACAAGATCAAAATCTATGGATGGAAGGAAGGTTATGATATAGGCTAATAACTCTAAACAAATTACTGATACCATTGATGTTTCAATATCATTAAGGCTGAAACCTACTCCAATGCTCTTGGGCACCTCAGCATATGCAGACTAGTATGGATCTAAAATTTGATTGGAAGCTATGGATGGATTTGTCTGACTCAAAGAGGATAAATAAAATTAAATATCATTCAATACAAAATAATAGGCCTCTCCAGCAAGTTTGAGGAAGTTTTGAGAAAGATTCACAAAGATACAAGCAAAATTGCATTTCAGGATTACACAATTAGTAAAATTCAAGAGCTCCCAAACAGGTATATAAGGCTCACTAATTATTCAAATAAGACATGTATTGGGTCATATAACATTTTAATTAAAATCGGGAATATAAATCAACTCATTTGGACCTATACCCATTCATTTATTCAACATAGTCTGAAAACTAGTCAATTTCTATGCAAATCTAAAGAGGGTGGAGAGATATGAGAATAATTCATAATTATGTAATTTTAATTGGAATGACTAATATCATAGGTTTAAATTTAATTTAATTACATAAGATATGGGCCAATAGGCCTCTCAAAACATTATAGAAACACCTCTTCTTCTACCCAAGAATCTAGATCTAGAAATCCATAGGAAGCTTGGACATTCGAACCATGAACTGAATGATGCTTCTTCTGAACTTCAAATTATACTTGATTAGGTATAGAAATTGCAAATAAAATCAATGATAATGTATGAATACCATCATCCTCTCACAAGAATCAGGGACACATATCGTAGCTTGGACTAGGGGCACATCTCCCAAGTCTCTGAGGCACAATTGCTCTCAATCCAAACATCAAACTGACAAAATATTTGAATGTGGTGCATACTGGTTCATTTATAGAGAGTGAGTGACTTGAGGATAAATTCTCCTAAGCTAATGCACCCTCCTTGAGTGTATAAGGAAAGCTAGCTTTCCTACCTTTTTCCTTGTTTGCTTTGCTTTCCTCCTTTTTCCTTTGTTGTTTGCTTTGCTTTCCTCCTTTTTCCTTTGTTGTTTGCTTTTCCACTTTCTGCTTTAGATTTTTCTTCTTTTTCTGGATTTTCTGAACTTTCCTTCTTTTCTTTCTTTCCTCCTTTATTCTTTTGTGGTGCTTTCTACTTTATGATGTTTTTCCTGATTTGCTCCTTCCTTTCCTGATTTTCTAGATTTATTTGCTTTCTCCTTAACTTATTCCTCGAGTCTCTTCTCAGACAACCTTACCCACTAATTCTCCCTAATGGATCATTATCCTCATTTATTCAACATAAAAATATTAAATGCATCATAAATAAATATTCCAAGTGCATAACAAACTTTGGATAAAATTAAATGCACACTCCTAATTAATTAAATTCCTGGAATACAAAATTTAACCACATGATACTGAAGTTGTCTCCTCGACCCAAGGGATTGGTTGGGTTAGGATCTTGATCCAATTCTAACTGTTAAGGGGACATGACACCATAGAATACAAAAATTTCCACCTAAATATCCTCTCATTGAGGAAGGAAGCACAGGGGCAGACATGGACCAACCCACTACAATTGGTTCACATGAAGAAGGAATTATTGTTATTGAATCAAGAGGGAATTTTTCTCCTCCTGTAAGTCTAGCCATCAACGATCCTATGGGACCATTGGTGGTGGAACAACCTTCTTCGCATGACACATATTTTCACCATTCGCTTGAAGGACACCCTGGTGCCTTCGATTGGATATTCACTCGACCTCCAGATGACCCGATAGTGACTGCTTTCGGTCCAACCACTTCATTTTGGGGAACCTCCCTAGGGATGTTATTTCTGATTTTGGTTCACCACTAATTGTTGATACACCTCCACCTCCGTGCCCAACAACATTCGTCTCGAACGAATATTTTTTCGAACTACTTCAAGATATCATATCTCGCTTACGGGTACTTGGAGAACAGGTAAGGCACCATATTTTCCCTTCCCAATCCACTTCGGAAGTAGTGAACCCCGAACACCATTCTCCCATGTATTATTTTAATTTTCCTTCACCAGGAATGTATGTTCCCAACATGACCTCATACAAACCAAGACAACCATCTTTTCCATCTGTTTCACATCAATTGGTTGGTTCTAGACCTCTTTGACATCAATGACTGGGGGGAAACCTTCAGCCACTGTTAACTTCATGACTGGAATGCAAACTTCGAGACAAATTATGATCAAAGGCCACCCTCTAGTTAGTGGTCAAGATATGGCCTCAGGGAAACCTATGGTCAGTGACCTAATTACGAGGAAAAATTTGGTTGGTATTCAAAATGTAACTGTAGGGAAACCTCTATTTAGTGGACAAAACCTAACTGGGGGGAAACCTCTAGTTAGTGGACAAAATTTAAGTGGAGGACAACCTTCATTTATGAATTATAATATGATTAGGAGTTCACCCCCAACCATGGGACAACCTTCGTGGTCACATCACACGGGAGGATCATCTATATGGGCCCAACCCGCATGGGATTATATATATTCGAGTAATCACAATATGGCAATGAGTCAAATCTATCAAACTGCTCCAAGAAATATTTATCCCAGAGTACCTTACCTAGAAAACACAAAACCCCATGGGGGCATCATAATTTTCCACCGAATGGACCCCCATCTGGCGGCCCACCCCCTCCCCCACCACCACCTCCACCACCTGTCCCACCTCCACCCCCACCATCTGGACAACCCCTTCATTCAGGAGGAGGACCTCCTTCGGGTCCACCTCCTAACATGGGAGGACCCCCACCATATGACCAACCCTCTATGGGAGGACCTTATGATCAATTGATCTATGGTCCTACGGGTACTCAAATGCCATAGCAATATTACCAGGGTCCCGTACCCACATCCAAACTGACAATTACCATTTCTGGCTACACTAGATATGTCGTATCTCTTGGGTTTGACCAACGACCCCATTCAACATGTGTTATACCTCAAATTATCACTTTGAGAACCATTTCAAGTCTTCATGTCATGTCACCATGCATAATATAATGGTTGTATCTCCTAGCAAGTATTGAGACTCATTTTCACCATGTCGGTACCCTCCTTATTCTTACTTGGAGGAAAATCCAACATCTCATGGTCGAATGCCACCTCATAGAGTCCACTTTACCCATATTTCCGTGCCCTACTAGTTGTGCAAGGCACAAAAATACAACATTTTTGTGCCCTCCATGCCTGCAGAGGCGCGAAAATTACATCTTTTTCACACTATGCTCAGCCTTGAGGGCGTGAAAATCCCTCAACCACCTTATCACTTAGATTTTGGATCTTGGATTTGAAGGAGAGATTTGTGGGATGTAAGATCCTCTCTAATCTCACCTCACCCTCCTTTCTTGGTATGAATCACCTCCTTGATCCACCTTCTACTCACTTAGATCCATTATTCTCTCCTAGTGGTTAGCCTCCCAAATCCTATAAGAAGGAGGCCATCCATGAGCTATGGGAGATCTTTTGGAGGATCAAACCTATGGTCTTAGGGTATTTGCATATATAGCAAGAGGAAAAGCTTGGAAGTGGAAGTTGTTGCTTGGACATCAAGGGTAACTTTGTAATAGTCTTCTTAGAGCTCATTAATACAAACTTGGCTTATTCTCCCATGTTGTGTTTCTTACTTTGTTAGATGTATGATATGTTTTGGTATAAATTATATCTTAACCATTACATCTAGTGCTTGGAGGTGTTGTTTCTTTTCTTGTTCAAATAGGTTCAGCCCTTGGAGATCAAGTGTGAAGCTGGAGCTAAGACAACGGGCGAATTTGAGGTAAGTTTCACAATTCCTTCCCCTCTTAGTGTTTAAAAGATTATGTATTGTGTTATATCTAGGAGAGTAAAAAACCACTTGTTTCGATTCTCTCTTAGATTAAGCTTGTTTAAACTTAGTTTAATCTTCGAGCAGATTTAACTATCCGTAGGGCGAATTTGCTAGAAAAGAAATTGGTGACTTCGTTGGGGACATCACAAGTTTCATTTTTCCATCAAATATTCAATATTTGATCTCTTATCTCTGTTATTTATCAGTTTTTGACCTTTATTTACCATTTTGATCCTCATCATTAGGTTCTATGGGTCTGCAAACTTAATAAATTCATAATTTTCTTCTCAAACCTTTGCCCTTATCTCTCTACAGTGAATTTTAGCGCCTCTACTGTATACCACGGAGTGAAAATTCTTGAATTTTCGCTCCCCTTCAATTCTTTAGAGTGCAAAAATATCTTAATTTTGCGCCTAGGTGGTCTTCCAAGGAACGAAAATTCCCTGTGTTTTACACTGAAACTTAGTTTTTGCTTGGTTGATGTTTGTCTTTGTCTTTTCGCTTGATTTTGGCTCTCTAATCCTGATCAGATCTGTGTGATCCCAGTTTTATTTTTACATTTTTGGATTTGCTTTTGGACCCCTACTTGGATTGTAGAGTGAAGTTGTAGAAGTTGATAGTGAATTGGAAACTAGAAGACTGTCATAGTCATTTACACCATTCTCATAACCTTCTTTAACCTCAGTACTTGGTCTGATAACTCACTTTGTTCCTAATCTGCAATTTTGGAAGTTTTGCTTGGTTTGCTTGATTTTTTACTTATGGTTTGGATTTGTTGAGTTGAAGTGACAAGAGTATATAATTTTTACTTGGATTCTTTATTTTTCCATTGCAAAAGTGATCATTTTGTTTAATTCAAGAGAATTCTTATACTTTCATTTACATCCTTGAAAGAAGTTTAAAAAATTCATTTGCAATTGCATCCTTTAAACAATTATGCGATGTATTTGCATGGAGCTACAAGGAAATGCCCGAGATTGATCCTTTTATTGTTATGCATGAAATCCAAACATATCCCGATGCAAAACCTATCCAGAAAAAACTCCATCCAGTGCACCCTTGGAATACTATGGCTATCAAAGCAAAGATTGAAAAGTTGTTCAAAGATGGGTTCATTTATCCTATTCCCCTTAACAGATTGGGTCTCCAATGTCATCCTGGTTGCAAAGAAATGGGGAACCATTAGAGTTTGCATTGATTACAGGGATCTAAATAAGGCTTGTCCTAAGGAAAATTACCCTACCCCATTTATCGAGAAAATTATAGACAACTGTGCTGGAAGTGTCATCTTTTCCTTTATGAATGGATTTTCTGGCTATAATCAGATCGAGATCCACCCAGCCTACCAACATAAAACAGCTTTGATCTTCCCATGGGGTACATTTTCATATCACAAATTACCTTTTGGTCTTAAAAATGCTGGTGCCATATTCTAGCGGGCCATGTTGTATTCCTTCCACAATGTAAAGGATTTTGTGGAACCTTACCTCGACAATATTCTTGCTCATTCAAATTGTCGTGACTTCCACATCGATCATCTGATGGCTATGTTTATCAGATGTCGATGGTACAATATTCGTTTGAATCGCCATAAGTGCATATTCTGTGTGGAGTCCAAACCCCTCCTAGGATTCATCATTTCCAAATATGGTATCCGCATTGATCCCCTCACGGTAAAGGCCATTGTTTCCCTACCCCCACCCACATATATTACGGAACGTCAAAGTTTTCAAAGGAAGGAAAACTACCTGCGTCGTTTCGTGTGTAACTTTCCAAAGAAAAAAAAGGGTTACATGCGATTGTTAAAGAAGGACGTCATCTTTATTTTGGATGACTACGCCCAAAAGGCCTTTGAAAATCTAAAGTATGTTATTACTCATGCACCCGTGTTAAAACCACTAGATTACACAAAGGATTACAGCATTTATCTTGCCGCCTCTACTTAAACTATCGTTATGGTTTGGAGCAGACACGGAGCGGAAAATACTTCTAAACCCACATTGTACTCGAATTAAGCCACAAATAATTGATTATAAATTGAATGATGATTTTTACAGTAAGAGAGAAAACCTTTTTTATAGGTTTACACACACCGTTTCAAAGGAACGGTGTGTCCCTACTATTTAGCTAAGTAATATTACATTTAATATTTGAATTAATTGTTCTTTAAATATTTAGATACATAACATTGCCGCAGTCTTTTAAAATGCTTTGTCCTCAAAGTAGGGGTAAATATGGGTATTGTTGGTAGAATTGTTCTGTCTCCCATGATGCGTCTTCATCTGGAAAAATTTTCCACCTAATGAGATATTCCTTGAGTGTTCGAGAATGAAGTCTTCTTTCTCTGGTTGCAATGATTACCTCTGGTTCCAAAATGATCTTCCCTTCGTCATCTAACATAGGAAGTATTTTTTGCACTCTTTGATGTTGCCCCAACATTTTCTTGAGACATGATACGTGGAAGACATTATGGATACGACTTTTAGCAGGTAGTTGTAATTCATACGCAACTCAACTAATCTTTTTGGTGATCTGGTATGGTCCATAGAAATTTGGGGCCAACTTGTTTTTTCCTCTTTGTTTAAGAGATATATGTTTATAAGGTTGGAGCCTTACGAATACCCAGTCTCCTACTTCAAATTCTCTCTCTATTCTGCATTGATCGACCTGTTGCCTCATACGGTTTTGTGCTGTGACTAAGTTGTCTCTAAGTAATTCAATTGCCTTTTGAGTTTTCTCTAGTTGGTACCTTACTTCAAGAACATTAGTGTTGCATAGAACCAATTCCTTCCAATTTGGAGGTTCGTACCCATATAAGGCTTGGAACGGAGTCATTTTTGCAGAGGTGTGGTATGTTGAATTGTACCACCATTCGGCTAGATGTAACCATTGAGACCAGTGGTTTTGCTTATCTGTTACAAAACAACGTAGATAGGATTCTAAGCATTTGTTTACGACTTCAATCTGACCATCAGTTTGGGGGTGATAAGTTGAGCTCATATTAAGTGATGTGCCCACTTGTTTGAAAAATTCCCTCCAAAATTTCCCATTGAATTTTGCATCTCTGTCACTGACAATGACTTTTGGAAAACCATGTAATTTGTAGATATTCTTGCAAAATACATCTGCAATTTGTTTTGTTGTGTCTGTCTTTTTTATTGCCATGAAGTGTGCAAATTTGGTCAATCGATCAACCACTACAAAGATTTTGTCCTTCCCTTCTGACGGAGGTAACCCATTGATGAAATCCATTGATATCTCTTCCCATTTCTGGTTTGGAATGTGTAGGGGATGGAGTAACCCTGGGGTTAAAATATTTTCGCTTTTTCTCCTCTGGCATTTGTCACATTCTGCCACATATTGCTAGATATCTTTTTGCATTCCCTTCCAGAAAAATGACCTTCTTGCATTATAGTAAGATTTGAAGAATCCTACGTGTCCTGCAGCTGGTGAATCATGGGATTCCTTCATTACTTTAGCCTTGAATTTAGAGTTTGATTTTAATTAGATCCTCCCTTTATACCAAAGGATATCGTTTTTCCATTCAAACTTGGTGTTGTGATTGGGATCATTAATTATAATTCTTGTCTTTGGGTCCTTGGCATATTCGCTTCGTATTTCATCTAGCCATTCTGGGATTACAACTGAAATGGAGTAAGAAGTCATATCTTCATCTCTTCTGGAGAGAGCGTCTGCGACTACATTCTCCTTCCCTTTTTTGTGTATTATTTCCATGTCGAAAGTAGCAATTTTTTCTATCCATTTTTGTTGTTCTGTGGATAGTGTCTTCTATTGAAGTATATATTGAAGACTATTGTGGTCCATGCAGATCATGAATTTGCTACCTAGGAGGTATTGTCGCCACTTTGCTAAAGCATGTATAATGGCTAACATTTCCTTATCGTATGTAGACTTCAATTGTTCTCATTTATTTAGTTTTCTGCTCTCAAAAGCTATCGGGTGCTCATCTTGCATTAGTACTGCTCCCAAACCATAACCTGAAGCATCACATTCTATTACGAAGGGTTTGGAGAAGTCTGGGGTATCTAGTACTGGTGTGGAGGACATAATTCTTTTCAATGCCTCAAAACACTTGTCTGCTTCTTCACTCCATTGGAATGCATTCCTTTTTAGAAGGTTGGATAAGGGAGCGGTTATGTGTGCATAATTTCGGATGAACCTTCTGTAATATCCGATTAGTCCAAGGAATCCCCTTAACTTGGAAATATTAGTGGGTTTGGGCCACTCTATGATTGATTTGATTTTTTCTGGGTCCACTTTGACTCCTTCCTTGGATATTACATGACCAAGGTAGTGCACTTCCTCCTTACCAAATATGCATTGGGACATCTTAGCATAGAATTGATTTGCTTTTAAGATGGCTAGTACTTGTTCAAGATGTGTGAGATGTTCCTTCCATGTTTTGTTGTATATGAGGATGTCATCGAAAAAAACTAGTACAAACTTTCTTAAGAATGGCTGAAATAAGTTATTCATGGTTGCTTGAAATGTTGATGGGGCATTAGTTATCCCAAAAGGAATTACTTTAAACTCGTAATGACCTTCATGGGTTTGGAAAGCTCTTTTTTCCACATTTTCTAGCCTTACCCTGATTTGGTAATATCCTGACCTTAAGTCTAATTTCGAGAAGTACCTCGCGCGATGAAGCTCGTCCAAAATTTCATCAATGAATGGAATGGGGAATTTGTCCTTAATAGTTATCTTGTTTAGTCCTCTATAGTCGATGCATAGTCTAAAAGATCCGTCCTTCTTTCGTACTATGAAAATCCTCACAGCAGATCTAAGAGATGATGTATACCTCACAAGAGTAATTATGATTAAGCAAGAAAATAGAAGAAGAGTGAACAATACAGTATAATGAGCAACAGAATAATATGGTATAGTAGAACTCAGATAGAAGCAATAATACTTCACACACACTAATTAATTAATCACAATATGGACAAATAAATAGTACAATGGTAGAGAGGATTCGAATTCCTAAGGTGGCAATTCGAATTAGCCTCTCAGAGTGATCATAAGATCAATAGAGTGTCATCGGAGCACAACTAGGTGTCCTCATGATCATCAGAGCGCAACTGGAAGTCTTCATCACCATCAGTTGAGTCATCAATGCTCAAGTAACTATCAACCATCAATCAAACTAACTCTGGTAGGTGTAACTGAGTGTAACTCAATGTAACTAAGTGTAACTGAGTGTAACTGATTGTAACTGACTATAACTGAGTGTAACTGAGTGTAATTAAGTGTAACTGAGTGTAACTGACTGTAACTGAGTGTAACTGAGTGTAACTGAGTGACAACTAGACTGGTAGGTGAAGAAGGGCGAGTTGCTCCCTAAAATCAAGGAATAAGGGCACATTAAGCAAATGGAGGGCTAAAACTGAATAGTGAGAAGCTCCTAGGGGCTGGCTAACTGAGGGATAGGTGCTGGACTGATGACTGGGATGCATGCAAACCCTAGAATGCATGCAAAACCTAAAAGTGCATGCATGACTGAAAAAGTAAATGATCAAAATACTGGTGGGACTAGGATGGAGTATAGGAATATCCTAACACCCCCCCTTAATCCATCCCGGGCCTTGGTAACTAAGACCAAAGGTCACCCAATACAATGAATAATAACAATCAATAAACCAAGGAAGTGGGAAAATTTCATGGGAAACATACCCCCTCCTCAAGAAATAGACTGTAAGGCACACATAAAAATAAATGCTCCAAACTCAAGTAGGTGTGATGCTTGGTCATATGTTTTGAGGTATCTTCTTCTTGGGAAGAAGTGGATCATGCTCAAAAAGCATGTGCTTGTACTTGCTCTTCAGATTGAATGTGATGAGAACAAATCCAACAGTATGAGAATGATCCTTGAACCTGTGATTCGAATCAGCTGAGGTAGGATCAAATCTGTGAAAGTGCATATAGTCTTTTGTCTTCTCCTTCGAACCACCATGGGTGAGATTATGCCAAAAATAACTATTACATGTTTGCTTGAAATCAAAATCAGATTTAAGACTTAAAAAACAGTTTCTTGAGATCTCCTTTGAACTAGCAGGGGTGAGATCAAAACTATCATATGCATGAGAAATTATCCCAAGCAGTAATTGCTTAGAATCCAAATTAGATCCAAGACTTGAATCATGGTTTCTTGAGATCTCCTTTGAACCATGAGAGGTGAGATCAAAACCAGTAATTGCATGAGAATTTATCCCAAGCGAATGGCCATGGCCATATTCTTCAATGACCTTCTGAAAGCATGGAATTATGATCATATAGTAGTATAAAAGAGGAGATAGCTGGAGAGGAGCGAATGCATTACCTTCAAAAGTTGTTTTGACCTCTGAAATAATCATGTGATCATGATGCAAACTAATAGACTCTGGTGCAAGAGAGGATTTAGGACCTTCTGCAATATCTAGTGTGAGCTAGCACAGAAAGAGAAGAAAGTTTGAGCATGAGTGGAGAATCTGCAAGTTCTTTGTCAAAAACTTCAATATCAGATGATACTGGTTCATGATCTGAGAGACCATCAAGGGGAGCGAATGGAACACTTTGCTTGCTTTCGAATGGATTTGGACCAATCCCTTCATTCTTTCTGCCAAATTTTTCATCCAGGTGAGCCCATAACTCTTTTGGAGTCCATAACTCCTTTGGAGTTTCAACACCATTACGGTATTTGAATTGGAATCTCTGGCATGCAAACAAAGAAAACATTATTGTTGCAAAGTGCATGTCACTTTTATTTAACCAGTCAATCTTCTCTTCAGGGGATTCGAACTCTCTTTCAAAATAACAATAAAAAAGATCATGGATCTTCAAGTCTGCTATCATTCTTGGTTTCCATTCATCATATTTGAGTGGATCAAGAGGAGTAATTCCTGATGAATACATTGAAGTTGTAGAGGACCTGCAAAAACAATATAGAATAACTGCAACTGCTACTGCTGCAAAAATGCAAAAACTACTGTAACTGCTGCACTCGAAATCTTGGTAATAACCTGCAAAAAACTCTCAAGAATGGAGATAAACAATACTCTCAACATGCTCTGATACCATGTGAAAATCCTCACAGCAGATCGAAGAGATGATGTATACCTCACAAGAGTAATTATGATTAAGCAGGAAAATAGAAGAAGAGTGAGCAATACAGTATAATGAGCAACATAATAATATGGTACAGTAGAACTCAGATAGAAGTAATAATACTTCACACACACTAATTAATTAATCACAGTATGGACAAATAAATAGTACAATGGTAGAGAGGATTTGAATGCCTAAGGTGGCAATTCGAATTAGCCTCTCAAAGTGATCATAAGATCAATAGAGTGTCATCGGAGCACAACTAGGTGTCCTCATAATCATCAGAGCACAACTGGAAGTCTTCATCATCATCAGTGGAGTCATCAATGCTCAAGTAACTGTCAACCATCAGTCAAACTAACTTTGGTAGGTGTAACTGAGTGTAACTCAATGTAACTAAGTGTAACTGACTGTAACTGACTGTAACTGAGTGTAACTGAGTGTAACTAAGTGTAACTGAGTGTAACTGAGTGTAACTGAGTGTAACTGACTGTAACTGACTATAACTGAGTGTAACTGAGTGACAACTGGACTGGTAGGTGAAGAAGGGTGAGTTGCTCCCTAAAATCAAGGAAGAAGGGTGCATTAAGCAACTAGAGGGCTAAAACTGAATAGTGAGAAGCTCCTGGGGGCTGGCTAACTGGGGGCTAGGTGCTGGACTGATGACTAGGATGCATGCAAAATGCATGCAAACCCTAAAAGTGCATGCATGACTGAAAAATTAAATGATCAAAATATTAGTGGGACTAGGATGGAGTATAGGAATATCCTAACACGTACCAGTACTACTGGTGCAGCATAAGGACTCCAACTTTCCGTAATCACTCCACATTTTAGCAAATTGTGGATTAATCTTTCAATTTCTGTCTTGTGGTGGTGTGGATACCTATAGGGTTTAACATTAACGGGGCTTGATCTTGACTTGATTTCTATGACATGTTTGATATTCCTTTCTGGTGGTAACTCCATGGGGAGGTATTCAAATACTTTTTTGTACTTTTGGATTAGTCCTTGGATCTCTGGTAGACTTGGTTTAACCGCTTCTGAAGTTAATATTTCCATCTCTTGGCATTGTACAACATATGCAGGTGCTCCCTTTCGAATTAGCTTCTCCATTTTGTGGGATGACACAATTTGTGTGCGAGGGGGTTGGAAACCATACAGCTTGTATTTTTCTCCTTGCCACCTGAACTTAATAAAGTGTTCTTGGTGGTTGGCTTTGTAGGTCCCTAGTGTTTGGAACCACTGAAATCCTACTACTGCATCAACTCCCCCTAAGGGTACTGCATAGAATTCTGACTCAAGGTTATAATTTTGTAATTGCAGCTTAACTTTGTGGTATTTTCCCACCTTTTCGATCTTCTTCCCATCTGCGACCATGACCTTCATGTTGGGTACTAGATATATAAAAAGGTTAAGCCTCTTTGCAACACTTATATCGATAAAATTATGGGTACTTCCTGTGTCCACTAGGACAACAACGTTGTTATTCTTGATATGCCCCTTAATTTTTAATGTTTGTGGCTGATGGATTCCGGTTATGGCCGCAATTGATATCTTGGGTCTGTCTTCATCTTCTGTCCCTGTGGGAGGATTTTGGAGGTCACTTGTATCTTCTTTGTCAAAATCATCACTGTCTAATTTTTCTTCCTCCTCTACTTCACATTGATATAGGTTTTTGGTTTCTTTATTCAAACACCTATGTCTTGCGTCCCATTTCTCTCCACAGTACTTACACTTCCCTTCTTTCATTCGTTGGGCTTCTAGACTAGTTTTGTTGTCACTTATTAGCTGCTGTGGCCGATATTTTGTGTCGGATTTGGTATTTTGGATGAACCTTCGATCTTTATCATGGTTTTTGTTCCAAGTTTTTTTGAATTTTTCCTCAATGATTTTTGCCTTGCGTCTGGCCTTGTCCAGGTTTGATACATTTAGTAGTTCTAGTTCATCCCTGATATATGATTTCAACCCATACACATAAGTTTGTAGACGTTGACTGTCTGTGAGTTCCAGCACACATGTCGCTAGGGTTTCCCATTCATCGGTGTATTCATCGACATCACCTTTCTGCTGTAGTCTGCTGAGCTTTGCGAAGAAGTCTTTTTCTTTTAAATCTTCAAACCTCTTAAAGAAGTCATTTTTAAATGTGTTCCAATTAGGCTTAGTTGTTCGTGTTGTGACCTTCGACCACATATACCAGTTGTATGCCCGACCTTCTAGTTGTATCGAAGCATATTTTATCATTTATTCTTCCAACTTAATATTATGTACGGAGAAAAATTCTTCTGCCTTGTTGATCCATGCCACGCTCTGTTTTGGTTCGCCATCGAATTTTGACAATTCTAATTTAGGTTTCATTTGATATCCACCTATTGTTTGTTTAGGATGTGGAGAATGTTCGTGACCGACCTCTTCTTGTGGGATTTCCCCTTTGGGAGGAATTGTATTATGATCATTTGTATTTTTTGAACTGAAGGATGGTTTATTTTCCCCTGGCACGTTGCCTGTTATTATGTTTAAATATTCTTGGATGTTGCTAAATTTGGTTTTGAGGTTTTCTGACATCTCTCTTTTTACTCCTTCTATCTCCCATGCGATTTCCCTTTTGACGGTGCCTGATAGTTCATCGTGTAGCTCTATTTTGAATTGGTCGAGCCTTCAAAGTATCCCTTCGATATTTTTAGAGTCTCGAGCTTGGTTTTTCTCAAAATTATCCATTCAGTTCTTAATTTCATTCATCTCTGACATTTTCCTTGTGCAGGGAGGAATTTTGAAATATAAAGGTAAAAATCAATATATATATATATATATATATTAATTTAAAAAAAAACTTTAATAAATAAATTATTATATAATAAGAATATTATTATTATAATAAGAATTTTATTTATTAATTTGAATTTGAAAATGTGTGCAGGTGGGAGGCTCGGTGGCGATGGAAAACATTGGGGAGAGGCCGCGGTTGGATGTAGAGAAGTTATCTTTGGAAGCAGTCATTATTGTTCAAACGTTTCATCAATATATCCTACTCCGCACTACTACCATTATCGTCAATTCTAACCCCATGTAGCACGTTCTCACGCATCAAGTCTTAGGGGGGCAATATTTGCACTGGATCATGATTCTCCAAGAATTCAATCTCCAGTTTGAAAAGGCCAAATCCAAAAATTCCTTGGTATTCGCGGAGCTCATTTGTGATGTTCCCCGTACTGATCAAGAACCTAATCCCATTGAATCTCTCCCGGATGAGTCATTGTTCTTGATTAGTACTTCTAACCCTTGGTACATAGATATCACATTGTATCTCCTTACCCAACGCTTTGGTCCTCATTTATCCCACGATGAACGTTGTCGTATTCGTCACCACGTGAAATATTACTTGATCATCGGTGATACACTATACCGTCGTGGTATTGATTCCATCCTACAATGATTTTTCACTCACGATGAGGCCGAGCATGTCCTAAATGATTTCCACTCTAGGCCATGTCACGTTCATCTTTCTAGGATGGCTACATCCTAGAATATCTTACATGTTGGATACTACTGGCCATCCATTTTTAAAGATTGTATGGAAGCAGTCAAGAAGTGTCCTCCTTGCTAGTTTTTTCATTATAAAAATCGCTCACATCCAACCCCACTACATCCAGTTATAGTTGTAGGCCCCTTTTCCAAATGGGGCATTGACTTCATGCATTGTAACCCTACCTCGGTCAGGGGCATGGTTATATTATTTTCGTAGTCAACTACTTTACCAAATGGGCCGAGGATATGCCTACATACAAAGAAGATGGTGAAATGGACGCACTCTTTATGTTCAATCACATCATTGCTCGATTCGGAGTCCTTCAAGCCATCGTCACCATTCACGGATCACATTTCTAAAACAAGATGGTGGATGAACTAAGATCCAAGTTGGTTGTTCGACATGAAAACTCAACCCCCTACTATCCTCAATCAAATGGAAAATTAGAGGCCATTAACAAGGTCTTGAAAACCATGATTCAGCGCACAGTGGGCACACACAAGTCAAATTGGCATGTATTTTTTTTTCATCCCTTTGGAAATACTGGACTTCCATCAAAACCGTCACTGATTTCACACCTTCCCATTTGGTGTATGGACTAGAGGCAGTATTTCCTATTGAGTGCAAAATTTCTTCTTTAAGACTAGTCGTTGAACTTTTACCAAACACCATTGCCGAAGAAGAATGATTCTTACACTTGGAAAAAATCGACGAAACCCATCGTGATGCAGCCCTATCCAACAAAGCGCACAAGAAATGCATCAAGGCTCAGTACAATAAATCTGTGAAACCCCATATCTTCAACGAGGGTGATTTGTTCCTTACCTACGACCAAAAACATAAGAAGATGGGGTAGGAAAACTTGAGTCCATGTGGCATGCCCCATATGTAGTAAAATGTGTTTCGGAAAAAGGAGTTTATGAGTTGGTTGATTATGACGGAATATCCTTGGGGCAGCCTTGCAATGGGCTCTACCTAAATCAGTACTATGTTTGAGTTATCTTGCATTAGTACTTTGTATATATTGTACATGATGTGTGTTTATGTTTGGTGTGACACTTTCTTTTAGTGTGCTAGGATCTTATCTCAATTTTTGCTTATACCATGTTCTGCCTGGATGTGCAGATTGCAACCCACTATGGATTCACAGATGGCTCTATCTGGTACACCCGCAGCCTTGCCTCAGTGGCATGGGTACTCTATTCCCCTACCGGTAAATGGATAAGCTCAAGAGGAAGTTGCCTAGGTATTGCAACCAATAATGTCATTGAATATCACACAGTGATTGGATTATTGACTAACACTTTTTCCCTCGATGTAGACCACATTGTCATCTACCTCGATTCTCAACTAGTGGTCTCTCATTTGAACCGTGTCTATGCTATATGTGACCCTATATTACTCTGCTTCTTTCAGCGGGTACGCCTCTTGGAAATGTCTTTTGTGTCCATTCAATACCTACATGTTCCAAGAAGTATGAATACGGTTGTCAATTCCTTGGGTAATTTCTTGTTAGATTGGCATATTACACATTCATAAACATTTTATCAAGGATGCATAATTCAACATAACATGTAAATTACTCATAGTGTATAGGAAAACATGCATAAGATCAAAAATCCATCATAGAAACACATGTATAAAACTACTATATAGTGTCATATATATATATATATATATATATATCATGTCTGGAAAAAATATTGTACAAAAAGGGTACTGATACAAAATCTGAAGCTCATAAGATTTCAATAGGTCACATATTCAAATTTGAATCCTATGGATTTCAGTACTTCATCATATATACATCATATCCCTGAGGATATTCGTGATAGCATATAATGGACCAAGCCACTTGATGGAGTAACTGACCAAAGCATCCCGAGACTCCAGCTGTCCTACGCTAGTAATGACGAGGAAGGTCATCTATGGCAATGTCTGGGATATCAGTAGTCAAACTCTATAGGTTCTCCTCCAGCTCATCAAGCTCCTCTATGGCCTCCCGACGGACTACCTCCATCTCCTGAACTACTCCTCGTCTCTGGATGGGCAAGGAACCCACTAATCTGGATGGGCCAATATATGTATAATCAAGATATGACAAATTAGTACTATACAAAAAATGAAAAAATCATAAAATGCATAAAAACAAAAGAGTTTCTTTCTTACCGATCTCTCCCCATTGCTCCCCGTTCGGAAGAGCCAAATTAGGATCTCCTCTAAAATCTGCACTTGTGTAAGCATAATCCTCAACCATGAGGAGTTTCCTACGTAGCCATCTGAAGAAGGTCATCCCGTATGTAATCATAGTTCCACCACCACCATGGTGGGCCATCACCTCGGACGACCTCTGTATGCGTGGATCGATATCATCAATGTTAACCTATGGATGAAGCAGTGGAACCCTTTCCATGAAGAAGGAGACCACGATGGAACCATACCCAAATTGTTTCAACTCTCCTCTACGACACTTGATCATTTGATATTTTAGGTTCACGAGGATATCCTCGCACTAGTTAAACAAAGTGGGCGCCATATACTCTATTGTATATAGAATATGGGCCTTGGTGGCCTGATGAACGGCTCTGCTGCCCGCCACTCGCTCAATGGTAAAGAGCACAGTCCTTTAAGGACGATCCTATACATTTTTTATGGGAATTTTCCCACCTAAAATTTGCATGCCTAGTGTACAGAACTGTGCGATAAGGTTCTTAATGGACTGGTCACTACCCCTAGGTTCAGATAGTGATACAAGGGCCACACGCCTCGATAATCTAGTCAATAAACTGATTTCCTTAACATCTAAAGTAAGGATATGATCCCCTACCCTGAAATATTGTTGATCCGGGTCCTATAACCGGATCAAGTAGTCTAGTAATTGTATCTGGGCCCTCATTCCTTAGACATGGAAAATTTTGATCAATCCACACCCCCACAAAGCATTGTCGGAGTGTGGATCATTTGTGTCTTGTGCATCTTCTAACTCGTGCTCACGCTCCTTCCAATGTACCATTTTGGTGGCTAAGACCTGCATAAACATCAATAAAATGAGTATTAGGTCCTTTTCCATGCTTTAGAACTTGTCATTTGGGCCTCATTCTCATTTTTGGAAGTCGAATTGCGTCGACGTGCCCCTCCTTTTTAGATAGGGCATCAGTAACATGCTTTTCCCATAGGTAAGGCGCATCCGACCCTTAGTGACACATTTCCCGAAGGGAGAAAACGCATCACCCAGGGCGCACAATTTCCCCTCCAAAATGAGCTTAAAAATCCAAAAAACAAAAATTAAAAACAAAAATTAAACCATCAAAATTAAGAGGATGAGATTTTGGATTACCTAGCACTGACCAGGGGATAAATGATTGATCGAGGCTCCCACAATCGTCACCGAGAGATCAAGCTCCAAAGAGGTTTTTTCACTATTCCAACTTGGTAAAAAATGAAATGGTAAAGAATTTTTACTATTCACCTTTTTTATATAAAAACTTTTTAATTTTTGGTATTTTATGGATTTTTTACTATAGTTGATTTCATTTTTATGTTTTAAAACCTTATAATGAAACCTAAATTGGTTCTTGGAGCTTGCAAATAGAGGGAAATGGTGTTTTAACTATGTGGTGACCATCGTAGACTTTTTGTGCTTCTTATCAAGTGTGAAAAGTTCTTTGAGCGTTTTTATACCATTATCACGCTCGTTAAAACTATGCATTAAAGGTATCAAGACGAGTCTTTGTTCCTTCTCGTGATCGTAAATACATGAGAATAAGTCACCCAGTCATATTTTATCTCTTTTCTGGGCTCATAAAAATCCCACGAAAAAGGAACCCCCCCGAAGTTCCTCTTTAAGTTATTTTCAGACTCCCTAAATACGAAAAGATTGCCAAGCGAACTTGATTCGTTCACGCTTGTAAAATTATTAGAAAGGTCATCTTTCTGGTGATAGTTTACCCCTTTTTCGGACTAGCAGGACTATTTACGAAAAATGAGCACTCTAGTTAATCATGACTAGAAGAGTTCTCTCTCATATTTTTTTATCCTTTTTCAGTTGAGGAGACTATAATTTATGAAAAAGTACTCATCGGAGTTTTCTTTAGTCCTTTAGACTCTCTAAACATGAAATGACGTTGAGTTTACCTTCTTTGGACTCATTAAAATCTGATATCGAAGGACCCTTTTAGTGATGAGCCCCTCCTATCTTAGGTTCGTTAAACATGTGAAATTGAACTCATCCTAAGGATGAGCTATTCCGAGCATTTGTTACCCTCAATATTGTTAATAAACAAAGAGGTACTCATCAATCATGATGGGGAATAAGGAAATAATTTTCATTTACTTGTAGTAATGGAATTATGTAGTCGCTCTTGAACATGGCACTCGTTTTCATATCATTCAAACCGCTTGGATAATTTGCTTGTCTTCGAGTCTCACCAATTTATTGAGTCATTTTACTCCTTTGAGTCATCTAAAGAATGCATCGATCATTAGTTGCATTAGGTATCAGTGTCAATCTCGTCATGTCAATGCTTCCAAGTCATTCCATTCCATGTTCAAGAGAAGTTTGTTGATCAATTCAATCTCTGCAGTCATTATACCTTCCATTGTGTCGGTCACCCTTGATTCAGTCTCAAACATCACTCTATAGTCCGATCTACTCCAAAACATATTTGATCTTGTTTCGTGTTGATGATGAGGGAAACATCATGGCCCTCCTTCGACGGGTTTTTCCTTGTCGACTTCTACACATCATCCATGGATTGAACTTAGAAACCAGTCAAGTACCTTAGCCTTGCATGCCTTAATGGAAAGTTACCTCGCTTTCAACAATAAGCTCACATCATTGACTTCTAATTGAAATATTCCACCGAATTTTCGACCTCAACTCATCTGATTCACATTTGGAGGCATGTACTATTATATCTTAGGGATCATTGACATCAATGATGATTTCCCTCGTACTTGTTAACATTTTACATCAATGACCAGTAATCAAGTAGTTTCTACCATGTTCGACTTCAAAACATTGTAATCACATGGTTAGATTCGTATCATTGTGGGTTCATTTAACATCCCGAAAATTTACAAAAATTTAAAAAATTTTAAAGTAGCAATAATTACTAAAATTGATAATGCGGAAAATTAAATAATTACTAATCTTTTAACTAATGATGAATTACGATAACAACAATTAAACTTCATAGCGCAAATTACTTCATTAGTTCTGCTTGTGTTTATTTGAAATCTATATGTTGTAGTTAAGTTTATCCTATGATGTATTTTCTTGTTAAGATACTGACAGTTTGCTTTTGCATGGTGACGAAGGGGTCCTACGAGGTTCCCTGAGGTTTACTTACCTATGTTTAGCTAAAGCATTTGAACATGTTTCACTGTGCAAAAACGCCGATAAGAATAATACAACAATTCAAGTGTTTAAGAGTAAATATGTTTTTCCATTCATTGTCAATGTAAAGTGAGAACTCTAAGTACCTTCTTGCATAAAAATTATTGAAGGTATGGATCTTTGTTCCATTTCTCATTTACGTACTAGTTTACAAACTTATCATTGTTATTAAAGTCCTGTCATCGTTTCGCCAAAATGCAAGGAATAGTAATGTTCTATGTATTAAATTACACTATAAGTTATGGCTTAAGCGCTAGATTCCAATGTATACAAGGATTCACTTGAAGTTATCAAAATAACTATAATATCTTATTCATAATTTATGAAAATCATTCTAATATAACAAATTTTTATTATAAAAAATACGATAATGCCATTGTCAATTTGCAACGTTATTTGAAATATTTTGAATGTAATGTTTATGCTATTTTAATATGAACAAGCATTATATTGTGCACAATATGAAACCTAGACTATACCTTAAGTATCAACCCTATTAGAATGTGACCCTAATCAAATGAAAAGATATAACATATATGTAGACCAAGCATGCGATCTTTGGCATTTTAAAAAATATATATATATACATTATGAATATAACCTATGTATGGGAAAGATTAACACTTTGGATATGATATGAACTTATATGATATAACCTTGACTCTTCGCACTTAAAGGTGGTATGATCGAGCGTTAATTGGAATGGTTTACAAGCTGGCAGTCTGTCCAAACCGGACTTGGCATTAATTCTCCTACCTACTACGTGAGTGGAAAACCCATTGAATGCCATCATGGCTATCCACGAGGTTATGGATCACGTGATAGTAAAACTCGAGTGTTTTCAAATGCCGAGCTGTATACTGTTTTGACCCTTAGTTTAATGAGCTGGCGCCATGGTGGAGGGAGCAATTAATATAGCATTAAGTGTATTTGTTTCCCGAATTTCAACATGCCTTGTTGGCTTCACCTTCGTCGTTGATCTCACGTATTTTGGACTTTGAACAAGAAACCCTAACTCCACTATGTTTACGTGGTTATCGTTTTTTTTTGTCATTCATTGTGTTTGGAAAGGGTTCTGTGGAGAGGCCGACAGGCTGCTACAATGTGGGGTTCAGTAGTTTGTAAGTAACAACTCTGTATATAAGAATAATTGCAGCTGTTAAAAATTCTAGAATACAAAATGCCTGAAACCATTGGATTTATAATAATGGAATGCATAGTATTATCATCTGAAAATAGATAGAGTTAATTTGAAGATCTAGATCTGTGCATAAATGAAGTGTTTTTCTTTTATTATTAAGTAGAGGAAATGCTATACATCTATTTATGATATGCTTTCTGTTTCCTGAGTTTTAGACATATAATTGAAATGGCAGAATTTAAAAGAAACCCTACAGTTTTAATCTATCTAATCACTTGGAATTTTGCCCTTCATTCATCTATATTAATTCTGTTTTTTGTACTAGAGTACTATACAGAAAACAGTATGGGAAAAATACAGAAAATATTTTAATCATTCATCTTATTTACTTAACCATCCTTAAACCATCATCTTTAAGTCAGAAAATGAAATAGTTTCTTCTGTATAACTGTTGATGTATATGTAACTGCAGAATGTGTTTCATCTATGTATTTCATATATATTTATTGTACCCTTATTAGAGATGTGTTATTCCTCTATAAGGAAGTGTCATCATGTGGATTGACAAGTGTCGCAAGTGTGTGTACTTGCTGATGGGTTATTAGACCACCATGTGTGGGGTCGGCCCTGAAATATACATATTATAATGTGGATGTACCTAGCTAGACAAGTCAGCCCCATAAGGTCACTGGGCAAATAGGTTAGTATAAATAGAGATCAGAAGATCTCTATTTAGATCATTTGGAAAGTCATCTCTCTCTCACTCAAAAAGTGGCGCACTAGTGAGGAGGAGGATCATCTGCTTCTAGGAGACTATCTCAAGTGTATTTTGGTTGTACTTTGGTTGAGCCATTGCTCTCTCTATCTCTGAGGAAGTTGTGGGGTTTTTCACCTTAGGGTTTTCCCCATGGAAACTCTGTGTCTCTTGTCTCTCATGCTTTTGATTCTTGTGATGCTTGTCATGCTTATTGTGATTGTTATGCATTGATATACTGTATATGTTATTCTCTCAGTGAAGATCCTAGAGTATTGTGAATTAATGTTCAAAATTTAACATGGTATCAGAGCTAACCTGAGAAGAAGACATTTTGCAGTGACGAAAACTTGAGTTTCTTGTTTATTGGGTTTCTCTCCACATATTTTGGAAAAGTAGTATAGTAGATTGACTCTACTCATCAAGGAGAATCTATCTGTCCAATCAGAATTCAATTCTGAGCATTTTTAGATTTGGCCCTAAAAATTAGGGTTTCCACAAAAATAGGAATTTCTAAAATCTGAAGACATAGCTGTAAGCTCCTTACAAAAATCGAAGTTTAGAGCTTTGGATCGAGATTTTTGGCTGGGTAGATCTCCAGGAAACTCGAACCCTAATTCAGGGCTCTCCCCAATGTACCCGGGAGGACAAGAAGGCAAATCTGAAGGGTAAAGCTTTGCTGATCTCAAATTCTGAATACACCAAGCTGATCAACTCATCAAGGTGCATCTTTCTATCCTTTCAGAAAATTGAAATTCACATTTTGAATTTTTAGGGTTTTTTCGACAAACCCTAATCTGGGACCAGATTTAGTTTTCAGCATTTCAAGTGGTAAGACCTAAATATTTTATATTTCCATTTGAAGTAATCTTTAAGATGTCTCACCACACCAAGCTTGAGGATAATCTTGAAGGAGCTAATAACTTTCGAGCTTGGAAGTATAGGATTGGGATTATCCTGGAAGAGAATGAGTTGGACTCATATGTAAAAGAAGACATCCCTATCCCAGAGGATGAAGAGGCTAAGGTATTGCATAAGAAAAACTTGGTCAAGGCAAAGAGAATCATTGCAAATTCTATCAAAGACCATCTCATACCCCATGTGTCTTCTCTAAAGACACCCAAGGAGATGTTTGACTCTTTGACCAAGCTATTTGAAGGGAAGAACATAAATCGGAAGATGACCCTGTGAAACCAATTGAAAGGAGTAAATTTCAGAATGGAGAAACCATTCAATCTCATTTTTCAAGGGTCTCCCAGATCAAGGAACAACTAGAAGCAGTGGATGAAATGGTGGAGAATGGTGAAGTGGTGATGACCACTCTAAATGCCCTACCCAGGTCTTGGGATTCCTTTATTCAAGGACTCTGTGCAAGGAAGAAGTTGATCTCCTTCAATAGATTGCGGGAAGAATGCTCTCAAGAAGAAGCTAGGCTTGTGGCCCAAGAAGAAAATATGGGAAATGAAGATCAAGCTCTCACAGCACATGCTAGGAAAGGCAAGTCCAAGAAGGAATCATCTCATAACAGAAGATTCTCACACCACCATTATCATAAAGATAAGAAAGATCTCAGATGCTTCAATTGCAATGAGAAGGGACACTTTGCTTCAGATTGTCCCAAGAAGAAGAAAGACAACAACAACAACTTCAATAAGAAGAAAAAGAATAAAAAAATAAGATATCATGCTCATGCTACCGAAGATGATGAACCCCCAAAGAAGAAGGCTAGGGCAGAAAGTGATAGTGATGATGACTCATCAAGTGAAGAAGAGTATGTTCTAATTTCTACTCTCACAGGTACTATCTCCCATGGTTGTAATGATTGGTTGATTGACAGTGGGGCTTCCAAACACATGACTAGGTTTAAGGAATCTTTGTGAATCTATCTAAACATGAATCACCCCATAAGGTGAAACTTGGGGATGATTATCAATACCCAATCAAAGGAAGTGGTGAAGCCTCCTACAACCTAGATTCTGGAAAATCTTTGAAGATGAAAGATGTCCTTTATGTACCTGGGCTCAATAAGAACTTACTCTCCATCTCTGCATTGGATGCAAAATGTATGAGGGTTGCATTTGTGGATGGAAAAGTCCTAATGTGGCCAAAGGGAAAGAACATAGATGATGTAGTAGTGATTGGAGAGCAAGAGGGAGGTTTGTATAAATTGAAGGGACAACCTGAACATGCCATGGTACATGAATCCATGGAGCCAAGTGAACTTTGGCATAAAAGACTTGCTCATATGCACTATAGGGCACTTCCAATTGCAAGCAAGGCTGTAGAGGGTCTTCCTGAGATCAAGACCAAACATGAAGGTGTTTGCAAAGGATGTGCAAAAGGTAATAACATTAAGAAGTCTTTCCCAAGCAGTGAAAGAAAGGCAAAAGACATCCTGGAAATCATCCACTCAGATGTATGTGGTCCTATGTCATCCAGTTGTCTGAGTGGGTATGCTTACTATGTCTCATTTATTAATGACTTCTCTAGGAAGACTTGGGTATACTTCTTGAAGAGCAAAGATGAGGTGTTTGATAAATTCAAGGAATTCAAAACCTTGATGGAGAATCAAACTGACAAGAAGATCAAAACATTCAGATCCAACAATGGTGGAGAATTCACCTCAGGTAACTTCAAGAAGCTTTGCAGTGATTCAAGGATTAAGAGGGAGTTGACTGCTCCTTATAATCCTCAACAGAAAGGAAGAACAGAACAATCATGGAAGCAGCAAGGGCAATGCTGCATGACCAGGATCTACCTATACATCTATGGACAGAAGCATCTAGAACAGCTATATATGTGCATAACAGAACACCCCACAAGATATTGGACAACAAGACACCAGAAGAGGTCTTTTTCTGGTAAGAAACTTGAAGTCAGCCATCTCAGAATATTCGGTTGTCCAGTATACACTCATGTCCCGAAGGAAAAAAGGACTAAACTAGATCCTTCAAGAAAGAAGGGTATCTTTATGGGTTACAGTGAAAGCTCGAAGGCTTACATAATATACTTTCCAGGGTTCAAGAAGATTGATGTCAGCAAGGATGAATATAAGTTCAAGGACAGGTAATTTAGGAAGCAAAGATCAAGAGGGAGCACACTCCAGTAGCTCCTGCAAGGATGCATATTTTTAGAGGGAGTTGACCATCTTCCTACATTCCACAACAGAAAGGTGTTGAAGAAGCTACTTCAGCAGCTCCTTCCAGGAAGCAAAGACTCAGAGGGAGTCCACCCAACAAACAAACAAAGATAAGTATTTCAATTATCATTTCTTTCCTATTTTTGTTTAAATAATATTATGCTTAGGAGGTGTATTGTGTATATTAGAATGATTGCATTAATGAACAGGATACTACTAATATGCATGTGATGGGTAAGTGGCCTATGGCACTGTACAACATTCCAATGCTACTTATCTAGAATGAAACCTCTTTGCTGACATGTTGGGAGTAGTGCAAACTCTTAACAATGTTCTGGTAGAGACTGGAAGGCGTCTAGAAAGTTGTGGAACATGGATAAAAGTTGTATTGAAGCATTGGCTAAGATAACTGCATGACTGCATGACATATTTATTTATGTGTAAAGAATTTGTTCTGAAAATTATGAGATGTTTCTAATCATGCAATTTAACTTGTTTTGTAGGAAAGACCGTATATCTTCACCTACAAAAGGACTACAACATTTGTTCCAGCAACAAATATATCTATTGAAGATATTGAATATATTGAAGTTCCCAGGATCTGGATGAAGAAATGGAATTCCATGATCCATCGATCATGAAGAAGATGTTTGGGATGCAGTCCCAAGACCTGACAGGGAGTCACATGTGTGCAGATTGAAGAAATCCTTGTATGGCTTGTAGTAAGCTCCCAGAACTTGGTGTGATACAAAGAGAAAGCTTGCTGCTGAGTTCGATATGAAAGATTTGGGAATGATACATTATTTCCTAGGTATGGAGATGTGGCAGAGTGTAGGTGGGATCTTCCTTGGTCAAGGGAAGTACACAGTAGATATTCTGAAGAGATTCGGGATGATGGATTGCAAGGACATGGCCACACCTATGGCATCGAATCTGAAGTTTCTATGTGATGCTTCATCTGAGCAGGTTGATGTCTCTATGTATCGTCAGATGATTGGGTCCTCAATGTACCTGACGAACATGAGACCAGATATTTGCTTTGCGGTAAACACATTGAGTCAATTCCTGACAGATCCGAGGAGTGTTCATCTAGTTGCTGTAAAGCATGTTCTGAGGTACCTAAAGGGTACAGTAGATTATGGGCTCAAGTATGAAGCGAATCAAAAGTTTAACCTACAAGGTTATGTTGATTCAGATTGGGCTGGTAGTGCTGCAGATAGGAAGAGCACATCTGGGTGTTGCTTCAGTATGGGATCAGGTGTGATCTATTGGTTTAGCAGGAAGCAGTCCTGTGTAGCACTAAGTACAGCTGAGGCAGAGTATGTTGCAGCCTGTTCAGCTAGTTGTGAGGCAGTATGGATACGGAAGCTACTGTCTGAGTTATTTGATCTCTCGTTGGATGCTACTGGTATCTTCTGTGATAACCAAAGTTGTGTGAAGTTGTCTAAGAACCCAGTGTTTCATGACAGGTCGAAACACATAGAGATCAAATATCACTATATCAGGGATATGGTGCAGAGAGGAGCTGTGAAGCTCCTGTATGTTGCGACGGACGAGCAGATTGCAGATGTGTTGACGAAGCCACTAGCCAGGGTGAAGTTCGAGTACTTCAGAGAGAGGCTTGGTGTTCTTCGGATTGATGACACTTCAAGGAAGAAGTGATGGAAACATTTGTTGAAGCCATTCCAAGCATGTTGGAAGGAGGATCCTTCACATGGCTGTGGATGTAAGCGCTGGATGATGAGCATCAGGATGATGTTCTGGTTTATGCTAGATATGATCAATTGGATCATTTATATGTATATGTATGTATGCATCATGTTGGATGTTGGATATGATCAGTTGGATCATTTATATGTATATGTATGTACGCATCATGTTGGATGCTGGATATGATCAGTAGGATCATTTGTATGTATTTTGTATATGCATCATGTTGGATGCTTGGACCATGTATCTGTACATGTATCAGGTGGATACATTGTATGATCAGGTGGATCATGTATGGTGATATGTATCATGTATTTGTATTTGTATCAGGTGGATCATGTATGATGATATGTATCAGGTAGATACTTGGTATGCATCAGGTAGATGCATTGTATGATCAGGATGATCATGGATGACGAGCTTCAGGATGTTGCTCCAGATGACATGCAGCAGGATGTTGCAGTGATGATGATTAGGATGATTATGTGTACATCAGGATGATGTATGGTGAGTATCAGGTTGATACTCTAGGGCCGTGGATCAGGTTGTGCAGATGAGCATATAATTTGGCCCTGGGAGATTTGCAGATAGTCTTTTGAGGTTTTGCCTATGGCATATAATTTGGCCCTGGGATATCTGGCAAATGCTCTTTCGAGGTTTTGCTCTAGGAGGACATATAATTTGGCCCTAGGAGATCTGCAGATAGTCTTTCGAGGTTTTGCCTATGGCATATAATCTGGCCCTGGGATATCTGGCAGATGCTCTTTCGAGGTTTTGTCCTATGGCATATAATATGTCCCTGGGAGATCCTATAGGTTGGGTTGTGTGCCCGTAATAAGTCCTGGGATGCTCTTGCAAGTTTTTTCCATGACCACATAGAATCTGTCCCTGGGAGATCCTATAGGTAGAGCTGTGTGCTCGTAACAGCCTGGGATGCTCTTGCGAGGTTTTGTGGTGACCACATATAATCTGTCCCTGGGAGATCCTATAGGTAGAGCTGTGTGCTCGTAATAGCCTGGGATGCTCTTGCGAGGTTTTGTGGTGAGGTCACATATAATATGGCCCTGGGAGATCCTATAGGTAGAGCCGTGTGCTTGTAACAGCCTGGGATGCTCTTTCGAGGTTTTGTGACGCATGTAATAAGTCTTGAGGATTCCACAGTATGGCCAGTGATGACGAAAACCTGCAGGTGGTGGGCCTACATCCAGTATGAAAAAGGACTGGCTCTATAGAACTTCCTATGACGAGTAGAGTCAAAGATTGGTTGAGATAGTAGCAACAGTGATGATGACGATAACGATGCATCGATGACGATGATCCCGAGAAGAAGACTTGTCTAGCAGATCTGTGTCGAGAAATACCTTCCTAGTTAAGAGGGAGTGTTGATGTATATGTAACTGGGGAATGTATTTCATCTATGTATTTCATATATATTTATTGTACCCTTATTAGAGATGTGTTATTCCTCTATAAGGAAGTGTCGTCATGTGGATTGACAAGTGTCGCAAGTGTGTGTACTTGCCGATGGGTTATTAGACCACCATGTGTGGGGTAGACCCTGAAATATATATATTATAATGTGAATGTACCTAGCTAGACAAGTCGGCCCCATAAGGTCACTAGGAAAACAGGTTAGTATAAATAGAGATCAGGAGATCTCTATTTAGATCATTCGAAAAGTCATCTCTCTCTCACTCAGAAAGTGGCGCACTAGTGAGGAGGAGGATCATCTGCTTCTAGGAGACTATCTCAAGTGTATTTTGGTTGTACTTTGGTTGAGCCATTGCTCTCTCTATCTCTGAGGAAGTTGTGGGGTTTTTCACCTTAGGGTTTTCCCCATGGAAACTCTGTGTCTCTTGTCTCTCATGCTTTTGATTCTTGTGATGCTTGTCATGCTTATTGTGATTGTTATGCATTGATATACTGTATATGTTATTCTCTCAGTGAAGATCCTAGAGTATTGTGAATTAATGCTCAAAATTTAACAATAACTGTATCTAATAAATCTACAATGCAAAAAATAATTTAACTATAAACATTCAGACAAAACAGTAGAATCTGATTGACTGTAGGAGAAACAAACAACCCAAGGAGCCTGTTCCACCCAACCTATTCCTGAAGACATCCAAATTACTCACCTTAGGACCCCCGAGCCTATTCACTAAACCATTAGGAAGAAGAATCTGTAGAATCTTTAGGTCAACCCCTTGCAGCAGCAAAGTGGTTCATCTAGTCATATAGAATTAGCAGTCAAAGAGACCTGCACCAGCACCTCTGGTTCTCTTCTCAGAATATTTCAACAGCCTCACAATGCACTTCCACTTAGCCTCCCTATTCGAATCTCTCAGTGATCACCTGATACACTTAAGGAATTATTTCTGCAGAAAATAATGTAGAGCTGCCTGCTCAATTCGAATTGCCTTATCTAGTCTGCCTAGGCATTTTAGTGGTTAACCTGGTCATTAATGAGCCATCATCTCTCTTCCACCCACCTGGGGGATAATGCCACAAATTTAGGGGTAGTTGTCCCATAACCAACAGCTAGTGGTGGAGTTCAAATGCTGACATCTGTCCCATGCCTTCTAACAACTTCCATTCCTCCTAGTGGATCAGTGAACACTCATTTAACAGTTCCCTTGGTTGTTTGTCTCCTATTTTAATTTATTAAATAATAATAATTAGTAATTACAATCATCCTTGACCAATATTTGGTCATAATTACAAAACTTTGTAATTATAATTTAATATAATGTTTTTGCAATAAAATAAATAGTCTCAAAATTTGGGTAGGTGACAGTTCGGCTTGAAGACCCTAGGTTAACTTATGTATCTTACCCAGGCTGTGATGGATATTTTTTGAGTCATGTCACATGGATCCACTCTTGTATTGGTCGCGGCTATGTAATTATCTTGTTATGGATCTATGCTTGTGTCTAGTATCCATGATTGTGTTCGGTCAGTTGATACTACCATTGATCTGCAATGTATTGGTCGGAAGCCATGTTATGATCATTTGGGACATATATCGCAGAGTTTGTTGTACTGCAGGAGTCTTTTTTCATCACTCCAACCAATGGTCCTTGCCTCAAACTCTCATTTTTCAAATCATTTAACCTACCCTATTTCACTAGCTTCGTGCTTTGGGGGGCATTCTGTTACACCAAAATATCGTCATCATGAGTTATGTGTCCTCTATTTTCCCTAATTCCTAAAGCACCTGGGCCAAATGATTGAAAGGAGAATTTTTTTTGTTCCTTATACTTTTTGTAGTCACCCCGATGCACCCTGCTCATTGGCAAGGAGCGTCAGACCTTAGTTGATGCACTCTACACATTGACAGAGCGCGTCGGTGACACACGTTACCTTTTCACAAGATG
The DNA here is from genome assembly GCA_027924585.1 of Larix kaempferi. Taxonomy (NCBI): domain Eukaryota; kingdom Viridiplantae; phylum Streptophyta; class Pinopsida; order Pinales; family Pinaceae; genus Larix; species Larix kaempferi. The sequence goes on along the minus strand of BSBM01000257.1, from coordinate 12,581,559 downwards.
CATCACCCTCCAAAGATGCGGTTTGTCTGTGTGCAAGATGCAGCATTGTTAGTTTAAAATAAGAAGGAGAAGCTTTGAGCGGATTCTAGAATCCTTGGTTACGTGGGGGATTATCCCTATGACCTAGGAAAGGTGGCATTTGATTCCCTTACCTTTTGGGATGATCCCTTGAGCTTCTCCCACAAATCCTCAACCTATCCTATCCTTTTAGGCCTATAAATACAAACCCCCTCTCCATGATCAAGGAGGAGGAAGATAGAGCACTAAAATGCTAGCGAAATTCTGCTAGGATTGCTTCCCTTTCATCCATCAAGAGGCAAGAGCTTGGATCTTTGAGGCTAGGACCATTTGGAAGGACTTACAACGTCAAAGTTTGGTTGTAACATCTCTCTATGTATTTCTTATTATTACATTAATGCAAATTCTTTCCATAAACATCTTGTTATTGTAAGATCTTTAGAATTAGCTTCTTTGACTGTTGATTTAGATTGATTTATGTGTATATGCTATTACTACTTATTTGTTTCCATTGTGGTACATTGTTTTGCAGCTAGAGATATGGATATCTGGAGATCAAGAGATACATCAAGCAAGGAGTTAGTATTGCATTCATAAGGTTATCTCTTGACATCCTTTTCCATTTGATCTATCTAGGAAAGTAGTTTGTATTGTGTACATATTTTGTTCTAGATCTGAACCGTTCGGAAGAGGGAGATCAGTTAGTGTCTGCACTGACGAATTGTCCACAAACAGTTGTGTTGGAGACAGTGTTTGGAATCCCTCCAATTATATGCTTCCTAGAGTATCTATTTCATATGTAGTCCATGTACCTTTGAGATTCTGACTCTTGGTCATTGAGTTCATATATTTGTTGGACCCCTTCAACTCCACCAGTGCATCAGTTGTTATGGTACCACATTCAGGATGGATACCATTGTTCCCATTTCTAGCTCTTCAAATCAGCCATGGTTGGACCATGAATATGTCTCGGATATGTGTCCCCTCTATACCATTATGATGTAGACATCAATGATCCATGTCTTGTTTAGGATCCCCTATGGGCCTCTCTATTTTTATATCTTGAGACATTGATAGGAGCATGGGAATTTCCACCTCTTCCATGTATATTTGGGATTATATGTACCTCATCCATTATGAGTATTGTATTTGCATATTATGGCCCTTGAAGTTTCGTGAAGCGATTGCAGTCCTCCTCCGCAGTAAAGTTTCGTCCTCCACCAGAACGCCACACTCTCCCACGATAAAATACGGTCCTAGCATGTCTATCGGTCATACAATTAGCTCCTAACCTCACACATTAGGGGGAAATCTATTAACACAATAAAATTGACCACACACCAAATGATATGTTGTGGACCCTTATTTCCAAAGAATAAACCCATTTTACATAAAAAAACAAAACAAAAAAACATTTTTCCTAAGTTCTAAACCCCCTTTGGACAACCTCCACCAAAATAGGGAATCTCCCCTAAAAAGAAGACATCCACCAAAATAGGGGGGTTGTACCAACAAATACAAAATCGCTCCTCAATTAAAAATTTACCAGCGGTAAGATTCAAAAAAGAAAAACCATAAGTGGTTTTAGGGTTCCAAAACCTTAAACCACAAGATATATGTAATATTTTTCCCACCATTTGAAAGAATATTTCATTCGATAACCTACCATTCAAAGCTCTCAAACTTTGGTACCATTTGTTACCATCCACCATTATTCCATTCACACAGACCTCCACCATCAATCTCCCACTCTGCAAATCCCCTCAGCTGGTTGAGCACCCTTGGCTCCCTGCTACCATTTGGGTTGATACACCTCATCTGGTTGAGTTCGATGGCCATTCAGAGGACGGAACCATCTACGGAGGATTTCTAGATTCTTGGCCACAAGGGCCCATATGCCTAGATAGGTAACTCTGTTCATGTAAATCCATTCATTATAAAAATAAAAAATGATTCTTTTGTAGACATGGTTTATTGATGTGAATGGAAATAGTTTTACGTGTGTGATTTGGTTTTCACTGCAGTAGATATTGATTAAATGAAATAGTTATTGTTTTACCATTTATATTTACGATTTAGTTTTTGCATGTTAGTATTTGCATTCATGGCTCATAAGCCATCCTACCTTAGGTTATATTTCCATTTGTATGATTCAATCCTAGTTTTACTAGTCTTTACTTCTGTTTACTGCACATCTCTCACACAGATTCGCGAGAGACCTCCTCTTGCATGCTCTCTACCTCGGCTCCCTCAAGCCGGTAGAACTCCCATTCTTTCCTATTGGAGTGCGAAAGCACTACTAACACTAGTATTGGTTGTGCACACCAATTTGACATAACATAGAGCTGAAATGGTAAAGTGATTTATCACATCTAGAAGATAAGGGAGAATATTTACTGCTATTATAATATTTTGTACTAAGACATTTTAGATCTGTTATATGCTTGGAAAGTGTTCCCTAAGGGTTGTAGCTTTGTGGTACTAAAGTACACTTGAATGATATGTATTGTATTGAGCTACATTATAAAATTGGGTCGAAGTTAAGTGAAATATTGTTGTTGTAAATTCATATTTCAGATTTGGCCCTAAGGATGAAATTTCACAGGAAATAGATCCAGGAAACCTCAAGGTTGAGGTGAAATTTCTGAAATTGCATTAAAATTTAAAAGTTATATTAATGAAATTTTTACATGGTATTAGAGCTTATTGGGATGAAATTTCCTTCTTGTTGTGATCTGTATCATGCCAAGAAGCATGAGGGGGACAACAGTTCGACTGAATGAGTCAGCTCTATTATGGCGGAAGCTTAATAAACAAAATGAGCAAAAGCAGGATTACGCAATACAGATAACATAAATACACACAGACATTATGCAGGAATGTGAACTGTTCTAGATTGATAAAGATGTGATTAGATAAGATTAGATAAGATCAGATGTATGTTACAATAATCTACATGCTTATATAGAAATCTGAGATGCTTGGGTGCCTGCCCATTACGTTCAATCACAAAGAAGAAGTTAGAAGGTTCAACTGTTCAACCGTTACAGTCGACTGGAAGACAGAAAGACAGTCTGTCGAGGTTCGACAGTCGCTGTTCACATGTCAACGTTGTATGCCGATGTTGCAAACTGTGAGGTTGCTAAACATGTCGAAGGTGCGAAACATGTCGCAGTATGTCGGAGGTGCAGAACATGTCACAGTATGTTGAAGGTGCAGAACATGTCGCAGTATGTCATGTCGAAGTGCTGAAGTTGTCGAAGTCCTATTGCGTCAAAACTTATCAAAGTTGTATGAACCGTGAAGACGAGTCAAGAATGTGTCGAAGTTAGAATCTGACAACAAATGCCAATTGCGATGTGGATCAGACCTCCTTCCTTAAGAAATAATGGACCCCATTGTTTGCTCGTGAAGGTGAGGAAACTTGTCGATCACTTCAGTAGCAGAGTACCACTTTCCTTGAGATGGGATTTGGCCAGTTTTGGCAACCTGAAACAAGGGAATTGTGTTCATCCTCGTAAGGCATACCCATCGTCCCACAATGGTGTTACAAGGAAGAGGCTCCTGAATGTCTGGATTGATGTCTGTGGGATCTGTTGTTGAGAAATCATTCTGTTCCAACAAGGGTACATGGTATGGTTGAAGTAGATCCACATTAAAGACTGGATGCAGACCCAGGCAAGCAGGAAAGTCAAGCTGGAAAGCATTCTCGCCAATCTGTCGAAGAATACTATATGGACCATATCGCAAAGGTTTTAACTTCTTGAAAGGACCTATGAAGCGCTCCTCCTTAAGATGTAGCCATACCTTATCCCCAATGTGAAATGTATGAGGAGTGCGATGCTTGTCGTGTCGGGCCTTAGCTTTCTCGTTTGCTCTATGCAACATATCATGTGCTTGTCGCTGAATGTCGCAAATTTGTTCTCAAAATTTGACTGCTTTATCAACTTCTCGCTGACTACGATCTGTGTCAAAGTTTGTCTATGTCGAGGAGCTGATCAAGTCGATAGGAGCTGAGGGTTGAAATCCGTAACAAAATTCAAAGGGACTGTTTCCTGTAGAGTTGTGCTGAGCACGATTGTAGCTATGCTGAATGTATGGAAGACTATCATCCCATGTGCGTTGATGTTGGTGATTGTACATGCGAAGCAGTTGTACTACCAAGCGATTCACAACTTTTGTCTATCCGTCGGTCTAAGGATGGAAAGTTGTCGACAATGAGAGTCGCGTGTCTAACTATTGCTAGAGGGTCTTCCAAAAGATGCTGACGAATCTGGAATCTCGATCGGAAATGATGGTTGTGGGTAAACCAAAGTGTTTCCAAACATGTGTAAAGAAGAGCTGAGCACTCTGCTGCGCTGTCGTTGTCTTCTTACATGGTATGAGAATGGCCATCTTGGAAAATCGGTCAACTACTACTAATATCGCATCATGCTGATGTTTGGTAGTAGGATAACCCGTCAAGTAGTCCATAGAAATAGATTCCCATGGTCGACCAGGAACTGGAAGAGGTGTGTACAATCCCTGTCATCAATTAGGTGGCTTAGCAATGGCACAAACCACGCATGATCAAATGTACTTGTTGACATCAGATTTAAGTGTAGGCCAGAAAAAATACTTTTGCGAATAGCGAGTGTCTTTGCAACTCCAAAGTGTCCTACGGCCTTGCTGTAGTGCATGTCCCAAATGAGCTGCTGTCGTTGCTCACCCGGTCGGCACACAAAGCTGTCCAAGCTTGTATAGCAAGGTATCTTTCAGGAAGTATTCGGAGTCTAAGGTCGATGACTTGTTAGTCTATAATTGTCAGTAGACTGCTGAGAAGTCGATGTCGTCCTCGTACAACTGTTGCCAAGTGGTAGTGTCATAACCCTACATACTCATCACTATCAAGAGGAGAGTAATGGGTGGTCGAATGAGGCAATTTGCAACGGAATTAGCCTTTCCTTTCTGATACTTAATCACCAACTGAAATTGTTGTAGGTAATTAATCCACTTGAGTTGTCAGTTTGTCTACAACTTTGATTGTGTCGGAGCGAACTGTAGAGGCTTGTGATCAGTAAGAATGACCATTTCCTTGCCAAGGATGTAATGCCTCCATTGCTTGAGAGCTTGCACAATGGCATACAGTTCTTTTTCGTACGTCGAGCATCTTCTAACCGTGTCATTAAAAGTCTCGGAATGAAAAGCGACTGGGTGACCAGACTGAGTGATCACTGCGCCCAAGGCATAGTCCAATGCGTTCGTCTCAATCTCAAAGGGTAGATGCAAATCAGGTAACATAAGTACTGGTGCAGTGCAGAGCCTATGTTTGAGCTGTTCAAAAGCTGCTTGATGTGTTTTTTCCATTGAAAGACAGTTGTCCCATTTCCTTTCGTCAACTGATTCAAGGGCCAGGCTATGTGACTGAAGTCGAGTATGAATTGTCGATAGAAATTCGCCAAACCAAGAAAACTTCTTAGTTCTTGAATGCTTTTAGGAATGGGCCAATCTTTGAGGATCTGTACTTTGTCTGGATCGACATGAATTCCTGCAGAGTCAATTACATACCCCAAATATTTGATGTTGGTCATCACAAAAGAGCATTTATCCATGTTCAAATAGTGCTGATGTTGCTGGAGAGTGTCGAGGACTTGTCGAAGATGTCCGACATGTTCTTCCCATGATCGACTGAAAATCAATATGTCATTGAGATAGACAATAACCCATTTTCCAATGAAAGGTCAAAGAAGGTTATCCATATGTCGCATGAAGGTCGCAGGTGCGTTGGTTAAGCCAAAAGGCATGACTAACCATTCAAACAATCCTTCCTTGGTCTTGAAAGTAGTTTTCCACAAATTTGAGGGCTCGATTGGAATCTGATGGTATCCCGACTTGAGGTCGAGCTTAGTAAAGAATTTAGCACCTTTCAAACAGTCGATAAGCTCGTCTATCTGTGGCAGAGGGTACCGATTCTTCACCGATATTTTGTTGAGAGCTCTGTAGTCGATGCACATGCGCCAAGTCCTGTCTTTCTTCGGAACTAGGACGACTGGACTTCCACAAGGAGAGGAGATGGGTTGGATATGACCTTTTTCAATTAAATCTTGGATTTGTCTGTGAATCTCTTCATTTTCGAGAATGGATCTTCTGTAAACAGATGCGTTATGCAAAGAAGAACCAGGAAGAAGTTCAATGGAGTGTTTTACCTGGCAATGCTGAGGTACTCCGTCTGGAGCTTGAAAGAGGTTCTAGCACTCATCGAGAATATGATCGACTTGTTGCTTTTGTTGAGAACTGCATTGGTCAGTGACTCGACTCGTTGTTGCAGTCTTCCTATAATGTTGCGACTTGATCATGATTAATGAAAATTTCTGAGCATGATTGATGAGCTTCTTTGTCTGTTTGGCAGATATTAGTGCAACCATCGGTGTAGGTTGACGCTCTGGTATGTTGAACCATCGATTTCGGATTCTAACAATCACCTTTTGAGGCCATGACTGATAACTTCCATGTCTATCCCAGAGGTAATGTTCCCAAATAGGGCATCGGCTAGGGAAAGTGGTGCCATGTCACAGAGTACTTCATCTTCAAAAGGTTTTATGAAGTAGGCGAGTTTGCATTGTCGAGTGATCCGTAGTTCTTATCCATCCTTCATCCAACCGATTTTGTAAGGCTGAGGATGCAGAGTGGTGACAAGACCTAATTTCTTCACCAGTTCTTCAGAAATGAAGTTCTTTTGGCTCTCGTTGTCCACGATTAGATGCAATGGGTTGCTTTGGACCCATATCTGTGTATGGAACAAGCGTTGTCGTTCCTTCTCGTCAACAATAGTCGAGGCTGCTTGAGTTGTCGAGGTCAAAAGAGTCATCGCGTTTGGATCAGATTCTTCCACCATCTAGTCGAATGCGTCGGAGGTCGACACTTTCGCCCAAAAATGTCTTCCGAGCTTTGCATTCAGACGTATCATGCCAAGATGAGTGGTGGTAATCCCACCATTTTCCAGTCGGCGGTTGTTTGCTACGTTCCCTTTTGTGAAAAGGCTTCTTACTGTTGTCAGGATTTGGCAGTGTCGGCTGAGAAGATCTTGACTTGTCGTAGTCAGCTGGTGTCCTTTTATCGGGTGGTCTTCCTGATGTCGGCTTTGTCACAAAACGTGCTTTTCCTTTCTGCTTGGTTTCCAGTTTGCTGGCGTAGTGGAAATCATCCGCAAGCATATTGATAGTCAAAAATTCCATCTCCTGCTGGATGTACTGGGACAATCTGCTAGTGTATTTCAGAACAAGCAATTTCTCTTCTTCTTGGACGCCAAGTCTTGCCATGAGTTGGTAGAACTCATCAGTGTAACTCTGTACTAATTGGTATTTCCATTGCCTTAGCTACTGCCACTTCTTATATTGTTGCTCGAGGTATTTCGGTGGGTAAAATTCCTTCCGGATGTGTTCGATGAATTTATCCCATGTGTCAATGGGGTCTCCGTTTTTCTCCATCTTTGTCGAGAGGTTATCCCACCAGTAGTGCACAGAGGTTGACATCTTTAAGGACGCAATGGTGACTTTTTCAGCTTCGGAGAGTTGATTTATAGTGTAATAGGATTCCAATTGTTGCACCCAATTGTCAACGGATTCCTCGTCAATCTTTCCTTCAAGATTTGGTATGTTGAGATTCATTTGTACTTTGAAGGGGATGATTTTATCGGAGTGAGTTCTCGTCGAGGATCCTCCAGATGTCGAAGCAAATTGTAAGAGAATCTCATTGAACTGGGCAAACATTTCAGTTCATTGTCTAGCCAGAGCTTGCTCAATAAGTTGTGCTATCTCGTCGGCTACATGTCTATCATCTGTTTCTTCTATCATATCTGGAGATCGCGTCTGCTTGGATTGCTAAGATTGCGAGCGAGTTTGAACCGGCATAATTCAGGTAACTTCAAGAGAAGTGTATACGCAGAACTTAAGCAAGAAAACTAAGTAAGCTTTGATACCAATGATCTGTATCGTGCCAGGAAGCACGAGGGGGACAACAGTTCGACTGAATGAGTCAGCTCTATTATGGTGGAAGCTTAATAAACAGAATCAGCAAAAGCAAGATTACGCAATATAGATAACACAAATACACACAGACAATATGCAGGAATGTGAACTGTTCTAGATTGATCAAGATGTGATCAGATAAGATCAGATGTATGTTACAATAATCTACATGCTTATATAGAAATCTAAGACGCTTGGGTGCCTGCCTGTTACATTCAATTACAAAGAAGAAGTTAGAACGGTTCAACTGTTCAACTGTTACAGTCGACTAGAAGACAGAAAGACAGTTTGTCGAGATTCGACAACCGCCGGTCGCATGTCGACATTGTATGCCGATGTCGCGAACTGTGAGGTTGTTGAACATGTCGAAGGTGCGAAACATGTCGCAGTATGTCGGAGGTGTAGAACATGTCGCAGTATGTTGAAGGTGCGGAACATGTCGCAGTATGTCATGTCAAAGTGTTGAAGTTGTCGAATTCTTGTTGCATCGAAACTTGTCGAAGTTGTATCAACCACGAAGACTAGTCAAGAATGTGTCGAAGTTAGCATCTGACAACAAATGCTAACTGCGATGTGGATCATGTTGTTTTGAAGGACAAATATTTCAATTGGTGAACCTAGGAGTGTTTGTTTAATGGTGAAACCCTAGTGTGCTTGATATGAGCACTTGCACGTGTGAAAGATTTGATGGGTTGAAACCTAGTTGATCTTGTGATCATAAGAGTGTGATCTCACCTATGATAGGTACTGAAGCTACTTCATTGATGACAGGTAAATACCTCATTGAGATCCTCTTTATTTCGAGAATAATTTAATATTCTCTGCTGAATAGATCCAACCTAGTGAAGGTGGAAGCTCTTATGGCCCCTCCCCCCCCCCCCCTCATATCACTCTCAATTCTCCATACCCTATGCATGTACTTGAAAAAAAAAATTGTGTGCAAACATGTGGATTTCATCATAAAGAAACATTTACCATTCATTCATTAAAATATAACATTCATTAATTCACTCCTTCATTCAGTAGGCAAAAAATAATGCATGACATTATAGTATCAAAAATAAGTATACATAGTGTTTTTTCAGTCAGTTCTTTCTAGGTTTTTTTCTTTTGACAAAATAAGCAAGCAACTCATCTTCTGCAACTTGTTGTTCTATTCTTGTGGCATCTATAGCTTGCCATACTATCTTTCTAGTAGTGTACTCGTGACGTGGAAGTTGTTGCAAAGAGTTGGGATTTGCTGTAATAATGTAAAAATGTTACATTGATATATTTTTTATTATAATGACAAGTATTTCATTAAAAAAAACATTACAGAAGTGTTTTTTACCTATGTGGCCACATCATGTACTTCATATTCTTGTCTAGGCTCATCTTGCATAGTATTACCCTCTACATGCTTTGCAGTTGAAACATGAAAAAGTACAATTAATATTCATCCTTTGCAATGCAATATTTTAAATTGTAGCATATGAATACATTCATTACCAGAATTTGAACCAAGACCTTGGATGGGTTGTTCTCCATCCTCGGCATAAAGTGGGTCGTTGCTTTTCTGCTCAAAACAGAGTTAATATTTTATGGCAAATATTTATAACGAATAGATTGCACAAGTAATCAATCTTAAATAAACTTCATTGATTGTATATGCCTGCATTCAAGATGGATCACCGGAAGATTGTGTTTGCCCAGATAAGAGTTTTCAAAGTTCAACAACAACTCCAAAGCCATGTTGGAAGCCAAGCTTCGAGTCTTCCTCCGTGGGCACTTGCTTGAATCGATCGGCCTGCATATTTGCATAACGTCGTGAATTTACCTTTTGTGGTGCAATAAAACGAAAATGATTTGCAATTTATTATTTGGATGCAATATTGGTTTTTTTATACTTACAATTCGTGCCGCCAAATTCGAATAACCACCATGCCCAAGCTTGTGCTATCCAATTTTTTCTTGTCTTTCCTTTGTGGCCTTTTTATGTGTCTAATAGCCTACGAAAAGGTTGAAATACGTTAGATGTTTCAAATTTTATATAAAAATTAATAATACTAAGGTTTATAATTACACTGTGGAAAGTATTGCATACCTTCCTGTGCCCGGTGGTAGCTTTCCTTCTTTTCTCAAATCCCTCTCCTTTCCATCTTCCACAAGGGATTTCCACTCTCTTCTTGGAATCATTGGAGGGTGCTCATACCTAGGGTTACTTTCAAGATAAACCCTATATTGGTCCCTCACAATCTTCATATGTTGGCCAACCTTATTTAGGACCTCCGCTTGGTTGAAGGTCTCATTGCCGAACAGGCCAACCAAGCGATTAGTGAGCTCATCTTTTAAATTTTTACTTTGTTTATCCCCCCTTGTGCAGATGGTAGGCCCAAATATCTCCAATGACAAATCATTTAGATGTTTATAAACAAAATCATTTCCTGCAAAACAATCATTTCATCTTGATCTAGATGGATATAGGTGGCCACGCACATATTCCACTAGCTCAAAACAATTTTCCATTCTAGCAGTTTTCTTGTAATTTTTCCACAGTTTTTCGCGTCCCGAACTTTCGGGGCCGTTTTGAGGCCCTAAATGATGTTTTCTGGAGATTTCATGGGGAGAATGGTTGCAAATCATATACATTTTCCTCCAGTCGAAATTTGTATAGCTCAGACAGAACTTTCCAACGGGCTATCGAGTGCCCCAAACAGAGATCATATGCAAAATTTATGACCCCGGGAAGTTGACTGTTCAACTAACCAACTTGGGGCCGCAAACTTTATGACGATTCATCTTCTAGGGTTAGGTTTTTGGATGTTTAGGGTTCTTTCCCTCATGGTTATGATAAATAGGCTCTTTTGGCCTCTTCTTGTATTCAAATTGTCACGAATGAGCATAGCCGCCACATCTCTTCTTAGAGATATAACTACCACCATTCTAGTTGTTTTTATTTTACAATTTGTTCTATTTCATTCATTTAATAGAATTTGAGTTTACTGTATCACTGTGTTTCTTGCCAAATTTGTCCTTGATCCACAATTTTTTTAGAATTTCATGATAATATATCTTAGTGGAAATCTAGTTACCCACTCTTCACTTATGTTGACTTTTGTCTTCAGAAATTTGTAGTATATACCCAGGATTGATGGATAGAATAAAGTTATTTCCTTTCCATTTTCATCTTAAATCAAAGTATTTTCAACATCTGCATTCCTGACCAACCGAGAAACCACTTATGGTATGGTCGTCAGGGTTGGTCTGGTTTCTATCCAATGAAAGTGAGATCTCCCTATTGACTAGTATATTATAAGATCATAGTTATTTGGGTAACTCTCACTCTTGAAAAATTGATAAAATTTTTCACACTACAGCACTTGGTTTGTAGCTATATTGCACTTTGTGTCACCAAAATATGGTATGATTGTATATTCCACCATTGGTTCTATGACAAATTTCTCACCAAGTATAACCTGAGGTGATTTTCCTTTTTCTTTGGATTTCTTACTTGGTGCCAATTTATTAACTTGTGCTTCACAGAAGAAGCCATTTCACCCATTTATAGTGTTAATAAAACTAATTGGAATGAATCAGTCACTAGTTTGTATTTTCTAGGATGAGATGGTTCTAAAGAAATTTCGATATCACAAGCCATGCTTGAATTTTTCCATTTCGCTACACGTCCCAAGCCCTTATAGGTGTGTCTATAATAATTTCAAATATTGTCGATCCTTTAGGAAGAACATCAAGTATTGACCATGGAAACTGTTTCCAGGATAGGAAAGGGGCCTCAACAAAGGTACGTGGGCTCGAATTTGAGGGTGACAAGATTTAATGTGCAGTGGTTATTATTCATGTCACTCTTGCTTGTTATTTCAAGGCTTAGAGGCATCAACCCTTGGCCAAGCTAAACCAAGCAATACATTAAGTTTTTTACTTATTAGAAGAGAATGACCTATGATTATAACCCTAAATTTTGATGGGAATATCCTCAAGAGGATGACCTTAAATGGAATAATAGATCTCCCTCCTCACATCTTTGTGTTATATAGTTTAATTTGAGGGAAAGCTTTTGGAAAACAATTGGTTGTCAATTTCTTAATGATTCATGTTCAATGATCCCTATTTCTTGCAAAATGTCAATCATATGCACCTAGGGTTCGAACCCTAGGCGAAGCAAAGGTTTCTCATAAATCATTGCAATTACATGGGTTCCTTACCATTACATAACATTTTGTAGAAAATAACCATAGAGGTCTAGCAGGGGTATGTCTACCTTTTGGACATGTGTCTTTGGTGTGGTGTGCACCCTGTAGGTTGTTCTTTTATCTATTTCCTTTACGTAAGTTCCAATCCCAACAATACTTGTGATATTATTGTATGATTAGAGCTTGGGGGATCTCTTTTTCATGATGAGATTTATCGAATAATATGTTTAAACCATTGGAAGGACACTATTTAAGCCTATGGAGTGATTTCCATTAAGCTCTCATTTCGACATGTATCACTCTTCATTATCATAGTCATTCACATTTTAGTCACCACGCGATATTGCAGGCTATTCACAATTTACTTCCCTTTTTTTGCAAACGGTGTGAGAGATATCACATATATGTAAACTTAAGCCATCGCTCTATCCCAAACTTTGGAGTAATGCGATAAGTCATCGCTCGTTGGCTCCAAACTTATGATTAATGGGATATCCCATTGCATGGATGGAAAACTTTCTTATCACGTCGATGGAAAACTTGGTTCATCGCATGAATTGAAAACTTGGTATTATTGTAATTATGAGAAAATGCACTTTGCATTGTTTATCCTTGTATTTTACAAGGATGCGTGTATATCAAGAGTATCAATTAAAATAATGGTGTAATGGTAAAAGAATGGTGTAATGGCGTGGTTTGTATTTTGGACCTTTCCAAGGCAATATGAATAACAACTATGTAACCATTTGTCAATACATATGTATTGAAATTTTTAATTCATGAATGCAAACCCCAAACCCCAATATTTACAAATTGAGGGATACCTTAAGCTTGTCAAATAAATTGAGGGATACCTTAAGCTTGTCAAATATTGAATTGTTTAGCTCAACAAAACCAAAAAACATATAAACTATTTTAGTTCCATAAGGGTTATGAGGTAATAGTGGAATATTATAGTGGGATGGCACTTAACATAGGAGAATGTTAAGATGAGATCTTGTATGATGTTATATCCATTGGGGATATCAATTTGTTGTTAGGAAGGGCATGGCAATATGAAAAGAGTGTGTGCACAATAGGTTGAAGAATACTTACAACATTACATGTGGTGTGTGACAAGACATAAGGCTGGTTGGAGTAAAGATAGTTTAGTTTGACTGTGGAAAAGTAAGTCAACAAATTTATGGCATGGTGTAGATTTTGTCAAATAACAAATTGAGTGAATTAGAAGACAATAATGTATACCTTATTGCTAGTACTAAAGATTCCTTAGGAAGATATTGTGATGGATTTTATACATTGATTGTCAATAACACAACATGAATATGGCATAGTATTTGTTGTGGTTTGTAGGTTTCCAAATATTGCATACATTTTTTTGTAAGAAGACTAGTGGCGTGAGCTATTATACAATGCATTTCTCAATGAGATCATGCAAATTCATGGATTGCCAAAGATGATCACATCATAACATGGGTACCAAATTTTTAAGTCATTTTGGAGGGTCATGTTGTGGACTAAGTTGTGGATAAAGCTATAATTTATTTAAATGTATCAACCTCATATAGATGGATAGATGAAAATCATTAAATGAAGTTTGGGAAATATTCTAAGATGCCTTTATTAGATTTTGTAGCTTGGAGGTACTTTTGCACTTGTTGTGCCTAGGTGCAAGGGTTGGAACATGTTGTCTCACTTAGGTGACTTTATAAAGTCAAGTTGAGGTACTTTTTTATTATTTAATGACAAAAAGTGACATTTTTCAAGAGAAAACTGATTTTATATAGTTACATGCCTTAAAGTGACTTAAGTCATGTCATCTTGAGGTTAAATACAAGCCATTGATTGTGGTAGGACAAGATTCGATATTGACCGTTGAGGATGAAGGGTTCCGGATTTTGTCATTAATGAGTTGATAAAATCACATGCCTGAGGGAGACAAGGCACAAGTTTCAAGAGTGAAAGAGAGCTTGAGCTAAGAAAGAGTGAAGAAGTAGCAACAAGTGAAGGGCACACATTCCAAGAAGAGGGGAGCACATTTTCTAAGGAAGAGAGAGAGGGCACACTTTTCCCAAGAAGAGGGAGCACACGTCCCAAGGAGGAACCTTACAACATTAATGAGTTAGTCTGTATAGCAATGTTAGTCCGTACAATAGTCATTGTGGAGGTCGTACTATGATTTCTGAGAGATGACTGTGTGCATGTATATATCAAGGCCACTGTTATTGGCGCACATTTTGAGGTGTTGTTGTTGTTGTTAATTCCATACAAACCATGTTGTTGACTATGCATGCTAATCAAGGTGATTCTACTGCTGGAGAAGACCATATAGTGAGGTTCATACTGTTGAATTTGAGCACATAAATCAAGGTAGATTTATGTAGCAGATTCTAAAGGTTTTTTACTGCATTTTGAGGTGCTTGTGGTCATAGATTTCAAGTTTTCGACCATGCATTTAATATTGTAATGTACTGCTGCTATAACTTCTAAGAAGATTTTTCCTTGAGCTCAATAATACTTCTCTCTTGATTGGTTTTCCCCTTGTGGGATTTTTCAGGGTCATTTTGACCAAAAATATCAAGTGTTAAATGTGTTGAATGAGACTGCTTGTCACTGCTATTTCGTTGCTATACATTTCCATATTGCTTAGCATTGTGTTTTTCCCCTTAACATATAGTTAGAATGTGTTTGGATTTAATGCCTGACTGTTGAATTTTAATGGAGGTACAAATTAGAGTTGCTAAGTGTTTCTGTTAGTGCATCCCAGATTTTTTTAACAACCTCACTAGAGATTGGTAAAAATATTTGTGGGATCAAGTTTTATGCAAGAACAATTTTCATATAGCAACTCTTTGAATAAGTTAAATGGATTTTCACCATTCTAAATTTTGTATGGGTTGAATCCAAGAGGAGTCACAAACTTAATGGATTTCCCACTTTTTGAAATGAAGAGTAAGGGCAAAAAACATTTTTTATTGCAAATGGAGTAGGTACACATATAAGTCTAAGAAACATGGTAGGAGAATAAAACAAAGTATAAACGGTCCACAAACCCACATAGGAGATATAATTATTTTGAAGTTCGATTTTAAGAGATGGCACACTTGAGGAAGGACAATATGTTAGATGAGCATACAACAAACTTTATGTAAGGAGGATTTAACGAGTCAAGATATAGAGAAAAATTGGAGGCAATGCATATGGGGCTGAGTTGCCAAAGGAATATGGCATATCACTCATATTCAATGTTGTAGACTTGTACTAGTATAAGGAAGTAGAGACCATTCCAGAGGATGATGAAGTAGAAGAAGAAAGCATTTAGGTATAATGGATAATGCAGATGTTGAGAAGGAAGCCAAAGGAAATTGAATGAGTTCTAAAAGAGACGACCTTCAAGACATGGAGTGTTGAGTATAAGTAATACTTAGCTAAGTGGTAAAATGATATCGCAGAGGATGTTGAGTTGGTGCGAAGATCTACGATGTTTTCTTGCAAGAGAAAGTTGATGTAGGAGCATCCAAGAAATGTCTAAGTTTAAACTTGGGTGGCATGCTATAGAAAAGTACAATATATAGGAAGGCATGGTAGAATGAAGCATATATGGTAAAATGTGAGCATGATAAGATGGTGTAGAAAACATATTTAGCGTGGATCCATAAGAAAGCATGCTATGATTGAGGATGAAAATGTATATGTGACATCAATAAGAAGTACTGTGGTGGAAAACCCCAAAAACATGTAAAATATGACAAACAAAAGCACATGTAGAACAAGTTTGACCAAAAACACATAAAATGGTAGAATTTAACAAAGATCACATAAATTATTAAAATGAGAAACTAATTTGATTGAAGCATTAAAAAGCACATTAAATGAAAGTAAGAAGTGAGAGGGAAGTTGCACTAGAATTAAATGAATATATAGAAATATGAAGATGAAGATGATGGACATTGGATTTGATTAAACACTCACTATATCATAATTTTTTATTGAGTTAAATATAATTTGTGATTAACCACCCACTATATCATACTTTGTTATTGAGTTGAATATAGTTTGTGATTAACCACTCAGTGTATCATATTTTGTTATTGAGTTGAATTAAATAAAAAGAATTAGTAAGGAGCTGGATAGTGAGTAGAGAGTCGAAAATTCCTATTCTTAAATACTTAAGAAAATAATATGTAAAGAGCAAATGGCCCATGAGACTTTGTCTTATGGTTTTGATTAACGTGTGAGAGTGTTGCAAGCGAATGCGCACCAAGGAGAGATCGGGGATTCGGGGGTCACCACACACCACCGACATAAAAGAGATAATGGGGAATAATATCAGTTGTACGGTCTTACTTTAAACCATTACCATCTTAAATAAAAATAATTAGATGTTATCATTGCAAACTTTCATGGAAAGGAACTTGTGTACGGGAAAGAATACCATAAAATGTATTGGTATTTTTATTTGCATAATAATATACTCTAGATTGTGACTTGTGTGAAATTCATTTAGTAAGTTTTTTTGTTTTTTGTATTTTTCTTAAAGTTAATTAGATTTGATATCAAAACAGAGATGATAACATGATATCAAAGTGTTGAATTGTTAGTATGGAAATCAAATCATTTAATATTAATTTATATATCTTAAGAAGTTTAAACTTATTATAAAAGTTTGTGTTTTTTTCATTTTTTTTAAATAGAAAACTTAGTATTTAGAGATTATTATAAAAGTTTGTGTTTTTTTCAATTTTTTTTAAATAGAAAACTTAGTATTTAGAGATTATTAGAGTTTTGTAGTTAGCAAAAAGAGCATTCCAAAAACTATCATGAAACGTGTTATTATATTTAGCTATCTACATAAATGAAAGTGGGCTTGACCTTTGAGCATGAGGATCCTTCTGGGGTCTTCGACAAAGCGAACTCTACATGTAAGTTGAGCAATATTGTCCAATTTGACATCTTGTTTCTTCAATTGAGCCTAAATCTCATCCATTTGTAGAAAGGATTCATTATTGATTTTCTGCTTCTCTGTGATGGCTTTAGCCATCAAGGTTTTCATATGTTAATAAAGTCATTGTTTTGAAATATTTGTTTTCATGGGCAATGGAGGCCCCTATATCAGGAATCCAATTGCCCATGGTTGTCTCTACTTCTTCCCCTGTAGACAATCTCTTTCCACTTTTATCTCATCTTTTGTTGTGGAAATTTCAAATTGGATGTTGATTGGGATTTCCCTCCACAACATCGCGACTACCTCCTTGATCTCCTATTTCATCCTCGCATAGGAGATCCTACTACTTTGACGGTTCCTTTTGCCTCATCCACCTTCGTCCATGTACCTATAGTGAGAAGGGGGAGAAAGGCAGAGAGCCAAGATAGGGAAGAGTATAAGGGGTTGAGAGGAGCCTACGAATTTGGGAGGAAAAAATGATGGGGGATGGACCAGTCCCACAAGACCGAGCAAAGAGAAAAGGAAAAGATTGACAAAACCTCAAGAAGGATATACAACAAAAACAACTGAAGCAAGCCATTTGGGATAACAAGATAGTCAAAGAAGACCTGTAGGAAGAGAACTATTTCTAGTATACCAAAGAACTAGCAAAGGAGCATGAAAGCCTATGAATGATACCTTCTTATGGGCGCTTTCCTTCTTGAAGGAGTCATGATGAGTATTACAACAATCCAAACATACAAACATAATCAAGAGGCATCGTACTCCTCCCACCACCTCCCTTAATTCCCCGTGCCTAAATCATCATCACCCATTGAGTTCTCATGTGTGACTTGTG
This sequence comes from Larix kaempferi, assembly GCA_027924585.1. Classification (NCBI taxonomy): domain Eukaryota; kingdom Viridiplantae; phylum Streptophyta; class Pinopsida; order Pinales; family Pinaceae; genus Larix; species Larix kaempferi. The sequence goes on along the minus strand of BSBM01000257.1, from coordinate 12,563,562 downwards.
GTATATTGCCACCACTTGGTGCACCTCGTGCCAATGGTTGGAGCTGGCGGGTGTCTTCCAATATGATAGCCAAGACTAGCACCCCATACGGGGAATTAAATTTTGTTTTTTAATTTATATAATGTGAAGAGAGATATTTATTATGGAAGAAGATTTAATAATTTTTTTGTTTTGTCATCATCGAAATTTAACTATACTTTTTTTGTTAAAATTATTGTTTTTAATGTATAAATGGATTTAGTTCTTTTATTGCAACTCTATTGTGTAATGTTAATATTTAATTTTTGTAATTCTATCCATTTTACTTTTGTTTTTTGGATTCAACTATGTAATAATTTAATATATATGACATTTCGAATAAACATTCTACCCATTATAAAAAAAATTACAAAAAAATCAGTGAAAAATTCCATCAAATCAAATTAATTCTTACCTAAGTTTCAAATTAAAAAAAAATAACAAGTTCTTTTCGAATTATTTTAGATTTTAAACAACCTTAAAAAGACAAATTCAAAAAAATTGTAAGACAAACTTATTATGCTTCCATGATTCCATCCCTTTGGTTGTTACTCCCTTCAACAAAATAATGCTTTTTCTCATTTAGAATAATTTCTGATTTATTCAATCATAACTAAAGCTATGTGAGTAAAGTGTATATAATATTAATATGTTCGTGGGCCAATAATTCCTTATTCATTCAATCTTAACTAAAGTTATGCGACTAAGGTGTATATAATATTAATATGTTGATTAATATGTTGGTGGACCCTCTTTGTCTCTCATGTTAATAAAAAATGGTTGCAACAAGCTATTATAGACCTAATATGCCATGTATAACTACCCATCCTTAATAGTTAGGAGGCATTCTATCTGCCATATAATTTAATTACAAAATCTTTAGAGGGATCTCAAAGAATATAGATTTTTTAATAATAATATATAGTCATATCCTTTATCCATAACGAGAGGAGTGATCACTTATTATTCCCTCTTTAAAATTGAAAGTTTATTTATTCGCGGTGGCCTCTATATAAAGGCCCATTTTTCAAGTTTATGATATATATATATGGTTTTAAATATTTTTCAAGTTTATGATATCTATATATATATGTTTTAATTTTAGGTGTGAATCTTTTTATTCATTTTCATAAGATAATTAGTTATGTATTTATTTTTAAATTGTTCGACATTAATTTAAAGATGTTATTTTTTTTTCTTTTTTAAAATAGGAAAAAACTTATAATATTTAGGATTATTAATTGTATTGATAGAAATACTTTCAAGATTTTTATGTGTGTAAATTAGCATATATTCATCTTAAATTTGGATCTATCAAGCATTGAGACGGATTCAATTTCTTGAGGTGTAATTTTTTTTTTATCTTAAATTTTTTACACATCAAGAAAAAATTTACCCCTCAAGAAATTGAATCCATCTCTACTTAATAGATCTTAGTTTAAGATGGATCTATGCTAGTTTTTTTTGTTGTTGTTATGAGTCTACATGAAATTTTTTAATTACTTTTTATTTTTGATAATTTATGAGCCAACATAGGAATGTTATATTACGTAATGTGACAAACATGACAAGTGTGACAAAAGTGACAACATTTCCCCCATACTGGATTGTAAGCACCTCACTACTCTCGGTGCAATAAAACTTGGCTACCTAAAATACTGTATTAGTGTTTCTTAGAAACCAATTTTTCACTCTTACTAAATATATTTAAATCTTGAATTGTTAACATGTTTCTTTATATCTAAAAAAAATTATCTTTTAATCAATTAAAAGCAATTTTAAATTATACTCCAAAACCAAAAAACAATTTCAATTAATTATTAACATTCATTATATGCCTAACCTCCTATTTAATCATTACTAAATATACATACCAAAAAAAAACGTTATATAATATTGGGAAGAAACTAACCTTAATCTCCTACAAGCAACTTGGATACCAAAAACTTAATTAAAATTTGCAAAATATGTTATATAGAATACTTGTTATTTTATTTTATTTATAAAAAGATTTTATAAACATTGAATAATATTTAAAATGTTTTAGTGTCGTGACTGCAAAAATGGTTTAGAATGCCACGTTATCAATAAAGTTTAATTCTGTAAAAACTATGAATAAATAGTTGGAGCATTATGAACGTTAATTAACATATATTTATGTCATAAGACATTTCTTTATGAGAATTGGTTCATTATTTTAATATTGATTTTTTTAAGTTTATATTAATTAATATATATTTTAAATTTTAATATTGTGAATGAAAACATGGTTTAGTGGTTAAATTTAATTTTTCAAAAATTTAAATAAATAATTAAAATTAAAATTTGACAAAGTAATGTTTTTAAAATTGTAAATACTTCTATTTACCACTAGGAATGAGCAATGTTTTGTTTTTAATATAAAAATAAACTCAACATCCTTGAATACTTCTATTACACTAAGAATGAGCAATGTTAACATTTATTATATACAATTCCATCAATTTAAAATTATTCTTTCCCAATTTCCCAATTTCAAGTTAAAATATGTGATATGCCTTCACTAATATGTTAGAATATAGCAATTGTAAAATGTTTAGACTATGACTTTTCTTTACACGTAATATGTAATATGTATAAAATATAAAACTAAACATATATCTTATATAAAATTAATTCAAAATAAAATAACATTATTTCATAGTGTTTCATTCAAAGAGATAAGTATATATTTCATCCCTTCCACTAAGTGAATAGTGGACATTTAGTATCGCAGTCGTGTGATATAATGTAGGAGCATTTATGAAAAGTTTAAGACCAAGCATAAATAATGTATGCTCGGATATGAAGGAAATCATGGATGAATTAGTGTAAGAGTGACAAACTAAATATATGTATAAGTATTAATTGGGTATAATTCAGTGGTAAGAGGAAAATTGTTATCCTCCCAAACCTAGGTTCAAATCCTACTTTGAAGCATGCTTACTATTTTTACGAACTAATTGTTGATTATTGACCTAGTCTTTAGGCTTAAATAATTTTGTTTACCCTTGGTACCATCTATGGAATGTTGAGAAGTGCCTAGTAGGTTTCGTCAAAAAAAGCATTATGCAAAAAATAAAAAGGAAAAAATATGTGTATAAATGATTTTGTGGTGGATGAAGAAAGTCCACAAGAATTGAAAAGATTATAAAGTCTAGATGCAGATGGCAATTAGGAATGCGATGAAGATGAAAGAACGTGAGAGTATGGGAACGATAGTAGGAAATAAACATGTAGAGTGGCATTGAAGAGAGTGATGTGATAGAGATCAAAACATGTGATGAAGATAAAAGGTCATGACATAAAGGATAATGAAGTTGGAGAGTCATAAGAGGATTTGAAAAACCTAATCAAATGTTAGGAATTCATATAGAGGCATAAGCAATAGGGTATACATTAAGAATGTGTTATATAGTTCGAATGTAGAGTCAATTCTAGAGTGTTAAAAATAGTTGAGCAATAGCCTAGAGAGTGATCCTAGAGCTTCGAGAATTTGTCTTTATAAATTTGTACTTAAACAATTATTGAGTAAATCATCGCTTTATGAATATGTTTTGGACTTGTGTTGTGTACATGTATATATGTTAGCTACAATAACGCTATGCTATAGGTTGTTATGTATAGAAGTGAGATGTGAGACATCACATTCCAACTATGTCACAATTACTTAGGTATCAAAGTGAGAGATTATAGCAAAACTAATAGTACCTTGGTTAACAAGTGAGGTGGATAGAGTATTAAGTTGTCTACTTAGTGATTAGATTCCAAAATGCAAATCAAAAGACAACTTAAACAAGCGAGGTGGATATAGTATTAAGTTGTCTACTTAATGATATGATCCAACAATGCAAAACAAAAAACAACTTAGACAATACTGAATGGTTATCTTCTATACATGGAAGCATGAATAAAGATTAAAAAATATTAAATACAGAAAAGAAACAAGACATAACCATTTTTTAAAATGCAAGTGTTATGTACAATACTCTATTGAAAAGAGCAAGAAAAAAAAAAGTTTCTCTATTGTTATACTTTATATCATAACTAAGAATTGTATGTACTTGTAAAAATGATTACTTTGTTGTTAAAGGTGGATCAATTTTGTAATTGTTCATTGGTAATTTTTTTGTGGTGTACCACATGTTAGTGTTGGTGTACATAATGATTAAGAATATGTGTTTTCTCTTATAAAATTATGAGTTCAAATCTAGACGAAATAGGATATATAGATCTCTATAGACTTTAATAATCAAATCAGTCCATAAAAATAGTTCCTTATCCTACAATTAAAAAAAATGATTTACCAATTTAATATCTTATTAAACTCTAACCTGAAAAATAGATTATTATTATAACCATCCTAATAATGATTAATGTTACTACCGAATTTTCATATCATTAAAATGTATGTACAAAATATGTACTTTTCAACTATCATTTTCCAAAACATTGGAGTTTATAAAGATGAAACTTCAGCTTTAAGCACTTTGTTGTTAAGTGGCGATGTTAACACTTTTTTACTTTCTTTGGGTTAGTAAAGACTTTCTTAATAATAAGAAGTGATGTTAATTATTTTATTTTTCTTTGAGTTGGTAAACTAAAGAGTTAATAGATAAGAAGTCCACATATCTAACATGGCATCTTTATCTATGGGCCATATCATACCTAATCTTTATGCAATATATATCACTAGGGGAGAGTGAGTGATGGTTGTGCTTCTTATTACCTATTTCAATGTTAGGTAGTCACAGTGAAGATTTTGTTACCAGCTTGATGCTTGCGTGTCCACTCATATTACTCTTAGTGGTCCTAAAGGTTTTGACACATAAGGGAGAGAGAATTGGTGGTGATTCTATGCATTGCAGGTTCTGTCACTTTTGGGTAGACATGACACGTTGTGTGGAATTTAGGGTGCAATTTTCTAAGTTGATGGATCACTGTCCTCCCCGATGCATTGCCACTATCACTGATGGACTGCTCAAGAACACAACTTTCAATAAATGTGTGCAATCTCAATGATTTTATACGCATATAAGAACTGTCCAAATCCACGTAACCCATCCAAACCCTAATGCCATGGGAGATATATTCCAATTTCACTATAGTAAACTCATTCCCGAATCCCTAGCTTCATTTTAGGGGAGTTCGTTATTTGCAAAAAACAATAAAAAAAAACTTTAGGAAACACAAACACAATAATTAAACATATGAGTGAGGGGAAGGTCCCCACTCCATACACCATAGTATGTCAACCCTAACGGTTTTCCTCGCATGTGGGACGCCGCCGGCGGGAACTGTACGCCGTTAAATCGCCGCCCGATATCAAAACTCTAATTATACTTGTAAACTAACCCGGCCCCGGCCTAAGCTGCGCGCTTCTTAACCCGAGTTAAGACGCAGTCAATTTCTCTCAAGGTACTATTATAAATCATCTTAGCGCGGATTGTTCAAGCTCTCTTACATGGCGAGCTTCGACGGAACTTAGATTTTTGGGCACGTTTTTTTTTTTGGTTATTTTCTGCGATTCAGCCACTCGTAAAATCTGCCTAGGATTCGAACGTGGTTTCTCTTGTTAAATTTAGTTCAGAACAGAGCAAATCTATGCGTTTTAAGAATACAGTCCCCCAGAATCTTGGCACTGCAGAAGAATCTGTAAATTTGATATATTTTAGTGTAGAATTAAGCAAGTGGGCATGTGCTTCAAGAGGTTTATCAGTGAAAAAAATGGCAGCAGAATCAAGCTAGCCAGATGGAAGCCTCGATGTTATAGACTTTATGCTTTTATATAAATATTATATTATACTTCTACATTTAAATATCTGAGATAAAGATAATATTCTGTGTATATATATACTCGTCTATCTATCCTCTATTAATCTAGAGTCTAGACTGATCCAGTTGAAGCTTTCTGAGGTCGGTTTATGGGTTTTGTTTCCTTCTGAGCTTGCAGAGTGTATGCAGTGTGTTTTTATATTATAAAAGCTTTCTGAATACAGAGTTGGGTGTGTGCTTCTGTGATAAACATGGAAGAGGCTTCAAAGAACAATGACGGTCTGTGCATAGAGGAGGAGATTGAAGCTCTGGGTAAATTTCCTTCTAGTTTGCAGGTAATTTTATCTGAAATTATATACATATGTTTATATATACTGTATTTATTGTGGCTCAAAACATGGATTATGGCATGTGGCTGTATATATTGAATATAGATACTATATGTATGACAATATGTATTTGTATCATAAACATTGTAGTAGTTTACAGTGAAAATGCATTGTTATGAGGTATAGGTTTGTTTTTCCAAAAATACATGGAGTTCAAAGGAGAATCTGTTGCATAAGTTTAATGATTTCATGCAGGAAACTAAATAAATTTCTTGCAATGTGTTACTAATTTTGTATGATTTTATCAATTTGCCTTCCTTTTGATGTGGGTACTGTTGCTGAAATTCTGTTATTTTAGATTTTTAAAATTTTATTATTATTTTTATTATATTTCTGTCTAGGAGTATTGTGAATTTTTCCATGTTTTGAGTTCATTTGTAGGACTAGTTAGATATACCTCTACAGCTTTTAAATGATTACTTGCAAAATAGACTATTCCCATTGTACGAGTTTTATTCTCCTGCTCAAAACTCTGGAAATTATCCCTAATTTGAGTCTATTTTTCTTGCAAAAAGCTAGGGTAATTTTGAGATTGAGCTCAATTTACAGTCACTACATTCTTCTTTTCAAAGCAGAATGGATTGAGGCTTTTTTTTAAGAAGGTACTGACAATGGGTTGTTGTTATTGCAGATTGTGAAGGAGTTGAAGGAGCTTGGCAGGATTGTAGTCCCTGTTACAGCCATGAACTGTGTGGTGTATGTACGTGCAATGGTATCGGTCCTATGCTTGGGAAGATTGGGAAGTCAAGAATTGGCAGGAGGTGCACTTTCCATAGGTTTTACGAACATCACAGGCTACTCAGTTCTGTTTGGTTTGGCGTCAGGAATGGATCCTATTTGCAGCCAAGCATTTGGTTCTAAGAATTGGGATCTCATTGGCCTTTCTCTGCAAAGGACCATACTGATTCTTCTAACAGCTTGTGTGCCTATAAGCTTCTTATGGATCAATTTGCAAAACATCATGCTGTGGATGGGCCAAGATGCCACCATCACAGCAGTTGCTAGCACATACTGCCTATTTTCGCTCCCTGATCTTCTTACAAACTGTCTCCTACAGCCTTTTCGTGTTTACTTTCGATCACAAGGCATTACCACACCTATGATGTGGTGCTCTGCTCTGGCAGTAGTTCTGCATATACCTCTAAATATCATCCTAGTTTTTGTTTTTAAATTGGGGGTGCCAGGGGTTGCAATTGCTGCAGTTCTAACCAACCTCAACATGGTGTTTCTCTTGATTGGGTACCTCCACTTCTCCAAAGTGTACAAGAGGACTTGGACTGGTTGGTCTGCTGATTCTTTCAGAGAATGGTGGCCTCTCCTAAGCCTAGCCCTTCCAAGCTGCTTTGCAATATGCCTTGAATGGTGGTGGTATGAGATCATGATTTTGTTGGCTGGTTATCTTCCCAATCCAGAAGTTTCAGTGGCAACTACAGCAATCCTCATCCAAACAACAAGCCTGATGTACACTGTCCCTCTGGCACTTAGCTCCTCTGTTTCGACTCGTGTTGGGAACGAGCTCGGTGCCTGTAAGCCTGCCAAGGCTAAGCTTGCTACCCTTGTAGCCCTTGGTTGTGCAGTGGTCATAGCTCTGATCAATGTAACATGGACTAGTGTCCTAAGAGACAAATGGGGAAAGCTCTTCACAAATGATGAGACTGTATTAGCCTTAACTGCTGCAGCTATGCCTATTATGGGTTTATGCGAATTAGGAAACTGCCCTCAGACAACGGGTTGCGGTGTCCTAAGGGGTAGTGCTAGGCCTGCTATTGGGGCCAGAATTAATCTTTGGTCATTTTACTTCTTGGGCACTCCCGTGGCTTTGGCCCTGGCCTTCTGGTTGAAGATCGGCTTCGGGGGTTTATGGTATGGTCTGTTGGTGGCTCAGTTTGCTTGTGCATTTTCAATCCTATTTGTGGTTTTGAGGACTGATTGGCAGTTTGAGGCAATGAAGTCCATCCAGCTAACAGGGGGGCAGATCAAAGGTCAGTTGCAGATGGGCTGTGGCATTCTCCATAACAAAGAGGATGATGATGAAGAGCAAGGCCTTCTACCAAAATGAAAATCATAATAAAGTTACAAAATGCTTCTGAACACACCACAACCTATTGCACGGTTTGCTAATTTGTTTAAGATAATGTGAATATGACACTGTGTGGAAGGTACATTTTCAATCTCTAGTATTTTACTGTAATGATGGTATTTTCAACATAAAAGCCTGAGCTGTAGCCCAACTGGTGAAGAAGGACAATTTGCTTTCACAAGCCGCAGAATATCTCGTTCTGATGATATGGAGGAGAGAACCTGAGAATCTGTCATTCTGTGATGATTATGAGGAGAATGATATACTGACGCTGCTGCTCTGCTTTGGGGTTAAAGCCCCTGAGAATCTCCGAATCTTATCAGGAGAATGAAGACATCATTGCTTTTGTGATCAGTCCGAAAACAACAAACCCCTTTAGTTTTTGCCAAAAAAGAGTATGAGGACCACATTCAAACAGTGGAAGTTTTCACAGAAGCATTACATGTGTCTCATGGTGTGTCCAAGTTCACTGTTCAAGTAAATGATGAGGAGGAGCATGATAGATCAATTCCAATGTCTTTTCTTTTCCTTTTTTCTTCTTTGAGTTCAGAGGCACTTAATTCATCTACTGGCATGCTCATGTAATCTTGAATTACAATCCTTGCAACAAATGAGGGACCAGTTATACAGATGGACTGTTTACACAGTTGGTGGATATATATATATATAATATAGAGAGAGAGAGAGATGAGCCTTTTCCAATGGTTTTGGGTTCTGACCCTCTGCTTTTCGGACCGCGCTTCAGAGCCAAACATGAACACTAGAGAGGGCTTATGATTGGAAGTATCAAAATTGCTGAGGAATCTCCTTGTGTGTGTTCAGAAATGGGCTTTCTTTAAAGTTTTCTGAGCCCCCATCATCTCTGTTGTTTCAGACTTTTCTGATTTTCCTACTTATAAGAGCAAGTGCAGAGTCTAACTCATGTCTTTTTGTAACAAATGGAGTGATAATATATGTTGCAGAAATAGCTTTTTCTTGTAACAGAAATGGTGCCTTTGTCTGTAAAACATGGGCCATCAGCTACTGCTTTTCATGGAATCTTTCCATCCCATATAAATAACTACTGGATAAGAATATTACATTTTCTTAAAGTTAACCAGTTCCGTTTTATGGAATGCTTTTGTGGAGGGATGGAATTTAAACCGATTTATAAAAACTTCTTACATATATGGTGAGGACCTTCCAAGGCTATGATGGTGAGGACCTTTCAAGTCTGTGATGTGCTTGATATTTTATTGTCTGAGCTTGTGCTTTCTGGGGTGTATGATTATTTTAGTTTTCCTCGAGTTACATTGAAATCAAACTGGTTTCAGGTACCATGATCTTTCAAATTCAAATTAATTAAATTGTGAACACACTTTTCTAATTAATTAAATACTAAACAATTAATTAAGTAGATTCAGACTATAATGAAACTAAAATTTCAATATTAAATTATATATTGGCTGAGGCGAAGCATTGCGAGAAGCAATCCCTTGAAAACGAGTTTGTTTAAAAAAATCAATGACAAATGAATTCGTCAAACTTTATATTAATACTATTTGCAACTTCATATAACCCGTTTGTTCTTCAGGAATCATTAATCATATTTGCCTTTTTAAAATTCTTATAAATTTCTTTTCTTGGGATTATGGTCTCTTTGGAGAATATAGTAGGACATTTTTATTCTTGTAAGTTCACGAAGGGATTAACATGGTAGGTCATTTTTCTTACCCTAAATTAAAAAAGGGATTAATATGATCATAATTGCTTATTAGTTGAATTATTATGATTAATAGCTAAATTAGTGTGAGCACATTTTATAAGATTAGGTATAAAGTGTTAGTATAAATTTAAAATGATTAATTAGTAATGTTAGATTTTAGAATGTTAAAATAATAATAATTTGTTAATTTTATAAAAATGAATTATTATACTAAGATTTTTTTTTGCGTAATTCTTATTAATGGAATGTGTAATGAATTACATTGTTCAATAGTGAGTCCGTGAAAACAAGTGCTGCAAAATATTCATAGAGATCATATGATAGATTACTAGAGTGAGCAGAGTCATTTACTATGGAAAATGTGCTACAAAAGTCGATCATCCAGGTATAGGAGCTAGATCAAATGCATTTTTTGTACCATCATCCCCTATCCACTACTTCCAAAAACCATCTTGTATTTGTATACTAGCCTTTGATAAGGCATCTGCTAGCATATTTCTTTCTCTGAATATATGGTGGAAGGATATGTTCTGTAGCAGGCCTATATATCTGAGAATATCTTCATACAAGGGTCACAGGATTTTCGGAGGCTTCCTTTGTGTAAACCAGTCAATGACAAGTAGAGAATCCCCAAAGACCTGTAACTGTTATACCCCTTTTGATAATGCCAACGTGATAGTTAATTTCAATGCCATCAACTCAACATGATTGGTTGATGCTGTACATAAACCGGCTACAAATTTGTACCATTTGTGATCCGATGTGTATAGAATACCTTTCACACCACCAATTCCTGGATTTCCTTGGGATGCACCATCAAAGTAACACCAACTGCCAAATTTGTCGATAAGCTCCTCCGTTACATTTATGTGGCTAGTGCTGTCATGATATTGAGGGAATAGATCCAATATAGCCACCCTTTTTGATGCATAGACCGAGTCAAGTATGATGGTGTCCTCGAATATAGCCTTATTACGGGCTAACCATACACCCCAGATAATCAAAGCTAGTAATGCCTTGTATTCCCCATTATCATCCTTACTAATCCAAGTCATAAAAGCATCTTCGAGGTTGTCTCCTTCCCATATAAAAATATTTCCATAGTACTGTGATGCATATCTCCACATATACATAGTGAATGGATATGTTATAAACAAGTGGGTAATGGATTCAGATTCATTGCAACATAAAGAAAACCAACTCGGGCCTATACCAAGAAAAAGACTCAATCTGTCCCATACAAATACTTTTCCAACCAGTGCCATCCATAAAAATAACTTGGTCTTCAGGGGGCATTGGAGCTTCCATAACTTCGTATTCCACCGTGGAGGTTCAAGCAAGTCTTCATCTTCCCTACGGTCACCATATATACCAAATCGGGGTGATACAAACCACCTGAAGCATTGCGGGTCCAAATAAGTTTGTCCTCTCTGTCACTGAGTCGATGTGACTGAATAATTTTGTAAGTCTTTTAGATATAAGTTCCATAGTCTATGATGTTCTTCCATAAATCCCATAACCTAAGCATTATACCATGATTGGTAGGTGGGTGTAGTGTTTTTTCGATCTTGAATCTTATGTAAATAAATGAAGCCACAATCGGATAGCATCCCAATCATCTTTGCAAGTAGCCTATGTGTTGCGGTGCATCCCACCCATGGATCTTGGCCTATCCTTATACTCTTGCCATTGCCAAAATCCCAAGCTAACCAATCACCAACAAGATCAAATGATTTTATGATTGCTTTCCACATGTTTGACACATTCCTTATGGAGTGATTCTTGGTTCTAATCCATTCTTCTGTGAATAATGGTGAGATATATTTCTGGTGGATAACTTTAACCCAAAGTCCATCATCTAATATTAAATGCCAAATGCCCTTTGCAGCTAGAGCTCTAGCAAAGCATTGATATTCTTTAATGCCCCATCCACCAGAATCCTTAGGCAGTGTCAGTTTCCTCCATGATATCCAAGGATAAGCCTTTCTATCCTCCAAGCTTCGCCATAAAAAAGCTAAAACATAATTTTCTAATGTTGTCCATGATGCCCACAAGAATGTAAGCAATGGATGCCTAATAGATTGGGATAGCTTCTAGTACAGACTAAACCATAATAAGTCCACCACCGCGTGACAACCATTTATTACACCATAAATTAAGCTTGCTTTCAATTCTTTTAATCAACTAGACCTAATCTGTCCTCGTGTAATAATTGGGTTTAATAATAAAACCTAGGTATTTCAGACCCATGTTAATATCATCGCTTGAGAAATCAAATTGGCTTAGTATCCAATCGGTAGAGTCTTGTGCAATATTCAATACAAGGACAGAATATTTATCTGCGTTAATGATCATACCCATAGAAACAAAGAAGTGTTTGAGGATCTCTTTGATCTTCAGAATGTCTCTCCTTGAGATGTCAGTGAATAAGAGGATTCCATCGACAAATAGGAGATGAATGATAGATAACATATTGCCAATCCGAATCCTCTTCATACCTCCCGCATTTCTAGCATAAATTATAGATCTTCTGAGTCCCTCCACTGTCAAAATAAAAAAGAGTGGGGCAAGTGGGCATCCTTACCTCAATCCTCTTCCGGGTCTGAAGTAAGATGAGTCAGATGCATTGATAAGTACTACAAATGAAATCGATTGCACACAAGATGGGATCCAATTCACCATTGGTAAATTGAACCCCACTTGAAAGAGTACATGTCGGAGGAATGTCCAATTTCTTCGGTCATATTCCTTGGAGAGATCCACCTTCATAATCAATGCTAGAATATGCTTCAATGTAGTTGAGTGGATAACTTCTTGAGCTATGCCAATAGAGTCGTGGATTTGTCGACCTTCAAGAAATGCAACGGTCCAACAAAGATGCCTTTTGATAGAATAAGTCTGATCTTGTTTGCAATAATTATGGTAGTGAGCTTGTATATACAATTACATAAAGATATGGGCTTCAAGTGGTCCATTGTCATAGAATTTCTGAGCTTTGGTATAAGGGTAATGAAGGTGGCATTGACGGTTTCCAATATTCTTCCCTTAACGCGAGACTCTTCAATGACAACTAGGAGGTCATTCTGAAATAAATCCATGAAACCTGAAAAAAATTCAATGGGGAAGCCATCAGGTCCCAGAGTACTGATTATAAGTTTATATAGAATAAAACTTAAGTGAAAAGAGTAACATTCCCCACACACACATATATAAATGAGTTTATATAGAATAAAACTTAATTGAAAAAGAGTAACATTCCATCTCAAATATATATATATATATATATATATATATATATATATATATATATATTAACAATTAGATTTTGAATTTATTTTTAAGATATAAATATTTTGGGTGGGACAAGATGATAATGATTGGTCGATCTATAGAACTTTGAAGGTAGGACGGTTTGTATGCAGTTTTTTCGTCTGATCTTATTTGGATGGATAGTAGTTAGGGGGGTGTGCCCCCTCCTCTCTCGCCAGGATCAACTCAATGCCAAGGGGATCCCTAATCAACAACAACAGCGACTGGAATGGGAGGAGAGGGATCTTCAGGCTCTGCTGCTCAGCAGCCTCCACATCAAGGGCTTCCAAATCCGGGTTCCTGTATCCCGAAATCGGTCAATATCCCTGCCTTAACCATGGATCCTATAAAAATCAAAGAAAAGATTCAATACATGATAGACCATGCACTAATAGGAAAGTTTATCGGCATTTGGTCGTCTGAAAAAACATTAATCTGGTGGATTAACACCACTTTGAAGCCAAAGGCCCATTACGATCTACTACTAGGCTCAAAGGGTTTTTTCACAACGGTTTTCTTTAATATTGAATACCACGAGAGGATACTTAAAGGAGGACCTTATTTCTATTACTCGGCCAACCTCTACCATAGAGTATGGAGAGATCACTTCAATCCAAACAAGGAAGATCTATCCATTGCCCCTGTTTGGATCCGGCTGTACTCTTTGCCTACCGAATACTGGGATTCAAAGATCTTGGAAGCCATAGGTGTTAGAATTTTGATAACTTCATTCAAATATTATCTAGGATCCTACTAAGAGAATAGCATGCACAACATAAGAATCATAGATACAAGAGACACAATGTTTCCTCGGGGAAAACCAAGAAGGTGAAAACCCCCTCAACTTCCTCAGAGATAGAATAAGCACCAATACAAAGATAAAAAAGATCAAACCCCAAAAGATAGATGTCTTCAACAGCTACTCCTCCTCCACTTGTGCGCACTCCTCTCTCTCAACTATGCGAGTTGGATGAGTGATTGAATGAGAAAATAGAGTGGTTGTTGTGGGGAAAATGCACCTATAGTTCAGGGGAGAAACTACCAACTTACGGTGATAAAGATAGACTTACAAGCATTCTGCAAGTACAACAAATAAATGAAGAGATTAGGGTTTAGAGATGTAGGCACCTCATTCAGAAGGTTGATCCTAGCTTTGCTTCCCTCGCTCTTCAATGCTTATCCAATGTCGCAATGCCCAAACCTGCAAAACAACTTGATACCTTTCTCAAATACATTTGACTACATATATAATACTGATATTCATAATAGAAGAAGACATCAAACTATAATCAAACAGTAATCAAATCTGAGACACATTAATAGGTCATATTTGGAAAGAGAAGAACGTCTGATCTTTATTAATGAATGAAAGCAAGTACATAAAATTATACCTTCCTTCAAGCTTGGGACTTCACGAAACCTAGATTCAAGATCTCCTGCTTCCGTTCTCCAAGGATCCCAACCTCTAAGAAATTGTACTAGGGTTTACCAAAACTGAAGCACAATAGAGGGGGATGAAGGTCTCCATTCCTCCAGCATAACTTTGCAATTGGGCTTGGTCCTACATGACCCTTCTACCCTCCTTATATAGTTAATGAGGAAGAGGAAAAGAAGTTACAACCGCTCAAGAGGTTTCCCAACCAACTTAACTTACTCGAATTTCGAGATTTTGACCAAAACAAGAGTGTACCCTACTCTACAGTATACAAAGTCGCGTACATATGGCAATGGGCGCTACTTTAAATGAGACAAAGTCGCGTACACACGCTACTATTATAACAGTAGAGTCGCGCTCATAGTGAAAAATGGCCAAAAACAGGCTTTTCTGCTCATTTTCAGGAGATAGTTTGGTCTGGAAAAATGTTCCTAAGGGTCATATACATCAAATGGGTCAAGAATGAGGTAATTTCAACCATTTTTAGTGTCCCAAATGACTCCTCCATCCACAAATGTCCTGTTGTGTGACTGAACTTGTTCTTAAGAAGTGTCGTCATGTGACCAAGGGAAGCAAGTGTCGTCACGGACGGAGAGGTGTCATTTCAAGCTATAACAGTGGTGCAACCACTCTATTTATACTTTAACTTAACCTTCCTTTTACCCTAACTGGGCCGACTCCCTAAGGGAATCTAATAACCCTTCCACTTAACTCATACAGGGCCAACCCCACTAAGGTGGTCTAATAACCCATCAAAAATAAGTTATGCCACTTACAATATAACTTGCGGCACTTGCAAATACAAATGACAACACTTCCAATCGGAGGAATAATACATCTCCTTTGGGGATACAATAAAGTAAAAATGTAATACATACAATATACAAGTGAATATATTCCTAAGTTACAAATACATCAACACTCCCTCTTAACTAGGAAGGTATTCTCTTGACACATGTCATCAATACATATAGGCGCAAGTCTTGAATACTGGAGTTGGATCATCATCACTGGATCACAGAGCATCATCGTCATTGCTGCTGTACTTGTCATCTCAATCACTGGTGCTATCTCTCAATTCTACTCGTCATAGGAAGTTCTACAGAGCCATCCCTTCTTCATGCTGGATGTAGGCCTAGCCTCCATGTAGATCTTCATTATCTCTGCGAGTGGCCCATCCTGTGGAATCTCAGGACTGATTATGTGCATCTGCAAAACGTGAAAAGAGCATCTCAGGACTAATTATGAGCTTCTTGCTCAACCTATAAGATCTCCCATGGCTGATTACATGTGACCAAGCAAAACCTCGAAAGAGCATCCCAGGATTGATTATGAGCTTCCTGCTCAACCTATAGGATCTCCCAGGACTGATTACATGCAAACAAGAAAAACCTCGAAAGAGCATCCTAGGATTGATTACGAGCTTCCTGCTCAACCTATAGGATCTCCCAGGACTGATTACATGCGAACAAGCAAAACCTCGAAAGAGCATCCCATGACTGATTACGAGCTTCCTGCTCAACCTATAGGATCTCCCATGGAGCGATTATATGCTATTAGGAAAAACCTTGAAAGAGCATCCTAGGACTGATTACGAGCTTCCTGCTCAACCTATAGGATCTCCCAGGGAGCGATTACATGCCACTGCACAACATGCAACATATCCATGGCCACAGAGTATCATCCGGATACTCATGATCATACTGATCATCTGTGCACTGAGCATCATGCGGATGCTCATGATCATACTGATCATCCGTGCACTGAGCATCATGCGGATGCTCATGATCATACTGATCATCATCATACAGATGTTCATAGCGGAGCATCGTCTGGATGCTCATCACACAGCACCTACATCCACAACCATGGGGAGGACCCTCCTACCACCATGCTTGGAAGGGATTTTGAATCTGTGTCCTGTCACTTCCTCCTGGAAGTATCTTCGATCTGAAGAACACCAAGCCTCTCTCTGAAGTACTCGAACTTCACTCTATCTAGTGGCTTGGTCAACACATTTGCTATCTGCTCATCCATCGCAACATACAGGAGCTTCATTGCTCCTCTCTGCACCATAACCCTGATATAGTGATACTTGATCTCGATATGCTTCAACTTGTCATGGGACACCGGGTTCTCGGACAACTTCACACAACTTTGGTTGTCACAGAAGATACAAGTAGCATCCAACTGGAGATCAAACAAATCAGACAGTAGCTTCCTTAGCCAAACTGCCTCACAACTAGCCGAACAAGCTGCGACATACTCTGCTTCGGCGATACTTAGTGCTATGCAGGATTGCTTCTTGCTAAACCAAGAGATCACACCTGATTCCATACTGAAGCAACACCTTTAAGTGCTCTTCCTATCTACAGCACTGCCTGCCCAATCTGAATCAACATAACCCTCTAGGTTAAACTTTTGATTCGCATCATACTTGAGCCCATAGTCAACCGTACCCTTCAGGTACCTCAGAATATGCTTTACAGTAATCAAGTGAATATGTCTAGGATCCGTCAGGAACTGGCTCAAAGTGTTCACAACAAAGCAAATATCTGGTCTCGTGTTTGTCAAGTACATCAAGGAACCAATCATCTGATGATACATCGTGGCATCAATCGACTATGATGAAGCATCACCCAATAGCTTCAGGTTCGATGCCATAGGTGTGGCCATGGCCTTATAGTACATCATCCCGAACTGCTTCAGGATCTCTACTGCATACTTCCCTTGTCCAAGGAAGATTCCATTTGCACTCTACCACACCTCCATACCTAGAAAGTAATGCATCATTCCCAAGTCCTTCATCTCGAACTTGGCAGCAAGCTTCCTCTGCATATCAGCAATCAAACCAATCTCACCTGTCACAAACATGTCATCTACATACAGTAGTAGTATCACTGGATTGCCTTCCTCAACCTTGTAGTAAGGGTTGGAATCCGCTTTACTCTTGGTAAAGCTCAAACTAGTTAGGAAGCTGTCAATCCTGCCCTACCATGTCCTGGGTGCTTGTTTCAAATCGTACAATTCTTTAATTTTCACACATGTGACTCCCTATCATGTGTCTCAAATCTGAGTGGCTGCTCCACATACACTTCCTCTTCGACTACACCATTCAAGAAAGTTGTGTTGACATCCATCTGGTGTATCTTTCACTTCATCACTGCAGCCAGAGCAAGTACTGTTCTGATGGAAGTGTATCTGGTTACAGGTGCAAAAGTTTCTTCATAATCTATACCTTCTTTCTGGGAGAAGCCACGAGCCACAAACCTTGCCTTGTATTTCTTTATGCTACCATCTACAACATGCTTGATCTTGTAGATCCACTTGGAAGTCACAACAGACTTCCCTTTTAGTCTTGGGACCACATCCCAAACATCATTCTTCATGATTGACTGGTATTCCTCGACCATGGCCTCCTTCCATTCTTTCTTTTTATGCCGCTTCTTCATAATTGGAAGGTTCTTTGTTCATTATGTCACATAGTAAGGCTACATAGCTGGTGTGTGACCTTGTCCTTTTTCTTTCCCTGTGTTCCTCTTCTGGAACACCATACCTCTGCGCATCTTGGATGAGCTCTCTTGCCCATGCTGGTTTCCTCTTATGAGAGTTCTTCTCACGAGGTGGATCTACAGGATCTTGTGGATCTTCTATTTCACTATCCTCTTCTGGAATTGCTTCGTTCATGGTGGTGTCTTGTATTCTGGGTACTCTTGGTTCTTCATTGTCTTCAACAGGTGGCTTCCTCGATTTGATGTATGCTGAGTCTTCATCAACAGTCACATCCCTGCAGATGTCAATATTCTTGAACCTTGGAAAGTAGATTTTGTATGCTTTTGAATTTTCATTGTAACCCATGAATATACCCTTCTTCCTTGAAGGATCTAGCTTTGTCCTCTTTTCTTTTGGAACATGTGTGTATACTGGACAACCAAATATCCTGAGATGGCTAACTTCTGGTTTCTCACCGGAGAAAGCTTCTTCTGGTGTCTTGTTGTCAAGTATCCTGTGTGGTGTTCTGTTCTGTACATATACAGCTGTCCTTGCTGCTTCTGCCCATAGATGCATAGGCAGATCTTGGTTATGAAGCATTGCCCGTGATGCTTCCATGATAGTTCTATTCTTCCTTTCTGCAACTCCATTTTGTTGTGGATTGTAAGGAGTGGTCAACTCCCTCTTAATCCCTAAATCACTGCATAACTTCTTGAAGTCTGCTGAAGTGAATTCTCCACCATTGTCAGATATAAAAGTCTTGATCTTATTTTCAATGTGGTTTTCTATCAAGGCTTTGAATTCCTTGAATTTGTTGAATACTTCATCTTTGTTCTTCAAGAAATAAATCCAAGTCTTCTAAGAGAAATCATCAATAAAAGAAACATAATATGCATACCCACTCAGAGAACTGGATGACATCGAACCGCATACATCGGAGTGGATAATTTCCAAGATTCCTTTTGCCTTGCTTTCACTGCTTGGAAATTCCTTCTTTGTGTTCTTTTCTTTTGCACATCCTTTGCAAACACCTTCATGCTTTGACTGGATTTCAGGAATACCTTCTACTGCTTTGCTTGCAATTGGTAGTGCTCTATAGTGCACATGTGCAAGCCTTCTGTGCCAAAGTTCACTTGGCTCCATGGATTCATGTACCATGGCTTGTTCAGGTTGTACCTTCAATTTGTACAATCCTCCCTCTTGCTCTACAATCACTATTGCATCATCTATGGTCTTACCTTTTGGCCACATAAGTACTTGGCCATCTGTTGACACCAGGTCTAAAGAAAATTGACATTTTTGATAAAAGGTCCTAAGAAAAAGAATCATCTCTAAAAGGGTTGAAATAAAGATTTTTATATAAAAATACATTATAAAAACCCATGTTTATAAAGTCCGCCAACAAATTTATGGATAGGTTAAGCCCCGGTCAGGTTTCGTCGGCGGAGATAGCATAGATCCAAATCAACGGTCAATATTAACCCCGCGTCGCCAAAGTGATCGCCAACAAACGGTGGAGGGTGGTAGCGGACATAATACCACCAAGGCACGTGTCCCACATTCATTCATCCGCGCTTGGAGAAAGTGGTATCGGAAACCACCATAACACCGCGCGGAACCACCCATTACAGAAAGGTGGAAAGATCTCTTACGTGGCAAGGTGGGACCTAACAGGTGGCGAACAAGGAATGGATTGATAAGACCGTGGCACGTGGCACTATACTTTGCATGGATCGGAAGGCCAATACATGTTTCAATCAAATCAAAGGCCAGCATTTCATCCGCGGCCAGGAACATGCGCACGGAATATAAAGGAGAGCGGTCGCGGAGAATAAACCGCCTTGACAGGTGTCAGCAGATGGTGCATCCGCGCGGGTAGCAAACCGGAGAAGGAAACCACCTTTTCGATCGCGGATACCGCCGGTGCAATAAAGATGGACAAGATCTGACGGTTCAAAATGATGGTTCAAAGATCAATGGTTGAAAATGACCCACGTTCGTAAAAGTGCAAGAAGGTTAAGTCTAAAAGGATTATATAAAAAGAAAGGGCTCCACATAACGGCATTTTATATGTGTCGTTATCCTGGAGAGCTCCGAAGACTGGTGGAAGCCGGCGATTGCGACAGAAGGCGAAAAGCAAGCACTTACAGGTAGGGTCTGGTGACCTGTCACTCTCTTTAAACGGAAATTTGTTTAAAAGAAGCATCTAGATGGAGACTGTACAAGATATAGACGTTTTTAGGTCGAAAGATGCCCTAGAAGACCGAGATGAAGACGTTTTCGATACCCTTCTTAGGTTTCCAGTCTCCTATGTAAAAGAGAAGTTATCTGAGCTGTTAAAAGAGGGTATAGACCCGCATAGAGTTCACCAGTCGTCTCTAATAGCTTTTTGCCCTGACCAATTTCCTGTTTTCCCAGAATTCGTCTCCTGGTGTGCTGAAAACTATTCACAGGAAGAAAAAGTTGTTTTAAACAGTCAGAAAACTAGAGCCATCTGCAAAATTGAGCCAGCCGAAGTGTTTAGAGCCCTAGAAATAGACTTGCCCCGAACCCTCGACCCTGAAGTTTTTTCTGAGGTATCAATTATTGAAAATTTTCACCATGCCTCTCAGAGTGATAGAGAAGTGTTTCTGTCGACGTGTCTCAGACCAGAAACTAGCCTTTCTGAACTCCCTTATCCTTTAGATATCAACCTGTTTAATGTAAATACCCAGTTGGTCTTGACACTGTTGGCCGTAGTTTTAGGGTTAGATTCGGATTTGTATATAACTGAGTTTCAAATGAGTTTATTATACAGAATAAGTATAGTCCAGTCGGGAATTGACGAAAGTCAAATTCCCCGACTAAATTTTGAAGCTTTCATAGCCGAAAGGATACATGACCAGATGGTCAATTTTTCCACACACAGACATTTCAGGTTTCAAGCATTTTTAATGAAAATGATTATGGTATCCAGCCAGGAAGAATTACAGTTCCCAGAGATTGTTTTTGCAACTCCACTGGAAAACAATATTTTCAATTTCATCAATTACATGCTCTCAACGATATTTAAGATGATTTTCGGAAAAAGTCTGCCTAGGGTATTGCCAGAAATGCAGGTATCAATGCAACTGAATACAGAGTATGCTACAGGAGACTGGTTTTTATCAAAAGATAGTACAGTGGTCAGATTGTATGGGTTCAAGCATAAACCCTATGTGCTACCAGCATTCCTCACCTTGAGGATTTTTGCCTTGGAGTTTTTAAGACAGAAATTGATTGTAGAAGATAACAATTTTTTAGTCCACAGACAAGCAACGGACATTAAGTACCCTTTCACATTAGGTCCGTTTACAATAAAGAATAAGAACGCTGCTATATATATAGAGAAATTGTTAAAAGATATGAATTTCGAGACAGATGCAGCATTGGAATATGACCCATTAAATATCATATCCAAAAGAAGAATTGAACATCGTATTAAGCCTCTGAATCATCAAACTGTTGAAGGGATGGCAGACAGAGCCAACTGGCTCAAATACAAAGAAGAAATTATCCCAGACAAGTCCGACATAGAAAGGTCATTGGAAGAAGCAATGGCAGAAACAGAAAGCGAAATCAATACTGCATTAGTAGGGTCCAAAAGACCTATACAGGACGTTATGATTATTGATGATGAAGAGAGAGAAAAGGGAAAACGATTGAAAGCTAATGAGTCACAGGAATTGGCAACCATTTCAGAAGAAGCAAAAGCTACAGAAAATGAAATACCCGAGGTTACAGTGAGGGAATACAATATTGAAGAGACCTCTGTAGGGGATGATGTAAATAGACCTAAAAATTTCATGGATGTATTTAATGAACATAGTAAAAACAAACAGGAATCTGCGAAACAAACAAGTCTATTGTTTCCAAAGGTCAGAAATATATCAAACAATGAAGTGAGCTTATTCACCAGCAGGAACATCAAAGAAAATTCTTTAAAATTTTCAGTTGTGACCAAAGACAAGATCTCAGAGATGAGTGTAGATTTGTCGAAGATAAATGCCCCTGATAAAATTTTGTTACATAGACAGGCTGGAGAGGTTATATACTCAGACTATTTGGGAGCCACATTGAGAGCAAACAAACTAAAGAATTCAGTAGAAAAATTAAATAATCAGTTGAGGCAAGAAAAGGCAGAGAATAAGTCTCGACAACATCAAATTAAGAAGCTGCAAATAGACCTAACTAATAAAGATGGAGCTGCAGCTACCAAACTGCTCCAGGAGAAGGAAGAAATGATTTTAACATTGAGACGAAAGTTAAAAATCCCAGATGCTGTACTCATTCAGGGTGCAGAATTGACTATATTAGAAAAAGAGAAAGAAGAGTTATCTAACGAAGTCAATGATGTCACAGCTAAATTGTTAAAGCTGTCTGACGAAAAGGACTATTGGGAAAAAGAAAGGTTCATTTTGGAAGAACAGTTGGCAACAATGAGAAAACAACTAGCAGAGAACAGTCAGCAGCAAGTACAGGCAGGCCCAGAAGAAGATAAAAATGGTGTAGATGGGATTTTACAAGCAA
The DNA here is from genome assembly GCA_027924585.1 of Larix kaempferi. Taxonomy (NCBI): domain Eukaryota; kingdom Viridiplantae; phylum Streptophyta; class Pinopsida; order Pinales; family Pinaceae; genus Larix; species Larix kaempferi. The sequence continues at coordinate 12,540,793 of BSBM01000257.1, read as the reverse complement.
TGTCACAAATAAGTTTAAAGGATAATGAAATCAAATTATTGAAGGCAGAAATACAGAAATTAAAAGAAGAAAATGAAGCAAAAGAAAAAGAAATAAAAACCTTGCAGGCAAATAATCAGGAATTGAGCAGTAATAATAAAGGATTGGCTGCTCATGCAACAGGACAAGCTGCTATGCAGGGATGTAAACATATGGTATGGGACCAGATCATTAAAGAAGTTGAAAAACTTAGGCCGTATCTGGATTATATAAGAGTTAAGGAAAAAGTAGCCAAAGATGCCTTCAACAGTTGCCAGGCAGTCAGGGAAAGCTTAAACAGAAAGCCGAAAGAAATAGCCCAGAGAGCAATTACATTTTTAAACAGTTTATCCGAGGTAGACCTGACGGCCATGAGTATAACAAACAGAATTTCTGTCATCACTTGGGCCAGAAGGATCTTGGGCAAATACTCCCATATCGAAAACATCGAGACCAAAGCAGGAGAAATAAGGAAGGAAGTAATCCAGTTCAAAAAGCAATTTGACAAGTTAGTGAACAAGGGATTCCCATCTTTCTGGGACGAAGATAATGAATTAATTCCTCAGAATGATTATAAAAGATTATTGTTTGATATCAGGATGGATCACCGAAAATTCCAGCAGATAGATCACATGCTCACAGGAAAAATCCTAATGGAGAAAATGTCAGGGGAATTTGAAATTTTAAATATGCTGATTTCAACTTGCGCAAACCTTCTTCCTATTTCTTATGCAGGTCATATCGAGATGCGAGTCTTGGTGAAAGAAATGACCAGTTATGACCTACCCACGGCTGACCAGTGGAATTATGTAGAGAAGTACGGAAAGACCAGATATTCTGTTCATACTTAAATGCATTTGAAATTCTTGCCATGTGGCAAAATGATGATATCCAAAAATCTTGCCAAGTGGCAAAAAGACTTTTTATTTTAAATTTGTAATATTATTTGAAAGACAGTTATGGGTTACTCGAAGACAGTTATCTTTAGTTAAATATTTTTAATTATTAGTTAGAAGAAGCAGTTATGTGGAGCTTCTTCTAAAAGTTTTGTATAAAAGACAATGGAGGTCATTGTTGAAGGGGTTGGAAATTTTTTGAGAAACAAGTATGTTTTGAAGTTTATTTTTAAAATAAAGACAGTACAGTGACGATACCTATCTTTTGATACAGAGATTCATGAGTTAATCAGTCTTGCAGTCTGTTATTTTCCTTATCCTTATATGTGCATGTTTATCTTCTTCGTTATATCTCCCATGGTGTTTTTCTTCTATATTTAAATGAACATTTGAAATAATTTGAGATTCATACTGGTTATGCCTCATTTTAACTGCATTTAAATATCCATTTTATTCTCCAAAGTTGACAATAGATTTATCCTGGATAGATACCTGTTGTTGATGGAATGTCTTTACTTCTTTCTATGTCGCCTGAAAAATCAAATTGACTGTAACATGATTACTATCTTGCCTCTGTGAAAATCTATATGGTGAAATCTCTTGCTGGTTTATTATACCTTCTGAAAGCTTTGACTCCATGCCCAATGTTTCTTGTTTACCCTTTTCGACCAGAAAATATCTTTTGAGAAATTTTAAGGAAACCTTTATATATTTTAGCCTTCATATATATATCCTGAGAGAGCCCTCTCTGGTAGAGAAAATGGCTAGTTCTTCTACCTAAAGCTTGGTTTGAAATAGGTTACCTTAGGTCTTATTTTCTTACAACCGGAATAAAATCTAAGTGCTAACATTTTGGCGCCGTTGCCGGGGAACGAAAGTGAAATTTTCCCTGGGAGAAACGACAAAGAAAGCTCAAATTTCTTGGGCAAGGAAGTTTGAAACAAGTTGGTTGTAGATATTGCCCTGGCGACTTCACTTGTGACAGTTTTTAGAAGTTTTGAGATTAAGTTGAGAAAGACATTGTGGCTACAAGAAGGAATCCCGGTTCGCAGTTCTTTTCGGGCGTAGATAATCTAGAAAAACTCCTCAAGACGGAGAAAATCAAAGGCAAGACGAAAGAAGGTATTTCCCAGTTTTCAAATATATTTCCTTCTTTTCAAGAACATTTGTTTGAGGAAGAAAATATTGGTTCTAGTGAAAAATTTTTGTTTAGAACTAAGTCAGATTCTGATTTGAGAGAAACAAAAGTTGATCCACAAAGTTTGTGGGACTATTCTTTAAAATCTGTTTGGGAAAATTTACAAAGATCTGAGAGGAAAGCACCTGAAATATCCAAAGCCCAAAGAATACCTGTACCGGGTAATAGACAACAGGCGACTGTAGTTGCACCTTATAACCCACCACCCATGGCTGCCAGATTTGCTCCTTTGGTTTTTCCAGCAGTTTTACATGATTTGCCTCAAAATTATGCACAGAGGATCTTTACTTTTGATAATGAGGGAAATTATACAGCACAGCAACATGTTGATAATTTCAGCGATTTTATTGATTTAGAAGAAGTAGATTTTGATGATGCTAAAATGAGGTTGTTTGCTCAAAGTTTGAGAGGTGAAGTGAAAAAATGGTTTAGAGCTTTGGCAGCTGGATCTATTGCAAATTATGATGCCTTTACAACCCTTTTTATTGAAAGATGGGAAGATCAGAAGAATCCTTCACAGGTATTGACCCAATACAACAATTTGAAAAAGGGAGGGTTTGATTCAGTTCAGGAGTTTTCTGCCAGATTTATGAAAGTCTACAATTCAATCCCTACAGATATAAAACCTCCAGTAGGAGCAGCCAAGTTACATTATGCTGATGCTTTTGAAGGTGATTTTTCATACACATTAAGAGAAAGAAGATCTACTACTTTGGCAATAATGATGAAAGATGCAGTAGAAGTTGAGGCTAATATGATGGCTTCTGGAAAAATGAGACATAGAGATATGGATAGAAAGAAAATTAGAGAAGATAATCAAAATGTGGCTTCTTCTTCTGCCTCTTCTTCCTCTACTGATATAAAGTTTGAAGCGATGATGAAAACTATGGAAAAATTGCTAGAAAGATTAGTAGTGGACAATAAAACTCCAAATAAAGAACCAGCCGAACCTCAAATCAGAAACCCTAACTTCAGGAGACCTTTTGTTCCAGCTGTAAGACCGAGAGGACAGCCAAACCCAAGGAATGCAGAAGACGATCAGATCCGACCTCCTTTTCCTGAAAATTATATTGCTGGAGAAGCTGAAGCCGAAATGCCTGAAGGGGATATTCATCATTGTGGTAGTTCTGATCCAGAAGTATATTTGACTAAACAAGAACATGATATGTTCATGGCAGAAGGAGAATGTTGTAGTTTGGAGATAGGAAGTGATCAATACCAGATTGGTTATCAAAACGCCATAAATGATCTTCAAAGAAAGATGAATCTGAGGAACCGAGATGTTGTAATTGACAAAGGGAAAGAACCAATAGGCAAGTCAAAAAGAAATGCTGATAAAGCTTCTACAAGTCAGTCTGAACCACAAACTAAAAGAAAAGAAAATGAAGATGTACCCAAGGTAATTCCATACATCAAGAAAGATTCAATGAAAGAAAGTGATAAAAATTTGGTTCCTTTCAACATACAGAATGAAATGTCAAAAGTCAAGATTTCAGTACCCTTTAATGAAATACTGAAGAACAAGGAATATAAGGAGCAAATTTTCAAGATGATGCAGGTAGAAACTCGGGTGGAAGTAGACACTTTGGAGTTAGATGATGATAATCCTAATATCTGTTTAGGATCAAGAATGGAAGACAATAGTTTGGAAGAAGTTTCTCCTTTCTATGTGAATTTGGATATTCATGATAAAGTGGTACATAACTGTATGTTGGATTCCGGAGCTTCTCATAATTTGATGCCCAAACTTGTAGTAGATTCTCTAGGATTGGAGATCACAAGACCATATGATGACTTATTTTCTTTTGATTCAAGGAAAGTTAAATGTTTAGGGTTGATTAAAGATTTGACAGTCAATCTCAGTAAAATACCAGCCAAAGGTATTCTCATGGATGTGGTGGTTGCTGATATCCCTGCAAAGTTTGGTATGTTATTATCCAGGTCGTGGGCTTCAAAGTTAAAGGGAACTCTACAAATGGATATGTCTTTCGCTACTATTCCAGTGTTGGGGGTACACAGAAGATTGTATACTGAAAAGAGAGCTTCTTATTTGGTAAGTGATCTAAAAGAACCTGAGAAACATGCCATTTATGCTTTAGACACCGATTTGGGGTCTTGCATTTTGTACAATGATGTGGAATCTAAAGAAAAGATTGATTTAATTGAACCTAAAGAAAATAAGGAGGAAAAATTGTTAAGAGAAAAAATCAGAAAAGAAGGTACTTGGACCATGCACTTTGATGGAGCTAGAAGCAGGGAAGGAGCTGGAGCAGGAGTATGGATAATTACTCCTGACAGAGATTTTCTAATGTTTTCTTACCAATTGAATTTTGAGTGTACCAATAATGTTGCAGAGTATGAAGCCTTAATTATGGGATTGAATGTGTTGAAGGATTTGAAAGCAAAAAAGATTGAGGTATTCGGAGATTCTGAATTGGTTATAAATCAAGTAAAAGCTATTTATCAGACCAAACACCCTAAAATGAGGTCCTATAGGAATGAAGTGTGGGATTTACTGGAAAACTTCTTTGATGAACACGATGTTATCTCAATTCCCCGAGTCAGCAACACTGTAGCAGATTCTTTAGCCACTGCAGGAGCTGCATTCAAAACTCCCGTCTTTTCTAAAAAGGAATATAATATCGAAGTCATACATAGACCATCTATTCCAGACAATGTCAAGCATTGGCAGGTCTTTGAAGATGACCAACAGATCAAACGCTTTTTGGAAATGACAGATGAGTTCCACTACAGATCTATTGACGCAGAAGGTGATGAGATGGGTCCAGACGAAGTGGATTCTCCGGAGGAAGCCGAAAAATTCAAACAGAGGATCGGAGGTAAGGATATTATTCAACTGAAGAATAATGTTATCCCTAGAGGTTTAATTCCTTTAGAAAAGTTATTTGATAAAAATGATGTAGTAAAGAATCCAAAGATTGAACCAAAGCCTGAAGATGTGAAGGATTATAATCTGGGTTCTGAAAAAGATCCTAAATTAGTAAAACTTTCAAAGAAGTTACCAAGAAAAGAAGAAGATAAAAGTGTGGAAGTAATGAAAAGGTTTTCAGATGTTTTTGCTTGGAGCTATGAGGATTTAAAGGAATATGATATTTCTGTTATACAACATACAATTCCAATTAAACCAGGTGAAAAGCCTTTTAAGCAAAAGTTGAGAAGAATAAATCCCAAGCTACTGCCAGTGATAGAAAAAGAGGTGAGGAAGTTGTTTGATGCTAAGATAATTGTGTCTCTGAGTTTTTCCAAGTGGTTAGCAAATTTAGTACCTGTGAGGAAAAAGAATGGAGAAATAAGGCTGTGTGTGGATTTTAGAAACTTGAACAGAGCTTCGTTGAAAGATAATTATCCACTCCCTAAAATGGACCAGGTTTTACAACAAGTTGTGGGAGCTGAGAGAATTTCCATGCTAGATGGTTTTTCAGGTTATAATCAAATCAAAGTTCACCCGGAAGATCAAGAAAAAACTGCTTTTACTACACCTTGGGGAACGTTTATGTACGCCAAAATGCCATTTGGTCTAATGAATGCAGGAGCAACATTTCAGAGAGCTATGGATATTGCATTTGCAGACGAAAGGGACAAAATTGTGGTGGTATACATGGATGATATCACTGTTTATTCAAAGAACGCTGCTGATCACTGGAAACATTTGGAAAGAGTCTTCATAAAATGTAGAAGGTTTGGAATTTCATTAAATCCAAAGAAATCGCATTTCTGCATGGAAGAAGGAAGGTTATTGGGACACATCATATCCAAAGAAGGAATTAAGATTGATCCAGAGAGAGTATCTGCAATACAAAAGGTGGGAATTCCTAGAAGTAAGAAAGAGATTCAATCATTCATAGGAAGGGTAAATTGGTTGAGGAGGTTCATTCCTAGTTTTGCTGAAATTTTGAGAAATATAACTGAAATGTTGAGAAAAGATAGAGAAATTAAATGGAATGAAGAAGCAAGAAAATCCTTTGACAACATCAAGAAAGCATTGACCGAAGCACCGGTATTAATTAGTCCAGATTATACAAGGGATTTCATTATGTTCACATATGCATCGGAACACACAGTGGCTGGAGTATTGTTGCAGAAAAATCAAGAAGGTATAGAACAGCCTATTGCATTTTTTAGTAAAATTCTGAGAGATGCAGAATTAAAATACAACATCATGGAAAAACAAGCTTATGCTTTGGTGAAAGCATTGAAGGATTTCAGAATATATATTTTGCATTCTCATACAATAGCGCATGTTCCATCATCAGCAGTAAAAGACATTCTTACACAACCAGATCCTGAAGGGAAAAGAGCAAAATGGATAGCAGTATTGCTAGAATATGACCTGGACATTAAACCCACCAAATTAATAAAAGGTCAAGGTTTAGCTAAGCTGATGACAGAAACAAATTTGGATTCCCTCAGTATAAATTTTATGGCTGAAACTTCTTCCGAGAATGTTCCGAAGTCACCAATAATTGAAGATTTTTCTTTATCTCCCTGGTACTCAGATATTGTATATGTCTTACAGAATCTCCAAGCACCTGTAGACATGGAAAAAACAAGGGCCAGGTCAGTAAAACTGAAAGCTGCAAAGTTTTGCATATTAGATGGGAATTTGTTTTGGAAAGATCCAGGAGGAATATTGTTAAATTGTCTTTTAGAGAATGAGGCACAGCATATTATGATAGAATTTCATAAAGGTATGTGTGGAGGACATCATTCATGGAAGGCTACAGTGAACAAAATTCTTAGAGCTGGTTTTTACTGGCCTAGCATGTATTCCGATGTGTATAAAGAAATAACAAAATGTCATGAATGTCAAATTTTTGATGGAAAAAGAGAATTATTACCATTTCCATTGAAACCCATCTCAGTTGAAGCACCGTTCCAACAGTGGGGGTTAGATTTTATTGGTGAAATTAACCCGAATTCTTCAGGACAACACAGGTGGATTTTGACTGCTACTGATTACTTCACAAAATGGATTGAGGCCATACCAACCAGAAATGCTACAGAGACGGTGATTATGAACTTTTTGGAAGAAAATATTTTGTCCAGGTTTGGTTGCCCTAAAAGGATAGTGACAGATAATGCCCCAGCGTTCAAGTCAAAAAAGATGATAAATTTCTGTCATAAATATCACATACATCTGAATCATTCAACAGCTTATTATCCACAAGGAAATGGATTAGCCGAATCTTCAAATAAAAGTTTGGTGAGAATCATAAAGAAGTTGTTAGAAGATAATAAGAGGGCTTGGCACACCAAACTTAAATATGCTCTATGGGCAGACAGAATCAGTACAAAAAGAGCAATTGGCACTTCCCCTTTCCAGTTGGTATATGGTACAGAAGTAGTTTTTCCTGTTTCTTTAGGATTGCCAGTCATGAAATTGTTACAAGAAGTTGATGAAGAACCAAATCATATGCAAAGAAGAATAAATCAAATGATAGAATTACATGAAGTCAGAGAGAAGGCATATAACAAGACCCAAATACATCAAGAAAAAATGAAAAAGACTTTTGACAGAAAAGTTAAGGAAAGGGATTTTCAAATAAATGATTTGGTTTTGAAATGGGATTCCAGGAAAGAAGAGCACCATGGAAAGTTTGAACATTTATGGAAAGGTCCATATATTATTGCAGGATGCCAAGGAGAAAATGCTTTTATCTTAAAAAATTGCAATGGAGAATTTTATCCTGGAGGGCCAGTAAATGGGAGGCACCTCAAACATTATTTGTCCTAAAAATGGAAGTGAAGGAAAGTTCCTGTACAGTGTAAATATTTCAAAAAAAAATAAAAAATAAAAAAAAATAAAAAAAAATTTGGCCCAATGGATCAGGCACTTGGTCTACGATGTTCTTTGCTACCTCGCAGGGAGGATAGCATCCCCAGTTGGAGCCAGTTGTTGACACCAGGTCTAAAGAAAATTGACATTTTTGATAAAAGGTCCTAAGAAAAAGAATCATCTCTAAAAGGGTTGAAATAAAGATTTTTATATAAAAATACATTATAAAAAACCATGTTTATAAAGTCCGCCAACAAATTTATGGATAGGTTAAGCCCCGGTCAGGTTTCGTCGGCGGAGATAGCATAGATCCAAATATACGGTCAATATTAACCCCGCGTCGCCAAAGTGATCGCCAACAAACGGTGGAGGGTGGTAGCGGACATAATACCACCAAGGCACGTGTCCCACATTCATTCATCCGCGCTTGGAGAAAGTGGTATCGGAAACCACCATAACACCGCGCGGAACCACCCATTACAGAAAGGTGGAAAGATCTCTTACGTGGCAAGGTGGGACCTAACAGGTGGCGAACAAGGAATGGATTGATAAGACCGTGGCACGTGGCACTATACTTTGCATGGATCGGAAGGCCAATACATGTTTCAATCAAATCAAAGGCCAGCATTTCATCCGCGGCCAGGAACATGCGCACGGAATATAAAGGAGAGCGGTCGTGGAGAATAAACCGCCTTGACAGGTGTCAGCAGATGGTGCATCCGCGCGGGTAGCAAACCGGAGAAGGAAACCACCTTTTCGATCGCGGATACCGCCGGTGCAATAAAGATGGACAAGATCTGACGGTTCAAAATGATGGTTCAAAGATCAATGGTTGAAAATGACCCACGTTCGTAAAAGTGCAAGAAGGTTAAGTCTAAAAGGCTTATATAAAAAGAAAGGGCTCCACATAACGGCATTTTATATGTGTCGTTATCCTGGAGAGCTCCGAAGACTGGTGGAAGCCGGCGATTGCGACAGAAGGCGAAAAGCAAGCACTTACAGGTAGGGTCTGGTGACCTGTCACTCTCTTTAAACGGAAATTTGTTTAAAAGAAGCATCTAGATGGAGACTGTACAAGATATAGACGTTTTTAGGTCGAAAGATGCCCTAGAAGACCGAGATGAAGACGTTTTCGATACCCTTCTTAGGTTTCCAGTCTCCTATGTAAAAGAGAAGTTATCTGAGCTGTTAAAAGAGGGTATAGACCCGCATAGAGTTCACCAGTCGTCTCTAATAGCTTTTTGCCCTGACCAATTTCCTGTTTTCCCAGAATTCGTCTCCTGGTGTGCTGAAAACTATTCACAGGAAGAAAAAGTTGTTTTAAACAGTCAGAAAACTAGAGCCATCTGCAAAATTGAGCCAGCCGAAGTGTTTAGAGCCCTAGAAATAGACTTGCCCCGAACCCTCGACCCTGAAGTTTTTTCTGAGGTATCAATTATTGAAAATTTTCACCATGCCTCTCAGAGTGATAGAGAAGTGTTTCTGTCGACGTGTCTCAGACCAGAAACTAGCCTTTCTGAACTCCCTTATCCTTTAGATATCAACCTGTTTAATGTAAATACCCAGTTGGTCTTGACACTGTTGGCCGTAGTTTTAGGGTTAGATTCGGATTTGTATATAACTGAGTTTCAAATGAGTTTATTATACAGAATAAGTATAGTCCAGTCGGGAATTGACGAAAGTCAAATTCCCCGACTAAATTTTGAAGCTTTCATAGCCGAAAGGATACATGACCAGATGGTCAATTTTTCCACACACAGACATTTCAGGTTTCAAGCATTTTTAATGAAAATGATTATGGTATCCAGCCAAGAAGAATTACAGTTCCCAGAGATTGTTTTTGCAACTCCACTGGAAAACAATATTTTCAATTTCATCAATTACATGCTCTCAACGATATTTAAGATGATTTTCGGAAAAAGTCTGCCTAGGGTATTGCCAGAAATGCAGGTATCAATGCAACTGAATACAGAGTATGCTACAGGAGACTGGTTTTTATCAAAAGATAGTACAGTGGTCAGATTGTATGGGTTCAAGCATAAACCCTATGTGCTACCAGCATTCCTCACCTTGAGGATTTTTGCCTTGGAGTTTTTAAGACAGAAATTGATTGTAGAAGATAACAATTTTTTAGTCCACAGACAAGCAACGGACATTAAGTACCCTTTCACATTAGGTCCGTTTACAATAAAGAATAAGAACGCTGCTATATATATAGAGAAATTGTTAAAAGATATGAATTTCGAGACAGATGCAGCATTGGAATATGACCCATTAAATATCATATCCAAAAGAAGAATTGAACATCGTATTAAGCCTCTGAATCATCAAACTGTTGAAGGGATGGCAGACAGAGCCAACTGGCTCAAATACAAAGAAGAAATTATCCCAGACAAGTCCGACATAGAAAGGTCATTGGAAGAAGCAATGGCAGAAACAGAAAGCGAAATCAATACTGCATTAGTAGGGTCCAAAAGACCTATACAGGACGTTATGATTATTGATGATGAAGAGAGAGAAAAGGGAAAACGATTGAAAGCTAATGAGTCACAGGAATTGGCAACCATTTCAGAAGAAGCAAAAGCTACAGAAAATGAAATACCCGAGGTTACAGTGAGGGAATACAATATTGAAGAGACCTCTGTAGGGGATGATGTAAATAGACCTAAAAATTTCATGGATGTATTTAATGAACATAGTAAAAACAAACAGGAATCTGCGAAACAAACAAGTCTATTGTTTCCAAAGGTCAGAAATATATCAAACAATGAAGTGAGCTTATTCACCAGCAGGAACATCAAAGAAAATTCTTTAAAATTTTCAGTTGTGACCAAAGACAAGATCTCAGAGATGAGTGTAGATTTGTCGAAGATAAATGCCCCTGATAAAATTTTGTTACATAGACAGGCTGGAGAGGTTATATACTCAGACTATTTGGGAGCCACATTGAGAGCAAACAAACTAAAGAATTCAGTAGAAAAATTAAATAATCAGTTGAGGCAAGAAAAGGCAGAGAATAAGTCTCGACAACATCAAATTAAGAAGCTGCAAATAGACCTAACTAATAAAGATGGAGCTGCAGCTACCAAACTGCTCCAGGAGAAGGAAGAAATGATTTTAACATTGAGACGAAAGTTAAAAATCCCAGATGCTGTACTCATTCAGGGTGCAGAATTGACTATATTAGAAAAAGAGAAAGAAGAGTTATCTAACGAAGTCAATGATGTCACAGCTAAATTGTTAAAGCTGTCTGACGAAAAGGACTATTGGGAAAAAGAAAGGTTCATTTTGGAAGAACAGTTGGCAACAGTGAGAAAACAACTAGCAGAGAACAGTCAGCAGCAAGTACAGGCAGGCCCAGAAGAAGATAAAAATGGTGTAGATGGGATTTTACAAGCAATGTCACAAATAAGTTTAAAGGATAATGAAATCAAATTATTGAAGGCAGAAATACAGAAATTAAAAGAAGAAAATGAAGCAAAAGAAAAATAAATAAAAACCTTGCAGGCAAATAATCAGGAATTGAGCAGTAATAATAAAGGATTGGCTGCTCATGCAACAGGACAAGCTGCTATGCAGGGATGTAAACATATGGTATGGGACCAGATCATTAAAGAAGTTGAAAAACTTAGGCCGTATCTGGATTATATAAGAGTTAAGGAAAAAGTAGCCAAAGATGCCTTCAACAGTTGCCAGGCAGTCAGGGAAAGCTTAAACAGAAAGCCGAAAGAAATAGCCCAGAGAGCAATTACATTTTTAAACAGTTTATCCGAGGCAGACCTGACGGCCATGAGTATAACAAACAGAATTTCTGTCATCACTTGGGCCAGAAGGATCTTGGGCAAATACTCCCATATCGAAAACATCGAGACCAAAGCAGGAGAAATAAGGAAGGAAGTAATCCAGTTCAAAAAGCAATTTGACAAGTTAGTGAACAAGGGATTCCCATCTTTCTGGGACGAAGATAATGAATTAATTCCTCAGAATGATTATAAAAGATTATTGTTTGATATCAGGATGGATCACCGAAAATTCCAGCAGATAGATCACATGCTCACAGGAAAAATCCTAATGGAGAAAATGTCAGGGGAATTTGAAATTTTAAATATGCTGATTTCAACTTGCGCAAACCTTCTTCCTATTTCTTATGCAGGTCATATCGAGATGCGAGTCTTGGTGAAAGAAATGACCAGTTATGACCTACCCACGGCTGACCAGTGGAATTATGTAGAGAAGTACGGAAAGACCAGATATTCTGTTCATACTTAAATGCATTTGAAATTCTTGCCATGTGGCAAAATGATGATATCCAAAAATCTTGCCAAGTGGCAAAAAGACTTTTTATTTTAAATTTGTAATATTATTTGAAAGACAGTTATGGGTTACTCGAAGACAGTTATCTTTAGTTAAATATTTTTAATTATTAGTTAGAAGAAGCAGTTATGTGGAGCTTCTTCTAAAAGTTTTGTATAAAAGACAATGGAGGTCATTGTTGAAGGGGTTGGAAATTTTTTGAGAAACAAGTATGTTTTGAAGTTTATTTTTAAAATAAAGACAGTACAGTGACGATACCTATCTTTTGATACAGAGATTCATGAGTTAATCAGTCTTGCAGTCTGTTATTTTCCTTATCCTTATATGTGCATGTTTATCTTCTTCGTTATATCTCCCATGGTGTTTTTCTTCTATATTTAAATGAACATTTGAAATAATTTGAGATTCATACTGGTTATGCCTCATTTTAACTGCATTTAAATATCCATTTTATTCTCCAAAGTTGACAATAGATTTATCCTGGATAGATACCTGTTGTTGATGGAATGTCTTTACTTCTTTCTATGTCGCCTGAAAAATCAAATTGACTGTAACATGATTACTATCTTGCCTCTGTGAAAATCTATATGGTGAAATCTCTTGCTGGTTTATTATACCTTCTGAAAGCTTTGACTCCATGCCCAATGTTTCTTGTTTACCCTTTTCGACCAGAAAATATCTTTTGAGAAATTTTAAGGAAACCTTTATATATTTTAGCCTTCATATATATATCCTGAGAGAGCCCTCTCTGGTAGAGAAAATGGCTAGTTCTTCTACCTAAAGCTTGGTTTGAAATAGGTTACCTTAGGTCTTATTTTCTTACAACCGGAATAAAATCTAAGTGCTAACATTTTGGCGCCGTTGCCGGGGAACGAAAGTGAAATTTTCCCTGGGAGAAACGACAAAGAAAGCTCAAATTTCTTGGGCAAGGAAGTTTGAAACAAGTTGGTTGTAGATATTGCCCTGGCGACTTCACTTGTGACAATTTTTAGAAGTTTTGAGATTAAGTTGAGAAAGACATTGTGGCTACAAGAAGGAATCCCGGTTCGCAGTTCTTTTCGGGCGTAGATAATCCAGAAAAACTCCTCAAGACGGAGAAAATCAAAGGCAAGACGAAAGAAGGTATTTCCCAGTTTTCAAATATATTTCCTTCTTTTCAAGAACATTTGTTTGAGGAAGAAAATATTGGTTCTAGTGAAAAAATTTTGTTTAGAACTAAGTCAGATTCTGATTTGAGAGAAACAAAAGTTGATCCACAAAGTTTGTGGGACTATTCTTTAAAATCTGTTTGGGAAAATTTACAAAGATCTGAGAGGAAAGCACCTGAAATATCCAAAGCCCAAAGAATACCTGTACCGGGTAATAGACAACAGGCGACTGTAGTTGCACCTTATAACCCACCACCCATGGCTGCCAGATTTGCTCCTTTGGTTTTTCCAGCAGTTTTACATGATTTGCCTCAAAATTATGCACAGAGGATCTTTACTTTTGATAATGAGGGAAATTATACAGCACAGCAACATGTTGATAATTTCAGTGATTTTATTGATTTAGAAGAAGTAGATTTTGATGATGCTAAAATGAGGTTGTTTGCTCAAAGTTTGAGAGGTGAAGTGAAAAAATGGTTTAGAGCTTTGGCAGCTGGATCTATTGCAAATTATGATGCCTTTACAACCCTTTTTATTGAAAGATGGGAAGATCAGAAGAATCCTTCACAGGTATTGACCCAATACAACAATTTGAAAAAGGGAGGGTTTGATTCAGTTCAGGAGTTTTCTGCCAGATTTATGAAAGTCTACAATTCAATCCCTACAGATATAAAACCTCCAGTAGGAGCAGCCAAGTTACATTATGCTGATGCTTTTGAAGGTGATTTTTCATACACATTAAGAGAAAGAAGATCTACTACTTTGGCAATAATGATGAAAGATGCAGTAGAAGTTGAGGCTAATATGATGGCTTCTGGAAAAATGAGACATAGAGATATGGATAGAAAGAAAATTAGAGAAGATAATCAAAATGTGGCTTCTTCTTCTGCCTCTTCTTCCTCTACTGATATAAAGTTTGAAGCGATGATGAAAACTATGGAAAAATTGCTAGAAAGATTAGTAGTGGACAATAAAACTCCAAATAAAGAACCAGCCGAACCTCAAATCAGAAACCCTAACTTCAGGAGACCTTTTGTTCCAGCTGTAAGACCGAGAGGACAGCCAAACCCAAGGAATGCAGAAGACGATCAGATCCGACCTCCTTTTCCTGAAAATTATATTGCTGGAGAAGCTGAAGCCGAAATGCCTGAAGGGGATATTCATCATTGTGGTAGTTCTGATCCAGAAGTATATTTGACTAAACAAGAACATGATATGTTCATGGCAGAAGGAGAATGTTGTAGTTTGGAGATAGGAAGTGATCAATACCAGATTGGTTATCAAAACGCCATAAATGATCTTCAAAGAAAGATGAATCTGAGGAACCGAGATGTTGTAATTGACAAAGGGAAAGAACCAATAGGCAAGTCAAAAAGAAATGCTGATAAAGCTTCTACAAGTCAGTCTGAACCACAAACTAAAAGAAAAGAAAATGAAGATGTACCCAAGGTAATTCCATACATCAAGAAAGATTCAATGAAAGAAAGTGATAAAAATTTGGTTCCTTTCAACATACAGAATGAAATGTCAAAAGTCAAGATTTCAGTACCCTTTAATGAAATACTGAAGAACAAGGAATATAAGGAGCAAATTTTCAAGATGATGCAGGTAGAAACTCGGGTGGAAGTAGACACTTTGGAGTTAGATGATGATAATCCTAATATCTGTTTAGGATCAAGAATGGAAGACAATAGTTTGGAAGAAGTTTCTCCTTTCTATGTGAATTTGGATATTCATGATAAAGTGGTACATAACTGTATGTTGGATTCCGGAGCTTCTCATAATTTGATGCCCAAACTTGTAGTAGATTCTCTAGGATTGGAGATCACAAGACCATATGATGACTTATTTTCTTTTGATTCAAGGAAAGTTAAATGTTTAGGGTTGATTAAAGATTTGACAGTCAATCTCAGTAAAATACCAGCCAAAGGTATTCTCATGGATGTGGTGGTTGCTGATATCCCTGCAAAGTTTGGTATGTTATTATCCAGGTCGTGGGATTCAAAGTTAAAGGGAACTCTACAAATGGATATGTCTTTCGCTACTATTCCAGTGTTGGGGGTACACAGAAGATTGTATACTGAAAAGAGAGCTTCTTATTTGGTAAGTGATCTAAAAGAACCTGAGAAACATGCCATTTATGCTTTAGACACCGATTTGGGGTCTTGCATTTTGTACAATGATGTGGAATCTAAAGAAAAGATTGATTTAATTGAACCTAAAGAAAATAAGGAGGAAAAATTGTTAAGAGAAAAAATCAGAAAAGAAGGTACTTGGACCATGCACTTTGATGGAGCTAGAAGCAGGGAAGGAGCTGGAGCAGGAGTATGGATAATTACTCCTGACAGAGATTTTCTAATGTTTTCTTACCAATTGAATTTTGAGTGTACCAATAATGTTGCAGAGTATGAAGCCTTAATTATGGGATTGAATGTGTTGAAGGATTTGAAAGCAAAAAAGATTGAGGTATTCGGAGATTCTGAATTGGTTATAAATCAAGTAAAAGCTATTTATCAGACCAAACACCCTAAAATGAGGTCCTATAGGAATGAAGTGTGGGATTTACTGGAAAACTTTGATGAACACAATGTTATCTCAATTCCCCGAGTCAGCAACACTGTAGCAGATTCTTTAGCCACTGCAGGAGCTGCATTCAAAACTCCCGTCTTTTCTAAAAAGGAATATAATATCGAAGTCATACATAGACCATCTATTCCAGACAATGTCAAGCATTGGCAGGTCTTTGAAGATGACCAACAGATCAAACGCTTTTTGGAAATGACAGATGAGTTCCACTACAGATCTATTGACGCAGAAGGTGATGAGATGGGTCCAGACGAAGTGGATTCTCCGGAGGAAGCCGAAAAATTCAAACAGAGGATCGGAGGTAAGGATATTATTCAACTGAAGAATAATGTTATCCCTAGAGGTTTAATTCCTTTAGAAAAGTTATTTGATAAAAATGATGTAGTAAAGAATCCAAAGATTGAACCAAAGCCTGAAGATGTGAAGGATTATAATATGGGTTCTGAAAAAGATCCTAAATTAGTAAAACTTTCAAAGAAGTTACCAAGAAAAGAAGAAGATAAAAGTGTGGAAGTAATGAAAAGGTTTTCAGATGTTTTTGCTTGGAGCTATGAGGATTTAAAGGAATATGATATTTCTGTTATACAACATACAATTCCAATTAAACCAGGTGAAAAGCCTTTTAAGCAAAAGTTGAGAAGAATAAATCCCAAGCTACTGCCAGTGATAGAAAAAGAGGTGAGGAAGTTGTTTGATGCTAAGATAATTGTGTCTCTGAGTTTTTCCAAGTGGTTAGCAAATTTAGTACCTGTGAGGAAAAAGAATGGAGAAATAAGGCTGTGTGTGGATTTTAGAAACTTGAACAGAGCTTCGTTGAAAGATAATTATCCACTCCCTAAAATGGACCAGGTTTTACAACAAGTTGTGGGAGCTGAGAGAATTTCCATGCTAGATGGTTTTTCAGGTTATAATCAAATCAAAGTTCACCCGGAAGATCAAGAAAAAACTGCTTTTACTACACCTTGGGGAACGTTTATGTACGCCAAAATGCCATTTGGTCTAATGAATGCAGGAGCAACATTTCAGAGAGCTATGGATATTGCATTTGCAGACGAAAGGGACAAAATTGTGGTGGTATACATGGATGATATCACTGTTTATTCAAAGAACGCTGCTGATCACTGGAAACATTTGGAAAGAGTCTTCATAAAATGTAGAAGGTTTGGAATTTCATTAAATCCAAAGAAATCGCATTTCTGCATGGAAGAAGGAAGGTTATTGGGACACATCATATCCAAAGAAGGAATTAAGATTGATCCAGAGAGAGTATCTGCAATACAAAAGGTGGGAATTCCTAGAAGTAAGAAAGAGATTCAATCATTCATAGGAAGGGTAAATTGGTTGAGGAGGTTCATTCCTAGTTTTGCTGAAATTTTGAGAAATATAACTGAAATGTTGAGAAAAGATAGAGAAATTAAATGGAATGAAGAAGCAAGAAAATCCTTTGACAACATCAAGAAAGCATTGACCGAAGCACCGGTATTAATTAGTCCAGATTATACAAGGGATTTCATTATGTTCACATATGCATCGGAACACACAGTGGCTGGAGTATTGTTGCAGAAAAATCAAGAAGGTATAGAACAGCCTATTGCATTTTTTAGTAAAATTCTGAGAGATGCAGAATTAAAATACAACATCATGGAAAAACAAGCTTATGCTTTGGTGAAAGCATTGAAGGATTTCAGAATATATATTTTGCATTCTCATACAATAGCGCATGTTCCATCATCAGCAGTAAAAGACATTCTTACACAACCAGATCCTGAAGGGAAAAGAGCAAAATGGATAGCAGTATTGCTAGAATATGACCTGGACATTAAACCCACCAAATTAATAAAAGGTCAAGGTTTAGCTAAGCTGATGACAGAAACAAATTTGGATTCCCTCAGTATAAATTTTATGGCTGAAACTTCTTCCGAGAATGTTCCGAAGTCACCAATAATTGAAGATTTTTCTTTATCTCCCTGGTACTCAGATATTGTATATGTCTTACAGAATCTCCAAGCACCTGTAGACATGGAAAAAACAAGGGCCAGGTCAGTAAAACTGAAAGCTGCAAAGTTTTGCATATTAGATGGGAATTTGTTTTGGAAAGATCCAGGAGGAATATTGTTAAATTGTCTTTTAGAGAATGAGGCACAGCATATTATGATAGAATTTCATAAAGGTATGTGTGGAGGACATCATTCATGGAAGGCTACAGTGAACAAAATTCTTAGAGCTGGTTTTTACTGGCCTAGCATGTATTCCGATGTGTATAAAGAAATAACAAAATGTCATGAATGTCAAATTTTTGATGGAAAAAGAGAATTATTACCATTTCCATTGAAACCCATCTCAGTTGAAGCACCGTTCCAACAGTGGGGGTTAGATTTTATTGGTGAAATTAACCCGAATTCTTCAGGACAACACAGGTGGATTTTGACTGCTACTGATTACTTCACAAAATGGATTGAGGCCATACCAACCAGAAATGCTACAGAGACGGTGATTATGAACTTTTTGGAAGAAAATATTTTGTCCAGGTTTGGTTGCCCTAAAAGGATAGTGACAGATAATGCCCCAGCGTTCAAGTCAAAAAAGATGATAAATTTCTGTCATAAATATCACATACATCTGAATCATTCAACAGCTTATTATCCACAAGGAAATGGATTAGCCGAATCTTCAAATAAAAGTTTGGTGAAAATCATAAAGAAGTTGTTAGAAGATAATAAGAGGGCTTGGCACACCAAACTTAAATATGCTCTATGGGCAGACAGAATCAGTACAAAAAGAGCAATTGGCACTTCCCCTTTCCAGTTGGTATATGGTACAGAAGTAGTTTTTCCTGTTTCTTTAGGATTGCCAGTCATGAAATTGTTACAAGAAGTTGATGAAGAACCAAATCATATGCAAAGAAGAATAAATCAAATGATAGAATTACATGAAGTCAGAGAGAAGGCATATAACAAGACCCAAATACATCAAGAAAAAATGAAAAAGACTTTTGACAGAAAAGTTAAGGAAAGGGATTTTCAAATAAATGATTTGGTTTTGAAATGGGATTCCAGGAAAGAAGAGCACCATGGAAAGTTTGAACATTTATGGAAAGGTCCATATATTATTGCAGGATGCCAAGGAGAAAATGCTTTTATCTTAAAAAATTGCAATGGAGAATTTTATCCTGGAGGGCCAGTAAATGGGAGGCACCTCAAACATTATTTGTCCTAAAAATGGAAGTGAAGGAAAGTTCCTGTACAGTGTAAATATTTCAAAAAAAAATAAAAAATAAAAAAAAATAAAAAAAATTTGGCCCAATGGATCAGGCACTTGGTCTACGATGTTCTTTGCTACCTCGCAGGGAGGATAGCATCCCCAGTTGGAGCCAGTTGTTGACACCAGGTCTAAAGAAAATTGACATTTTTGATAAAAGGTCCTAAGAAAAAGAATCATCTCTAAAAGGGTTGAAATAAAGATTTTTATATAAAAATACATTATAAAAACCCATGTTTATAAAGTCCGCCAACAAATTTATGGATAGGTTAAGCCCCGGTCAGGTTTCGTCGGCGGAGATAGCATAGATCCAAATCAACGGACAATATTAACCCCGCGTCGCCAAAGTGATCGCCAACAAACGGTGGAGGGTGGTAGCGGACATAATACCACCAAGGCACGTGTCCCACATTCATTCATCCGCGCTTGGAGAAAGTGGTATTGGAAACCACCATAACACCGCGCGGAACCACCCATTACAGAAAGGTGGAAAGATCTCTTACGTGGCAAGGTGGGACCTAACAGGTGGCGAACAAGGAATGGATTGATAAGACCGTGGCACGTGGCACTATACTTTGCATGGATCGGAAGGCCAATACATGTTTCAATCAAATCAAAGGCCAGCATTTCATCCGCGGCCAGGAACATGCGCACGGAATATAAAGGAGAGCGGTCGCGGAGAATAAACCGCCTTGACAGGTGTCAGCAGATGGTGCATCCGCGCGGGTAGCAAACCAGAGAAGGAAACCACCTTTTCGATCGCGGATACCGCCGGTGCAATAAAGATGGACAAGATCTGACGGTTCAAAATGATGGTTCAAAGATCAATGGTTGAAAATGACCCACGTTCGTAAAAGTGCAAGAAGGTTAAGTCTAAAAGGCTTATATAAAAAGAAAGGGCTCCACATAACGGCATTTTATATGTGTCGTTATCCTGGAGAGCTCCGAAGACTGGTGGAAGCCGGCGATTGCGACAGAAGGCGAAAAGCAAGCACTTACAGGTAGGGTCTGGTGACCTGTCACTCTCTTTAAACGGAAATTTGTTTAAAAGAAGCATCTAGATGGAGACTGTACAAGATATAGACGTTTTTAGGTCGAAAGATGCCCTAGAAGACCGAGATGAAGACGTTTTCGATACCCTTCTTAGGTTTCCAGTCTCCTATGTAAAAGAGAAGTTATCTGAGCTATTAAAAGAGGGTATAGACCCGCATAGAGTTCACCAGTCGTCTCTAATAGCTTTTTTCCCTGACCAATTTCCCGTTTTCCCAGAATTCGTCTCCTGGTGTGCTGAAAACTATTCACAGGAAGAAAAAGTTGTTTTAAACAGTCAGAAAACTAGAGCCATTTGCAAAATTGAGCCAGCCGAAGTGTTTAGAGCCCTAGAAATAGACTTGCCCCGAACCCTCGACCCTGAAGTTTTTTCTGAGGTATCAATTATTGAAAATTTTCACCATGCCTCTCAGAGTGATAGAGAAGTGTTTCTGTCGACGTGTCTCAGACCAGAAACTAGCCTTTCTGAACTCCCTTATCCTTTAGATATCAACCTGTTTAATGTAAATACCCAGTTGGTCTTGACACTGTTGGCCGTAGTTTTAGGGTTAGATTCGGATTTGTATATAACTGAGTTTCAAATGAGTTTATTATACAGAATAAGTATAGTCCAGTCGGGAATTGACGAAAGTCAAATTCCCCGACTAAATTTTGAAGCTTTCATAGCCGAAAGGATACATGACCAGATGGTCAATTTTTCCACACACAGACATTTCAGGTTTCAAGCATTTTTAATGAAAATGATTATGGTATCCAGCCAGGAAGAATTACAGTTCCCAGAGATTGTTTTTGCAACTCCACTGGAAAACAATATTTTCAATTTCATCAATTACATGCTCTCAACGATATTTAAGATGATTTTCGGAAAAAGTCTGCCTAGGGTATTGCCAGAAATGCAGGTATCAATGCAACTGAATACAGAGTATGCTACAGGAGACTGGTTTTTATCAAAAGATAGTACAGTGGTCAGATTGTATGGGTTCAAGCATAAACCCTATGTGCTACCAGCATTCCTCACCTTGAGGATTTTTGCCTTGGAGTTTTTAAGACAGAAATTGATTGTAGAAGATAACAATTTTTTAGTCCACAGACAAGCAACGGACATTAAGTACCCTTTCACATTAGGTCCGTTTACAATAAAGAATAAGAACGCTGCTATATATATAGAGAAATTGTTAAAAGATATGAATTTCGAGACAGATGCAGCATTGGAATATGACCCATTAAATATCATATCCAAAAGAAGAATTGAACATCGTATTAAGCCTCTGAATCATCAAACTGTTGAAGGGATGGCAGACAGAGCCAACTGGCTCAAATACAAAGAAGAAATTATCCCAGACAAGTCCGACATAGAAAGGTCATTGGAAGAAGCAATGGCAGAAACAGAAAGCGAAATCAATACTGCATTAGTAGGGTCCAAAAGACCTATACAGGACGTTATGATTATTGATGATGAAGAGAGAGAAAAGGGAAAACGATTGAAAGCTAATGAGTCACAGGAATTGGCAACCATTTCAGAAGAAGCAAAAGCTACAGAAAATGAAATACCCGAGGTTACAGTGAGGGAATACAATATTGAAGAGACCTCTGTAGGGGATGATGTAAATAGACCTAAAAATTTCATGGATGTATTTAATGAACATAGTAAAAACAAACAGGAATCTGCGAAACAAACAAGTCTATTGTTTCCAAAGGTCAGAAATATATCAAACAATGAAGTGAGCTTATTCACCAGCAGGAACATCAAAGAAAATTCTTTAAAATTTTCAGTTGTGACCAAAGACAAGATCTCAGAGATGAGTGTAGATTTGTCGAAGATAAATGCCCCTGATAAAATTTTGTTACATAGACAGGCTGGAGAGGTTATATACTCAGACTATTTGGGAGCCACATTGAGAGCAAACAAACTAAAGAATTCAGTAGAAAAATTAAATAATCAGTTGAGGCAAGAAAAGGCAGAGAATAAGTCTCGACAACATCAAATTAAGAAGCTGCAAATAGACCTAACTAATAAAGATGGAGCTGCAGCTACCAAACTGCTCCAGGAGAAGGAAGAAATGATTTTAACATTGAGACGAAAGTTAAAAATCCCAGATGCTGTACTCATTCAGGGTGCAGAATTGACTATATTAGAAAAAGAGAAAGAAGAGTTATCTAACGAAGTCAATGATGTCACAGCTAAATTGTTAAAGCTGTCTGACGAAAAGGACTATTGGGAAAAAGAAAGGTTCATTTTGGAAGAACAGTTGGCAACAGTGAGAAAACAACTAGCAGAGAACAGTCAGCAGCAAGTACAGGCAGGCCCAGAAGAAGATAAAAATGGTGTAGATGGGATTTTACAAGCAATGTCACAAATAAGTTTAAAGGATAATGAAATCAAATTATTGAAGGCAGAAATACAGAAATTAAAAGAAGAAAATGAAGCAAAAGAAAAAGAAATAAAAACCTTGCAGGCAAATAATCAGGAATTGAGCAGTAATAATAAAGGATTGGCTGCTCATGCAACAGGACAAGCTGCTATGCAGGGATGTAAACATATGGTATGGGACCAGATCATTAAAGAAGTTGAAAAACTTAGGCCGTATCTGGATTATATAAGAGTTAAGGAAAAAGTAGCCAAAGATGCCTTCAACAGTTGCCAGGCAGTCAGGGAAAGCTTAAACAGAAAGCCGAAAGAAATAGCCCAGAGAGCAATTACATTTTTAAACAGTTTATCCGAGGCAGACCTGACGGCCATGAGTATAACAAACAGAATTTCTGTCATCACTTGGGCCAGAAGGATCTTGGGCAAATACTCCCATATCGAAAACATCGAGACCAAAGCAGGAGAAATAAGGAAGGAAGTAATCCAGTTCAAAAAGCAATTTGACAAGTTAGTGAACAAGGGATTCCCATCTTTCTGGGACGAAGATAATGAATTAATTCCTCAGAATGATTATAAAAGATTATTGTTTGATATCAGGATGGATCACCGAAAATTCCAGCAGATAGATCACATGCTCACAGGAAAAATCCTAATGGAGAAAATGTCAGGGGAATTTGAAATTTTAAATATGCTGATTTCAACTTGCGCAAACCTTCTTCCTATTTCTTATGCAGGTCATATCGAGATGCGAGTCTTGGTGAAAGAAATGACCAGTTATGACCTACCCACGGCTGACCAGTGGAATTATGTAGAGAAGTACGGAAAGACCAGATATTCTGTTCATACTTAAATGCATTTGAAATTCTTGCCATGTGGCAAAATGATGATATCCAAAAATCTTTCCAAGTGGCAAAAAGACTTTTTATTTTAAATTTGTAATATTATTTGAAAGACAGTTATGGGTTACTCGAAGACAGTTATCTTTAGTTAAATATTTTTAATTATTAGTTAGAAGAAGCAGTTATGTGGAGCTTCTTCTAAAAGTTTTGTATAAAAGACAATGGAGGTCATTGTTGAAGGGGTTGGAAATTTTTTGAGAAACAAGTATGTTTTGAAGTTTATTTTTAAAATAAAGACAGTACAGTGACGATACCTATCTTTTGATACAGAGATTCATGAGTTAATCAGTCTTGCAGTCTGTTATTTTCCTTATCCTTATATGTGCATGTTTATCTTCTTCGTTATATCTCCCATGGTGTTTTTCTTCTATATTTAAATGAACATTTGAAATAATTTGAGATTCATACTGGTTATGCCTCATTTTAACTGCATTTAAATATCCATTTTATTCTCCAAAGTTGACAATAGATTTATCCTGGATAGATACCTGTTGTTGATGGAATGTCTTTACTTCTTTCTATGTCGCCTGAAAAATCAAATTGACTGTAACATGATTACTATCTTGCCTCTGTGAAAATCTATATGGTGAAATCTCTTGCTGGTTTATTATACCTTCTGAAAGCTTTGACTCCATGCCCAATGTTTCTTGTTTACCCTTTTCGACCAGAAAATATCTTTTGAGAAATTTTAAGGAAACCTTTATATATTTTAGCCTTCATATATATATCCTGAGAGAGCCCTCTCTGGTAGAGAAAATGGCTAGTTCTTCTACCTAAAGCTTGGTTTGAAATAGGTTACCTTAGGTCTTATTTTCTTACAACCGGAATAAAATCTAAGTGCTAACACCATCCACAAATGCAACTCTCATCCCCTTTGCATCCAAATATGATATGGAGACAAGATTCTTCTTGAGACCAGGTACATATAGAACATCTTTCGTCTTCAAAGACTTCCCAGAGTCTAACTTGTAGGAGGTTTCACCAATTCCTTTTATTGGGTATTGATAGTCATCCCCAAGTTTCACCTTATGAGGTGACTCATGTTCAGATAGGTCCATAAGAGTTTATTTAAATCCCGTAATATGTTTGGAAGCCCCACTGTCAATAAGCCATTCATTACATCCATGTGTAACAGTACCTCTGAGAGCAGATATTGGAACATATTGTTCGTCACTTGAAGAGTCTTCACTTTATTCCTTAGTATTCTTCCTGGGAGGTTCATCTTCCTCAGCAACATGAGCATGATATCTCTTGTTGTTGTTGTTGTTCTTCTTGTTGTTGAATCCTTTTCTGTTCCTGGGACAATTTGAGGCATAATGTCCCTTCTCATCACATGTGAAGCATCTAATGTGAGAGAGATCTTTCTTCTTTTGATGATGGTGAGAAGATTTCTTGTGATGAGGTTGCTCCCTCTTGAAATTACTTCTCTTGGTGTGAGCTGTGAGAGCTTGGTCTTCACTTCCCATATTTTCTTCTCGGGCCACAACTCTAGCTTCTTCTTGTGAGCATTCCTCCCATAGTCTACTGAAGGAAATCACTTTCTTCCTTGCACAAATTCCTTGGATGAAGGAGTCTCATGACCTAGGTAGGCCATTCAAAGTGGTCATCATAATTTCTCCATTCTCCACCACTTCACCCACAGCTTCAAGTTGTTCTTTGATTTGAGAGACCCTGGTAAAGTAGGATTGGATGGTCTCTCCATTCTGGATCTTTATACGCTTCAATTGGTTCCGCAAAGTCATCTTCCAATTTATATTCTTTCCTTCAAACAGCTTGGTCAAGGAATCAAACATTTCCTTGGGTGTCTTTAGATAGGACACATGTGGTATGAGATGGTCTTTGATCGAATCTGCAATGATTCTCTTGGCCTTGACCAAGTTCTCCTTATGTAAGGCCTTAGCCTCATCTCCCTCTGGAACTGGAACCTCTTCACTTATGTAGGTGTCCAATTCATTCTCTTCTAGGATTAACCCAATCCTATACTTCCATGCTCGGAAGTTATCAGCCCCTTCAAGCTTATCCTCAAGATTGGTGTGGTGAGACATCTTAATGAGGAACTCAAATAGAAATAAAAGATTTAGGGCTTACCACTTGATTTGCTGAATCTAGATCTGGAGCTGGTTAGGGTTTGTCAGAGAAACCCTAAAAATCCAAACTTGGAATTTCAAAATTTTTTCTAGACAGGGAGATGCAATTGACTGAGGCAAGCAAGCTAGTGTGCTCATATTTTGAAAAATCCAAAAATTGACCCCTCAAAATTGACCTGCAAATTTCGGATCTGTAATTTCTATCAAAATCTAGTTTTCTGGTCCAAAACCTGAACTAGGGTTTGATAGATCCTGGGGTTCTGCCCAACCAAAAAGTTCGATCTTGGTCTCTAAAATTTGATTTTTCTAAGGAGATCAATCCTATGCTAAGAGAACTCCAAAATTCCACTTCTGTCGAAATCCCTAATTTCCCGCAGCAGTGACAGACCAAAAACTGAAAATGCTCAGAATCAAATTCTGTCTCGACAGAAAGATGCACCTTCCTTAGGAGAGTCATCCTAGCCTCCTGCCTTTGATGATCTGTGGAGAGAGACCCAAAAATTAAGAAGCCCTAGCTTCTGCAGTTGCATAGGGTCTTCTTCTTATTCCCGCTCTAATACCATGTTAGAATTTTGATAATTTCATTCAAATATTATCTAGGATCCTACTAAGATAATAACATGCACAACATAACAATCATAGACACAAGAGACACAATGTTTCCTCGGGGAAAACCAAGAAGGTGAAAAATCCCGCAACTTCCTCAGAGATTGAATAAGCACCAATACAAAGATCACAAAGATCAAACCCTAAAAGATAGATTTCTTCAGCAACTACTCCTTCTCCACTTGTGCGCAATCCTCTCTCTCAACTATGCGAGTTGGGTGAGTGAGTGAATGAGCAAATAGAGTGATGCAACCACTCTATTTATACTTTAACTTAACCTGCATTTTACCCTAGCTGGGTTGACTCCCTAAGGGAGTCTAATAACCCTTCCACTTAACTCATACAGGGCTGCCCCACTAAGGTGGTCTAATAACCCATCAAATATAAGTTACGACACTTACAATATAATTTGCGACATTTGCAAATACAAATGACGACACTTCCAATTGGAGGAATAATACATATCCATTGGGGATACAATAAAGTACAAATGTAATACATACAATATACAAGTGAATATCTTCCGAAGTTACAAATACATCAACAATAGGAAATACCATTGGACAATTTGTGAAGACCTCAGATCTCACCAAACAAAAAAGGTATGTCTCTTATGCCAGAATCTGTGTTTATGTTAATATCTCCAAAGATCTCCTAGTGGGGATAAACCTTACTTGGGAAGACTATGAGTGGTTTCAAACCCTCAACTATGAACATATCCCTTTTCGATGCCATCGTTGTCATGCGCATGGGCATTTGTTTCGGGATTGTCCCCTTCTGAAATAAGAACAAACCCCAACCAGAGAAAAGGAGACAACAGATGTGGAAGGGTATGTTAGGGTTACCAATAGAAAAAGGACAAGAAAGAAGCAGACTGGTCCAGATTTAAACAAGAAAGCAAATATGTCTAATAGTTTCACAGTCTTGGAACAACTAGACCTTGACTCTTTGGCTTCCCCAGGGGAACAACCAACACATCAAAAGACCTTGAAACCATCAGCCCCATAAAAAGGAGGAACCATCAAGATTACTCAACAACCTGAAACTCCACTGGAAGGAGATAAGATGGAAGAATATGGAGAAGAAATGGAAATGGGGGAGTTGGATCTGGATGGAATTGAAGAAGCCTGCAGGAAGAAGGGCATTCAATCCATTCCATCTAAATAACTCCAAATCCCAAAGGAAGCTATCCTAAAAGTCAAACCTACCCTAGGTATTGGAATTGGACCTATGAAACTTAAAGAAACCAAGCAAAAGAATAAAGATGGAGGAGTGAAGAGGGGAATGAAGACTAATTGAGAACGTATTGAGGAAGTGGGGGCACAACTTGTGGACTCTGGTCAATACCCAACTATTCAGGAAGCCCTTCTTACTGTTCGTTATCTTTCCTAATGAAGATTCTATCCTGGAACATTCGAGGGTCCATTGGCTCTAAAAATATCAAATCCTTGAAAATAAAGATTTTAATGGAGAAACCGTCTATTGCTTTTTTACAAAAATCAAATGCTCTGAGGGACAACTGCAAGTTAGGGCTAGAAATTTTTGGAGAGATTGTTAAATTATGGCGCTCGATGCTATAGGACAAGCTGGTGGCCTAGTGATCCTTTGGGACCCAAGACAGATCCTTGTAGAAAAATTCGTCTCTATGACCTTTAGTCTGTCGGCAGAGTTTCACATCTTGGGAACAAATGCTCGGGGATTCATTTCTAATGTCTATGGCCCTAACAGCTATCCACTAAAGAGAAACTTCCTCAGCTCTCTGAATAGAATGCAGGATGATTTTGTAGGAAAACATTGGATTATTGGAGGCGATTTCAATCTAATACGTACTCTCAGAGAAAAAAAAGGAGGCTGAAGACTTCTAACCCAAGAGAGTAACCTGTTTGACGAATTTCTTGAGTCTAGCTACCTGGTGGATATAGGCATGGGAAATGGCGACCTTACCCAGAATAACAGAGGGGGAGGTGAACATCAAGTCGCTGCTTGACTTGACAAATTTTTAATTTATGAGAATATAATGTTTTTCAGTGGGGCTCTGGCATCTCGGTCCCTTCCAGCTGCAGGCTCAAATCGCTGGCCGATCACTCTAGTCTGGAGTAACATAGGGAACAAAGCGAAATGCCCTTTCTGTTTTGAATAATTTTGGCTAACTCATCCTGACTTCCACACCCAAATGATGAACTGGGGGCATTCACTGGTTCCTCCCCAAGGCACCAAGATGTATCAATTCCAACAAAAATTGAAGCTTCTTAAGGAAAAACTGAAGATCTGGAATAAAGAAGTCTTCGGCAACATTTTTCAAGACAAAATAAAACTAGAACAACAAATGGAAGGAATTCAGAAGGA
This sequence comes from Larix kaempferi, assembly GCA_027924585.1. Taxonomy (NCBI): domain Eukaryota; kingdom Viridiplantae; phylum Streptophyta; class Pinopsida; order Pinales; family Pinaceae; genus Larix; species Larix kaempferi. The sequence continues at coordinate 12,512,222 of BSBM01000257.1, read as the reverse complement.
TATCATGACAGAGGGTCTTACAGATGACCTCTGTTGCAAAGAAAATTTTGTTTCAGAACAACTCTCCAAAAGGGAAAAGCAAGAGGAAATCCTCTCGAAACAGAAGTCACAAAAACATTGGTTGAAATATGGAGATAGAAATACCAAATTCTTCCATCGATCTAGCATCCAACACAGGAACCATAATAGAATATCCAGTCTGAAAAACCAAGAAGGATAGACAGTGGACACTCATGAGGAAATAGAGAAGGAAATGATTTCCTACTTCAAATCCTTGCTTAATGAACCTAATACTGACAAGGAAGAGGCTATCAGGGAAATTACAAGGATCATCCCCAAGATGGTTATGAAAGAGCAGAAGGAGATACTGATAAGACGAGTAGTGATGTCGGAAGTTGAAGATGCAATCAACCAAATGGAAGATGGCAAGGCCCCGGGCCCTGACGGTTTCACTACCAATTTTTTTCACCACTTCTGGGATCTGATCAAGCAAGAGGTCTGGGAAGTTGTGGAGGAATCCAGGAGAATGCAGGGAGTTCTTCTGGCCCTTAAATCAACCTTTTTAACTCTGGTGCCTAAAACCTCAATGGTGGACAACCCAGGTATGTTTATACCCATCGCTCTTTGCAATGTTATCTACAAAATTATCACTAAATTTCTGGCTAATAGTCTCAAACCCCTTCTTCCTACACTGATCTCTCCTGAACAATCGAAGATCGTCGATGGGAGACAAATCTTGGATGGGATAATTCTTGCTCATGAAGTTTTACACTCCCTCAAAGTGACTAAATGTAACGTCCCCATTATTGACCCCATTACATTCAAATGTAATTGATGTAATATTGTTATGAAATCATGGTGAGGAGCTCAAGGCCAAGGCCTCGCCATCGATTTAGTGATGCATATGGCTTGTGTGCTAGCTAGGCACATTGGAATTTCAATATCATGTAAGATGCATTTTAATAAAAATACCTACAACTAGCTATGCAATGCAACAAAGAGATGGGGGCATGATTTTACAAGGAATTGGGAGGGAAAACATTCAAACCCTTGAGCCACTCAAGTCAAGCCAAGTGTCAATGAGAGAAACCATCAAACCCTCAACTACCCATGTTGACTTTTGTACCCAATCATTGATTTCTCCCAAGAGTTGGTTGAGGTAGTTAATGCCTTGGGGAATGGGAGGTATGGCTGTCCAAATTCGAGTATGGGCAAGCCACCCTGCATGGAAAATCACGTTTTGCTTCTTGGGCAAGAAAAGAGCCATGAATTGCTCCCCAAGCCATTATCCATCAACCAGTTTGACTCCCTCACGAGTTGGGAGCTACCTGGGCGTTTTTCCCCATCGATTTCCTGTGTTTTCCTTCATCTTTCCAGTTGGGAAGGGCGTTTTTGTTTTGGTTTCCCATGGGGAAGAGAAAATAGGGATTTGGGGTTTCAATGGGGATGTTTTGGGAAATTGAAACGCTCATAACATGTGGGAGAAATCAGTTTGCTCTTGGAGGACGAATTTCCCTTCCCACAGTCCGTTTTAGTAAGCCACGATTTGGGAAAAAACCCATGGAGCCTGTTTTGTAAAATACCCTTGTTGTAAATGTGCATCCCTGCCCAATGGTCGTTTTTGCTGTGTGTAGAAAGAGTATGTTGGGGTATGGATAATGGGTATCTATTGCTTTGGCTTGAGCTTGAGTGCAAGCATCCAAGGTTCAAATGTAGCCTGATAAACCCAGCTGTGGAATGGCTTGGCTCAGATGAAATGATTAATTGGCTGTGAGAGAGTGAATGTTCCCTTTTCCTTGTAGGAATCATGCCCAGCTCGGGGGTGGCAGTTGTGTTGAGAGATTGATGAACACAATTGGCCTATGGTTGGGTGGAACGTTGCAGCAACATAGCTAGTTGTTTGGGACAATTGCAAAATGGAGATAAGTGTTTTTTTCTGTCTATGTATTTACTTCTGCAATGTATTAATTTGATGATTGTTGATATGTTGTATGCATGAGTAATGTGTGTGGATAAGTTTAATTCCATTGTGCATACTTGATTAGTTTTACATCTGCACACAAATGATTTACTCATATCATTCTAATGAATGGGATGATAGAATGTGAAAGCCCCACATATTGTTATCATCTTCCCTCTCTTATTGGGTCAGCAGGTGGGTACATTACACTAAAAAAGTAGGAATGATGCTGAAACTTGATCTTTCTAAAGCCTATGATAAGCTCAACTGTATTTTCATGAAGAAGATGATGACCTCAATTGGCTTTGGAGAAACCTGGATCCGATGGATTGGTAACTTGACATCATCAACCTTATTCTCCATTTTAATTAATGGGGCTCCTTCGGATGTGTTTAAACCTTCTCGGGGTATCAGACAAGGAGATCCCCTATCCCCTTTCATTTTTGTTTTAATGATTGAGGGTCTGGGTCGTCTTATCACTCATATGGTGAACCAACAAGCCCTCAAAGGCCTCTTCTTTCCGCCTTACAATCGACCTTTGACACATCAACAATTCGTGGATGATACGATCCTCATGGGGCACTCATTGATGCAAGAAGCCAGACAGTTGAAAAAAGGATTAAATCTCTTCCTCAAAGCTTTGGGGCTAACCATCAATGAGGACAAGTCCCAGGTTTTTTTCTTTAACACCCCTCCAGTTACCCAATGTAATATCCTTCGGGTTCTGGGTTTCCAAAGGAGTTCTCTTCCATCCAAATATCTTGGCGCCCCCCTCTCAGCCTCTGTTCTAAAAAAGATTTCCTGGGAAGAACTCCTAAGCAGGATGAAGGAGAAACTGTCGGGTTGGACCTTATGGGCTTTAGACTTCCCCAGCATAATGGTTTTAGTGAAGTCTGTATTATAGGAAATGCCTCTGTATTTGTTCTCTGTTCTAGCAGCTCCAAAATATGTGATGAAAGAAATTCGAGGTATCCAAAGAACCTTCCATTGGGGAGGCACAACTGATCATCGCAAATGGCCCCTAGTGGACTGGGACACTCTTTTCCATCAAAAGAATGATGGGGGCCTGGGCCTACGTGATCATGAAAAGCTCAGCAAAATTTGTGCGGTGAAAGTATGGTGGAGGTGGATTAACTACTCCGAGGAACCCTGGGTTAAATTTTGGTGCAGCAAATACACTCTGGATGTACCCCAACAAAACTTAATCAAAATTGATGGGCCAGAAACGAGATCTCACATCTGGAAAATAGTGAGGGCTGGAAGGAAGCTGATATAGGAACATAGTTTTTGGGAAGTAAGGGAGGGCTCTTCGACCAACTTATGGACATACTCTTGGCAACAACAACTAATATTACAGGATCTTCTGCACAATCCTCAAACTCGCCTGTTTCTTCAGGAGCTAGGATGGAGGAAAATTAACCATTATTGGCAGGAGGAAGAGGATGACCGTGGTTTTCAAAAATGGAAACTAGTTGAGTGGTGGAGAGATAATTACAGAATTGAGGAAGGGGAAACCCTCTATGAACACCTTTTGCAAAGGAGAATAAAATCTCAAGAAGGACCGAATATTCTCCTATGGGGTTATTCCACTAAAGGTATGTTCTCTATCCAAGAAGCTTACTCCCTGCAGGACCCGATTGGGGATCAACCTCCGAGCCATGAATGGAAGAATCTGTGGACCAGTAACCTATGGCCCAAAATAAATTTGTTCCTATGGCTTGTTATCAAAGGCCGTATCTTGACATGGGACAACCTAATGAAAAGGGGTTTTGTGGGGCCATCGGTCTATATTCTGTGCGGAGAAAACAATGAGACGATAACTCACCTCCTAGATACATGCAAGTTTGTCTTTGAACTTTGGGATCGAGGAGTTGTGATTTTTCGTATATCTGACAGGGTTTGTAATAACCCCGTAGAAACTATTAAAAATTGGAGAGGTGAACCTTTCCACGACCGAATCACTATCAGAATCGGGCAGTTGTTCCCAGATTTCCTCCTCTGGGAGACTTGGAAGGATCGTAACAAGCGAATTTTCTTAGGAAAATGCATGGAAAAACAGATTGTTTGGGAGCACATAAAAGATGCCATTCATGAAACTCTATCTCTTTATCCTTGGAACGAGCAAGACATGCAAATAGCAGAGAGTGAGAAAGCTATCTTGTGTACCTAGGGAGTGCAGAACCTTCCTGTCTACATTGGTCACACTCAGCATAGACATCACACCCCTGTAAGTCCGATAGTATGAGCTCCGCCACCTCTTGTATGGGTGAAGCTGAATTTTGAGGGTGCTTCAAGAGGCAATCCCAGAGAGTCTGGATATGGAGGATATTTTCTTGATGAGCATGGAAAGGTGGTGGGAGCTCTTTATGGTTAACTTGGTTTGGAAACAAACAATGTGGCAGAGATCGAAGCTCTTTTGTAGGGTTTGAACATGGCAAGAAGAAGGGGATACTCAAAATTACAAATCGAGGGCGACTCGTGGGTGGTGCTGCAGACAGCCTCCAAACTATATCACGGCTCCCAATATCATAAGGTGGAAAAGTCCTGGCGTCTCGCTTACCGCATCCACTACCTTCGAGAAACCCTGATGTCAGTAAATGCTATATCCTTTCACCACGTTCGTTGCCAAGCCAACAGACTGGCGGATAGGCTTGCCAACCAAGGGACGAATTGTTGTACCAGAGGATGGGAAGGCAGATTGGAGGAAATAACTGAAGAAACATGCCAAGTGTTGTGCACGCAACAAGAAAGAGAAGATATGGAGGCTCACTTTAGGCATTCTGACATTGAGGTACTGCATCCGGATCGAGTGGTGTCATGTCTTGCAGTTTCCACATCATTGGCAGGTCAGGAGGATCTCCAGCTTGATGCAGCTATAAATATAGAATGATTGCTCAGATAGCTCCTGCAAATAAGGATATTTCTAATATGATGCGGGAGGGTACGACGATGATGCCTAATCCACCTCCCACAAATCTGCAAAGGATGGAAATCCGAGAAGTAATGCATTGCACGATCGAACATGACATCGAGAATATGTCCAGAGATCGCACTTGGATGGAAGTTATTATGATTATAATTGGACCCAATATATTTAATCCCCATTGTCGATGGTGTTCCACTCATTTGCTCCACGTTTCTTCAAGTTTAGACTCTTTTCTTTTGTCCTCTATTTCTTATCTCTGGGAAGGTGTCAAGAGGAGTAGTGAGAGGCTCATGTCTTGTAGAGGTTGTCCGGCAAGGGTGGGACTAGAGGAGCAGGGAGGTCCCACTTGGGATCAATGGCGAGGTGCAACCACATACACTTTCTTCTGCTGTATGTACCACAAGAGACTGAGAGGTAAATCGAGTAAATCGAGCAGAACCTCTGGTTGAGCGTGGGGGAGGAAGATCCCTCACCGAAGGTGGAGGCGATGTCGGATTGGATCCAAGATCCCGAAAATACTAGAGGAAGAATAGCTCTGTACAATCAAGTGATGGTAATGTATTGGGTGATAAATACCATGGTGGCTCGAGCTATGGAAGGCTTGGATGATGCCCTTTCCAATTATCAGTCTTTTAAAGACCACAATGAGGACTCCAGGTTCATGCACATGAAGCTAGACGCGATTGCTAAGCACCTTGATGTCTCTTTCATTCCGAACCTGCAAGCGATGGCTACTAGGGGAGGTACTACCTCAGGAATTGCTCACCTGCCGAGGGCCGATTTGGGGCAAAAGGAATAAAAAACGTATGATGATCCAAAGAATCTTGAGGATTCCCTGAAGTCTTCTGGTTAGCAATGGTCTTGCGTATGTTTCTTTTTGTGGTATTTCATCAATTTGATACTATGTATAATGTGCTGTCTTACAGTCATAGTTTCGATTCTGTAATGGGTCGGTTAGTGACCCTTGGACAGTTTGGTCGTTTTTGTTATAATCTTTTGAATATGTGTCCTGGTGCTCTGAATGTGGGATGGAACTTCCAGGAATGGGAGTTTCATAATCTAGCGAGGTCATCTATGTTTTCTGCTGGTTTGAATTATAGTGGTTCTATCTTTACCTATTTGCTAGGTTTGTTTTCTAGGTCTAATAAGAGTCCTACAAAAGATAAAACTGTATTGTATTCGAGACATGGTGTCTGATGTAATATTTTTGCCATCTTATTAATATATCTAGTTCTCTTTTTTTGCTTAAAAAAAGATATAAATATTTTGAATTTTTAAATAGTATTTTTGAAATTTAAAATTATATTATAATTGTTGTTTTATAGTGATATTAAAACAATAACCATTTTATTATTCTTTGCCAAAGGCAGGGGTATATACTAATCGATGATTAGTCAAAGGTCATTGATTTGTATTGATTTGCATTCTCACACAATTTTTTTTGCAAAGTTTTCCAAAGATTGCATAATTTTCTTATTAAATATATATTTTTTGAAAATTAAAATAAATATAATAAATTTTAAAATTCAATAATTCTATCTTTTATTGGACTAACACACTTTTGATGGAACATAAATCCATGCACGAATGCTTTTAATTTTCATAATTTAGAAATAAATAAAATTAATTTATAAAACAATTTTTTTTACAGCAACACCTATCATGTATGGTCCTGTTCTATACTAGTATAGGACACCACCTATCACCTGTCTTGTCTTGTACCAAAAAATCCATAAAAATGGCTTTGAAGATCAGCTTTTCAATTGGTATAATTGACATTATAGGTTATGGAAATGAGTTTGCAAAAGGAAACAACAAGCAAAAGGCAACAAGAAGCTAGCACTGGCCATTTTTTACAAGCTCTGCCATCCTCTAAATCGGCCATGCCCTAGAGTTCAATTTATATCTTTTTTTTAAACGTGTACAGTCAACTACTGAAGTATTAGTGCTTCCCAGAGCACTGTGAGGTAATACTATTTTTATATTTTGGATCTCTGTGGAACCTTTTGCATTGGGATTTCGGTGCTCAAAGTCCATGCTTAATGCACCTAATTGAAATATGATCTTTCGGGTGGCCTTCCAATTTAATCGATGAATTTAATTGAGACTATTTAAGTCAAATATAATATTATTATTTTTCTTTTTCAAATAGAGTGTTATCAAAATTGCATATTATTCCGTTTTGATGGTGAATTTGCTATAACGTTCTCACCATTCAAAAGGTTGCCTGGTGGATTTGCGATATATCATTCACTTCGCAATCGCTGATATTCCCTGTTCTCAAGCTTTCATTTTGTTAATAAATAGCTCAGCTTAGATCAAGCATGCCCCACCTACTCGCTTGCTTTCTTTACACGTAAAGAATGAGTTCCATGATTCCTAGTGATAGTTTTGTTGGCATTTCAAATATTTCATTTTTTCTTACTGCTTTATGTCTTTTTTTAAAGCAATATGATCCCGCGGTTGCAGCCCAAAAAATACATTATTTTTGTGTTGATTTTGACACTGGTATTGTCGTGTCTTAGTTATCTCCCAATTCCCTAAGAAGTTTGTCACATAAATTTAGATAGAACAAGACTCTAAAAAGATTAACATATTTATATGTTACAGTAGTGCACTTTCCCATAATTTTAGGCAGGCGAGACGAATAGATTCTGTCAAATTTCCTAGCACCTATCTTTCTTTCTCTTGGTTTTGTCGACATATTATCGATTAGAGAGCCAAACTCACTGCTCTTTAGAGAAAGAATTGAAGACTAAAGGCCTTCAACGTGAAGGACTTAAAATTTCAGGTTAAATTATCTGTTATGGAGTAATATTGTTCTTGCTACTGTGCCAAATTGCCTCGTGCATTCCAAAAACAGAAGTAAAAAGGAATGCATCTACATATAAGATAAAAAATGATTTCAATATGGTTTAATTTACCCACCTAGAAGCCTATGAGCGTATAAGCAATGGTGACACAAACAAAGCAGAAGCCGAGGATGGATTTGTTTTCTTCTGGAATTTTGTTGAACATACACTACTGAAGATTGTGGATGTCATTTTGCTGAATCCATATGCCTTTATATGCATTTTTCTTTTCCACATTCGTAGCTGAATAAACTTTTAATTCTCTTCTTGATTGTGGACATTTATTGGTATACTACACTTGAGGAAATAGTTGTGCAGACTACTTATGTGCATGTGTTAGTATTTTTCTGCGGAGATCAGGGGAAACCAACTCTCATCACTTATCTAGATGTTGCTTTGAATTGTAAGTGATACTTCTGTAGTTTTGATACTCTCATCACTTATCTAGACGTTGCTTTGAATTGTAAGTGATACTCTCAAGTGAACATATATGTTTTGCTTTTTCCACTAACTTATATATTCATTTACTGAATCCTGTGGCATTTGAACAAATATGTCATTTTTTCAAGGGTTATTCTTCTGTACCAAAGCTTCTTCACTACTGTTCCATTACTTCTATGTGTATCACATAGATGCATCTGGACATAACTTCTGTGTGTATCACATAGATGCATCTGGACATGAGGTCGATATTGGCATCGTTGTAGCCCAAATATCCCACATTGGACCAATGTTTAGAGCCATCACTTTCTATCCGAGGCTTGTGCAATAGTTCTCCGACACTTATCGCTTTCTGTCGAAGGCTTGTGCAATAGTCCCGACACTACCTGGCCTCACTTTGGTAGGAAATTGCTGCAACACAACTTTCCTAGTTTAAAAAGTAAATAAGTTAAATATCAAGCAAACAATACTTATCCACATTCATAAGCTACAAAAAAAAACACTCCTAGTTTAACATCAAACATACAATGCAAATGAAGATATATATTATATTGTTAAAGATGCGAATAATTCCTATTATACCGAGACATATTCATAAATACCACATTCTCTTTCCCCAACTACTTCATATTTCCTTTGAATTGAAAATGGAGAGTATCACTTTAATATCATTGTCAATTTTAAGAACAGTGAAGGTTGGTTGGGAGATATTAATTGTAATATAGGATTTAAGCAAGGTTTCCCCCTCTCTCCTAATAAGTTAGAAGGTTGGTTAGTAGAGACAAGCTGCATTGGCACGACACTCTTTGAAACTCCTCATCACTCCCATTCTCTTATATGGGTGTGAAGTTTGGGGATGCAATCTCTCTAGAGAATATTTGAGAAGGATTGAGCAAATCCACAAGTGTTTTATAACTTACAATCTTAAAATTAAAAGTAATACGCCATATCCTATTCTCCTCATTGAAGTGGGTATTTTTGTTACATACATAAATATATAATAATACTACTCATAATAATTAATAAATAATAATAGATAAAATGTAAGTATTAATTAATAGTCAATGGTCGTGTCTTTATAATTGAAAAGGCATGATGGGCTATATAAAAGCCAACATATCGTAAATGTAAGATCATCAATTCATAAATTCAAAAAATATTATCGTTTCTAATATGGAACTATTTTCTATTGGCGTGTTCTTCTGGACATTTTTCTAGTGTAACCGGATACTGACATTACATTGGTATTAGAGAAACTGATTCGGGCATGTGGCCAAATTATCCAATTTTTCCTGGGGATTCGGGTTTTAAACTTCGCATTAGGTTTTTAGCCATCTTTATTTGAAAAAAAAAGAAAGAAAAGGAGAAACTTAAAAAAAGAAGAAGAAGAAGAAGGAAGAAGATCCCATAAAAAAAGGGAAAGAAGAAAACACACACATACACACAACATAAGGTTTTATAAAACTAACCCTTGGTTTTATAAAACCACGCATGGTATAGGGTTTTATAAAACCAACCCTTGGTTTTATAAAAACACAGGTTTTTAGACTCACAGTTTCCAAATTAAGAGACTAATTGTTGGAATATTCTCACCATCATCATTTGTATTTGCATGCATCCAATCATCAATATGGTATCCTCCCAACACCTAGTACTTAGTTTTGGGCCCCTTGGATCCTATTTCTGCTTAGTATTAGCCCTCCTAGCCACTGATGCGCCCTTGTTTCCATCACCGGAGTACAACTGCTCCCTCTTCCACTGATTTAGGAGATCTATTAGTCAGTTCCATTATTTGGGGATTAGTTCCTTGATTTGAGGACTGATTACTCAATTAACTGACTATAGCTCTTGGATTGACTGCTACAGAGACTAGAGTAGCTCTACTTGACCACTGACAACTAGTATGCTCCCTCCTTGGAGTCTCCTTCCCTATATTTGTGCTCACATGCATCAGTTAGACTCAGTTAGACTCACATTGATTGATCTTTGACTATCGGTGGCAACTACACCTGATTGGGAGATGGTTCCAATGTAGTCCAAGCCATGCCTTGAGGATAATTCGAATAATCTTGGATGATATCGAATTCATTCTATTGTACTCTCTTTTTTTTTCCAGCTTACAACTGATGAATGTAACAACAACAATTTACCACATGTTGGCAGGCGGTTTGATGAGGAAAGATCGCGGTACTGCTGACGCCGCGACACGTTGGAGGAAGGCACGAAAGGAGTATCTTGGGCCAAAGGATACTGCACTTGGCGGGTTTTGGGTCACTTGGACCATGTATTTTGTAGTATTGAGTCAAGTATACCGCAGTTGGCGGGTTTTGAGTCACTTGGACCATGTATTTTGTAGTATTGAGTCAAGCATACCGCAGTTGGCGGGTTTTTGGTCATATATTTTGTAATATCGAGTCATTGTACTGCGGTATGAGGGTTTTTGGGTCATTAGACCAAGTCAGTTAGTCGATTGTCCATAGTGTCGGTTAGCAAAGTGGACAAGTATTGTAATCGGCGGAAGCCTATAAATAGAGGAGAAATGTAAGTGTTAGAGGAGTCGATAGTCGTGGATCAGGATAAGTGCTATATGCAGGGATAATACAGATGTTGCATGGAGATTTATGTACTGTTTTGCCACAGTAATATAAGGATGATGATTTGGTTTGATCCATGTGTAATGTTGCTCGATGCCTATGTTATTGCCTATTCTTAATGTAGTTATCTATTTTCTGTTGCTATAATGTGAATGCTGCAATAATGTGTTATCGATCTATGTGAAAATGCTGCAATTAGAGTAATGTGCGATCTCTGTTTATGATAATGTTAAATGCTACGATTAAGGTGATTTGCTAGAACTCTGCGATGAATATTTAGAATTGATGTTAGTATCATATTGCCACAACTTGCCTCCTCCCTTGGAGGAAACATGGTTTCGTCTGCTCTTCCTGGATGCCTCAGGTGAGACCTCATCCGCTCTGCGGGTGTTGCTAGGTGGGCTCAAACTTGCCCAGGACGGTGCCTAGGGAGACTGTGGTATGGGTCAACAGTTGGTGGACCCATGTGGACTGTGAGGTCACGATTGGGTCAGCAAATGGTTCCATTGCCAGGACCGTGTGCAGAGTAGAAGGAGGTCATGTTGTGGCACCCAACGAAGCCGGAGATACAAAAATGGTTTGATCAGAGGTTGCAGGAGTTCCCTGTAGAAGAAATTCAGAACACGTGACTGACGGTAGATCACTGGGTAGGAAGATATATTCACAACGGTTCGCATGAATGGTTTTTCTGCGAATTCCCAGCCATTTTGTATGAATGGTTGTCGAAACTGACATTCCAGAAGAGGAACTTCCAGGGTGGTGAACTGATGACTTGGACCCTGGAATTGATTCAGGAATTGCAGGAAGTTGATAATAAGGCATCACGGGCTGTCGAAGTTTGGCTTGATAGAATCTTGGAAGGATGTATTACAGAGTTTGCAGTCGATATGAAGAAATCCTATAGTGAAGCTGAGAGATATTTCTTTGACGGACCAAGGGGAAGGTTTCTGCTATCACTCCAATTGTCGATTAAGATGCTAATCTGCAAGAAAGGTATATTAAAGATGCACCTTGATCAATAGATAGCATGGTGGGTGCTATGAATATTAAATGATATGTTAAATTAAACAGTAAATTATTGATTATTTAATTGAAGGGACGTAACCCTTCCTCAAGCATGCTCAAGCCTTATAAAAGGCGAGCTCTCTTGTAATACATTCATCATCCAATTATCATTATTCATTTATTATCACATTATTCTCGAAGATGGATTCTCTTCATTGTTAGCCGGATTCGGTTATATGTTAAATTAAACAGTAAATTATTGATTATTTAATTGAAGGGACGTAACCCTTCCTCAAGCACGCTCAAGCCTTATAAAAGGCGAGCTCTCTTGTAATACATTCATCATCCAATTATCATTATTCATTTATTATCACATTATTCTCGAAGATGGATTCTCTTCATTGTTAGCCGGATTCGGTTTATAGCATTGGTATCAGAGCCTCTCGGCTCTCGGCTCTCCTGCGCACTCAACTCCATTCCTTTCCACGCTGCTTCCATCGATCTCCCATTCAAATATCCCTTTCTTCTGCACCGTCCTCTACTCTCACTCGCCCCTCTCCTCACCATCGCAACTCCAACCACCGCCACTCCAACACGCCTCTCCCCGCCCTCGCGCACTCTTTTCTGCGCATCCCATTTCCCCCCTCCTCCACCCACTGCATCTCCCATCTCCCTTCACGCCTCATCACCACCTCCTCCATGCCCTTCCACCTGCGCCCTCTTGCGCCACCTCCTGCGCACCAACTCCCTGCGTGCCACCATCCCAGCTGCGCCCCACCTGCCCACCTCGCACAGCCTTCTTCCGGTCCGCGCCCTCCTCCATCACAACCATCCTCACTCGCCTTCCCCCTCGCACAGCTCCTCCTGAGCTGCATTCCCGCCACCTCACCATCTATCCTGCAACCATCACCCAACAATCCATTTCCAACGCCCCCCAGCCGTCACCCTTACACTCCATCTCCAACACGCCCTCCATCTCCATCGAGCACCAATACAAAAAGTTAATATAAAAAAAATAATAATAAATTTTTTATTATTATATTTTTTTACATAATAAATTATTATTATAATTTAATAGTACTTATTGTATTATTATTTTATCCCTCACCCTATCACCTAAAAAAATACTCTTGATCCTTAAACCAAAAATTGATCCCCCATATTCACCCCACCACACTAGATCAAGAACCATGACAGAAATGAAGGATCGACTGGAGAAACTAGAAAAAGACCAAATTAGAGATTTGAAAATCTTGGAAAATCTAAACTCTAGAATGGACAAACTTGACAAAGAGTTTCAAGAAGAAAAAGAAGAGTTTTCGCGCAAGGTGCAATACGAAGTTGCCGGAGCAGTCTCATGGGAAATGAGGAAGGTACGAGAGGAAATGAAAGCATACTTCGATGCAGGATTAGAAAATATCAAGCAGTTTTTCAAGGACAGGGATGACGCTAAAAATGGCGAGTCGCCGAAGGGAGACCATTCATGTCGCAAAACAACCGATACTAATGATCATCAATCAAATTACCCCAAAGAGGAGATCCCAGAAGACCATAGAGACTACAATCATCATAAACCATATTGGGCCACAATGCAATCGATGGGAGGATACTCAATGAAACCTAAATTGGAGTTACCCAAGTTCGATGGAGAATCAAAACAGAGCGTGGCGTGGATCAACAAGGCGGAAGAATTCTTCTACATTCACAAAATCTTGTCAGATGATGAAAAAATTAAATACGCCTCCATGCAGCTCGAAGGACGGGCATACAATTGGTACATGTGGTGGAAGAAGACGACAACAATATGTGCCTACAATTGGGACAAATTCAAAAATGATTTCTTTAAAAGATTCGAAGATGTGACAGAGAAAGAGTTTTTCTCCAAACTAACTAGGCTACAGCAAGAAGGCAACGTGGAAGAATACACTTATGTATGGGAAGCGCTAGCAACGTGCGTACCAGAATTAACAGAGGGTCAACGACTCCAAACATATATCTATGATCTTAAACAATACATAAGAGATGAATTAGAATTGCATAACATGTCCAATTTGGATAAGGCTAGGCGCAAAGCAAAACTGATTGAAGAAAAATTCAAACAATCAAGACAAGAGAACCCTAACAAGGGATATTTGCGACAGCAAGAGACCCAGTGCAGGTATTGCGAAGATACATGGTCACCCGGTCATCAATGTAACAAATATCAGTCATATGGCTATGAAGTTGGGAAAAGCTCAAAAACATCGAGTAGTCACACTAACAGTGACAGGAAAAACAAGAAGAATACTTGTCGTCGTTGTGGCGAAGATTGGTTCCCAGGACATAAATGCAAGACCAATCACACAGTACATTGCAAAATCATTAATGGGAAGCAAGTACAGGTATTAAGAGAGGCAGATACAGTTGATTCGGATACAGACACAAGCTCATCTGAAGCATCAGTTGCAACGGTTACGTGTAATCAACAAGTCGGTAAGAAAGAAAAGGTAGAGACACCAGAGAAAGATTACACCCAACAGAAGGAAAGCCAAGCACTTGCAGGAAAATATCTGCCACCTCAGTTGAGAAACCATGACATCCTTAAAACGGAACAATTCATATTCCAAGTAACAGAATCTAGGAATTCAGGACCAAAAAGACTACAACTTAATGGGAAAATTAAAGATAAGGATGTCACAATTTTGGTCAATTCGGGAAGTACCCATAATTTGATCAACATCAATAAGGCAAAGGAACTAAATATTTTTGTGTTCCCCGCAAAAGGGCTTAAAGCCTCAACCATCGCTAATCAAGACATAGAAGAAGTAGGAAAATGTCATAAGGTGCCGTTGTACATACAAAACTTACACCTACACCTCAATTATGTTGCCTTACCTCTCAAGGAAGTAGACATGGTATTAGGCGTCGACTGGTTAGCATCGCTGGGGACTTACTCTACCAACCTGCAAGAACAATACATGGAATTTGAATGGAAAGGAAATAAGTACCGACTGAATGGACTGAGACCGAGAGTTTCTCCACCTAAGAACAAAGAATTACGACACAACAAGAATCCAGACCATGTCAATATAAAAGACAATGACTGCAAATACAGCTTTGAGGACAAAGCTCCCTCTAAAGGGGGTGGCAATGCTATGAATATTAAATGATATGTTAAATTAAACAGTAAATTATTGATTATTTAATTGAAGGGACATAACCCTTCCTCAAGCACGCTCAAGCCTTATAAAAGGCGAGCTCTCTTGTAATACATTCATCGTCCAATTATCATTATTCATTTATTATCACATTATTCTCGAAGATGGATTCTCTTCATTGTTAGCCGGATTCGGTTTATAGCAGTGGGCAGGGGCCATGGGTACCGCGACTGTTGGGGAACGGTGCATGGAATGGTAAAGGGGTAGATGGGTGCAGACCATTAGGAGACTGTGAGTGAAGCCGAGGAAGAAAGTGGCCTTACGAGGGGAGGAGCAAGGTTCTGATAGGAAAGAGGCAGAGGATAGGAGAAGGTCCTGCTGCGATCGGACTACAAGACCGTGAAGGAAGTCCACATGGGACGAAGCGACCTCACAGTCCTGATAGGAATGACCAGGCTATGCCCAGGATAGAGGCAAGACCGAACCCCAGCACCAATGTGCCCACACCTCTACTCACTAGCTCTCAACCAGCAAGGAAAACTACTTCGACATCGCCGAGTGCGTCGATGCCGCACAAGTTAATTGGTAGTAGTAATACAGCGACAAGAGGAAGGAAGCCCAAGATGGCGGGCAATGATGCTAAGCTACCATTGTTCCATGGTATTGTGACAGATAATCCAGAGAAGTATTGGTTTTTGTGTGAAGTAGTCTGGACCATGAAACAGATCACTGATGACGATGTTAAGAAGGGACAGTTGGCCATGACGCTGCGAGGTCATGCGTTAGATTGGTTCATGAAATTTGTCTTAGTCCTTGCGGGGACTCCAGATAAGTCATTGAATGGGATTCAGGATGGGCTGATTGCTGAATTTAGACAGCTTAAGTTAGAGGCCTAGTATATTACTGAATTGAAGGAAATTAAGTAGTATCCCAATGAGACGGTATGGGACTTCGACCAACAATTCAAGACACTAATGGAAAAGGTTAGTTTTAATATGAGTGCTGTCCAACATAAAGAATGGTTCATCGCGGCACTGCTACCCCACATTCGGCTGTCGTTGATGCAGCAAAACATATTGACACCTAGTGAAGCTTTGGAGATTGCAATGCGATTGGAGGTGTCACCAATTGGAGACAATGCAGATGGGATGTCGCAGATATAGACACAGCTCGCTAGCCTAACTATACAATTGCAAGATTTAAACAAGAACAAAGAACAATGAGATGAAGTATGGTGTATGCAATGTCGACGAGAGGGACATGCGAAAGATGATTGCCGAGATTTTCGTAACTATTTGGTCTTAGGTGCGCCCAATCCATTGAATGGAGGCAGTATGCCGTGGTGTCGTGTTTGCCAGGTGTTTGGGCATGGTCATGATAGTTGTCCGTATATGCAGAAAATGGTCACAACCCCAAGAAATATGTATTGCACCTTCTGTAAGTCGGTAGGACATGATGACAAGGACTATCGTGCATATGGGTTGCTACAGGAGAGAATGTGTGATGCATTCTATGTCAAAGATGATCAGCGTTCTGCCCCGCTACAGCCACAGGTAGCTCAGCCGATGTCTCAAGCACATATGCAGTTTGTACCACAACAGCAGCAACCGCAGCAGTTTGCGCCGCAATATACATCGGTGAACCCCCCACAGCCTCAGTACATGCAACCACTGCAGTATGCACCACAAGGACCAAGGATACCACTAGCTCCCATGCAGCAGTAGTTTAACCAGCCTCAGTATTAGCAGCAAAGCGACTATCGAGGAGGCTACAGGGGCAGACGCGGTGGTGGATTTGGTCGTGGAGGAGGAGGCCGAGGTGGTCATGGACTTGTTCAATGTTACCACTATGCGGTATGGGGGCATTATTAGCGCGATTGCCCACTACTACAGAATTAGTGTATGTTTTGTTTCGGTAATGATCATACGGTCGAGAATTGTCCGCAGTTGATTGCGAGATGGAAAGCTAGAAACAATTCGCAACTACAGAACCTGGTACAACAACCAGTACAGAACCTGGTGCAGCAACTAGTGCAAAACCAGCCTTTGCGATCACCGCCGAACGCTAATCCAAATGTGAATCAACCAGGGAATCTGTAGCAGGATCAGCCACAAGGTGCCAATATTGCGACTATTTCGGCAGAACCGCAACCCCAAGATGCATCGGTGGATGTTGTCACTCGTGGAGGTAAAACGACTAGGGAAGATGGTTCGCAACCGATCATTCACTTGGTTGGTCCAAAGACGGTAAATTTTGACATTAATGCGGAGCGGGAGACGTTCATGGAGGCACGTCGCACTCTGGAGAAAGATCGCGGTAAGGCTATTGTTTGTGATATGCCGCCTATCTTTGATGCTACGTCAGATGTCGATCGACCACCACCAGGAATATTGCAGAAGTTCCTTGAAAGCTGTCTATCATTGGCACAAGACCCAGTTTCCTTGGTTGAGATTGAGGGATGGTTGCAGCGACTTCTGAAAGGACGGCAGGAGTCAGCAGTAAACTCCTTACAGTGAAGGAAGAATGGCAAGGAAATGCAAATGAATATTCAGATTGGAGATTATGATGTTGATTCTGTAATTCTTGATCTTTGTTCGGATGTTAACATCTTAACCAAGTAGGCGTGGCAGAAAATGGGGAATCCCCCATTGAGTTGGTCTCCTGTGCAGCTCCGGTTGGCTAACCATGAGAAGGTTACACCTATTGGGCGAGTTTCGTGGCTCACAATTGATATTGAGGGAATGAAGACTTATGCCGACTTTGATGTCATTGAGGTAGTTGATGGAGGAAGCTCCTATCCTGTGCTATTGGGGATAGGATGGGCTAATGATAGTGGAGCTGTAATCAACTTCAAGAAGTGCATGATGACTTTTGAGAACCATGATTTTCGAGTTATCACTCCGCTGGATCCAGCTGAAGGAAACCGATATGTTGAGCCTATCAAAGATGACGATCATACTGGTTGGGACCATGCATTCAATATTTTTGAGGATTACATTCATCCCACTATCCACAGTGAGCTGGAGTGGCGCAGCGAGAGTTCTGCGTCTTCCAATTCTAATGATGCACTGGAACATTGGAAGAATCGCATGCATGAAATATCAGTCCAAAAGTGTGGCTTAGTTACGCAATCTTTATGTCGTGTTGCGATAGAAACGATCACATTGCCTATCTATGAGGGGTTTATTGGCTTAGATACCTTTGTAGCAGAATTTGAAGACTGCGTTCCAGAACCACAGCGATTGCTGGCCTTGGAGGAAGCACTGAAGGCTGCTCCAGCACACTGGTGGGCGACACATAAGAAATTTATCTAAGATTGGTCACAGTGTTGTAGGTTGATGATGGTTCGATTTGGCACTACCGAGGTGTATCACACTGGCAAGTATGATGGCCAAACTGATCCCGGTGATCATGTGATGGAATGCCAACGATTGTGGGTAACGTGACCCAGAGATGAGTGGGTTCATGCTTTTGTCCATACTTTGGAGGAGATATCGCGCTCGTGGTATACTGCAGTTGAATTGCGCCGTGACATTACAACATGGGGGAAGTTAACAATCTTTTTCACTCATACCTTCACATTTGCGGATGCCAACCTTGATGTCCATAACGCGTTATAGCTCATCCGCGATGTGATATTTCAGGTTGTTCTGGTGAAATGCCCTGTTTATCCGCACACCCACAGTCAGATGCAGTCTCTCATGGAGTGATTCAATGTCAGTGGAGGGCCAGAGGATGATGATGATCCCCGAAATATTAACATTTTAGAATCCGAAGGAAGTCGCGATGTGATACCATCTGTTGCGCCAAGTAACCCATTCAATCAACCATTGCAGCTTCGCAAAACGAATATCGGCACTGAAGTTACTCCCAAGTTTGCTAATGTAGGGGATTATTGGAATGATGAGATGATGAGTAAGGTCACCGAGTTACTGCATGAATTTCAAGACATGTTTCCCACAAAGTTTTCTAAAATGAAAGGAATCCTGGGTGATTTAGGAGAGATGAGGATTCCATTGAAACTTGACGCTAAGCCAGTCCGACAGCAACCATATCGATTAAACCCGCGACATAAAGAAAAAGTCAAGGTAGAAATTGATTGGATGATGGATGCTGGTATTATTGAACCTGTGGAAGATTCAGAATGGATCAGTCCTATGGTGGTGTAGGACAAGAAAACAGGCGAAGTGTGCATTTGTGTCGACTTGCGGAAGTTGAACGATGCTTACTTGCATGATCCCTTCCCGACCCCATTTATTGATGAAGTACTTGAAGGAGTGGGTGGCCAGGAGATGTACTCTTTCACCGATGGATTCTCTGGCTATCATCATATTTGTATTGCCAAGGAGGATTGCCATAAGAAAATGTTTGTTATTGAATGGGGTTGTTTTTAGTACACGGTTATGCCGTTTGGTTTGAAGAATGCACCTACGATATTCTCCCGGGTTGTTTCCGCGTTCAAAGATTTTATTCAAAAGTTTCTGCAGGTCTATATGGATGATTGGACTGTTTACAGGTTGATTCGCAATCATTTGGCCAATCTGCGGTTGATGCTTGAGCGATGCCGACGGCACCAGATATCGCTGAACTTGAAGAAATGTATTTTTTGTGCTCCGTTTGGGATATTACTGGGTCATATTGTGTGTAAACAGGGATTGTTGGTCGATCCAGCTAAGATTGCGCTTATTTTGGGGTTGCAACCGCCGACCACTGTTAAGTAGTTGCACGCGACTTTGGGTCACACAGGATATTATTGCAAGTTCATTAGGGGATATGCTGCGATTACTGCCCCTATGGAGAAGTTGTTGAAAAAGGATGCGGCATTTCAGTGGAATCCAGAATGTCAAGAAAGTTTTGAAACACTCAAAGCGAAGATGGCATCGGCACCAATTTTGGTTTTTCCGGACTGGAGCAAGGAATTCCATGTCCACGTTGATGCTTCATCAGTTACATTATGGGTTGTATTGGCTCAACCAGGTGAAGGCGACATTGATCATCCCATTGCTTTTGACAGTCAGAAGCTGTCGTCTACAGAACGCAACTACACTACCACAGAATGCGAAGGTCTAACCATGGTTTATGCCAGAAATTCAGGCATTATTTGTTGGGTGGCCACTTTCAAATGTTTACTGATCATTCTGCATTGAAATACTTGGTTAATAAGCCTGTGTTGGGGGGGAAGATCTGCCGATGGCTACTTTTGTTTCAGGAGTTTGATTTCGAATTCATTGTGAAATCGAGACGGTTGAATGCTGACCAGATCATTTGTCATGGATTGACACAGGGGAGGAACCAACTAATATCGAAGACGGATTTCCAGATGCCCATCTGTTTCATGTTGCCACTGCTGATCACTATTTTGATGACATCCTTCGGTTCTTGGTGATCGGCACAGTGCCCGATGACTTTACCACTGCTCAGAAGAAGCAATTGGTTGTCAAAGCTGCTGACTTTCAATTGATCGCGGGAGAGTTGTATAAATTGGGTGCCGATGAGATTTTGTGTAGATGTGTCTTGTCGCATGAGTAGGCGTAGATATTTGCTGAGGCACATGGTGGAGTCGCAGGAGGACATTATGGCGATCGAGCAACTGCCCGGAAGGTGTTGCGTGCAGGGATTTGGTGGCCCACATTACATAATGATGCGACAGACTACGCCCGATCTTGTGATGTTTGTCAACGAACTGGCAAACCATCCAGACGCGATGAGATGCCGCTATTACCCCAGTTAACACTACAACCATTTGAGAAATGGGCTGTGGATTTTGTAGGGCCGATCAATCCACCAGGGAAACGAACAGGTGCACGGTATATAATCACAGTGACTGAGTATTTGACCTGATGGGCAGAAGCGGCACCTGTAGTTGATTGTTCCGCAGCAACGGCTGCTCGGTTCTTGTTTGACCACATTAGCACTCGATTCGGCTACCCCAAGATTTTACTGAGTGATCAAGGCATCCACTTTCTCAATTGCACTATCAGCTCATTGATGGAGGAATTGCAGATTCAGCACAAGAAGAGTACACCCAATCACCCATAGGTGAATGGGATGGTAGAGGCGTTTAATAAGGTATTAGAGCATGCGTTGACAAAAGTGTGCAATGAAAACTGCGACGACTAGGATTTGAAAGTTCCAGCGGTGTTGTGGGCTTATCGCACCACATGTAAAAGGTTGACCAGTCAGACACCTTTCAAGCTGGTATATGAGAGTGAAGCAATTATGCCTATGGAGTACATTGTTTCGAGCTTACGAATTGCAGTTGTTACCAGCATGGATGATGTTGCAGCATTAGATGAGCATCTAGCACAGTTGGTGGAACTCGAAGAAGATCGATTTATCGCTGGCTTTCATCAAGGCATAGAGAAGGATCGCCAGAAGGCATGGCATGATCGCCACATAAAAAACAAGCAGTTTCAGCAAGGTGACTTGGTGCTATTGTATGACATCAAGTTTATGAAACATCTAGGCAAGTTGCAGATGCATTGGCTAGGTCCCTACCTCATCAATGATATTACTACAGGAGGAGTGGTTCAGTTGCAGCGACTGGATGGGGGGATGCTCCCCAAGCTGGTAAATGGTCACATATTGAAGCCCTATCACACGAGCTTAGAGCAATGTGATGTCTGAGTCGCATATTAACAAAACAAAAAAAAAATGAATGAGTGATGATGCTTGTTGCAGGTTGCTTGGTGGCAGATGGCACACCAACAGAAGAGGGTATGCGCAAGCGGGAGAGGCTTGTAACCGCCGTCAGAGACTCATGATGATGCTATGAATATTAAATATTGTATTAAATTAATCAGTAAATTATTAATTAGTTTACCTGAAGGTACGTAACCCTTCTTAAGAAATTCTGAAACCTTATAAAAGGCGAGCTCTTGTAAAGCGTTAAGCATCTTATCAATTCAATAATATATATCTTATTCAATATGGATCTCGCATCCTAGTTTTTCTGCCGCATTTGGTATCAGAGCTGCGTTCGGCATCAGCTTCTGCACTCCAGGCTCCAGCTCCGATCCTTGTCAACCACGTCCTTCTTCTCCACCACACCTCTACGCTCCATCCATCTCCGAATCGCAACCTCTACGCCTCGACTTCACGCGCTCACCCCTCCACCTCAGCTCCCTCTTCTTTTCACTCCACGCCCCATCCACCCCGCGTTGCTCCACCCACACGCTTGCATCCTCCCACCGCCTGCATGCCCACTCTCCTCGCCCATCCTTCTCTCCACGCGGCCTCCCCGCTGCACATCCCCCACGCCTTCACGCCATTTCTCACAGTGTCCGTCACACCATGTTTCTCTCCCATCTCCACGCCACGTCCAGCGCCGTCAACTCCCTGCGCCTCCCTTTTTTCTGCTCTCCCTTCCTACGACCAACGCTCCCATCCGCTTGGGCTCCCCCGTCCACCTCTCGTCCATCCCCCGCTCGGCCTCCATGTAAACTCCCTCAAACCCTAACTTCAAAAAAAATTAATATTATATAATTAATATTGATTTTTATTAAAAAAATCCTTAAATAAAAAAAAATATATATTAATATAATATTTATTATATATATATATTTTTGAACCATACAAAAAATTATAGTAATTCCACTTTTTCCAAGTCATTTTCATTTTCCACCCCTCCTAAGCCAAAATTGCGTCCAATTATTCACCACCACACCTAAGAAGCATGACGACAGTGTTAAAAGCCCAAATGGAGAAAATAGAGAAGGATTTCCAAACCTTCAAGGAAATGATCACCAAGAGCCAGGAAGCACTTAAGAAAGAAATTAAGGATGAAGTCATTCAGGTAATGGAGCAGAAAATAGATGACAAGTTCGACATTATGAGCAAGGAACAAAAAATATTAGATCAAAAAGTGACTGAGAGCCAGAAAGGTATCGAGGCGATATTGCAAAAAATGAATGATGAGGAAAAAAATCATAAACAACATGGCTCGGATATGTCGGTTACCCCATCTTCCAATTCTGAGTCACCAGAACGCAACAGGATGAAAGGTACTCAATACCAACCATTCATAATGTACCCGCCGAGAGCAAAAATAGAAATGACGAAATATAATGGAGGAGAAGAGCAATGCGTCGCTTGGTTGATTAAAGCAGAAGAGTATTTCGACATATATAACATTACAATGGATGAAGAAAAGGTCAAGTATGCTTCAATGCACCTTGAAGGATATGCCTACAACTGGTATATGTGGTGGAAGGGAGACAACTTCGCATACACTTGGAACTTATTCAAGAATGATTTCTTAAAAAGGTTTCAAGGAATCACAGAAGATGAATTCTTCTCAAAACTTACCAGATTACAAGAAAGGGGAAGCGTCGAAGAATTCACGCATCAATGGGAATCCCTCGCTACCAGAGTATTTGGGCTATCCGACAAACAACTGTTGGAAACCTACTTGGGAGGACTAAAACCATACATACAAAAAGAGTTAAAAATGCATGACATAACGAATGTTGAGGCAGCAAGACGAAAAGCAAAAGCGGCCGAGGCCAAATTTGATAGTTTTCAATCAAATAAAGGGAAGTCATACTCACAAAGAAACATCCAGTCGACTCCAGAGGATGATACAAACAAATACATCGCTCCGCCTAGAAGGGACGATAGGAAGAGCCTCGAGAATCAACGTATGAGGGAAGGAAAATGTCGACGATGTGGAGACAAATGGAATACTAAACATAGTTGTCGCCCCGAGGACAACTCAAAGAAATTATATACTTGTGAAGCAGAGGAAAATAGTGAATAAGAAGAAGAAGAGCCAGAAGATGAAGAGGAGGAAACCGCAAATATGGCAGCCGGGAATGACAAGACCCCCAAAATCTCCCTAGCAGCCATGACAGGCATTAGTCAACCACAGACTCTCAAGTTAAAAGGGCATATAAAAATGAGAATGTTACAGTGCTAGTAGACACTGGAAGCACTCACAACTTTCTTGATATAAGAGTGGCATGAAAACTCAAGTTGTTCGTACATCCAGTTCCAGACATGAAGGTGATGGTTGCAGATGGCAAGAAGATCGAAAAAGTTGGAAAGTGTCACAAGGTGAGACTTCAAATACAAGACTTCGAACTGGAATCAGAACTCTACACCTTACCGCTGGGAGGAGTAGACATCGTTTTGGGAGTCCAATGGTTAAAAACATTGGGAACATATTCTGCCAATCATCAAAAACATTTCATCAAGTTTAAGTGGCAAGGGGAAAATTTTAAGCTATATGGTTTTCATCCACCAAACACATAGGTAGTTTCATCTCAGCATATGGAAAAACTCATTCGAAAAGGGGCATCAGCATACGTAATACAATGTCATCAACTGGAAGGAAAGGAGGAGGAACCAAATGAGTTCAAGAAGGAAATCCAAAAATTACTCCAGAAACATGAACACATATTTCAAGACTTACCCATGCAGCTACCACCAGAAAGGAGTATAGAACACATAATCGAGATTAAACCGGGGTCAAATCCTGTCAAGGTTAAACCATATAGGTATCCCCACCACCACAAAACAGAAATAGAAAGGTTGGTTCAAGATTTGTTGAATTGTGGTGTCATCACCAAGAGTAGAAGCCCTTATGCAGAGCCAGTCGTACTAGTACGAAAGAAGGATGGATCGTTTAGATTATGTATAGATTATAGAGGATTAAACAAAATAACAATTAAGAACAAGTTTACAATTCCCTTCATCGATGACATGTTGGATGAACTTCATGATGCAAAATATTTTTCGAAACTCGATTTAAGGTTAGGGTACTATCAAATCAGGGTCAGATTAGAGGATATCGCAAAGACTGCTTTCCAAACTCATGAAGGACATTATGAATTCAAAGTAATGCCTTTTGGGTTAACTAATGCCCCTGCCACATTCCAAGCAACTATGAATGAACTATTTCAGCCATACCTAAGGAAATTTGTGTTAGTATTCTTCGATGACATCCTTATATATAGCAAGACATGGAAAGAACATTTGACGCATCTAGAAGAGGTTCTATCTCTTCTGAAGGAAAACCAGTTCTATGCAAGAAAATAAAAATGCACATTTGGGAAGCAAGAAGTGGAGTATCTCGGTCATATAATCTCAAAGGAAGGAGTTAAGGTGGACCCAAAGAAGATCCAGGCGATGAAGGAGTGGCCCGAACCAAAGAATGTTTCAAAATTGCGAGGATTTTTGGGATTAATAGGTTACTATCGAAGGTTCATCAGGAACTATGCACATGTCACTGCCCCGCTAACAAATCTCCTACAAAGAAATTCTTTTCAATGGGAAGATGAAGCAAGAAGATGTTTTGAAACGTTGAAACAAATTATGTCTTCAACTCCCGTTTTGGCAACACCTGATTTTGCAAAACCATTCGTAATCGAATGTGATGCTTCAGGGTTTGGGATAGGAGCTGTGCTAATGCAAGAAGGTCATCCAATCGCTTTTGAAAGCAGGAAGTTGAACAAAAGAGAATAACTACAGTCTACATACAACAAGGAAATGCTTGCCATCATGCATGCATTAACTAAATGGCGACAATACCTTTTGGGAAGTAAATTCCTAATCCGAACAGATCATAATAGTCTACAACATTTGTTACAGCAGAAGACATTAACAACCAAACAACAAAAGTGGATAGAGAAAATCTCTACCTTTGATATGGAGATCCTACATAAAAAGGGGAAGGACAATGTAGTAGCTGATCCTTTATCAAGGAAAGATGAAGAGATACAAGTCTATGCCATATCCATGGTGATTCCAGAATTTTTGGACGAAATTTGTAAGGAATATGCCAAGAATTCAGAGGTTTGCTCCATAATTAACAACATAAATCAGTATCCGAAGTTTGAATGGAAGAATGATCTCTTATGGTACAAAGGATGTATTTACTTAAGTTCCAATTCCAGTCTTAAGACCAAGGCGCTTAAAGAGTCACATGACTGCCCAGCCGCTGGTCATGTAGGAATTTTTAAAACCTACGATAATGCAAGGCAATCATTCTTTTGGAAGGGTATGTATGCCGACATTCACAAGTATGTTGCATATTGTGACATTTGTCAGCGGAATAAAACTGAGAATATCTCAAGTACGGGATTACTCCATCCGTTACATATTCCAAATAAAAAATGGGAGGAAATTTCAATGGATTTCATTGAAGGTCTACCCATATTAGATGGAAAAGACAAAATACTAGTTGTGGTAGACAGGCTAACCAAATATGCACATTTTGTTGGAGTGAAGAAAACTGATTCAGCAAAAGAAACAGCCGAAGCTTTTTGTAAAAATGTCTACAAATTACATGGTTTTCCGAAGATTATAGTAAGTGATAGGGATGCCAAGTTTAAAGGGAACTTTTGGAGAGAGTTTTGCAAGCAAATTGGAACATCTCTTAACATGAGCTCAGCTTATCATCCCCAAACAGATGGACAGACAGAAGTTGTCAATAAATGCTTAGAAACCTACCTCCGTTGTTTTGTAACTGATAAGCAAAATAAATGGTTCCAATGGCTACATCTTGCGGAATGGTGGTATAATTCTACTTATCATACATCTGCAAGAATGACACCATTTCAAGCCCTATATGGATATGAACCCCCAAAATGGAAGGATTTCATTACCAACCAAGCAAGGGTTGCATCAGTAAATGACCATTTAGAAGAAAACCAAAAGGTTTTCCAAGTACTTAAAGAGAATTTGAATACTGCCAGGAATAGAATGAGACAACAAGAAGATCGACACCGAACAGAACGAGAATTTGAAGTTGGAGATTGGGTATATGTAAGACTACAACCCTATAAACAATTATCACTTAAACAAGGTGGAAAAAATAAATTGGCTCCACGTTTTTATGTCCCATATCAAATCAATAAGAAGATTAGTCAGGTGGCATATGCGTTGGAATTGCCAACTACAAGTCGCATCCACAATGTCTTTCATGTTTCATGTTTGAAAAAGATGATAGGTCAACACCATAAGGCACAAACAATACTTCCCTTGTTAGATGAAGAAGGAAGAATCATATTCGAGCCAGAATCTATCATTGCTACTAGAGAGAAGAGATTAAGAACACGAGTCATTAAAGAATACCTCATAAAATGGAAAAATCTTCCCGAAGAAGATGCAACATGGGAATCAGAACAATTTCGACAATTACATTCCTCATTACCATTGCTTTGAGGACAAAGCTCTTTAAAAGGGAGTGGCAATGCTATGAATATTAAATATTGTATTAAATTAGGCAGTAAATTATTAATTAGTTTACCTGAAGGGACGCAACCCTTCTTAAGAAATGCTCAAACCTGATAAAAGGCGAGCTCTTGTAAAGCGTTAAGCATCTTATCAATTCAATAATATATATCTTATTCAATATGGATCTCGCATCCTAGTTTTTTTTCCGCAGATGATGTTACACTCAGGATTGCTGACAAATTTTGTACAACGAATTTGGGAGGGTACGGTGAAGTGGTGTGATTACTGGCCGCCCTCTCCACACATGATTTCCCTGATTCATTTCACTAAGTTCACACATGACGACGGTATGATCAGCAGGGTTGTTCACGTGGTGGCACGTGGGAGCTGTGTTGGCAGCATGGCCACCCCCTCCACTATGGTAGTTGGCCGGCTCACACACACAGGTGGGAGGTACCGGGGCATCATTCCCCCCATCATCACAGAGGAGGGTCCGGCTATAAGAACCCAAGGAAGTTGGTAGTTCACCATCCAAAAGTTGTTCCGACCACGAGTGGTTATGTTGGTTGATCCTTGTGTGAGTTGAATTGTGAGGAATTCCAAGGAGGCTGTGGAAATGCTTCACTTCGTTTCCCATGGTAGCACCCTAGGGGAACTGCGAGCCCGAACGACGAGTGTCCCTGAGCATCTTGATCCAGCGGGTGCACTTACGCTATCTATGCCCGGGTCGGTGCCAGGGTGACTGTGGTATGTGTTAACAGTGAAATGGACCCCTAGCCGATCCCGCATGCTTCCGTATGCAGTAGTTGTTTGAAGAGTTGTACCAGTTTTGATCAGACCGCTGGTTGGGGCAGTAGCTCCTTGACTTCAGTCGATGACGGGTGCTGGCACGAAACATATGTGCCAGAGTCGTTCGCTTTTCTCAACCCTTGGTACTGTTCGCCCTCTTTTCTCTTCAGTCTACACTATTCCACGCGACTGGAGGGTGAGTACGTGGTATACCTGACAGCGAGTTAGGGATTTCCTACTCTCGTGGAGGGCTTACAGAATTGGTAGCCGAGGATCTATACAGCAGAATGAAGGGGACAACAATTCGTGATCCAGACAGCAAGAACAGATGCAGCTAACGTGGCTCGAGGGCGAGCCACAAGATTATGTTGGGGGCCTGTTGGCAGGCGGTTTGATGAGGAAAGATCGCGGTACTACTGACGCCGCGACACGTTGGAGGAAGGTGCGAAAGGAGTATCTTGGGCCAAAGGATACCGCACTTGGCGGGTTTTGGGTCACTTGGACCATGTATTTTGTAGTATTGATTCAAGTACACCGCAGTTGGTGGGTTTTTGGTCATATATTTTGTAATATCGAGTCATTGTACTGCGGTATGCGGGTTTTTGGGTCATTAGACCAAGTCAGTTAGTCGATTGTCCATAGTGTCGGTTAGGAAAGTGGACAAGTATTGTAATCGGTGGAAGCTTATAAATAGAGGAGAATTGTAAGTGTTAGAGGAGTCGATAGTCATGGATCGGGATAAGTGCTATATGCGGGGATAATACAGATGTTGCATGGAGATTTATGTACTGTTTTGCCACAGTAATATAAGGATGATGATTTGGTGCGATCCATGTATAATGTTGCTCGATGCTTATGTTATTGCCTATTCTTAATGTAGTTATTTGTTTTTTGTTGCTATAATGTGAATGCTACAATAATGTGTTATCGATCTATGTGAAAATGCTGCAATTAGAGTAATGTGCAATCTCTATTTATGATAATGTTAAATGCTACGATTAAGGTGATTTGGTAGAACTCTATGATGAATATCTAGAATTGATGTTAGTATTATATTGCCACAACTTGCCTCCTCCCTCGCCGGAAACATGGTTCCATCTGCTCTTCCTGGATGCCTCGGGTGAGACCTCATCCACTCTGCGGGTGTTGCTGGGTGGGCTCAAACCTGCCCGGGCCAGTGCCCAGGGAGATTGTGGTATGGGTTGACAGTTGGTGGACCCTTATCGACTGTGAAGTCGCAATTCGGTCAACACCACATTCCTTGAGTTTCATGTGTGAATTTTGATCATCTTATGTCTCTTCTTCTCTACAATTCTTTGAGTGAAATTGTGAGGTTTGTTCAAGCTAAAGTGATCTCCACCTGTGGAATTTCACATGGTATCAGAGCTTGTTACAACTATTCGAATTGCAACAGTTGCAACAGTTTATTGAACAAATGTTTTTCAGTAGAGCACCAAAAGCCTCTGGATTTCCATATCAAATCCTAGTGCCATTGCATTGAATTCACTGGAGAAATCCAGTGGGGTCTATCCAGGTGTGAAGGATCTGGATAAAAGTGCTCACTATCCTAAATCAATGTTCATTAGATTCTGCAACAAACCTCTAGCCAAATTGCATTGTTTTTGCAGGTTATTCGAAGTTTATGCAGTTGCAACAATTTTCTGCAGTTGCAACACTTTTCTGCAGTAGCAGCAGTAGATTTAGAATTCTGCAACAACTTCCATGTATCTGGAAGGATTTCCTTCTCTGTCTCCATTCAACTATGATGAGTGGAAACCAAAGATGGTAACATATCTGCAGAGACATGGCCTTTTTGATATGTGTATTGGTGTTAAGAGAGATTTTGCTTCCTATGAAGAGGAATATGCTTGGCTGATGATTGTGACAGAGCCTCTGGAGCAATATGTATTACTTTGTATTCCAATATGCACTACCTAATTAATCTTGATGAACATCCAAGTGATCTATGGACCGGATTGGACAGATTATTTTGAGAGCAAAAGGAAGAGGATGATGCTAGCCATTTGGAGAACAAGCCCAGTGATATTTCCTCCAGTGTTCTCTCTAATTATGTTTTAGACTCAATCATCTCTCATGATGAAGTTGTTCAAGATGAAGAAGAAGCTGTAGATTCAACACAAAAAATTCATGTTGAAGACATTCCTTTCTCTGCTTCTCTAGAAGTTGAAGATAGTTTGGAATTGTCCCCTTCCCATGTAGTTGATGCAGATGAAAGTAACACAACTAATGAAGCTGATCCATCTTCTATTTTGAATTCTAAGAAAGATATGTCAGCTACTACTCTATAAGTTGAAGAGATCTTCGAAATCTCTACCCATGATCCTGCTGATGTGCAAGATAATGATCTACTAAATGTTTTGGAGGATAAATCAGATTTTGGAGGTGATGCATTCACCCTCCTTGATAAAATGATTCCCATGAACTCCTATTTGATCATTGGCACATATTCTCAAAGTTTCACTGAAGACGGAGGACACTACCATTCACTTGGGTTCAAGTCTCATGCACTTTTTTGTGATTTTGGTTTTGATATCACCCCTGCTAGTTCAAAGGAGATCATAAGAAACCATCTCTCAATTCTTGGAGCTGATTATGATCTCACCTATGTTGGATCAAAGGAGGTTTCAAAGAACTATATACACATTCATGAAGCTGATCCTATCTCAGTTGGTTCGAATCAAAAGTTCTAGAATGATCTTCATATTTTTGGATTTGTTCTCACCATGTTTGGTATGAAGAGCAAGTTCAGGAAGCCTCCATATTCACTTGCATCCAATGAAGGATAACTCAAGCACATGTTTTTGGAGCATGATCGACTTCTTCCTAAGAGGAAGATACCTCCAGAAATTGCATCAAGCACCACATCTACTTGAGTCTTGAGCAACAATTTTTGGTGTGTTTTTTATAGTCTATCTTGAGGGGGGGCTTTCTTCCCACTGGGTTCTCCCTCTTTCCTCACTTTTATTTATATTTTTGTACAGGGTGACCTTTGGTCTCAGTCACCAGGGCCCTATTTTTCAGTTATATTTCATCATAGTACGGCTTGCAGGGGTGTTGGAATATTCTCACCATCATCATTTGTATTTGCATGCATGCATCCAGTCATCAGTATGGTAACCTCCCAGCACCTAATCCTTAGTTCCCCCCCCCCTGGTTCCTGTTTTTGCTCAGTATCAGCCCTCCTAGCCACTGATGCTCCCTTGTTTCCATCACTGGAGTACAACTTCTCTCTCTTCCATTGATTTAGGATATCTATTAGTCAGTTCCATTATTTTGGGATCAATTCCTTTATTTGAGGACTAATTACTCAGTTAACTGACTGTAGCTATTAGATTGACTACTACAGAGACTAAAGTAGCTCTACTTGACCACTTAAAGCTATTCTGCGCCCTCCTTGGAGTCTCCTTCCCTATATTTTTTCTCACATGCATCGGTTAGACTCAGTTAGACTCACATTGACTGATATTTGACTATCGATGGCCACTACACCTGATTGGGAGATGGTTACAATGTAGTCAAAGCCATGCCTTGAGGAGAATTCGAATCACCTTGGATGATATTGAATTCATTCTATTGTACTCTCTTTTTTTTTCCAGCTTACAACGGATGAATGTAACAACAACAATTTACTACATTCCTTGAGTTTCATGTGTGAATTTTCATCGTCTTCTGTCTCTTTTTGTTTGCAATTCTTTGAGTGAAATTGTGAGGTTTGTTCAAGCTAAAGTGATCTCCACATGTGGAATTTCACACTAATATCCTAACAAGGATTTGTGTTATTAATAAAGTCAAAATGAATTACATTTATATTTTGAAGATTTGAAAAGTTTATAAGTGAAACTTTTTATATTAGGCGGGATAAAAGAGTTTCAAGTTTAAAATATTTTTTTTTAAGTCAAAGATTTTTTTTATTATTAAAAAGGTATTAAGACAAGTGAAGGGCATTCAAAGTTTTGAAAGGTAAAATATTATTAAGGGGTTATTCAAAGTTATTAAATCCTTAGTTCTAGGTACATAAAGGTCCTATGTACAAAAAGAACCACCTTTGGGTTATTACACCTTTTGTGTCCACCTAGTATCGAAAGAAAGAAGACAAAAGTCAAAGTCAAAGGAAGGATTACATAAGCAATTTGTAAGCACTTTGTTCGTGACTATTTATCTACGAAGAAGAAGTCGAAGACCATAGAAACGAGTTTGCAGTTACAAATAGAAAAAATAGAAGCTAAATCAAGGTGTTATCGAAGAGACAATAAGGAATTGAAAGACATGAATGAAAATTTGGAAATGATGATTAAACTACAAAAATCTCAAATAGAGTACAGAGAAGAGAAAATTTCTGACCAAAAAAATCATATATAAAAACTATCTACGCAAATTGACAAATTAAATGATGAAAAAGATTTCAATCAGAGATTAAAAAACCAAGAAATCAAGAATGAATTTGACGCTAATAAGGAAGAAATAATGCCCTTAAACAAAATCCTAAATGACAAGGATGAATAAATTGCGAAACTTTATGGGAAATTAGAATGCCAAGAATCAGAGATCTTCCGACATTAGTAACAAATAAAAAAACTCCAACAGATAAATGACGACATTAAAAAGGAGCACAAGTTAGAGATCACAAAGGTCAATAAAATGCTATCAAGCAATACTTAAGAGATATTTTGGCTAAGAAACCATAATAAGATATTAGTTACAAAAATCAACAAATTGAAAAATAGTCGGAAGACAGAGCACTTTAATGAAGACATCGAAGGAAAAATTATAGAGAAGCAAGAAGAAAATCGCCACCTTCAAAATCATAATGAAGATCTTAAGAAACAACTTAAGAAGTCCAAAGATGAAGAAAAGTCGCAAGAAGAAATGATTAAGAAGATTCATAGTGATAACAAGATGTTAGAAAACAAATTAGAAGGAATACAGAGCGAGACATTAAAATATTCAAAAATACAATTTGTAGAAAAAACTCAATTACAGATCCAGTTCAGATCACTACTCAAGATGTCAAACCAGTTGAGAAAAAACATATGTGGAAGTTAAAACAAGAAGACACTACAAACATGATCAAGGGAAATAATGTTATAAGAATTCCCTATCGACATCCAAATCGTAAGAGTAGATATCCTAAAAATCGTGAAAAACTAATTAAAGATATTGATACCACTGCACTCAAATCCCATGGCGATAGTTCACTGTGGAAGCACAATGTTCAACAACGAATCGATTTAGGATGTATCGTTCCTTCTACATTTCAAAAGTTATGTTCAGTACTCAGCAAGTCATTTCAACACGTTTCATCAACTACGACACCACAAAGAACAATGCAACAACATTATAAGTATATGGCGTAACTCTTCTTCATATGATTTGAAGACAAAGAATTTATGAGGAGGAAGGAAATGTTACATAGATAAATGCATAATGATAATACTAATAATAATTAATAAATAATAATAAATAAAATGCAATTATTAATTAATAGTCAACAATCCTATATTTATAATTGAAAGGGCATGATGGGCTATATAAAAGCCAACATATTGTAAATGTAAAATCATCAATTCATATTCAATAAATATTATCGTTTCTGATATGGAATTATTTTCTATTGTCTTGTTCTTTTGGACATTTTTCTAGTGTAACCGGATACAGACATTACAATAATTTTCCCCTTTGAGAGCATAACTATGACTAGGTAACTAATGTATAAGAAAAAAATAAATAACTTGGGAGAACATAGAGTTTTGAAAATTTATTTAAAGTCCAGTCAAAAAATCTTAAGGCTCAAGCAGGGTTGGCATAAATATGATATGTCTTGGTTAAATATGTGAGGGGTTGATTTGAAAATGTCATTTTTCAAAATATAGAAGATATTATAAATATTATTATTTCGAAATTCAAAGAGAAGCTGTGGTGTGATGAAAATTTAGAGGATAAAAGAAAATTAAGATATTACAATAAGGTTATTAACCTTAATCTTGAAAATCAAAATTATCCCTTTGTTTTAACTATCATAAAGAAGAAAATCCACATAGCTAAAATAAGAATGAACTCTCATGAGTTGCATAGAGAAACATGGTATTAGACCTTTTCTAAAACTTCCTGGATTGAAATGATCTGTCATCTTTGTGAGACTTTGAGTGTTGAAGATGGAAAACACTTCCTCTTAGATTGCTCTACGTACACCCACATAAGATACCAGTTTCAATATTTTTGTCACAATACGAACATGCTTAACCTTATATCTCATCAAAATTATATTAATTTAGGATCACTCCTCTCTAAGATTTTTAGGCACAAAAAATAAAACTCTAAAGAAAACTAAGTAGTTCCTTACTTTTCTTACTTAAGGTCCTATAGACCAAAAGTGGTCTTAGTGGACGTTAACTATCATAATCATAATCATCATTGGGTTGAGAATATGATTTCTAGTTGCAAAATGGAGAGTTATAATTTTAAAGACATATGGATGAATTTGTGGATGAATAAAGTGTTTTTTTTTTCAAGTAGTGCATGGTCCATTTTGTAATAGTAATAGGTGATTTTTGTTAGGATATTTAGACACTTAGGAGTTAGTTAAGATCAACTTGTGTAAAATATCCGTTAGGAAAAGTGTGTTTCTTTAGTATGCATTAGTATGCATTTGTAAATATTTAATCCGACGGTCACGATATGTTGTGATCCGACGACTCAACTTCTCTTGGATCATACCTAACCTTGATCCATGGCTTAACACCCGATTGGTCCATGATCTCTATTTAAAGAGCATGGAGGGTCATTGTTTAGTTGATCGATTATGAGAAGCTCATTTGTAATTTTCTTTCTTTGCATAATAAATTGGTCCGTAGAAGCTATTTGGCTGGGGCCGTGGAGTGTTTCCCTCTCGAGGGTTTAAATCACGTCAAAACATCGGTGTATCAATCTGTGATCTGTTTGTGTGAAGTGGTTTCTCTAGGTGTTTGGTTTTTTGGGAGTACCCTGTGTACCCGAATATGGTATCAGAGATTTTATGAAGAGCCGCTTCCGATTATGATCTAGATCTTGAATTGTTGTTGCCGAAACTTGAAAGGGTTTCTGGTTTTGGTATTTCTGTGCATTTCTGGGATATGGGAGGTGTTCCCTTGCGTCCGGAGCACCATTTCCATTGGGAAATGGTTTTCGTTTGATCGAAAACGGTTCCCGGTTGCTTGAGAAATGCGTATTTCATCAGATCTGAAGGTATAATGTTACAGTGACGTTTTTTTATTTCGGTTTTAAAAGAAAAAAAATTTGATATTTTATCACTTTTTATTATTAGACTTTTTTAGTTTTGGATTGTTGCTTTCCCTATCTGCACATGCTCTTTGCCATGTACCTTGCGCGATCTCGACGAAAAAACATAGACTTTCCGGGCAAGCTAATGAGATCTAACCCCACAAGTGTGGGAAAGTTTTTTTTGTTTTGGTTTATGGTGTGATTTGCAAAAAAAAAGACAAGCACGTAAATCGAGCAAGAAGAGTAAACAAAAAAAAAATCCCCCTTCCTCTTTCCCATATTTTACATACCTTTTAATCTAGCTCAATTGGTTCAAAGTTGCTTGATTCCTTAATAGGTCTTGAGTTCAAGTCTTAGGAAGTTACTTTAAAAAAAAAAGTGCATGCAATTTCTATTTTCAAGTTATTTTATTGTAAAAGTGCATCTCAATTAAATAATAAAAAATAAAAAGTGAATCACTTAAGTTCCTTTTTATTGCTGCACTATTTATTTTACAAAAATGATTCACTTAAAGCAACTTTCTTGTAAAGTGATTGTTAAAGGTTCATCTTGGGAAGAGAGGGGTTCTTTTTTTTTAACTGGACATTCTCTATCTGCCACGTCACTATTGGGGACATCTTCAACAGTTTCTTTGTTCAAGCATAACTTCATTATAAAGAGTCAGTTTTCAGTGCCGTTTTGTTTGAAACCGCCTATTTTTTCGAGCTCTTCGCATCCAGACTATTGGATTCTATTTTTACAGTCACCAATTTACAAATATGGCCGCCCCTTGTGATATTCTACTTATCAGTTCCAACTATTTCTCATGGAAATCTCGTATGGAGGATGTTCTACTAAGTAGAGGAATTTTCAGAATTACCTCAGGGAAAGAAACAGAATCCACTGATGATGATAAGAAAATCAAAGGGGAAAATAGATGTGACGAAGCTCGTGGATTGATTGAGATGTCAATCTCTACTGATTTGCGATTCCACATATCTGGAATTGATGAACCTGATGCTGCTTGGGACAAGTTGGAATCTGTGTTTGGTAAACACAATGAAATTGGAGGTAACCAACTCGAAAATGAATTGATTTCTTTAAATCCAAGTGATTTTTCATGCATACAAGATTATTTATCTAAGTACAAAACTCTTAAACTCTTATGTGAAGAATGCAAGATTAAGAGGGAAGACAAACAATGCATTTATCATATTTTTTCCAAACTTGGACCTGCATATTTTGTTTTTGTATGTACATTTTACTCCATGAAAGAATCCTTGAATGCAGCTAGCTATCAAGAGCCTAGTATTGAATCCTTTTGTGATTCCCTGATTAGAGAGCAAGATAAGCTCATCCATCTTGGAATAATTAACAATGCAGATACATCTGGGAAACCCTTATTGTCACAACAGAAAGAAAAGTACAAGCCTCCCAAGAAACAAAATTTTTGCAATAATAAGTCAAACAAGGGTCCTAGACCCTCTCAGTCAGCTCCTTCTTTAAAAAATGACAAAGGATCCAAGCCAAAAGGAAAGAAGACTAAGCGTCATTGCAACTATTGCGGGAAAGATAATCATGATGAATCTAAGTGTTTCAAGAAGATGGCAACCTTGGAAGCAGGAATGAAGAAACACCACATCAGCCTAGATTCGCCTTCAGAATCTACCTCTCATGGACATGCACTTTGTGCTTCTGGTTATTTTTATAATGCATCTTCTTCTTCTACTTCAAATGAATGGCTCATTGATTCTGGAGCATATTATAATATGGCTAATGATCAAGCGATCTTTTCTACTATGCATGAATGTAACACCAAACAAATATTTGTTGGTGATGATAGATCTCTAAGTGTTGTAGGAGATGGAACAATTCCAGTAGATAATGGTCATTTCAGTGATGTACTATGTGTTCTAAGATATTCCTGCATTTTTTTATTAGTCTATCAAATCACTCATTCTGGTGAAGGTAAAATTGTGACGTTTACGCCTCACCAAGTTGTAATCAAGGATTTTAAAGATCCTCAACAGGTCCTAGCTACCGGAACTGTTGATGATATTACCAAGTTGTACAAATTTAACAATTTTGGGTCATCACCTTTTCCTTCAGTTTTTGTTGCTCATAGTGATAACTTGAGCAAACTTTGGCATGAGCGATTTGGTCACTTAAATTATCGCTCA
The DNA here is from genome assembly GCA_027924585.1 of Larix kaempferi. Lineage (NCBI taxonomy): Eukaryota > Viridiplantae > Streptophyta > Pinopsida > Pinales > Pinaceae > Larix > Larix kaempferi. The sequence continues at coordinate 12,474,904 of BSBM01000257.1, read as the reverse complement.
TTGCAACAACTATGTAAAGAAAATATGGTGACAGGTCTTCCGATGGTATCTTGCAGGGATGGTGTCTGTTCCAATTGTGTACTCGAAAAACATCATCGAGACAGTTTTGATAAATGTGCCTCTTGGCACGCCTGGTTCCCTTGGAGCTTGTGCACAGTGACTTGTGTGGTCCTCTTCCATCTGCTTCCTTTTCTAGCTTCAAATATTTATTAACTTTCATTGATAATTACACCAGACGCATTTGGGTTTATTTCCTAAAACTTAAGAGCGAAGTATTTAACATGTTCTTGGGATACAAGGCCCTTGTTGAAAAACAATATGGTCATCAAATTATTAAGTTAAGATCTGACAATGGAGGAGAATATGTTAACAAAAAGTTCACTACTTTCTGCACTGAACAAGGAATCCAACAACAACACACTATTCCATATACACCACAACAATATCGTGTAGTTGAATGGAATAACCGTACTTTAAAAGAAATGGATAATTGTATGATCCAATCTAAGGGACTAAGTCTTCAATTTTGGGCTGAAGCCATAAATTTTGCAAATTACATAGTTAATCGCACCCCCACTAAAGCTTTACAAAGTATCACACCGGAAGAAGCATGGAGTAAAATTAAACTAGATGTAAGTCACTTCTGTGTGTTTGGTAGTGAAGCATGGGCTCACATTCTGGATGAAAAACGGAAAGCATTGCAACCTAAAAGTGAAAAGTGCATATTTGTTGGATATTCTGAAGATGTAAAAGGTTATCGAATTCTTTAACCACATTCTCATGATGTAATAATTCAAGGAGATGTTAATTTTGATGAAAATCTCTTGGCCTGTGAGCCTAACTCGACGTTTGTGCCATCTTTGGCATGGGAGCCTGATTCAACGATTGTGCCTTCTTCTTCTTCCAACTTCCTTGACAGGTTTCCAACTACAGTTTCTGATGATGACAGTGAGGATGAAAATCCACCTCTGCCTGCTCATGTTCCTCCAGTTGCACCAACACAAGTGCTTCCTCAATGGGTCCGTTGCACCTATGAAGCAGCTGGTGATCTTGCCAGTGATCCTAGAGATCAATGTCAAACACGTTCTCAGTTTCAGCGAGCCTCTTCTCTTTTGGCTCAAGTTTCCAAGAATGATGATCTAGATACTTTTGCAGAAGCTTCAGGAAATCCAGATTGGGATGTAGCTATGGATGAAGAATATCGTTCCTTAATGGCGAACGATACTTGGGATCTTGTACCTCTTCCAAAAGGAAGAAAACTTTTTAGATATAAATGGGTCTACAGAACTAAGTATGCATCAGATGGAAGTATTGAAAGACTTAAGGCAAGGTTAGTTGCCAAAGGTTTTTCCCAAGTTGAAGGGATTAACTACAATGAAACCTTTGCTCCTGTCGCAAAAATGAATTCCATCTGCCTTGTTCTTTCCCTTGCAGCCTTACATAACTGGGAAGTCCATCAAATGGATGTCAAGTCTTCCTTCTTACATGGTGATTTACAGGAGTACATTTACATGGAACAACCTCCTAGATATATTCAAAATAACTCTAGCCTTGTCTACCGCCTTAAGAAATCCTTATATGGCCTTAAGCAAGCTCCTAGAGCTTGGTATGCCAAAATGGATAGATTTCTCCTTGACACTGGTTTTTCTAGATGCCATTCTGACACCAATTTCTATACCAAGAAAGTAGGAAACCATCTCATCATACTTGTTCTATATGTTGATGACCTTATTCTTACTAGTAGTGACCCTAAGCTTATAACCCATGTGAAATCCAGTCTTAAGCAAAATTTTGAAATGTCAGACTTAGGACATTTGCATTATTTTCTTGGTCTCCAAGTCCTGCAAACCAAAGAAGGAATCTTTCTTTTTCAGTCTAAGTATGCTTGTGACCTTCTTCGTCGCTTTCACATGGAAGATTGTACACCAGCCCCTTCTCCCTTCCAGTTTGGAGTCTTTTCTGCCACTTGTACTTCACCTCAAGTAGATGCAACCTTGTATCGTTAGCTTGTTGGTAGTCTCTTATACTTAACTCATTCCCGTCCCGACCTTTCCTTTGCCGTTGGTCGTGTTGCCCGTTATATGCAAACACCTCATGAAAGTCACTGGAAAGCAGCTAAAAGAATACTTCGATATATTCGAGGTACAATTTAGTTTGGGATTCATTACAGTACAGGGGGGAGACCTTTGTTGGTTTTTTTCACTGATTCAGATTGGTCTGACGATCTTGATGATCGAAAGTATACTGCAGGTTATGTTTTTAGTCTGGGATCTAGACCTGTCACTTGGGATTGTAAGAAACAACAAGCTCTTGCTCTTTCTTCAGCAGAGGCAGAATATCAAGCTACAGTTAATGCCAGTCAGGAAGCTTTATGGCTTTGACAGATCCTTTCAGAGTTTGGATTCGAGTAGCAGCATCCTACTCCACTTTGGTGCGACAATCAAAGTGCCATCAAGCTTGCAAAAGATCCAGTCCTACATCAACACAGCAAACACATTGAGCTACATATGCACTTCATCAGAAATATTGTTCATGATCGTGTTCTTGAAGTGCTCTTTTGTCCTATAGATGATCAAGTTGCAGACGTCTTCACCAAGTCTCTTACAGAAGTGAAGTTCTCTAAACTTCGATCTATGCTAGGAGTTCAGGAATTTGTCATTAAGGGGGGATAGGCTCTAATGCCTCATTCCTTCTCCTAATAGTGTCACTTTTGTAAATCCTTCAATCCTATCCCAAGTTATTCTTAAGGGGGTATGTTAGGATATTTAGACACTTAGGAGTTAGTTAAGATCAACTTTTGTAATATATTCATTACGAAAAGTGTGTTTCTTTAGTATGCATTAGTATGCATTTGTAAATATTTAATCCGATGGCTCAACTTCTCTTAGATCATACCTAACCTTGATCCGTGGCTTAACACCCGATTGGTCCATGATATCTATTTAAAGAGCATGGAGGGTCATTGTTTAGTTGATCAATTATGAGAAGCTCATTTGTAACTTTCTTGCTTGGCATAATAAATTGCTCCGTAGAAGCTATTTGGTCGGGGTCGTGGAGTGTTTCCCTCTCGAGGGTTTAAATCACGTCAAAACATCGGTGTATCGATCTGTGATCTGTTTGTGTGAAGTGGTTGCTCTAGGTGTTTGGTCTTTTGGGAGAACCCTATGTACCAGAACAATTTTCACAAAAACATAAAAATAGATATTTCTAAGGATTATAAATGTATTTATAATTATCGAGGCATTAACCCATTAAAATCAGAGTAAGATAAACTCTAGATGATTTTCACCCAAAATCCAACGCTTTTTCTGGACAAAATCTGGTTGAAATTGTTGAAATGACAGTTTTTTTTTGTTGGGATTGCATAATTGGGGTTCCCTAGGGGTAATCGAGGAAGATAAATCCATTTCTGCAATCAAAATTTCAATTTGAACAATCAAAATCACAATTCAAAAACAAATCACATCGCCGGACTCTGATGAAAAGCAACAAAAAGGTGAAAATTAATCGTCTAGAGTTTCATTACTCCATTAACATCTTGATATGTTACTATATGAAATATCATTTGAAGGATTTTCATAGATTAGTTCCCAACCCGAGAGGTACAAAAAGTATAGTAGAGTATCATATTTGAATTGAAGAAGGCTAATGCTAGACATTCTATGATTTTGACATTTTCTGATTTTCCATCATTGTAATCACACCATAAAATCTTTGTTGAAGTTGCACTTTTGGATTGTTGAAATAATTGTCTTTAATGCAAAAATGGATTCAACACCCTAGAATACCCTATTGCAATTGAGTGGAATGTTAGCAATTAATATTGGTAATTCTATCAATCCAAAATGATTCTTGCTCGATTGCATACAAAAATGTTGATTTTCCTTTCTATTATTTTGAACCATCAGAAAATGTCAAATTCATAGAACAATTAGACTACAACAAGATGAACCAACCTATGGGACAGAGGGGTGGCCTACCCTCCTTGATGTTCTATCAAAACCAATATGCCTTCTTATGATTCTACAATGTTTTTAGCTAGGTCATCAACCATGGAGTTGTTTTCTTTGTAGATATGATTGAGGGATGATTTGGAGAAGAGGCCTTAATATTGTGAACTTTGTGGATAACATACTTAAGATGTGTATTTTGATTTTTGAACCTTCATTATCCACTTCACCACCAATTTAGAATCCTTTAAGACCCATTACTCTTCCATATTCCTTTCCTTTGCTAGAGCCAATAATAAGAACATTTCTCTAAGTTATGTCTAGTGGTTAGTACCACTGCCTAATTTGCATAGAAAGGAAATCCAATGAGTATAAAAGAGGTATAAAAAACCATTTGCTCCAAATGAACTTGGGTACACTCAAAGGATCCTTACAAAATCGCTATGGGTAGCTGCTTCCTATGGATACCTTTGTGATATGTGTCTATTTCTTCTTAATATTGGCCTTGGAAATCATCATGTGTATTTGATAATATGAAAAACATGTGTGAGGGAGATGAAATTATATTGAAATTTTGATTTATTCCCAGTGATCCAAATCATCCAAAGTACGGCTAATGGAAGAGTTATATGATTAAGTATCATTGACCCACTTTTCCAAGGATTCCGCAACATTTTCCCTAATCTAATTCCCTTTCACTCCTATTAAAGTCTTCACAACATCCCTTGTTAGCTTTTTGGGTTACTTTGAAAGTGTTTACACCATACTTAGTGGTACTTCATATGATCTGGGGTTCATGATATATGGATGACCCTTGGTTGTTTTGTGATGGACTTACACGTTGCAATTAGTTTTCTCATTGATAACTAGACCTTGTCTTTATTCTTGTGTGGAATTATTCTTTGGAGCTTCATAAACCTATGGAGCTTGGTCACTTATTTATGTAGTTGAAACACATGGGGGGTGGTTACTTGATTATGATGATGGCTATCCTTGGAGGAGGAACATTGGGAATCTTGGAGGAGGACATTGATCCCTAAAATGGCATTTAGACACTTGGTTGCTTGCATATTGGAGGCTTGTAATTGACATGAGGATGATTGGGTTAAGGGAGTGATCATGTAGGTGGAGTGGGATTGGAGGAGCACATGACATAGGAGTGTTGGATATTTGGAGACTTGTGTAGGAAGAGTGTTGGACCCTTCTTGATGAGTGTGCATGCATTGGATCCTTTCTTGTTGGACGTCTTCAACTTTGATCTTAACATGTCTCACTTGGAATGGGAGCTCTCAACATGTGTACCTACGTGTATAGAGTTAGGTTTCTTGTAATAGACTAGGTCATTCTATATTATTGACCTCTTTTACCTCTCATATAAATAGAGGAAGGAGGTATTCATTTCATCAATTCATTCATTCAAAGACTTCTTAGAGATGTGAAGGGTTGAATACACTACTCTCTCTCTCTCTCTCTCTCTCTCTTATGTACTCTTCATTGAATTATCTCTCTTTGAATTGAAGCAACAGGGTTCTCAGAGAAGTTCAAGAGAAATGATAGGGTTATACTTTTACCCTAAGGAGGTGAAGAAGCTAATATTTGTGATAAACCATAGAGGGAAATCATAGCATTGTATCTTATAGCTCTTGTGAGAGAACAAGATTAAGGTCTTAGAAACCCTAGTTCTACTTGTTATGCTTGTTGACGAGGAGAAGATGAGACATTTTTTGACATGCCAAAGATGACTTGTTTGTGATGATGCTAGATTTTTGAGGATATTTGGTAGAGTGGCCATCTTTAGTTAGAAGTGATTCCCTCTAGGATATGTTGGTGACTAGGGTTTTCATGATGTCCCTAGAAAGGGTGTGGAGTGTTAGGATAATTAATACTCCAACCTTGTCCACCTTAGCATTATTTACCTTTTCCTAGTAGTTGATGATGTTGTTATCCCCCTAGTGATGTGTAGATTGCATCTAGGACCCATTAGCCACTTGGTGCACCCTGCGTGCATGAGTTTAGGACCATAAGAGTCAGTTCCCTACATTTTAAGAGATAACTCAGTGATCTATTCTAGTCCAACTGAGTTCCACCTGAGTTCCCGTCTCTAGTGGGGGGTTTGAGCTCCAATCACTAGTAATTGTGATATAATGCTCCCTTCTCTGTAAATATTGCATGAAAAACTCAATATTTCACCCTCCTTGATCATTTAACTGACAATAGCTTCAGTTAATTGAGTTTTGGTTGAGTTAAGTTGTGTTTGGAACCTCCGAAGCACTGCAGTGGTGATTATTCCTATGCTAGACTGAATGGGATTTGAATTCTGCTTGGATAATTGAAATCTATCCATTGTATTATATCTTTTGAATATACTTATTAATGGAATATGAAACAATTTTCTATGCACAATATTTGAGTTCCAATGCATGATTAATTTTACTGCTCATTTCATTGCAATTTTCACTATAATTCATCTTTCTTCCTAATTCTTTCACTATGAGGTATTCTCAGGCTCTATGATCTTCTACGTTCAATAATTTCACATGGTATCAGAGCTTAGAAGGGATGGTTTATCTCCAATTTGAAAGTTTTTGCAGGATTTTGAAAATTTTCTAGTGTAACAATAGCAGCAGTTTTAGTTTGTATTCGCTCCAACAATTTCAAATGGAGAATTCAAATGATCCTTTGTCTCCAAGAATCCTGACACCCTTCAATTATTTTAATTGGAGGGATGGTATGCAGAGGTATTTCAAAACAAGAGTCTGTACATGGCCACAATGGGAAAGGAGGTCGAACCTCTGGCAGTTGTTGAGAAAGAAAATGTAACGTCCCCGGTCACCTCGGTGCCCTTTAGAGGCGAGGGGGGATAACCTTGAAAAAACTTGCTAGTTTTTTTTCAAACTATGCACTCTCGCACAACCGCAATAACTTCAGTCCGCAATCTACAATCCGTAAGACGCAAGCCATAATTCAGAAGTTAGAAGTTGGCACCTCAACGCACAACTTCAAGAATTACACCTTTAACTTCTGCAATCCGCGATGTGGGAGTTAGATAGTCGAAACGGTAATACACGACCTCGAATAAATACACCTCCGACTTTCGCATTCCACAATCCGCAATGCGAGATTCAGAAATTCAGAACACCTAGTTCTCTGCTTCACCGAATCACGCCTCTGACTTCCACAATTTGTGAAGCGGGAGTCAGAATTCAGAACTCCAAAATCCTCAGCTTCACAGAATAATGACTCAGACTTCCGCACTTCGCAATGCGCGATGCGGGAGTCGAAAGTCGGAAGTTGGAACCCAAAATGCACAATTCTGGATAAATTACCTGTCCAACTTCTGCAATCTGCGATCCACCTTGCGGGAGTCTGAAAGTCGAAACACCAAATTCCCAACTCTAGGAAAATTAATCCTCCGACTTTCGCACTCCACAATCCAGCTTGCAGGAGTCAGAAGTCTGAACTCCAAATTCCCAACTCTGGGAAAATTACTCCTCTGAATTCTACACTACACAATCCGACTTGCGTGAGTTGGAAGTTAGAACTCCAAATTCCCAACTCCAGGAAAATTACTCCTCCGACTTCTGCACTCTGCAATCCGGCTTGCGGGAGTCGGAAGTTAGAACTCCAAATTCTCAACTTTGGGAAAATTACTCCTCCGACTTCCGCACTCCGCAATCTGACTCGTGGGAGTTGAAATTTGGAACTCCAATGCACCACACCGAGAAAACACATCTCCGAATTCTGAAATCGGCAATCCGGACTGCGGGTTCAGAAAGTCGGAAGTCGGCCAAATACCCATGTTACTACCAACTTCTCAGGCTGATAACTTCCTCATCCTAAGTCCATTTTTGGGAAACTTGGTATCATTGGAAATCCCTCCATGAGCCCCATGAAATTGTATGATCCTTAACTACACCTGAGAACTCTGAATTTGTCCTTATTCCAACCCAAAATGTGGCCCCAAAATTCATCAAGGCCTCTTTAACACTCTATAAGGGATCTTATACTACTTGTCACGGCCCCTCCCTTCATCTGACCCACAGAGGGGAATGAGCACAACAAGGGATGCCTATTTCTTCCCAAAAGACATGAATGAATCTTTTGAACATTCTGGGCCTTTACAAAACTTATCCCTATTCATCAATGAACAAATTCATGACAATTAAAACTCATGGGTGCAAATTCATACTCAATTTAAACATAGAGAAATGAAATATCATCCACACACAATTGCATCATGCATTCAACATATCAATAAAAATCATCAATTAGTTAAATCATTGCAGAGGTAAAACACATATAATACTTATCCTTAAGATGAAGTCACCAAACAATTGGATATGGACTGCAACGTTCCAACCCAACCATAGGTCTCTGCCCAGCCTGTATTCTTTTAACACTCAAAGACCACCCCAAAGATGGGGCTATGTATCCACTAATGAGGAACTACTGAGGTCCACTCACAACCTTAGGCACAGTCAATCAGGGTCATCCAGCACACAATTGGCTCTGTCAAGCAAGTGGGAATACAAGGAAGGGTTTTCTAAGTCAATGAGCTCAACCAAAACTCTACAAGCATATCCAATTGTCCTCAGACAGTCCCATCACCCCCATCACCTCCACTCTTCTCCTAAGCAAAGTTCCCTTCTCTGCTACATAGTCCCTCGTGCACCCCTTCCCTCAGCAATAACCTGGGCAGGTACGGCTGGTCCAAACTGCTAATCCATGGGTAAATGAACCTTCACTGGATCTACCATGAATTCTAAACTCCTTGGTTTCTTTCCGACTGCGATCCACTCTTGGATCTCCTCAGCATTGTGGCCGAAAGGCTCTGTCCTGTCGCTTCCCTTTCGGGCTTCCAAAAATGGTTTCCCTATGAAATTTTGGATGTCTCATACTCACAAATTCTCCCTAGGGTTCAGGTTAATGGATTTCCCGACATATTTCATTGTCCACCCGAATTTATAGGCAATCTTGGCACTTCCAAACGTGGCTTCTGAATCAGGTTTTTCCTATGAATTTATGGGCATCTCACACTCACAAATTCGCCCATGGTTCATCTCTATGGATCCACCTATCAGATTTCACATCCCACACGAATTTTCTTAGTGATCTTGGCACTCCAAAACGCGGGTTTTCTCCAAGTAACGATTATTGTTTGCTTCCCTACTGTTAGGTCTACGTCTCCTCTCCAAAAATGAATCTTGAATCTTTACCCTGGCATGGGGACGAGGGAGAGCAAATTCCCAATAGGTAGGATGACTTATGGGTCAAGACAACCGATCCCATACCATGCCTTACGAATTTCAGGGCTTCCCATCCTCCATCAACCTCATGAATAGTTTTCTTCAACCACTTCCTTACACAGAATTAAATGAAAGCTATGATAGTCAAAGGTGGGTTCTCAAGGTGAGATTTGGAAGCCTAGGGTTCTATCCCACAACCCCCTTACCTCTCCCTAGTGAATACATAGTCCCCCTCATTTATTTTCATCCATAGCCAACCCCTTGGTATTTTTATTTGCATTATAATCATTTACATGTTTTTACAATTTCCACAGCTTACTAGCACATGGATAGCACAATTTGGAATACAAGGCTAAGCATTCACTAGCGGGGCCTTTGCCTTGAGCTCCATGCTAGGAATCATACATCACATATATACACCGTTTACATTAAAATCCAATATATCCTAAGGGTCAAAATGGGGGTATTACAATTCCCTCCCTCTTAGAATAACATTGTCCTTGGTGTTCCAATACTTAGGAATATATACACATTGTCTACACATAGAAATTCACAAAATTTGGTAGGGTTCTCCTTCATTTCATCTTTTACTCTAGGTTTTCAGGACCAAGTCCCTTGTATGCTACAAGATGCTCCTGTTGGCTTTGACCTTCCATCTCCACATGTGGAATTTCTCCACAACAGTCCCTTCCTTTTCTTTACCTTCTAGCTGATCCACACGTCTGTAAAATATATGGCTACAATTCTTCTTGCCGTACTTTGTTGGGAAGTTATAGAGGAAATGAATTCCTCCACATTTCCAACATTTCAGTGGCTGCTTTCATAGCTTGAGAACTTCCTCAATATTTTCTTGGGTTTTGGAAATTGTTTGAAGAAAATTTTCTGCCAAAACCAAATATCTATTGGTCTACTTCCATGGTCAATGTGCACAACTTCCCACACTTTTCTTTCTAGCAACACTTGCCTTGTAATAGCTGCAACCAATTGATTTAATTTTCACCTGTGAAATTCATCATTTCAAATCTTGTTACGCCAAACATAACATAAGCATTAAGATCAGTCAATTACTTGACGAATTGACATGGAAAGTTCATGCTTCATCCATAAGACTTCCACACATTTCATGCTTGTCCAACATACAAGTGAACTCATTCATGTGCATCCTTTCACAAGAAATTAACTAATTCAACATCCACACTTTATTCCAAGCAAAATAAACACAGTCAAATTTCAGCCATAACATGCATTTAACAATTTTCTGTTTCATAAGTGCATCAATCAAAAGGAAAGAGAAGAGTAAGAGTTTCCCCCTCTTAATCTTGTTCTAGTCCAGAGCCCCACCACAACTGTGGTTCCATGATCCTTGGTCTCTTTCACTTCAACTATGAATGCTTGACTCTCCTTTTCCTTGTTTTGGCGATGACACTTGGTGTTTAAGGTCCATCCAAGGATTCTCAACCAGGGAACCCTTCCCCATGATTTTCCCATGGACCCTTTGGATGTTAGGACCCACACAAGCCCACTGGCACTATTCTCCATTGCTACTCATACTGAGATTTCTAGGACAGTCACATGTCCAAATGCATCCTTAGGATACGTTCAAGGTTCTTTCTTCCAACAATACCTACACTCAAACATTGAGTCAATTCACATGTCAAGTTCATTTTCATATAATTTATCTCTAAAAAAGATTTTAAAAATCATATCCAAATCATATACACACGTATATTCATATTAAACAAGCAAGAATATGAAAAATAAACCAAATAATTATCTGTATTGGACGTCTTCATGTTATTCCACAGGTTCCTTCTTTGCTTTACAAGCCTTGGATCACCCATGGATACAATAACGAATGTTTGGCCATCACGCAGGCTGCTCCACAACATTCAAATAACCAATTCCAAGCCAGTACGCGTACAGGGTTTATCAATGAATGTTTGGCCAGCACGTAGGCTTCTCCACAACATTCAATGCTCAACTAGTGCACCGACTTGATTTACCAAGCATTCAATGAATGTTTGGCCAGCACCTAGGCTGCTCCACAACATTCTAATGCTCAAACAATGCACCGGATTGATTTACCAAGCATTCAACAAATGTTTTCTAGCATGCAGGATGATCCACAACATTCTAATGCCAAGCCAGTACGCCGATTAGGCTTATCAGGAATTCCTTAACAAGTATGCTAAGCCAGTTCTGTGAATGGGTTTATCAAGCATACAACAACCATCCAAACACATAGGGATGGTACCCCTTCTTCACTTTGCTTCTTAGTATGCATCACCAAATGGCATGATATAAAATTGTAACATATTTCATAAAAAATCACTCTCTAATATTGAAACACCAGGAATGCGTCCATTCTCATAGGGGGTAGTCCATGTTGACATCCATAAAACGACACAACATCCGAAAGGTGTGGACCCATTTCCAATGTGAGCCATGTAGGCCATAATCACACTCAAGCAGTCTGAAATAAAAACATGCACACTCAATAAGTATGAAATACAAACATGCACACTCAAGCAGTCTGAAATAAAAACATGCTCACTCAAGCAGTCTGAAACATTCTATGTGTATTAATTCTAATAATTATACATGCATATTCTCAGTAAGGGTTACAAAATACTTATCAGTTTGCAGATGTATTTTATCTTCCTTTCGCGAGGAATGGGGCTCCCTTCTCTGAGTTAACAGTCCCTCAGGATTGTTACCCCAATCCCTTTCTTGTTTCATAAACACCACATGCCTTATTGGCATAACTTCACCATCTGTTACGGATAAAAATTCCTATGGCTTGGGGAAGACCACAAAAGACAACTGACTACCAAAAAATGATTCAATTCCCAATGCAATGCTATATAAATGACAATGCTAAGATAATGGAAAAAATACCAAACTTCAACCGGATGTTCGATGTAGATCACCGTTGAGCTTTCAACTTTTACACTTGAACCTGCAAATTAGTCTCAACAACAAGTACAAGCAAGTGCATATAATATGTGAAAGACATTAGCATAATCAATAGCATGATCCATGATATCATAAGCAAATATAACCCAATGTAATTAAACAATATTCACAATATCATTTGGACGAGAAAATGAGTATTTCCATTAATGAATAACAAGAAGTACAATATACGACCTCTTGTTGGCAACCAATCTGAACCAAGAACTGGGTCTCTCCACTTGTGCCTCCACCACTCCAATCCTCCATGTAATGGAAAAATCAAACCAGGATAGGAGTTTGGTAGGTGAACATAAGGAGTTCACAACAACAAGGATCAATGAGTGTAGACTCAAGTCATGGCAAAAATACACTAGAGTTATCTTGCTCTCTCTTTCTCCTCCCTTCCATATGCCATAAGAGCTCAATATATAGCCTTCCAAAGGTAAGTGAAAGGACACATTGAGGCGTTTTGGGGAAAATGGAGGGCCAGAGGTCACCCTAAGACCGCTTTTTGGGAGTTAAAAGTAAATTTCTAGTGAATTTTACTATTTTACTTGGCACCTGTGGGCTATAGTGGAACAACTTAGGTGTACGCTGACTAAAGTGGAACAGCTAGCGTACAGGAAGAAAAATAGGGAAAAAGTGTTTTTGAAGGACATAAAGTGAATCTAAGTCAGTGAAATGGATCCTAAAGGCCAAAGAGTGCTGATGCTCACAAGGTGGAAAATTACGTTGTAACAGATGCCCCCTAATGTGTGAGGTCAGAGAATGGTGCTACAATGTCTGAAATACATTATAAATCTCAGAAGTGGAGTGATGGAGACACAATTGGAGAGAGTAGCGCACTCGTCATAATACAATAGTATCCCTGAGTACATGTCGGTATAGTACACCAATCTAATACAATGGCCATGAATAGGCAATACATCATGAATATATGTCATAAGTGATCATAACCATAACCATCTACAGTAAGATATGGTTTCCTGCTGAAAAGGAAACAACTGGTGCAATACTAGAGGTACAAACTGCTGATGTCTGAGAGATGATATATCAGATGTAAAGTCACGATCATAAGTAGCATACTGAATGCCACTATCACTAGGGGTCTTATACACAAATAATCTACGGTGCAAGTCCCATTAAGTGAATAAAGGTGTTGAGGTCGAACCTGATGTGACATCGTCTGATTACCGGTCAATGATGTATACCGTCAACAGACGCGAGATAACCCACCAATAATGAAAATGGGAATCAAGGAACATAGTACAATCATCAGAGTGTGAATAGATGTGTTGAAGTTGAACACTAAGATGAATCCATAGATCAGGGGACATTGATGTATTCCCACAACTGTCGATGGTGAGAGAACCTACCACTAATGACTGCAAGCCTCAAGGTACTCAAACGAACTCTAAGTCTCAAATTACGGAATAAATGGGTTGATGTCGATGGAACAAAACTCGCTAGAAGGAGGGCATTAAGGAATCCCCCATCAACCATCACGAGGTAACAGCTACGCTGAAATATTTGGAAGAACTCAGGTGAAATAGACTGACTCAATAAGGATGGCCGACATGCAATAGTCAAGAGATCTGAGGAGTGGCCTACTCTGGTTTTAGGACTTCCTTTGAACAAGAGCATGAGTAGATGGATAGACTCGGGTATCATAGACTCGACATAGATTGTGCGATGCAGGAGGCATCAACAAAGGGATCCATAGTGACTGGAAGCTTAAGCAATCGGTGGAGTATAAACTGAGAAACAAGTACAACTCCTAAGGTCCCGCTATAGTCCCAACTCATAATGTATGGAGTGAAATGAATGCTCTGTTCAAAGGTGACACAATAGTTGCCAACAATAAGAAGTAAATATTCTCCCATCCGACGTTTTGGAATATTTGATTTTTTTGGTCTTTTTCATATTTGGAAAGCTTGAAAAAGAATAAAATTACTTATAGTACAGCAATTGAGGGAACGAGTGTCAAATAGCGAGTAGACTAGTCCCAAGCAGTGGAACATACCTATGATCAATGCAAGGAAGCATGTGCAGGATGTGGCCACTCGGGGGGTGTTCCCTCAGGGTCAAAAGGTCATCAAACTGTGAAGGGAAAATGGAAGCTCTATAGGGCTCGATAGGGAAAGTGCTCAGGCATAAGGCTAACGATTGAGTAAGCGGGAGCCGACACAAGGCTCAAGCGGCAAGCAGGATGATGCAATGCAATCAAAACTTGATACAAATGGGGGGAATCCTTATGGGAGATGGCCACCATAAGACAAAGTAGAGTATGATTCTTTATCGCAAAGTCATGGCGCAACTACGAAGGACTCCCGATATTAAGGACAAACGACGACATGGGAACCATAATGCAAAGGTGTTTCTAACTAGGGTATCCATGTTTGGAAAGGCCCTACCTCCACAAAATGACACTTCTATAACAATGTGAAGGTTTCATGTCGGTTAAGAAGCAGGATCGCACCTAGGGTTTATGAAAATGGTCAAAAGGTCAAATGCACAATGCATGTGAAAATGACATCTAACCTACATGCCAGGTGTAAAATATACCCGCCGTAGGCGCAAAATGATAAAAAACAACTCTCGTTGAAGAAACCTGGTAAAAAAGGCTAATCCAAGACATTACATTAGTCCAAAACAACTTAAAACGACGAAAACTATAGACAATTGGGTTTCCAAAATTATAAATAGTAATAAAAAATTACATTTTACAATTCATTTTCACTTTTTACCCAATTTGGAGTTTTTGGTTAGTTTTCACCTTGGATTTCAGTTGTTGATTCTGGGAGCTATAGGGATCCGTTCGTCGAGCTGTCTTGAGCAGGTAAGCTATCTCATCCTCCTCTTTCATTTAATAGTTTTTATTTCAATTTTCAGTGGTTAAATTTTTTTAATGGGGAAGCCCTATTTGGTTACGGCATTACCTGCGGGCTACATGCATACAGGTTGCGGGTAGGGCCTGGTAACCGCGGTCAACGCATGTGTTGATTGCAGGAACCCACCTTTGTGAGCTAATTAGCACGCAGGTAGGACTGTAAGTTTGGTTTTTTAAATGAAAAAGACTAAACTGTTAGTTTCTCTTCCTCTAGGATGGTTCTAGAATGGAGAGAAATGGATCATGACCTTGTGGATGAGGCCGTCCGCAATGATTTTCCCACACAACAAGCATTACAAGCATGTGGGATTTTCAAATTTTGGAACATAGGGGGTTTGAGGGCCCAAAACCTATTGCTCTGTCGCTTGATAGACTACTGGGACTTAGATGCACAAAACTTCAACCTGGATAGTCAAATACTCTCCTTGGAGGTAGATGACATTTAATTTATTACTGAATTATCCCATCAAGGTGAAGTGGAATGTCTTTGATCTCGTACTATGGGTGGTGGGATCACCATTCCCGACTACATAAAGCGGTACTGTCTTCCCAACACTCGGAAGGTGGGGAGTCAGGTGCTCATTGGATCCATAGTTAGTATGAGCATGAAGATTATAGTGGCTACCCTTGTCAGGATTACAGGTTCAATGGCTCTACACCAGGATTCAAGGCCGGTGATGTTCTACGCCTCATAGTGTATGTAGCCCATGGTATATGACTGGTGCACAATGTTACTGGGGTCCATGAAGACCCAGTTAATGGAGTGCAAGCTTGTAGATGCAAAAAACTTTGGATACGGAAGTATACTATGCAGCTTCTTCTTTGACAAGGTTCCAGGGCTCAGTCCGAGGGTTGAAGTCCCTCCTCATAGTCTCCGTGACCCAGCCCTGACCCGATGGGCAGAGGTCTTGACATGACAGGGTCGTGGCTGACAGGCATCACCGTACTCAGTTGATTTCTTCACTGGTGGGACCGACAGGTCATAGCCATTAATGACTACCCCTATGCAGAGATAGACTTCCGTGGTGATCGCGACATGCCGCTTCCTCCAGGGGTAGCATTTGGAGACATCAATAAGTGACTCCTTTTATGTTTTTGAGTATTAAATTTTATTTTGGGATTTTTGAATATATGAAAATGCAAAAAATCTTTTTGGGGTAGTATCACCTATTAACATTCTACTGTTTGCTCGCAGATCTGGGTACACGAAGATCGGATGGTTTCCCGATATATCGTCGACGGGGCACGGGGTGAGAGGTAGTCAGCACTGTGGCAGAGTGCACATTAGAGACTGTGTGTGCCAACCTGTCCCTCATGACCACTAGGGTACCTATGATCGAGGTAGCACAATTTCTAGAGGACATGTAGCGCCATGTAGTAGGAGTACCAAGGCCCTGGGTGTGACTACTGCATCGAATAGCCAACGCAGTACACTATTACTATCAGACACATCCTGCCGAGGCAGCTAGGCCTCCTCATGGGGATTAGACATCTCAGAGTTCCATATTTTTTGTATCGATATGTATATTTTTTAGGGCTATGGGCTCCAGTTTTGTATTATGACACTACCATTTTGGACATGTTATTTATGAAAAACTATGGTTCTCCGGTTCTACTATATGTGTATGTACAAATGTACAAATGTATGTTTATTTTTGTGGTTCATTATGAATGTGACAAATGCCAATCTAGGACATAGTTAGCATATGCATCAGATACATGATTAAAACTTCTCGGAACATGAATGTATGTATGTTTATTTTTGTGGTTCATTATGAATGTGACAAATGCCAATCTAGGACATAGTTAGCATATGCATCAGATACATGATTAAAACTTCTTGGAACATGAATGTATGTAATGGAAACAAAATGTCGTTCCAAGAGTCTTACCCTTAAGAATATACGTAATAAAGTAGGATCCCTCACACGGTACTGACCATTCAACTGAGACACAACCAGTTGTGAATCCAAGTGGACTTCTAAAAACTGGATACCATGTGAAATAACATCCCGAGGTAGCTCAACTACAGCACTGTACTTATCCACATTGTTAGATGTAGGACCGAGACAAGCACCTCCTGAAGACACAACTATGTGGTCAGGTGAATAAATAACCCAGGTAGCAGAAACAAGCTGTTGCGTCTGATGGCTAGCACCATCCGCGAATCCTAAGAATGTGTAATATCCCTTTTTCAAATTTTATTAAAATGCCAATTTTTCCACTTTTTCCCCAATTTCGACCTTTGACTAGTTTAACTGTTTTGACCTCCAAATCATCCCAAATGCTCCCAAATCTTCTGTATGAGTGTATTAATGGTATTTAGACTTGAATATCAGGTTCAGGGATGTTTTATGGACCTCCAAATACTGCTGCAAACTTGATTTGTATTCTGATCAATATAGGTAATTTTGACTAGTAATTTGTGCATCAAATCCCCCCCGGGTAACACTGAAAATGGCCTTCCAAATGCCTCCAAACTCCCACAAATTTATGAAAAGAGGTATATAATGTGTTAAGTATGTTATTGAGGTCTCATATGCACCATTAATTGATTTTTACTACTGTTCTAACTCTCTCACATTCAACAGCAAAAACCCCCAATTTGACCCTTGGGGAAATGGCACTATTTCATCTCCCAATACAACTAAACTGAGTAAAAATGCTTCAAATGCTCAAGTACAGTACATAAAACTTGTATAAGACATCCATGGCATTATATTGATCACAAATATATCAGAGAATCATCCATCCATTCGAAATAATCAACATTATAGTGTCATACATCAATGCATTGGGGAAATGGACATTGTTTGCTCATTAATCAATAGTTTTGCATACAACCAGTGGGTATTTCGACCTGAGAATTTCTGAATATGAATAACAGAGGATATGAAGCTATTACAATCATAAATATATAATGAGAAGCTCTCTCAAGAAGCACAAGTGCTCACCAAAAACGCCCTCCCTCAAGGAGCATGAATATGCCTTCAAAACTGGAAACGGTGGAGAGAAAGTGCTGCACTAAACCAAACCATGAAACTTCCTGTAGCTGCTACCTGCAAATACAAACTCCATTAAAGCACCATGAAAGACCTGAGTGGCCTCTCCAAACACCAACTTGGATGGGAATCTTTCACCCTCGAAATTGGCTAAGGCAAGAAACTAGTCATCCACTAGCTCTCTCTTCACAAATGCAATTTTTCTCAAATCATCAAAAGCCATTCTCATACTTCATTTCTACATTTTATAACCAACATTAGCCTTCTAAGGGTCGAAATCCTCTCAATAGATTCAATAGATTTCCATTTAGGAATTATTCCACATTTGCCACTTGTCTCCTAGTTCCAACCTTCCATCTTCTCCCCAAATTCGATTTTGAGTCTCTTTGGCTTCTCCAACTCCCAAATTCGACTTCCTTGAGCCTATTTTTGGGGCTGACATGTCATAGTGGTCAGATGTCAGAGGTCAGGTCTGCAATTTGTCATATTTGTCATAGATGCTCCATCATTGGTGTCATAGGGGCTAGGGAATCTAGCCCAAGTGTCCACAAACTTCCACTTTGACTCTTTATCTTCCATGGAGGTTACCAATCCTTCCCAATTCGACCTAATATGCTCAATGACATGTGTTATGACTTACCAACTCACCCAAGAGTGTTCACATTCCCATTAATTCGAATTTGCAAAAGAGAGATACCATGTATTATGAAAAATCAAGCTAGTGTGGGTCCCACATCCTCCATATGTCTCCAAAACCATTTGTCACCTATGATTTCTCTTGAATTTCTTTATTCACTATATTTATTAAATACTTGAACCCTTATAATGTCTAAACATCATTTATTTTCTTCCTTATTACCATTCCACATGTGCCCATCCAACCTAGGAAACTAGTAGGATTGATGGGATTGTCTTACTATGAAATTATTGGAATGGGGACATTACAGAATGTAGGAGATTCTCCTGACATCTGTCAACCAAACGGAAGCGAATTAGGAGACCCAGAAAACCAAAAGAAATCTAAACTATGTACAGAAGCAACTATACAATAGTATACAAAAATATTAGCTCGAACTAGAAGTTCAAGTGCAATACTGCTTGAGGTAGAGCCCATTTCTAGGCTCCTTCAAGACATTCCCTTCATAATCTTCCAATTCGTAGGCTCCTTTTTCCAGGACATGCCTCACGATGTAAGGACCGTGCCACATGGGGTTAAACTTTCCTTCTCCCAGGGGTTCTTTATCTTGGTCATATAAAAGGACCAAGTCACCTTCAGCATATTGTCGGGGATGGACAAACCTATTGTACTGAACCTTGACATGACGTTTATTGGCATCTATAGCCACAACAACATCTTGACGCTGCTCGTCAAGCTGCTCAAGGTGGATTAAACGTTGCTCAATACCTGACGTACCATGGAGGAGCTCTATGGATAGTTTTAATGAAGGTATTTTGCATTCAATCGGTAAAATAGACTCCACACCATGTACCAGCTGAAATGATGAGAACCCGGTGGCAGTCTTGACTATGGTTTGATATGCCCACAAAGCCGAATATAACATAATATGCCAGTTGTTCTTGCTTTGTTGGATGGTACATTGGAGAATGGTCTTTAAAGACTTATTGACTACTTCAACCTGACCATTAGCTTGGGGGTAGTAAGAAGATGAGTGTTCTTGACGAAACCACAGCTTGAGTGAGAAATCCTCCATCATTTTGTTCTGAAAGTGACTGCCATGGTCAGTGACAATCTCTTTCAGAATACTGAACCCAGTAATAATCTGATTGAATACGAAATGGGTTGCTATAGCACCATCGACTTTTACAGTAGGCATGGCCTCAATACATTTGGAAAAGTAGTCCATGGCCACTATGATATGGTGATTCCCCCCAGCCGAAGCTGGTTTGCAATCCATGAAATCCACCCCCCACTTGGTGAAGGGACCAATGGTGACGACCAGATGAAGGGGTGCTGGATGCGAGTGTATATTATGAGAAAACACCTGGCAAGGGTGGCATCTCTTTACAGCGTTCATACAATCCTTAAAGATCGAAGGCCAAAAGTAACTAGCTTGCATAATACGTTGGGCTCTTGCAAGCCTGGATAAGTGACCGCCTCACGCCCCAGCATGGAAATCATTAAGCACATGCTCCACTTCTTCGTGAGTCAAACAACGATGGAGGATAGAATCCTTTCCTTGACGATACAAAGTGTCGCCGATGATGGTATAATCTTTAGCGTGGTGTTTCACACGCCGTCGTTCGTCTCGTGAATAGTGTGAAGGAAACTTCAAAGTTTGAAGATATATAATAATATCCCCATACCAAGGGTCCTCCGATGAGATAAGAAATATTTGCTCATCCAAAAAGGAATCTTCATGGACAATATCCTCATCAAGTTGCGGAAGGTCCAACATGAGCTCAGCAAAAACCAAGGATTTCACCGACTTCTCCGAAGCAAAATCGAGATCAAACTCCTGAAGGATCATAATCCATTTATTGTACTTCCCCCTATAAGACGTCGTGATAGCACGAACTGAAATGGATTGATGTGCGCTATTACTGTGGTTTTCCTAAGCATTAAGTAGTGCTGTAATCGTTGGACTGCATGAACAGTCACATGTGCCAACTTTTCCACATGAGTATATCTCAGCTCAACGTCTACTAGATTTTGATTAAGATAATATATCACAGGATCCATGAGCACATCATCCACTTGAACTAAGACCATGCCAATCGTCTCTTGAGATGCAGCCACATAAAGTATAAAATCTCTTGCAAAGTCGGGTGGACTAAGCAGAGGGGCTGATACCAAAGCTTTCTTAAGAGCATTGAAAGACTGTTGGGCTCACTCATCCCAGATAAATGGTGTGTCTTTCTTCAACAAGTGCGTGAAACCTTTGGTAAGACTAGCATAATTCACTACAAAACAATGTAGAAAAGTAGCTCTCCCTTGGAGGCTCTAAAGTTGAA